>JAPDOI010000085.1:740000-1340000 GCA_029168955.1 Aplectana chamaeleonis | reverse complement strand
GCTCCGCCAAACGATGAGCAAACTTCTCCGACCACCCTCCATGTAGTAATTGTTTGCCTTTGCCAAACGAAGGACCGTCTTCGCCGGCCACATTCTACGTAGTATTCGCTTGGCCTCGCCAAACGACGGGCCCCCTTCGTCGGCCACAATCTACGGAGCATTCTCTTGGCTTCGCGAAGCCATGGACCAGCTTCACAGGCCACCTTCTACGTAGTATTAGTTTCACTTTGTCGAACGATGGGCCGGCTTCTCCGGCCACCCTCCACGTAGTATTCGTTTGGCTTTGCCAAACGATGGGCCGGCTTCTCCTGCCACCCTCCATGTAGTACTCAGTCCGGCTTCGCCGGCCACCTTCTACGTAGTATTCGTTTGGCTTTGCCAAACGATGGGCCAACTTCCCGGTCACCCTCCATGTAGTACTCAGTCCGGCTTCACCAGCAACCTTCTACATAGTATTCGTTTGGCTCCGCGAACGATGAGCGGGCTTCGCCGGCTACGCTACATGTAGTATTCTTTTGGCTACGCCAAACGATGGGCCGTCTCCGCCGGGCACATTCTACGTAGTATTCGCTTGGCTTTGCAAAACGATGGGCCGGCTTCTCCGGCCACCCTCCATGTAGTATTCAGTCCGGCTTCGCCAGCCGACTTCTCCGACCACCCTCCATGTAGTATTCGTTTGACTTTGCCAGACGATGGGCCCGCTTAGCCGGCCACCTTTTCCGTAGTATTCGCTTGGCTCTGCCAAACGATGGGCCGGCTCCTCCGGCCACCCTCCATGTAGTACTCAGTCCGGCTTCACCGGCCACCTTCTACGTAGTATTCGTTTGGCTTCGCCAAACGATGAGCGAGCTTCGCCGGCTACCCTACATGTAGTATTCTTTTGGCTTCGCAAAACGATGGGCCGGCTTCTCTAGCCACCCTCCTTGTAGTATTCAGTCCGGCTTCGCCGGCCACTTTCTACGTAGTATTCGTTTGGCTCCGCTAAACGATGAGCGGGCTTCTTCGACCACCCTCAATGTAGTATTCGTTTGACTAGGCTAAACTATGGACCGGCTTCGCAGGCCACCTTCTACGTAGTATAAGTTTGGCTACGCCAAACAATGGGCCGGCTTTGCCGGCCAGCTTCTACGTAGTATTAGTTTGACTTTGCCAAACAATGGGCAGGCTCCTCCGACCACCCTCCACGTAGTATTCGTTTCGCTCCGCCAAACGATGCGCCGTCTATGCCGGCCACCCTCCATGTAGTATTCGTTTCGCTTTGCCAAACGATGGGTCGGCTTCTTCGGCCACCCTCCATGTAGTACTCAGTCCGGCTTTACCGGCCACCTTCTATGTAGTATTCGTTTGGCTTCGCCAAACGATGTGCCGTCTATGCCGGCAATATTCCACGTACTATCTGTTTGGCTTCGCCAAACGATGGGCCGGTTTCTCCGACCACCCTCCACGTAGTACTCGTTTGGCTACGCCAAACGACAGGCCCGCTTAGCCGGCCACCTTCTACGTAGTATTCGCTTGGCTCTGCCAAACGTTGGGCCGGCTTCTCCGGCCACCCTCCATGTAGTATTCAGTCCGGCTTCGCCAGCCGACTTCTCCGACCACCCTCCATGTAGTATTCGTTTGGCTTTGCCAAACGATGGGCCGGCTTCTCCGGTCACCCTCCATGTAGTACTCAGTCCGGCTTCACCAGCAACTTTCTACATAGTATTAGTTTGGCTCCGCCAAACGATGAGCGGGCTTCGCCGGCTACCCCACATGTAGTATTCTTTTGGCTACGCCAAACGATGGGCCGTCTCCGCCGGGCACATTCTACGTAGTATTCGCTTGGCTTCGCAAAACGATGGGCCGGCTTCTCTGGCCACCCTCCTTGTAGTATTCAGTCCGGCTTCGCCGGCCACCTTCTACGTAGTATTCGTTTGGCTCCGCCAAACGATGAGCGAGCTTCTCCGACCACCCTCCATGTAGTAATCGTTTCGCTCCGCCAAACGATGCGCCGTCTATGCCGGCCACCCTCCATGTAGTATTCGTTTCGCTTTGCCAAACGATGGGTCGGCTTCTTCGGCCACCCTCCATGTAGTACTCGGTCCGGCTTCGCCAGCCGACTTCTCCGACCACCCTCCATGTAGTATTCGTTTGGCTTTGCCAGACGATGGGCCCGCTTAGCCGGCCACCTTCTCCGTAGTATTCGCTTGGCTCTGCCAAACGATGGGCCGGCTCCTCCGGCCACCCTCCATGTAGTACTCGGTCCGGCTTCGCCGGCCACCTTCTACGTAGTATTCGTTTGGCTCCGCCAAACGATGTGCCTTCTATGCCGGCAATATTCCACGTACTATTTGTTTGGCTTCGCCAAACGTTGGGCCGGTTTCTCCGACCACCCTCCACGTAGTACTCGTTTGGCTACGCCAAACGACAGGCCCGCTTAGCCGGCCACCTTCTACGTAGTATTCGTTTGGCTCCGCCAAACGATGAGCGGGCTTCTCCGACCACCCTCCATGTAGTAATCGTTTGGCTACGCCAAACGACAGGCCCGCTTAGCCGGCCACCTTCTACGTAGTATTCGCTTGGCTCTGCCAAACGATGGGCCGGCTTCTCCGGCCACCCTCCATGTAGTATTCAGTCCGGCTTCGCCAGCCGACTTCTATGTAGTATTCGTTTGGCTTCGCCAAACGATGTGCCGTCTATGCCGGCAATATTCCACGTACTATCTGTTTGGCTTCGCCAAACGATGGGCCGGTTTCTCCGACCACCCTCCACGTAGTACTCGTTTGGCTACGCCAAACGACAGGCCCGCTTAGCCGGCCACCTTCTACGTAGTATTCGCTTGGCTCTGCCAAACGTTGGGCTGGCTTCTCCGGCCACCCTCCATATAGTATTCAGTCCGGCTTCGCCAGCCGACTTCTCCGACCACCCTCCATGTAGTATTCGTTTGGCTTTGCCAGACGATGGGCCCGCTTAGCCGGCCACCTTCTACGTAGTATTCGCTTGGCTCTGCCAAACGATGGGCCGGATCCTCCGGCCACCCTCCATGTAGTACTCAGTCCGGCTTCACCGGCCACCTTCTACGTAGTATTTGGTTGGCTTCGCCAAACGATGAGCGGGCTTCGCCGGCTACCCTACATATAGTATTCTTTTGGCTTCGCAAAACGAAGGGCCGGCTTCTCTGGCCACCCTCCTTGTAGTATTCAGTCCGGCTTCGCCGGCCACCTCCTACGTAGTATTCGTTTGGCTCCGCCAAACGATGAGCGGGCTTCTCCGACCACCCTCCATGTAGTAATCGTTTGGCTTTGCCAAACGATGGGCCGTCTTCGCCGGCCACATTCTACGTAGTATTCGCTTGGCTTCGCCAAACGATGGGCCGCCTTCGCCGGCCACATTCTACGTAGTATTCTCTTGGCTTCGCCAAGCCATGGACCGGCTTCACAGGCCACCTTCTACGTAGTATTAGTTTCACTTTGTCGAACGATGGGCCGGCTTCTCCGGCCACCCTCCACGTAGTATTCGTTTGGCTTTGCCAAACGATGGGCCGGCTTCCCCGGCCACCCTCCATGTAGTATTCGTTTGGCTAGGCCAAACGATGGGCCGGCTTCTCCGGCCACCCTCCATGTAGTATTCGTTTGGCTTTGCCAAACGATGGGCCGGCTTCCCCGGCCACCCTCCATGTAGTATTAAGTCCGGCTTCACCGGCCACCTTCCATGTAGTAATCGTTTGGCTTCGCCAAACGATGGGCGGGCTTCGCCGGCTACCCTACATGTAGTATTCAGTCCGGCTTCGCCAGCCGACTTCTCCAACCACCCTCCATGTAGTATTCGTTTGGCTTTGCCAAACGATGGGCCGGCTTCTCCGGTCACCCTCCATGTAGTACTCAGTCCGGCTTCACCAGCAACCTTCTACATAGTATTCGTTTGGCTCCGCCAAACGATGGGCCGTCTCCGCCGGGCACATTCTACGTAGTATTCGCTCGGCTTTGCAAAACGATGGGCCGTCTTCGCCGGCCACATTCTACGTAGTATTCGCTTGGCTTCGCCAAACGATGGGCCGCCTTCGCCGGCCACATTCTACGTAGTATTCTCTTGGCTTCGCCAAGCCATGGACCGGCTTCACAGGCCACCTTCTACGTAGTATTAGTTTCACTTTGTCGAACGATGGGCCGGCTTCTCCGGCCACCCTCCACGTAGTATTCGTTTGGCTTTGCCAAACGATGGGCCGGCTTCTCCTGCCACCCTCCATGTAGTATTCAGTTCGGCTTCGCCGGCCACCTTCTACGTAGTATTCGTTTGGCTTTGCCAAACCATGGGCCGACTTCCCCGGCCACCCTCCATGTAGTACTCAGTCCGGCTTCGCCGGCCACCTTCTACGTAGTGTTCTTTTGGCCCCGCCGAACGATGAGCAGGCTTCTTCGACCACCCTCAATGTAGTATTCGTTTGACTAGGCCAAACTATGGACCGGCTTCGCAGGCCACCTTCTACGTAGTATTGATTTGGCTACGCCAAACAATGGGCCGGCTTAGCCGGCCAGCTTCTACGTAGTAGTAGTTTGACTTTGCCAAACAATGGGCAGGCTCCTCCGACTACCCTCCACGTAGTATTCGTTTCGCTCCGCTAAACGATGCGTCGATGCGCCGTCTATGCCGGTCACCCTCCATGCAGTATTCGTTTCGCTTTGCCAAACGATGGGCGGGCTTCGCCCGCTACCCTACATGTAGTGTTCGTTTGGCTACGCCAAACGACGATCAGGCTTCTCCGGCCACCCTCCGTGTAGTACATGTCCGGCTTCACCGGCCACCTTCTACGTAGTATTCGTTTGGCTCCGCCAAACGATGTGCCGTCTATGCGGGCAATATTCCACGTACTATTTGTTTGGCTTCGCCAAACGATGGGCCGGTTTCTCCGACCACCCTCCACGTAGTACTCGTTTGGCTACGCCAAACGACAGGCCCGCTTAGCCGGCCACCTTCTACGTAGTATTCGCTTGGCTCTGCCAAACGTTGCGCCGGCTTCTCCGGCCACCCTCCATGTAGTACTCAGTCCGGCTTTACCGGCCACCTTCTATGTAATATTCGTTTGGCTTCGCCAAACGATGGGCGGGCTTCGCCCGCTACCCTACATGTAGTGTTCGTTTGGCTACGCCAAACGACGATCAGGCTTCTCCGGCCACCCTCCGTGTAGTACTCGGTCCGGCTTCACCGGCCACCTTCTACGTAGTATTCGTTTGGCTCCGCCAAACGATGTGCCGTCTATGCCGGCAATATTCCACGTACTATTTGTTTGGCTTCGCCAAACGATGGGCCGGTTTCTCCGACCACCCTCCACGTAGTACTCGTTTGGCTACGCCAAACGAGGAGCCCGCTTAGCCGGCCACCTTCTACGTAGTATTCGCTTGGCTCTGCCAAACGGTGGGCCGGCTTCTCCGGCCACCCTCCATGTAGTATTCAGTCCGGCTTCGCCAGCCGACTTCTCCGACCACCCTCCATGTAGTATTCGTTTGGCTTTGCCAGACGATGGGCCCGCTTAGCCGGCCACCTTCTACGTAATATTCGCTTGGCTCTGCCAAACGATGGGCCGGCTCGTCCGGCCACCCTCCATGTAGTACTCAGTCCGGCTTCACCGGCCAACTTCTACGTAGTATTCGTTTGGCTTCGCCAAACGATGAGCGGGCCTCGCCGGCTACCCTACATGTAGTATTCTTTTGGCTACGCCAAACGATGGGCCGTCTCCGCCGGTCACTCTCCATGTAGTACTCAGTCCGGCTTCACCGGCCACCTTCTACGTAGTATTCGTTTGGCTCCGCCAAACGATGAGCGGGCTATGCCGGCTACATTCCACGTAGTATTTGCTTGGCTTCGCCAAACTATGGACCGGCTTCACCGGCCACCTTCTACGTAGTATTCGTTTGGCTTCGCCAAACGAGGAGCGGGCTTCGCCGGCTACCCTACATGTAGTATTCGTTTGGCTTTGCCAAACGATGAGCCGGTTTCTCCGGCCACCCTCCATGTAGTACTCAGTCCGGCTTCACCGGCCACCTTCTATGTAGTATTCGTTTGGCTTCGCCAAACGATGGGCGGGCTTCGCCCGCTACCCTACATGTAGTGTTCGTTTGGCTACGCCAAACGACGATCAGGCTTCTCCGGCCACCCTCCGTGTAGTACTCGGTCCGGCTTCACCGGCCACCTTCTACGTAGTATTCGTTTGGCTCCGCCAAACGATGTGCCGTCTATGCCGACAATATTCCACGTACTATTTGTTTGGCTTCGCCAAAAGTTGGGCCGGCTTCTCCGGCCACCCTCCATGTAGTAATCAGTCCGGCTTCGCCAGCCGACTTCTCCGACCACCCTCCATGTAGTATTCGTTTGGCTTTGCCAGACGATGGGCCCGCTTAGCCGGCCACCTTCTACGTAGTATTCGCTTGGCTCTGCCAAACGATGGGCCGGCTCGTCCGGCCACCCTCCATGTAGTACTCAGTCCGGCTTCACCGGCCACCTTCTACGTAGTATTCGTTTGGCTTCGCCAAACGATGAGCGAGCTTCGCCGGCTACCCTACATGTAGTATACTTTTGGCTCCGCCAAACGATGGGCCGGCTTAGCCGGCCAGCTTCTACGTAGTATTAGTTTGACTTTGTCGAACGATGGGCCGGCTATGCCGGCCATCCTCCAAGTACTATTCGTTTGGCTTCGCCAAACGATGGGTCGGCACCGCCGGCCACCTTCTATGCAGCATTTGTTTGGCTACGCCAAACGATAGGCCGGCTTGGCCGGCCAGCTTCTACGTAGTATTAGTTTGACTTTTTTGCTCCTACGTTACCCCAATCACACCTTCTGTAGCCCAACTCAATTTCCACGTCACACCCATCACAGTCTTCTGAAGCCCTACTGAATTCCCACGTCACCCCGATCACATCTTCTGAAGCCCTACTGAATTTCCACGTCATCCCGATCACGTCTTGCAAAACCCTACTGAGCTCCTACGTTACCCCGATCACGACTTCTAAAGCCCTACTGAATCCCCACGTTACCCCGATCACGTCTACTGAAGCCTTACTGAATTCCCACGACATCCCAATCACGTTTTCTGAAGCCCTTCTAAATTCCCACGTCACCACGATCTCGTCTTCTGGAGCCCTACTGAATTCCCACGTCATCCCGATCACGTCTTCTGAAGCCCTACTGACTTCCCACGTTAGCCCGATCACGTCTTTTAAAGCCCTACTGAACTCCTACATCACCCCGATCACGTCATCTGAAGCCCTACTGAATTCCCACGTCACCTTGATCACATATTCTGAAGCCGTACTTAATTCCCACATCACCCCCATCACGTCTTCTGAAGCCCCACTGAAGTTCCACGATACCTCGACCACGTCTTCTGAAGCCCAACTGAATTCCTACGTCATCCCGATCACGTCTTTTGAAGCCCTACTAAATTCCTACGTCACCCCGATCACGTCTTCTGAAACCCTACTGAATTCCCACGTCATCCCGATCACGTCTTCTGAAGCGCTGCTGAAGTTATACGACACCCCGATCACGTTTTCTGGAGCCCTACTGAATTCCCACGTCATCCCGATCACGTCTTCTGAAGCCCTACTGACTTCCCACGTCACCCCGATCACGTCTTTTGGAGCCCTACTGAACTAACATGCCACCCCGATAACGTCTTCTGAAGCCCTACTGAATTCCCACGTCACCCCGATCACGTCCTCTGAAGCCTTACTAAATTCCCACGTCACCCCGCCCGATCACGTCTTCTGAAGCCCTACTGAATTCCCACGTCACCCCTCCCGATCACGTCTTCTGAAGCCCTTCTGAATTCCCACGTCACCCCGATCACGTCTTCTGAAGCCCTACTGAATTCCCACGTCACCTCTTCCGATTACGTCTTTTGAAGCTTTACTGATTTCCTATGTCACCCCGCCCGATCACGTCTTCCAAAGCCCTTCTGAATTCCCACGTCACCCCGATCACGTCTTCTGAAGCCGTACTGAATTCCCACGTCATCCCGATAACGTCTTCTGAAGCCTCACTGAATTCCCACGTCACCCCGATCACGTCTTCTGAAGCCCTACTGAATTCCCACGTCACCTCGATCACGTCTTCTGAAGCCCTACTGAATTCTTACGCCACCCCGATCACGTCTTCTGAAGCCCTACTGAATTCACACGTCACCCCGATCACGTCTTCTGAAGCCCTACTGAATTCCCACGTCACCCCGATCACGTCTTCTGAAGCCCTACTGAAGTTCCACGTCACCTCGATCACGTCTTCTGAAGCCCTACTGAATCCCCACGTCACCCCAATCACGTCTTCTGAAGCCCTACTGAATTCCTACGTCACCCCGATCACGTCTTCTGAAGCCCTACTGAATTCCCACGTCACCCCGATCACGTCTTCTGAAGCCCTTCTGAATTCCCATGCATCTCCGATCACGTCTTCTGAAGCCCTACTGAATTCCCACGTCACCCCTCCCGATCACGTCTTCTGAAGCCCTACTGAATCCCCACGTCACCCCGCCCGATCACGTCTTCTGGAGCCCTACTGAATTCCCACGTCACCCCGCCCGAGCACGTCTTCTGAAGCCCTTCTGAATTCTCACGTCACCCCGCCCGAGCACGTCTTCTGAAGCCCTTCTGAATTCTCACGTCACCCCTTCCGCTCACGTCTTCTGAAGCCCTTCTGAATTCCCACGTAACTCCGACCACGTCTTCTGAAGCCCTTCTGAATTCCCACATCACCCCGATCACGTCTTCTGAAGCCATACTGAATTCCCACGTCACGTCGCCCGATCACGTCTTCTGAAGCCCCACTGAATTCCCACGTCACCCCGATCACGCCTTCTGAAGCCCTACTGAATTCCCACGTCACCCCGATCACGTCTTCTGAAGTCCCACTGAATTCCTACGTCACCCCGATCACGTCTTCTGAAGCCCTACTGAGCTCCCACGTCACCTTGATCACGTCTTTTGAAGCCCTACTAAATTTCCACGTCAACCCGATCACGCATTCTGAAGCCCTACTGAATTTCCACGTCACCCCGATATCGTCTTCTGAAGCCCTACTGAATTACCACGTCACCCCGATCACTTCTTCTGAAATACTACTAAATTCCAACGTCACCCCGATCACGTGTTCTGAAGTCCTACTAAATTCCCACGTCACCCCAATCACATCTTCTGATGCCCTACTGAATTCACACGTCCCCCCGATCACGTCTTCTGAAGCCCTACTGAATTACCACGTCACCTCGATCACGTCTTCTGAAGCCCTACTGAATTCCCGCGTCACCACGATCACATCTTCTGAAGCCCTAATGAACTCCTACGTCACCCCGATCACGTCTTCTGAAGCCCTACTAATTTACCACGTCACCTTGATCACATCTTCTGAAGCCGTACTTAATTCCCACATCACCCCCATCACGTCTTCTGAAGCCCCACTGAAGTTCCACGATACCTCGACCACGTCTTCTGAAGCCCTACTGAATTCCTACGTCATCCCGATCACGTCTTTTGAAGCCCTACTAAATTCCTACGTCACCCCGATCACGTCTTCTGAAACCCTACTGGATTACCACGTCACCCGTATCACGTCTTCTGAAGCCCTACTGGATTCCCACGTCACCCGTATCACGTCTTCTGAAGCGCTGCTGAAGTTATACGACACCCCGATCACGTCTTTTGAAGCCCTACTAAATTCCCACGTCATCCCGATCACGTCTTGCAAAACCCTACTGAGCTCCTACGTTACCCCGATAACGTCTTCTGAAGCCCTACTGAATTCCCACGTCACCTTGATCACATCTTCTGAAGCCCCACGGAAGTTCGACGACACCCCGATCACGTCTTCTGAAGCCGTACTAATTTACCACGTCACCTTGATCACATCTTCTGAAGCCGTACTTAATTCCCACATCACCCCCATCACGTCTTCTGAAGCCCCACTGAAGTTTCACGATACCTCGACCACGTCTTCTGAAGCCCTACTGACTTCCTACGTCATCCCGATCACGTCTTTTGAAGCCCTACTAAATTCCTACGTCACCCCGATCACGTCTTCTGAAGCCCTACTGAATTCCCACGTCATCCCGAACATGTCTTTTGAAGCCCTACTCAATATCCACGTCACACCCATCACAGTCTTCTGAAGCCCTACTGAATTCCCGCGTCACCCCGATCACATCTTCTGAAGCCCTACTGACTTCCCACGTCACCCCGATCACGTCTTTCAAAGCCCTAATGAACTCCTACGTCACCCCGATCACGTCTTCTGAAGCGCTGCTGAATTCCCACGTCACCTTGATCACATATTCTGAAGCCGTACTTAATTCCCACATCACCCCCATCACGTCTTCTGAAGCCCCACTGAAGTTCCACGATACCTCGACCACGTCTTCTGAAGCCCTACTGAATTCCCACGTCATCCCGATCACGTCTTCTGAAGCCCTACTAAATTCCCACGTCACCCCGATCACGTCTTCTGAAGCCCTACTGAATTATACGTCACCCCGATCACGTCTTCTGAAGCCCTACTGAATTCCCCCGTCACCCCGATCACGTCTTTTAAAGCCCTACTGAACTCCTACGTCACCCCGATCACGTCTTCCGAAGCCCTACTGAATTCCCACGTCACCCCGGTCACGTCTTCTGAAGCCCTACTGGATTCCCACGTCACCCGTATCACGTCTTCTGAAGCGCTGCTGAATTCCCACGTCACCCCGATCACGTCTTCCGAAGCCCTACTGAATTCCCATGCCACCCCGATCACGTCTTCTGAAGCCCTACTGACTTCCCACGTCACCCCGATCACGTCTTTTAAAGCCCTACTGAACTCCTACGTCACCCCGATCACATCTTCTGAAGCCCTACTGGATTCCCATGCCACCCCGATCACGTCTTCTGAAGCTCTACTAAGTTCCCATGTCACCCCGATCACGCCTTCTGAAGCCCTACTGAACTCCTGCGTCATCCCGATCACGTCTTCTGAAGCCCTACTGAATTCCCACGTCACCCCGATCACGTCTTCTGAAGCCCTACTGAATTCCCACGTCACCCCGATCACGTCTTCTGAAGCCCTACTGAATTCCCACGTCACCCCGATCACGTCTTCTGAAGCCCTACTGAACTCCTACGTCACCCCGATCACGTCTTCTGAAGCCCTACTGAATTCCCACGTCACCTTGATCACATCTTCTGAAGCCTACTTAATTCCCACGTCACCGATCACGTCTTCTGAAGCCCTACTGAAGTTCACGATACCTCGACGACGTCTTTTGAAGCCCTACTAAATTCCTACGTCACCCCGACCACGTCTTCTGAAGCCCTACTGAATTCCCGCGTCACCCCGATCACATCTTCTGAAACTCTACTGACTTCCCACGTCACCCCGATCACGCCTTTTAAAGCCCTACTGAACTCCTACGTCACCCCGATCACGTCTTCTGAAGCCCTACTGAATTCCCACGTCACCTTGATCACATATTCTGAAGCCGTACTTAATTCCCACATCACCCCCATCACGTCTTCTGAAGCCCCACTGAAGTTCCACGATACCTCGACCACGTCTTCTGAAGCCCTACTGAATTCCTACGTCATCCCGATCACGTCTTTTGAAGCCCTACTAAATTCCTACGTCACCCCGATCACGTCTTCTGAAACCCTACTGAATTCCCACGTCATCCCGATCACGTCTTTTGAAGCCCTACTGAATTCCCCCGTCACCCCGATCACGTCTTCTAAAGCCCTACTGAATTCCCTCGTCTCCCCGATCACGTCTTCTGAAGCCGTACTAAATTCCCACGTCACCCCGATCACGACTTCTGGAGCCCAACTGAATTCCCCTGTCACCCCGACCACGTCTTCTGAAGCCCTACTGAATTCCCCCGTCACCCCGATCACGTCTTCTAAAGCACTACTGAATTCCCACGCCACCCCGATCACGTCTTCTGAAGCCCTACTGAATTAACATGTCACCCCGATCACGTCTTCTGAAGCCCTACTGAATTCCCGTCATCCCGATCACGTCTTCTGAAGCCCTACTGAATTCCCACGTCATCCCGATCACGTCTTTTGAAGCCCTACTGGATTCCCACGTCACCCCGGTCACGTCTTCTGAAGCCCTACTGGATTCCCACGTCACCCTTATCACGTCTTCTGAAGCGCTGCTGAAGTTATACGACACCCCGATCACGTCTTTTGAAGCCCTACTGAAATCCTACGTCACCCCGATCACGTGTTCTAAAGCCCTACTGAATTCCCACGTCACCTCGATCATGTCTTCTTAAGCCCTAGTGGATTCTTACGCCATCCCAATCACGTTTTCTGAAGCCCTACTGAATTCACACGTCAGCCCGATCACGTCTTCTGGAGCCCTACTGAATTCCCACGTCACCCCCATCACGTCTGCTGAAGCCCCACTGAAGTTCCACGATACCTCGATCACGTCTTCTGAAGCCCTACTGAATCCCCACGTCACCCCAATCACGTCTACTGAAGCCCTACCGAATTCCCACGACATCCCGATCACGTCTTCGGAAGCCCTACTGAATTCCCACGTCACCCCGACCACGTCTTCTGAAGCCCTACTGAATTCCCACGTCATCCCGATCACGTCTTCTGAAGCCCTACTGACTTCCCACGTCACCCCGATCACGTCTTCTGAAGCCCTACTGGATTCCCACGTCACCCGGATCACCTCTTCTGAAGCCCTACTGAATTCCCACGTCACCGATCACGTCTTCTGAAGCCCTACTGAATTCCCACGTCACCCCGATCACGTCTTTTGAAGCCCTACTGAAATCCTACGTCACCCCGATCACGTCTTCTGAAGCCTTACTGATTTCCCACGTCACTCCGATCACGTCTTCTGGAGCCCCATTGAATTTCCACGTCACCCCAATCACGTCTTCTGAAGCCCCACTGAATTCACGTCAGCCCGATCACGTCTTCTGATGTCCTACTGAATTCCCACGGCACCCCGATCACGTCTTCTGGAGCCGAACTGAATTTCCACTTCCCCCCGATCACGTCTTCTGAAGCCTTACTGATTTCCCACGTCCCTCCGATCACGTATTCTGAAGCCCTACTGAATTCCCACGCCAACCCGATCACGTCTTCTGTAGCTCTACTAAATTCCCACGTCACCCCGATCACGTCTTCTGAAGCCCTACTGAATTTCCACGTCACCCCGATGACGTCTTCTGAAGTCCTACAGAGTTCCCACGTCACCCCGATCACGTTTTCTGAAGCCCTACTAAATTTCTACGTCACCCCGATCACGCCTTCTGAAGTGCTACTAAATTCCCACGTCACCCCGATCACGTCTTCTGAAGCCCTACCGAATTCCCACGTCACCCCAATCACGTCTTCTGAAGCCCTACTGAATTCCCACGTCACCCCGATCACGTCTTCTGAAGCCCTACTGAATTCCCACGTCACCCAAATCACGTCTTCTGAAGCCCTACGGAAGTTCGACGACACCCCGATCACGTCTTCTGAAGCCGTACTAATTTACCACGTCACCTTGATCACATCTTCTGAAGCCGTACTTAATTCCCACATCACCCCCATCACGTCTTCTGAAGCCCTACTGAAGTTCCACGAGACCGCGACCACGGCTTGTGGAGCCCTACTGAATTCCTACGTCATCCCGATCACGTCTTCTGAAGCCCTACTGAATTCCTACGTCACCCCGATCATGTCTTCTGAAGCCCTACTGAATTCCACGTCACCCCGATCACGTCTTCTGAAGCCCTAGTGGATTCCCACGTCACCCCGGTCACGTCTTCTGAAGCCCTAGTGGATTCTTACGACATCCCAATCACGTTTTCTGAAGCCCTACTAAATTCACACGTCAGCCCGATCACGTCTTGCAAAACCCTACTGAGCTCCTACGTTACCCCGATAACGTCTTCTGAAGCCCTTATAAATTCCCACGTCACCTTGATCACATCTTCTGAAGCCCCAAGGAAGTTCGACGACACCCCGATCACGTCTTCTGAAGCCGTACTAATTTACCACGTCACCTTGATCACATCTTCTGAAGCCGTACTTAATTCCCACATCACCCCCATCACGTCTTCTGAAGCCCCACTGAAGTTTCACGATACCTCGACCACGTCTTCTGAAGCCCTTCTGAATTCCTACGTCATCCCGATCACGTCTTTTGAAGCCCTACTAAATTTCTACGTCACCCCGATCACGTCTTCTGAAGCCCTACTGAATTCCCACGTCATCCCGAACATGTCTTTTGAAGCCCTACTCAATATCCACGTCACACCCATCACAGTCTTCTGAAGCCCTACTGAATTCCCTCGTCACCCCGATCACGTCTTTTGAAGCCCTACTGGATTCCCACGTCACCCCGGTCACGTCTTCTGAAGCCCTACTGGATTCCCACGTCACCCGTATCACGTCTTCTGAAGCGCTGCTGAATTCCCACGTCACTTTGATCACATATTCTGAAGCCGTACTTAATTCCCACATCACCCCCATCACGTCTTCTGAAGCCCCACTGAAGTTCCACGATACCTCGACCACGTCTTCTGAAGCCCTACTGAATTCCCACGTCATCCCGATCACGTCTTCTGAAGCCCTACTGGATTCCCACGTCACCCGTATCACGTCTTCTGAAGCGCTGCTGAAGTTATACGACACCCCGATCACGTCTTTTGAAGCCCTACTGAACTCCTACGTCACCCCGATCACGTCTTCCGAAGCCCTACTGACTTCCCACGTCACCCCGATCACGTCTACTGAAGCCCTACTGAATTCCCACGACATCCCAATCACGTCTTCTGAAGCCCTACTGGATTCCCACGTCACCCGTATCACGTCTTCTGAAGCGCTGCTGAAGTTATACGACACCCCGATCACGTCTTCTGGAGCCCTACTGAATTCCCACGTCATACCGATCACGTCTTCTGAAGCCCTACTGACTTCCCACGTCACCCCGATCACGTCTTTTAAAGCCCTACTGAACTCCTACGTCACCCCGATCACGTCTTCCGAAGCCCTACTGAATTCCCATGCCACCCCGATCACGTCTTCTGAAGCTCTACTAAGTTCCCATGTCACCCCGATCACGCCTTTCGAAGCCCTACTGAACTCCTGCGTCACCCCGATCACGTGTTCTAAAGCCCTACTGAATTCCCACGTCACCTCGATCATGTCTTCTAAAGCCCTACTAAATTCCCACGTCACCCCAATGACATCTTCTGTAGCCCTACACAATTTCCACGTCACAGCCATCACAGTCTTCTGAAGCCCTACTGAATTCCCGATACCTCGATCACGTCTTCTGAAGCCCTACTGAATTCCCACGTCATCCCGATCACGTCTTCTGAAGCCCTACTAAATTTCTACGTCACCCCGATCACGTCTTCTGAAGCCCTACTGAATTCCCACGTCACCCCGATCATGTCTTCTGAAACCCTACTGAATCCCACGTCACCCTGATCACGTCTTCTGAAGCCCTACTGATTTCCCACGTCACCCTGATCACGACTTCTGAAGCCCTACTTATTTCCCACGTAACCCCGATCACGTCTTCTGAAACCCTACTGAATTCCCACGTCACCCCGATCGCGTCTTTTGAAGCCCTACTGAATTCCCACGTCACCTTGATCACGTCTTCTGAAGCCCTACTTAATTCCCACATCACCCCCATAACGTCTTCTGAAGCCCCACTGAAGTTTCACGATACCTCGACCACGTCTTCTGAAGCCCTACTGAATTCCTACGTCATCCCGATCACGTCTTTTGAAGCCCTACTAAATTCCTACGTCACCCCGATCACGTCTTCTGAAGCGCTGCTGAAGTTATACGACACCCCGATCACGTCTTCTGGAGCCCTACTGAATTCCCACGTCATCCCGATCACGTCTTCTGAAGCCCTACTGAATCCCCACGTCACCCCGATCACGTCTACTGAGCCCCTACTGAATTCCCACGACATCCCAATCACGTCTTCTGAAGCCCTACTGGATTCCCACGTCACCCGTATCACGTCTTCTGAAGCGCTGCTGAAGTTATACGACACCCCGATCACGTCTTCTGGAGCCCTACTGAATTCCCACGTCATCCCGATCACGTCTTCTGAAGCCCTACTGACTTCCCACGTCACCCCGATCACGTCTTTTAAAGCCCTACTGAACTCCTACGTCACCCCGATCACGTCTTCCGAAGCCCTACTGAATTCCCATGCCACCCCGATCACGTCTTCTGAAGCTCTACTAAGTTCCCATGTCACCCCGATCACGCCTTTTGAAGCCCTACTGAACTCCTGCGTCACCCCGATCACGTGTTCTAAAGCCCTACTGAATTCCCACGTCACCTCGATCATGTCTTCTAAAGCCCTACTAAATTCCCACGTCACCCCAATCACATCTTCTGAAGCCGTACTTAATTCCCACGTCACCCCCATCACAGTCTTCTGAAGCCCTACTGAATTCCCGCGTCACCACGATCACGTCTTCTGAATCCGTCCTGACTTCCCACGTCACCCCGATCACGTCTTCTGAAGCCCTACTAATTTTCTACGTCACCCCGATCACGCCTTCTGAAGCCCTACTGAATTCCCATGGCACCCCGATCACGTCTTCTGAAGCGCTGCTGAATTCCCACGTCACCCCGATCACGTCTTCTGAAGCCCTACTGACTTCCCACGTCACCCCGATCACGTCTTCTGAAGCTCTACTAAGTTCCCATGTCACCCCGATCACGCCTTTTGAAGCCCTACTGAACTCCTGCGTCACCCCGATCACGTGTTCTAAAGCCCTACTGAATTCCCACGTCACCTCGATCATGTCTTCTAAAGCCCTACTAAATTCCCACGTCACCCCAATGACATCTTCTGTAGCCCTACTCAATTTCCACGTCACACCCATCACAGTCTTCTGAAGCCCTACTGAATTCCCGCTTCACCACGATCACATCATTTGAAGCCCTACTGAATTCCCACGTCATCCCGATCACGTCTTGCAAAACCCTACTGAGCTCCTACGTTACCCCGATAACGTCTTCTGAAGCCCTTATGAATTCCCACGTCACCTTGATCACATCTTCTGAAGCCCCACGGAAGTTCGACGACACCCCGATCACGTCTTCTGAAGCCGTACTAATTTACCACGTCACCTTGATCACATCTTCTGAAGCCCTACTGGATTCCCACGTCACCCGTATCACGTCTTCTGAAGCCCCACTGACGTTTCACGATACCTCGACCACGTCTTCTGAAGCCCTACTGAATTCCTAGTCATCCCGATCACGTCTTTTGAAGCCCTACTAAATTCCTACGTCACCCCGATCACGTCTTCTGAAGCCCTACTGAATAATCACGTCATCCCGAACATGTCTTTTGAAGCCCTACTCAATATCCACGTCACACCCATCACAGTCTTCTGAAGCCCTACTGAATTCCCGCGTCACCCCGATCACATCTTCTGAAGCCCTACTGACTTCCCACGTCACCCCGATCACGTCTTTTAAAGCCCTACTGAACTCCTACGTCACCCCGATCACGTCTTCTGAAGCCCTACTGAATTCCCACGTCACCTTGATCACATATTCTGAAACCGTACTTAATTCCCACATCACCCCCATCACGTCTTCTGAAGCCCCACTGAAGTTCCACGATACCTCGACCACGTCTTCTGAAGCCCTACTGAATTCCTACGTCACCCCGATCACGTCTTCTGAAACCCTACTGAATTCCCACGTCATCCCGATCACGTCTTTTGAAGCCCTACTGGATTCCCACGTCACCCCGGTCACGTCTTCTGAAGCCCTACTGGATTCCCACGTCACCCGTATCACGTCTTCTGAAGCGCTGCTGAATTCCCACGTCATCCCGATCACGTCTTCTGAAGCCCTACTGACTTTCCACGTCACCCCGATCACGTCTTTTAAAGCGCTGCTGAAGTTATACGACACCCCGATCACGTCTTCTGGAGCCCTACTGAATTCCCACGTCATCCCGATCACGTCTTCTGAAGCCCTACTGACTTCCCACGTCACCCCGATCACGTCTTTTAAAGCCCTACTGAACTCCTACGTCACCCCTATCACGTCTTCCGAAGCCCTACTGAATTCCCATGCCACCCCGATCACGTCTTCTGAAGCTCTACTAAGTTCCCATGTCACCCCGATCACGCCTTTTGAAGCCCTACTGAACTCCTGCGTCACCCCGATCACGTGTTCTAAAGCCCTACTGAATTCCCACGTCACCTCGATCATGTCTTCTAAAGCCCTACTAAATTCCCACGTCACCTTGATCACATATTCTGAAGCCGTACTTAATTCCCACATCACCCCCATCACGTCTTCTGAAGCCCCACTGAAGTTCCACGATACCTCGACCACGTCTTCTGAAGCCCTACTGAATTCCCACGTCATCCCGATCACGTCTTCTGAAGCCCTACTGACTTCCCACGTCACCCCGATCACGTCTTCTGAAGCCCTACTGACTTCCCACGTCACCCCGATCACGTCTTTTAAAGCCCTACTGAACTCCTACGTCACCCCTATCACGTCTTCCGAAGCCCTACTGAATTCCCATGCCACCCCGATCACGTCTTCTGAAGCTCTACTAAGTTCCCATGTCACCCCGATCACGCCTTTTGAAGCCCTACTGAACTCCTGCGTCACCCCGATCACGTGTTCTAAAGCCCTACTGAATTCCCACGTCACCTCGATCATGTCTTCTAAAGCCCTACTAAATTCCCACGTCACCCCAATGACATCTTCTGTAGCCCTACTCAATTTCCACGTCACACCCATCACAGTCTTCTGAAGCCCTACTGAATTCCCGCTTCACCACGATCACATCATTTGAAGCCCTACTGAATTCCCACGTCATCCCGATCACGTCTCGCAAAACCCTACTGAGCTCCTACGTTACCCCGATAACGTCTTCTGAAGCCCTTATGAATTCCCACGTCGCCTTGATCACATCTTCTGAAGCCCCACGGAAGTTCGACGACACCCCGATCACGTCTTCTGAAGCCGCACTAATTTACCACGTCACCTTGATCACATCTTCTGAAGCCGTACTTAATTCCTACATCACCCCCATCACGTCTTCTGAAGCCTCACTGAAGTTTCACGATACCTCGACCACGTCTTCTGAAGCCCTACTGAATTCCTAGTCATCCCGATCACGTCTTTTGAAGCCCTACTAAATTCCTACGTTACCCCGATCACGTCTTCTGAAGCCCTACTGAATAATCACGTCATCCCGAACATGTCTTTTGAAGCCCTACTCAATATCCACGTCACACCCATCACAGTCTTCTGAAGCCCTACTGAATTCCCGCGTCACCCCGATCACATCTTCTGAAGCCCTACTGACTTCCCACGTCACCCCGATCACGTCTTTTAAAGCCCTACTGAACTCCTACGTCACCCCGATCACATCTTCTGAAGCCCTACTGACTTCCCACGTCACCCCGATCACGTCTACTGAAGCCCTACTTAATTCCCACATCACCCCCATCACGTCTTCTGAAGCCCCACTGAAGTTCCACGATACCTCGACCACGTCTTCTGAAGCCCTACTGAATTCCTACGTCATCCCGATCACGTCTTTTGAAGCCCTACTAAATTCCTACGTCACCCCGATCACGTCTTCTGAAACCCTACTGAATTCCCACGTCATCCCGATCACGTCTTTTGAAGCCCTACTGGATTCCCACGTCACCCCGGTCACGTCTTCTGAAGCCCTACTGGATTCCCACGTCACCCGTATCACGTCTTCTGAAGCGCTGCTGAATTCCCACGTCATCCCGATCACGTCTTCTGAAGCCCTACTGACTTCCCACGTCACCCCGATCACGTCTTTTAAAGCCCTACTGAACTCCTACGTCACCCCGATCACGTCTTCCGAAGCCCTACTGAATTCCCATGCCACCCCGATCACGTCTTCTGAAGCTCTACTAAGTTCCCATGTCACCCCGATCACGCCTTTTGAAGCCCTACTGAACTCCTGCGTCACCCCGATCACGTGTTCTAAAGCCCTACTGAATTCCCACGTCACCTCGATCATGTCTTCTAAAGCCCTACTAAATTCCCACGTCACCCCAATGACATCTTCTGTAGCCCTACTCAATTTCCACGTCACACCCATCACAGTCTTCTGAAGCCCTACTGAATTCCCGCGTCACCACGATCACATCTTCTGAAGCCCTACTGAATTCCCACGTCATCCCGATCACGTCTTGCAAAACCCTACTGAGCTCCTACGTTACCCCGATAACGTCTTCTGAAGCCCTTATTAATTCCCACGTCACCTTGATCACATCTTCTGAAGCCCCACGGAAGTTCGACGACACCCCGATCACGTCTTCTGAAGCCGTACTAATTTACCACGTCACCTTGATCACATCTTCTGAAGCCGTACTTAATTCCCACATCACCCCCATCACGTCTTCTGAAGCCCCACTGAAGTTTCACGATACCTCGACCACGTCTTCTGAAGCCCTACTGAATTCCTACGTCATCCCGATCACGTCTTTTGAAGCCCTACTAAATTCCTACGTCACCCCGATCACGTCTTCTGAAGCCCTACTGAATTCCCACGTCATCCCGAACATGTCTTTTGAAGCCCTACTCAATATCCACGTCACACCCATCACAGTCTTCTGAAGCCCTACTGAATTCCCGCGTCACCCCGATCACATCTTCTGAAGCCCTACTGACTTCCCACGTCACCCCGATCACGTCTTTTAAAGCCCTACTGAACTCCTACGTCACCCCGATCACGTCTTCTGAAGCCCTACTGAATTCCCACGTCACCTTGATCACATATTCTGAAGCCGTACTTAATTCCCACATCACCCCCATCACGTCTTCTGAAGCCCCACTGAAGTTCCACGATACCTCGACCACGTCTTCTGAAGCCCTACTGAATTCCTACGTCATCCCGATCACGTCTTTTGAAGCCCTACTAAATTCCTACGTCACCCCGATTACGTCTTCTGAAACCCTACTGAATTCCCACGACATCCCGATCACGTCTTTTGAAGCCCTACTGAACTCCTACGTCACCCCGATCACGTCTTCCGGAGCCCTACTGAATTCCCACGCCACCCCGATCACGTCTTCTGAAGCTCTACTAAATTCCCACGTCACCCCGATCACGTCTTCTGAAGCCCTACTGAAATTTCACGTCACCCCAATCACGCCTTCTGAAGCCCCACTGAATCCCCACGTCACCCCGATCACGTCTACTGAAGCCCTACCGAATTCCCACGACATCCCAATCACGTTTCCTGAAGCCCTACTGAATTCCCACGTCAACCCTCCCGATCACGTCTTCTGAAGCCCTATTGAATTCTCACGTCACTCCTCCGGTCACGTCTCCTGAAGCCCTACTAAATTCCCACGTCACCCCGATCACCTCTTCTGAAGCCCTACTGAAATCCCACCTCACCCCGATCACGTCTTCTGAAGCCCTACTGAAGTTCGACGTCACCCCGATCACGTCTTCTGAAGCCCTACTAAATTACCACGTCACCTTGATCACATCTTCTGAAGCCGTACTTAATTCCCACATCACCCCATCACGTCTTCTGAAGCCTCACTGAAGTTTCACGATACCTCGACCACGTCTTCTGAAGCCCTACTGAATTCCTACGTCATCCCGATCACGTCTTCTGAAGCCCTACTAAATTCCTTCGTCACCCCGATCACGTCTTCTGAAGCCCTACTAAATTCCCACGTCTGCACGATCACGTCTTCTGAAGCCCTACTGAATTCCCACGTCACCCCGATCACGTCTTCCAAAGCCCTTCCGGATTCCCACGTCACCCCGATCACGTCTTCTGAAGCCCTACTGAATGCCCACGTAACCCCGATCACGTCATCTGAAGCCATACTGAATTCCCACGTCACCCCTCCCGATCACGTCTTTTGAACCCCCTCTGAATTCCCACGTCACCCCGATCACGTCTTCTAAAGCCCTACTGAATTCCCACGTCTCCCCGATCACGTCTTCCGAAGCCCTACTGAATTCCCACGTCACCCCGATCCCGTCTTCTGAAGCCCTTCTGAATTCGCATGCACCTCCGATCACGTCTTCTGAAGCCCTACCGAATTCCCACCTCACCCCGATCACGTCTTCTGAAGCCCTACTGAATTCCCACGTCACCCCAATCACGTCTTCTAAAGCCCTACTGATTTCCCACGTCCTCCCGATCAAGTCTTCTGAAGCCCTACTGAATTCCCACGTCACCCCGATCACGACTTTTGGAGCCCTACTGAATTCCCACTTCACTTCGATCACGTCTTCTAAAGCCCTACCGAATTCCCACTTCTCCCCGATCACGTCTTCTGAAGCCCTACTGAATTCCCACGTCACCCCGATCACGTCTTCTGAAGCCCTACTGGATTCCCATGTCACCCCGATCACGTCTTCTGAAGCTGTACTGAATTCCCATGTCACCCCGATCACGTCTTCTGAAGCCCTACTGAACTCCTACGTCACCCCGATCACGTGTTCTAAAGCCCTACTGAATTCCCACGTCACCTCGATCATGTCTTCTGAAGCCCTACTGAATTCTTACGTCACCCCAATCACGTCTTCTGAAGCCCTACTGAATTCCTACGTCACCCCGATCACGTCTTCTGAAGCCCTACTGAATTCCCCCGTCACCCCGATCACGTCTTCTGAAGCCCTACTAAATATTCACGTCCGCACGATCACGGCTTCTAAAGCCCTACTGAACTCCTACGTCACCCCGATCACGTCTTCTGAAGCCCTACTGAATTCCCACGTCACCCCGATCACGTCTTCTGAAGCCCTACTAAATTCCACGTTACCCCGAACACGTCTTCTGAAATGCTACTGAATTCCAACGTCATCCCGATCACTTCTTCTGATGCCCTACTGAACTTCCACGGCACCCCCGATCACGTCTTCTGAAGTCTTACTGAATTCCAACGTCATCCCGATCGCGTCTTCGGAAGCCCTAATGAATTCCCACGTCATCCCGATCACGTCTTCTGAAGCCCTACTGAGATCCTACGTCATCCCGATTAAGTCTTCTGAAGCCCTAATTAATTCCCACGTCACCCCGATCACGTCTTCTGAAATGCTACTGAATTCCAACGTCACCCCGATCACTTCTTCTGATGCCCTACTGAAGTTCGACGACACCCCGATCACGTCTTCTGAAGCGCTACTAAATTACCACGTCACCTTGATCACATCTTCTGAAGCCGTACTTAATTCCCACGTCACCCCGATCACGTCTTCTGAAGCCCTACTGAAGTTCCACGATACCTCGACCACGTCTTCTGAAGCCCTACTGAATTCTACGTCATCCCGATCACGTCTTCTGAATCCGTACTAAATTCCCACGTCACCCCGATCACGACTTCTGGAGCCCTACTGAATTCCCACGTCATCCCGATCACGTCTTTTGAAGCCCTACTAAATTCCTACGTCCCCCCGATCACGTCTTCTGAAACCCTACTGAATTCCCACGTCACCCCGATGACGTCTTCTGAAGCCCTACTGAATTCCCGCGTCACCACGATCACATCTTCTGAAGCCCTACTGAATTCCCACCTCATCCCGATCACCTCTTCTGAAGCCCTACTGACTTCCCACGTCACCCCGATCACGTCTTTTAAAGCCCTACTGAACTCCTACGTCACCCCGATCACATCTTCTGAAGCCCTACTGACTTCCCACGTCACCCCGATCACGTCTACTGAAGCCCTACTGAATTCCCACGACATCCCAATCACGTCTTCTGAAGCCCTACTGAAGTTCCACGATACCTCGATCACGTCTTCTGAAGCCCTACTGAATCCCCACGTCACCCCGATCACGTCTACTGAAGCCCTACCGAATTCCCACGACATCCCAATCACGTTTCCTGAAGCCCTACTGAATTCCCACGTCACCTCGATCATGTCTTCTAAAGCCCTACTAAATTCCCAGGTCACCCCAATAACATCTTCTGTAGCCCTACTCAATTTCCACGTCACACCCATCACACTCTTCTGAAGCCCTACTGAATTCCCGCGTCACCCCGATCACATCTTCTGAAGCCCTACTGAATTCCCACGTCATCCCGATCACGTCTTGCAAAACCCTACTGAGCTCCTACGTTATCCCGATAACGTCTTCTTAAGCCCTTATGAATTCCCACGTCACCTGGATCACATCTTCTGAAGCCCCACGGAAGTTCGACGGCACCCCGATCACGTCTTCTGAAGCCGTACTAAATTACCACGTCACCTTGACCACAACTTCTGAAGCCGTACTTAATTCTACATCACCCCATCCCGTCTTCTGAAGCCCCACTGAAGTTCCACGATACCTCGACCACGTCTTCTGAAGCCCTACTGAAATCCTACGTCATCACGATCACGTCTTTTGAAGCCCTACTAAATTCCTACGTCACCCCGATCACGTCTTCTGAAGCCCTACTGAATTCCCACGTCATCCCGAACATGTCTTTTGAAGCCCTACTCAATATCCACGTCGCACCCATCTCAGTCTTCTGAAGCCCTACTGAATTCCCGCGTCACCCCGATCACATCTTCTGAAGCCCTACTGAATTCCCACGTCATCCCGATCACGTCTTGCGAAACCCTACTGAGCTCCTACGTTACCCCGATAACGTCTTTTGAAGCCCTACTAAATTCCTACGTCACCCCAATCACATCTTCTGAAGCCCCACGGAAGTTCGACGACACCCCGATCACGTCTTCTGAAGCCCTACTGAATTACCACGTCACCCCGATCACATCTTCTGAAGCCCTACTGAATTCCCACATCACCCCGATCACGTCTTCTGAAGCCCTACTGAATTCCCACGTCTCCCCGATCACGTCTTCTGAAGCCCTACTGAATTCCCACGTCTCTCCAATCACGTTTTCTGAAGCCCTACTGAATTCCCACGTCTCCCCGATCACGTCTTCTGAAGCCCTACTGAATTCCCACGTCACCCCGATCACGTCTTCTGAAGACCTACTGAATTCCCACGTCACACCGATCCCGTCTTCTGAAGCCCTACTGAATTCCCCCGTCACCCCGATCACGTCTTCTGAAGCCCTACTGAATTCCCACGTCACACCGATCCCGTCTTCTGAAGCCTTACTGGATTCCCACGTCACCCCGATCACGTCTTCTGAAGCCCTACTGAATTACCACGTCACCTCGATCACGTCTTCTGAAGCCCTACTGAATTCCTACGTCATCCCGATCACGTCTTTGAAGCCCTACTAAATTCCTACGTCACCCCGATCACGTCTTCTGAAGCCCTACTGAATTCCCACGTCATCCCAATCACGTCTTTTGAAGCCCTACTGGATTCCCACGTCACCCCGGTCACGTCTTCTGAAGCCCTAGTGGATTCCCACGACATCCCAATCACGTTTCCTGAAGCCCTACTGAATTCACACGTCACCCCGATCACGTCTTCTGGAGCCCTACTGAATTCCCACGTCATCCCGATCACGTCTTCTGAAGCCCTACTGACTTCCCACGTCACCCCGATCACGTCTTCTGAAGCCCTACTGAATTCCCACGTCATCCCAATCACGTCTTTTGAAGCCCTACTGAATTCCCACGTCATCCCAATCACGTTTCCTGAAGCCCTACTTAATTCCCACGTCACCTCGATCGTGTCTTCTAAAGCCCTACTAAATTCCCAGGTCACCCCAATAACATCTTCTGTAGCCCTACTCAATTTCCACGTCACACCCATCACACTCTTCTGAAGCCCTACTGAATTCCCGCGTCACCCCGATCACATCTTCTGAAGCCCTACTGAATTCCAACGTCATCCCGATCACGTCTTGCAAAACCCTACTGAGCTCCTACGTTACCCCGATAACGTCTTCTGAAGCCCTAATGAATTCCCACGTCAACTTGATCACATCTTCTGAAGCCGTACTGAATTCCTACGTCATCCCGATCACGTCTTTTGAAGCCCTACTGAATTCCTACGTCACCCCAATCACGTCTTCTGAAGCCGTACTAAATTCTCACGTCACCCCGATCACATCTTCTGAAGCCGTACTTAATTCCCACATCACCCCGATCACGTGTTCTAAAGCCCTACTGAACTCCTACGTCACCCCGATCACGTCTTCCGAAGCCCCACTGAAGTTCCACGATACCTCGATCACGTCTTCTGAAGCCCTACTGAATCCCCACGTCACCCCGATCACGTCTACTGAAGCCCTACCGAATTCCCACGACATCCCAATCACGTTTCCTGAAGCCCTACTGAATTCCCACGCCACCCAAATCACGTCTTCTGAAGCCCTAATGAACTCCTACGTCACCCCGATCACGTCTTCTGAAGCCCTACTAATTTACCACGTCACCTTGATCACATCTTCTGAAGCCGTACTTAATTCCCACATCACCCCCATCACGTCTTCTGAAGCCCCACTGAAGTTCCACGATACCTCGACCACGTCTTCTGAAGCCCTACTGAATTCCTACGTCATCCCGATCACGTCTTTTGAAGCCCTACTAAATTCCTACGTCACCCCGATCACGTCTTCTGAAGCCCTACTGAATTCCCACGTCATCCCGATCACGTCTTTTGAAGCCCTACTGGATTCCCACGTCACCCCGGTCACGTCTTCTGAAGCCCTAGTGGATTCTTACGACATCCCAATCACGTTTTCTGAAGCCCTACTAAATTCACACGTCAGCCCGATCACGTCTTCTGGAGCCCTACTGAATTCCCACGTCATCCCGATCACGCCTTCTGAAGCCCTACTGACTTCCCTCGTCACCCCGATCACGTCTTTTAAAGCCCTACTGAACTCCTACGTCACCCTGATCACGTCTTCCGAAGCCCTACTGAATTCCCACGCCACCCCGATCACGTCTTCTGAAGCTCTACTAAATTCCCACGTCACCCCCATCACGTCTTCTGAAGCCCCACTGAAGTTCCACGATACCTCGATCACGTCTTCTGAAGCCCTACTGAAGTTCCCATGTCACCCCGATCACGTCTTTTGAAGCCCTACTGAATTCCTGCGTCATCCCGATCACGTGTTCTAAAGCCCTACTGAATTCCCACGCCACCTCGATCATGTCTTCTAAAGCCCTACTAAATTCCCAGGTCACCCCAATAACATCTTCTGTAGCCCTACTCAATTTCCACGTCACACCCATCACACTCTTCTGAAGCCCTACTGAATTCCCGCGTCACCCCGATCACATCTTCTGAAGCCCTACTGAATTCCCACGTCATCCCGATCACGTCTTGCAAAACCCTACTGAGCTCCTACGTTATCCCGATAACGTCTTCTTAAGCCCTTATGAATTCCCACGTCACCTGGATCACATCTTCTGAAGCCCCACGGAAGTTCGACGACACCCCGATCACGTCTTCTGAAGCCGTACTAAATTACCACGTCACCTTGATCACATCTTCTGAAGCCGTACTTATCACCCCCATCCCGTCTTCTGAAGCCCCACTGAAGTTCCACGATACCTCGACCACGTCTTCTGAAGCCCTACTGAAATCCTACGTCATCCCGATCACGTCTTTTGAAGCCCTACTAAATTCCTACGTCACCCCGATCACGTCTTCTGAAGCCCTACTGAATTCCCACGTCATCCCGAACATGTCTTTTGAAGCCCTACTCAATATCCACGTTGCACCCATCACAGTCTTCTGAAGCCCTACTGAATTCCCGCGTCACCCCGATCACATCTTCTGAAGCCCTACTGAATTCCCACGTCATCCCGATCACGTCTTGCGAAACCCTACTGAGCTCCTACGTTACCCCGATAACGTCTTTTGAAGCCCTACTAAATTCCTACGTCACCCCAATCACGTCTTCTGAAGCCCCACGGAAGTTCGACGACACCCCGATCACGTCTTCTGAAGCCGTACTAAATTACCACGTCACCTTGATCACATCTTCTGAAGCCGTACTTAATTCCCACATCACCCCCATCACGTCTTCTGAAGCCCCACTGAAGTTCCACGATACCTCGACCACGTCTTCTGAAGCCCTACTGAATTCCTACGTCATCCCGATCACGTCTTTGAAGCCCTACTAAATTCCTACGTCACCCCGATCACGTCTTCTGAAGCCCTACTGAAGTTCCACGATACCTCGATCACGTCTTCTGAAGCCCTACTGAATCCCCACGTCACCTCGATCACGTCTACTGAAGCCCTACCGAATTCCCACGACATCCCAATCACGTTTCCTGAAGCCCTACTGAATTCCCACGTCACCTCGATCATGTCTTCTAAAGCCCTACTAAATTCCCACGTCACCCCGATAACGTCTTCTGTAGCCCTACTCATTTTCCACGTCACACCCATCACACTCTTCTGAAGCCCTACTGAATTCCCGCGTCACCCCGATCACATCTTCTGAAGCCCTACTGAATTCCCACGTCATCCCGATCACGTCTTGCAAAACCCTACTGACTTCCCACGTCACCCCGATCACGTCTTCTGATGCCCTACTGAATTCCCACGTCACCCCAATCACATCTTCTGATGCCCTACTGAATTCACACGTCCCCCCGATCACGTCTTCTGAAGCCCTACTGAATTACCACGTCACCTCGATCACGTCTTCTGAAGCCCTACTGAATTCCCGCGGCACCCCGGTCACGCCTTCTGATGCGCTACTGAATTCCCGCGGCACCCCCATCACGTCTTCTGAAGTCCTACTAAATTCCCACGTCACCCCAATCACATCTTCTGATGCCCTACTGAATTCACACGTCCCCCCGATCACGTCTTCTGAAGCCCTACTGAATTACCACGATACCTCGACCACGTCTTCTGAAGCCCTACTGAATTCCTACGTCATCCCGATCACGTCTTTGAAGCCCTACTAAATTCCTACGTCACCCCGAGCACGTCTTCTGAAGCCCTACGGCATTCCCACGTCATCCCAATCAGGCCTTTTGGAGCCCTACTGGCTTCCCACGTCACCCCGGTCCCGTCTTCTGAAGCTCTACTGGATTCCCACGTCACCCCAATCACGTCTTCTGAAGCCCTACTGAATTCACACGTCACCCCGATCACGTCTTCTGGAGCCCTACTGAATTCCCACGTCATCCCGATCACGTCTTCTGAAGCCCTACTGACTTCCCACGTCACCCCGATCACGTCTTCTGAAGCCCTACTGAATTCCCACGTCATCCCAATCACGTATTCTGAAGCCCTACTGAATTCCCACGCCAACCCGATCACGTCTTCTGTAGCTCTACTAAATTCCCACGTCACCCCGATCACGTCTTCTGAAGCCCTACTGAAGTTCCACGATACCTCGACCACGTCTTCTGAAGCCCTACTGAATTCCCACGTCACCCCGATCACGTCTTGCAAAACCCTACTGAGCTCCCACGTCACCCCGATAACGTCTTCTGAAGCCCTACTGAATTCCCACGTCACCTTGATCACATCTTCTGAAGCCCTACTGAATTCCCACGTCATCCCGATCACGTCTTCTGAAGCCCTACTGAATTCCCACGTCACCCCGATCACGTCTTCTGAAGCCCTACTGAAGTTCGATGTCACCCCGATCACGTCTTCTGAAGCCGTACTAAATTCTCACGTCACCCCGATCACATCTTCTGAAGCCCTACTGACTTCCCACGTCACCCCGATCACGTCTTTTAAACCCCTACTGAACTCCTACGTCACCTCGATCATGTCTTCTAAAGCCCTACTGAATTCCCACGTCACCCCAATGACATCTTCTGTAGCCCTACTGAATTCACACGTCACCCCGATCACGTCTTCTGGAGCCCTACTAAATTCCCACGTCATCCCGATCACGTCTTCTGAAGCCCTACTGACTTCCCACGTCACCCCGATCACGTCTTTTAAACCCCTACTGAACTCCTACGTCACCCCGATCACGTCTTCCGAAGCTCTACTAAATTCCCACGTCATCCCAATCACGTCTTCTGAAGCCCTACTGAAGTTATACGACACCCCGATCACGTCTTCTGAAGCCCTACCTAATTCCTACGTCACCACGATCACGTCTTCTGAAGCCCCACTGAATCCCCACGTCACCGCGATCACGTCTACTGAAGCCCTACTGAATTCCCACGTCACCCCGATCACGTCTTTTAAAGCCATACTGAACTCCTACGTCACCCCGATCACGTCTTCTGAAGCCCTACTGATTTCCTACGTCACCCCGATCACGTCTTCTGAAGCTCTACTAAATTCCCACGTCACCCCCATCACGTCTTCTGAAGCCCCACTGAAGTTCCACGATACCTCGACCACGTCTTCTGAAGCCCTACTGAATTCCCACGTCATCCCGATCACGTCTTGCAAAACCCTACTGAGCTCCTACGTCACCCCGATCACGTCTTCTGAAGCCCTACTGAATTCCCACGTCAACTTGATCACATCTTCTGAAGCCGTACTGAATTCCTACGTCATCCCGATCACGTCTTCTGAAGCCCTACTGAATTCCTACGTCACCCCAATCACGTCTTCTGAAGCCCCACTGAAGTTCGATGACACCCCGATCACGTCTTCTGAAGCCGTACTGAATTCCCACGACACCCTGATCACATCTTCTGAAGCCGTACTTAATTCCCACATCACCCCCATCACGTCTTCTGAAGCCCTACTGGATTCCCACGTCACCTCGATCACGTCTTCTGAAGCCCTACTGAATTCCCACGTCATCCCGATCACGTCTTCTGAAGCCTTGCTGAATTCCCACGTCACCCCGATCACGTCTTTTGAAGCCTTGCTGAATTCCCACGGCACCCCGATCACGTCTTCTGAAGCCCTACTGAATTCCTAACGTCACCCCCAATCACATCTTCTGAAGCCCTACTGAATTCCCACGTCACCCCGATCACGTCTTCTGAAGCCCTACTGAATTCCCACGTCCTCCCGATCACGTCTTCTGAAGCCCTACTGACTTCCCACGTCACCCCGATCACGTCTTTTAAACCCCTACTGAACTCCTACGTCACCTCGATCATGTCTTCTAAAGCCCTACTGAATTCCCACGTCACCCCAATGACATCTTCTGTAGCCCTACTGAATTCCACGTCACCCCGATCACGTCTTCTGAAGCCCTACTAAATTCCCCACGTCATCCTTCGCGATCACGTCTTCTGAAGCCCTACTGAATTCCCACGTCACCCCGATCACGTCTTCTAAACCCCTACTGAACTCCTACGTCACCCCGATCACGTCTTCTGAAGCTCTACTGAATTCCCACGTCATCCCAATCACGTCTTCTGAAGCGCTACTGAATTTCCACGACACCCCGATCACGTCTTCTGAAGCCCTACTGAATTCCCACGTCACCCCGATCACGTCTTCTGAAGCCCTACTGAATCCCCACGTCACCGCGATCACGTCTTCTGAAGCCCTACTGAATTCCCACGTCATCCCAATCACGTCTTCTGAAGCCCTACTGAATTCACGTCACCCCGATCACGTCTTCTGAAGCCCTACTGAATTCCCACGTCATCCCGATCACGTCTTCTGAAGCCCTACTGACTTCCCACGTCACCCCGATCACGTCTTTTAAATCCCTACTGAACTCCTACGTCACCCCGATCACGTCTTCCGAAGCTCTACTAAATTCCCACGTCACCCCGATCACGTCTACTGAAGCCCTACTGAATTCCCACGTCATCCCAATCACGTTTTCTGAAGCCCTACTGAATTCACACGTCACCCCCATCACGTCTGCTGAAGCCCCACTGAAGTTCCACGATACCTCGATCACGTCTTCTGAAGCCCTACTGAATCCCCACGTCACCCCAATCACGTCTACTGAAGCCCTACCGAATTCCCACGACATCCCAATCTCGTTTCCTGAAGCCCTACTGAATTCCCACGTCACCCCGATCACGTCTACTGAAGCCCTACCGAATTCCCACGACATCCCAATCACGTTTCCTGAAGCCCTACTGAATTCCCACGTCATCCCGATCACGTCTTTTGAAGCCCTACTGGATTCCCACGTCACCCCGGTCACGTCTTCTGAAGCCCTACTGGATTCCCACGTCACCCTTATCACGTCTTCTGAAGCGCTGCTGAAGTTATACGACACCCCGATCACGTCTTTTGAAGCCCTACTGAAATCCTACGTCACCCCGATCACGTGTTCTAAAGCCCTACTGAATTCCCACGTCACCTCGATCATGTCTTCTTAAGCCCTAGTGGATTCTTACGCCATCCCAATCACGTTTTCTGAAGCCCTACTGAATTCACACGTCAGCCCGATCACGTCTTCTGGAGCCCTACTGAATTCCCACGTCATCCCGATCACGCCTTCTGAAGCCCTACTGACTTCCCACGTCACCCCGATCACGTCTTTTAAAGCCCTACTGAACTCCTACGTCACCCCGATCACGTCTTCCGAAGCCCTACTGAATTCCCACGCCACCCCGATCACGTCTTCTGAAGCTCTACTAAATTCCCACGTCACCCCCATCACGTCTTCTGAAGCCCCACTGAAGTTCCACGATACCTCGATCACGTCTTCTGAAGCCCTACTGAATCCCCACGTCACCCCGATCACGTCTACTGAAGCCCTACCGAATTCCCACGACATCCCAATCACGTTTCCTGAAGCCCTACTGAATTCCCACGTCATCCCGATCACGTCTACTGAAGCCCTACCGAATTCCCACGACATCCCAATCACGTTTCCTGAAGCCCTACTGAATTCCCACGTCACCTCGATCACGTCTTCTGAAGCCCTACTGAATTCCCACGCCACCCAAATCACGTCTTCTGAAGCCCCACGGAAGTTCGACGACACCCCGATCACGTCTTCTGAAGCCGTACTAAATTACCACGTCACCTTGATCACATCTTCTGAAGCCGTACTTAATTCCCACATCACCCCCATCACGTCTTCTGAAGCCCCACTGAAGTTCCACGATACCTCGACCACGTCTTCTGAAGCCCTACTGAATTCCTACGTCATCCCGATCACGTCTTTTGAAGCCCTACTAAATTCCTACGTCACCCCGATCACGTCTTCTGAAGCCCTACTGAATTCCCACGTCATCCCGATCACGTCTTTTGAAGCCCTACTGGATTCCCACGTCACCCCGGTCACGTCTTCTGAAGCCCTAGTGGATTCTTACGACATCCCAATCACGTTTTCTGAAGCCCTACTAAATTCACACGTCAGCCCGATCACGTCTTCTGGAGCCCTACTGAATTCCCACGTCATCCCGATCACGCCTTCTGAAGCCCTACTGACTTCCCACGTCACCCCGATCACGTCTTCTGAAGCCCCACGGAAGTTCGACGACCCCCCGATCACGTCTTCCGAAGCCCTACTGAATTCCCACGCCACCCCGATCACGTCTTCTGAAGCTCTACTAAATTCCCACGTCACCCCCATAACGTCTTCTGAAGCCCCACTGAAGTTCCACGATACCTCGACCACGTCTTCTGAAGCCCTACTGAATTCCTACGTCATCCCGATCACGTCTTTTGAAGCCCTACTAAATTCCTACGTCACCCCGATCACGTCTTCTGAAGCCCTACTGAATTCTCACGTCATCCCGATCACGTCTTTTGAAGCCCTACTGGATTCCCACGTCACCCCGGTCACGTCTTCTGAAGCCCTAGTGGATTCTTACGACATCCCAATCACGTTTTCTGAAGCCCTACTAAATTCACACGTCAGCCCGATCACGTCTTCTGGAGCCCTACTGAATTCCCACGTCATCCCGATCACGCCTTCTGAAGCCCTACTGACTTCCCACGTCACCCCGATCACGTCTTTTAAAGCCCTACTGAACTCCTACGTCACCCCGATCACGTCTTCCGAAGCCCTACTGAATTCCCACGCCACCCCGATCACGTCTTCTGGAGCCCTACTGAATTCCCACGTCATCCCGATCACGCCTTCTGAAGCCCTACTGACTTCCCACGTCACCCCGATCACGTCTTTTAAAGCCCTACTGAACTCCTACGTCACCCCGATCACGTCTTCCGAAGCCCTACTGAATTCCCACGCCACCCCGATCACGTCTTCTGAAGCTCTACTAAATTCCCACGTCACCCCCATAACGTCTTCTGAAGCCCTACTGAATTCCCACGTCACCTCGATCATGTCTTCTAAAGCCCTACTAAATTCCCAGGTCACCCCAATAACATCTTCTGTAGCCCTACTCAATTTCAACGTCACACCCATCACACTCTCCTGAAGCCCTACTGAATCCCCACGTCACCCCGATCACGTCTACTGAAGCCCTACCGAATTCCCACGACATCCCAATCACGTTTCCTGAAGCCCTACTGAATTCCCACGTCACCTCGATCATGTCTTCTAAAGCCCTACTAAATTCCCAGGTCACCCCAATAACATCTTCTGTAGCCCTACTCAATTTCCACGTCACACCCATCACACTCTTCTGAAGCCCTACTGAATTCCCGCGTCACCCCGATCACATCTTCTGAGGCCCTACTGAATTCCCACGTCATCCCGATCACGTCTTGCAAAACCCTACTGAGCTCCTACGTTATCCCGATAACGTCTTCTTAAGCCCTTATGAATTCCCACGTCACCTCCCGATCACATCTTCTGAAGCCCCACGGAAGTTCGACGACACCCCGATCACGTCTTCTGAAGCCGTACTAAATTCCCACGTCACCTTGATCACATCTTCTGAAGCCGTACTTAATTCACGTCACCCCATCACGTCTTCTGAAGCCCCACTGAAGTTCCACGATACCCCGACCACGTCTTCTGAAGCCCTACTGAAATCCTACGTCATCACGATCACGTCTTTTGAAGCCCTACTAAATTCCTACGTCACCCCGATCACGTCTTCTGAAGCCCTACTGAATTCCCACGTCATCCCGAACATGTCTTTTGAAGCCCTACTCAATATCCACGTCGCACCCATCTCAGTCTTCTGAAGCCCTACTGAATTCCCGCGTCACCCCGATCACATCTTCTGAAGCCCTACTGAATTCCCACGTCATCCCGATCACGTCTTGCGAAACCCTACTGAGCTCCTACGTTAACCCGATAACGTCTTTTGAAGCCCTACTAAATTCCTACGTCACCCCAATCACGTCTTCTGAAGCCCCACGGAAGTTCGACGACACCCCGATCACGTCTTCTGAAGCCGTACTAAATTACCACGTCACCTTGATCACATCTTCTGAAGCCGTACTTAATTCCCACATCACCCCCATCACGTCTTCTGAAGCCCCACTGAAGTTCCACGATACCTCGACCACGTCTTCTGAAGCCCTACTGAATTCCTACGTCATCCCGATCACGTCTTTGAAGCCCTACTAAATTCCTACGTCACCCCGATCACGTCTTCTGAAGCCCTACTGAATTCCCACGTCATCCCAATCACGTCTTTTGAAGCCCTACTGGATTCCCACGTCACCCCGGTCACGTCTTCTGAAGCCCTAGTGGATTCCCACGACATCCCAATCACGTTTTCTGAAGCCCTACTGAATTCACACGTCACCCCGATCACGTCTTCTGGAGCCCTACTGAATTCCCACGTCATCCCGATCACGTCTTCTGAAGCCCTACTGACTTCCCACGTCACCCCGATCACGTCTTTTAAAGCCATACTGAACTCCTACGTCACCCCGATCACGTCTTCCGAAGCCCTACTGAATTCCCACGCCACCCCGATCACGTCTTCTGAAGCTCTACTAAATTCCCACGTCACCCCCATCACGTCTTCTGAAGCCCCACTGAAGTTCCACGATACCTCGACCACGTCTTCTGAAGCCCTACTGAATTCCCACGTCATCCCGATCACGTCTTGCAAAACCCTACTGAGCTCCTACGTTACCCCGATAACGTCTTCTGAAGCCCTAATGAATTCCCACGTCAACTTGATCACATCTTCTGAAGCCGTACTGAATTCCTACGTCATCCCGATCACGTCTTTTGAAGCCCTACTGAATTCCTACGTCACCCCAATCACGTCTTCTGAAGCCCCACGGAAGTTCGATGACACCCCGATCACGTCTTCTGAAGCCGTACTAAATTCTCACGTCACCCCGATCACATCTTCTGAAGCCGTACTTAATTCCCACATCACCCCGATCACGTGTTCTAAAGCCCTACTGAATTCCCACGTCACCTCGATCATGTCTTCTAAAGCCCTACTGAATTCCCACGTCACCCCAATGACATCTTCTGTAGCCCTACTGAATTCACACGTCACCCCGATCACGTCTTCTGGAGCCCTACTAAATTCCCACGTCATCCCGATCACGTCTTCTGAAGCCCTACTGACTTCCCACGTCACCCCGATCACGTCTTTTAAACCCCTACTGAACTCCTACGTCACCCCGATCACGTCTTCCGAAGCTCTACTAAATTCCCACGTCATCCCAATCACGTCTTTTGAAGCGCTGCTGAAGTTATACGACAGCCCGATCACGTCTTTTGAAGCCCTACCTAATTCCTACGTCACCACGATCACGTCTTCTGAAGCCCTACTGAATCCCCACGTCACCGCGATCACGTCTACTGAAGCCCTACTGAATTCCCACGTCATCCCAATCACGTTTTCTGAAGCCCTACTGAATTCACACGTCACCCCGATCACGTCTTCTGGAGCCCTACTAAATTCCCACGTCATCCCGATCACGTCTTCTGAAGCCCTACTGACTTCCCACGTCACCCCGATCACGTCTTTTAAACCCCTACTGAACTCCTACGGCACCCCGATCACGTCTTCCGAAGCTCTACTAAATTCCCACGTCACCCCAATCACGTCTTTCGAAGCCCTACTGAACTCCTGCGTCACCCCGATCACGTGTTCTAAAGCCCTACTGAATTCCCACGTCACCCCGATCACATCTTCTGAAGCCCTACTGAATTCCCACGTCATCCCGATCACGTCTTGCAAAACCCTACTGAGCTCCTACGTTACCCCGATAACGTCTTCTGAAGCCCTAATGAATTCCCACGTCAACTTGATCACATCTTCTGAAGCCGTACTGAATTCCTACGTCATCCCGATCACGTCTTTTGAAGCCCTACTGAATTCCTACGTCACCCCAATCACGTCTTCTGAAGCCCCACGGAAGTTCGATGACACCCCGATCACGTCTTCTGAAGCCGTACTAAATTCTCACGTCACCCCGATCACATCTTCTGAAGCCGTACTTAATTCCCACATCACCCCGATCACGTCTTCTGAAACCCCACTGAAGTTCCACGATACCTCGACCACGTCTTCTGAAGCCCTACTGAATTCCTACGTCATCCCGATCACGTCTTTTGAAGCCCTACTAAATCCCCACGTCATCCCGATCACGTCTTCTGAAGGCCTACTAATTTCCCACGTCACCCCGATCACGTCTTGCAAAACTTTACTGAACTCCTACGTCATCCCGATCACGTCTTCTGAAGCCCTACTGAATTGCCACGTCACCTTGATCACATCTTCTGAAGCCGTACTGAATTCCCACGTCACCCCAACCACGTCTTCTGAAGCCCCACGGAAGTTCGACGACACCCCGATCACGTCTTCTGAAGCCGTACTGAATTCCCACGTCACCCCGATCACATCTTCTAAAGCCGTACTTAATTCCCACATCACCCCGATCACGTCTTCTGAAGCCCTACTCGGTTCCCACGTCACCCCGATCACGTCTTCTGAAGCCCCACGGAAATTCGACGACACCCCGATCACGTCTTCTGAAGCCGTACCGAATTCCCACGTCACCCCGATCACATCTTCTGAAGCCGTACTTAATTCCCACATCACCCCGATCACGTCTTCTGAAGCCCTACTCAGTTCCCACGTCACCCCGATCCCGTCTTCTGAAGCCGGACTGAATTCCCACGCCACCCCGAGCACATCTTCTGAAGCCGCACTTAATTCCCACATCACCCCGATCACGTCTTCTGAAGCCCTACTCAGTTCCCACGTCACCCCGATCACGTCTTCTGTAGCCCCACGGAAATTCGACGACACCCCGATCACGTCTTCTGAAGCCGTACTGAATTCCCACGTCACCCCGATCACATCTTCTGAAGCCGTACTTAATTCCCACATCACCCCGATCACGTCTTCTGAAGCCCTACTCAGTTCCCACGTCACCCCGATCCCGTCTTCTGAAGCCCCACGGAAGTTCGACGACACCCCGATCACGTCTTCTGAAGCCGTACTGATTTCCCACGTCACCCCGATCACATCTTCTGAAGCCGTACTTAATTCCCACATCACCCCGATCACGTCTTTTGAAGCCCTACTCAATTCCCACGTCACCCCGATCACGTCTTCTGAAGCCCTACTGAATTCCCACATCCCCCGATCACGTCTTCTGAAGCCCCACTGAAGTTCCACGTCACCCCGATCACGTCTCACGGAGCCCCACTGAAGTTCCACATATCCCCGATCGCGCCTTCGGGAGCCTTACTGAAAACAAAAAGAAAAACAAAAGGAAAACAAAAGGAAAACAAGGGCAATGGCGCTTTTCGAATCATGCGCGGCGCCGCCTGTGCTTAGCTACAGTAACCCCGAGACCTGCGCATCTCGGTGCGCAGGTTTCGGAGTTACTGTAATGGATGCTCTAGAAATTCTCGCGTTTTGTGCTGAAATCCCACTTCTTTGAATTGCCTCGTGCGTTTCTTTCTACACTACCGTGCAAAAGTTTATTCGTGTGGCGTTTCCGCGAATAATGTTTTTATACATATCTTGGCTTGCCCTTAGCGAAACTGGATGAAACTTTTGTATGTTATAGGGCATTACAACCCTCGCTTTACACATACACAAAACTGGTTTTTGAGGGTGCAATTTTGAAATATGGAATTTATTTATCATTTTGTGGTGTTATCTTAAATAAGGAGTATTCCCACACAATGTGGCTATTACAAATCCAAGCCCGTAGCAGTTTTTCGCCATTCAAAGGTCTTCGAAACCTTTGTATAGCTTTATGAGAGAATAGTCTCTATCAGAATTTTTCTGAAGACCCACATCTGAACAGGTTGGAATCTGTTTTCGGAAATTCACCCCTATAAAAATATTCACCCCGGAACCATTAAAAAATATGTGCTTTATAAGCTCTGACAAAGTGCAACTGGAACATAAATTTCGCTCTTATTTGATAACGTCAAGGAGAGTTACTTAATAGGTGCCATATCGCTTGATTTTCTTTGGAATATTTTTCTAAAAAAATTCCGATGGAGATAATTTTTATACAAGGTTATACAACGACTTCGAAGACCTTCGAATGGCGGATAACTGCTGCGGGTTCGGAATTGCAATAGCCATGTTTTAAGGAAATAGTTCTTATTTGAAATAATGCCACAAAATCATAAATAATATCCATATTTCAAAATTGCACCCTCAAAAACCAGTTTTGTGTATGTGGTAAAGGCAGTCAGTGGTCACGATGAAAAACGTTATCGAAAAAAAATCACAAAAATCAGCTTAGATCAAAACAGCTGAAAAACTATGAAGGTAGCGCGGTGAAAAACGGGCTAGAAATAGAGATTTCAAGGCCCAAAAATGCCAGTTCGTGCACACGTGCACAGCGTCGACCAAAAAGATCGCCGTCTCACGCCGAGCAGTCAAAAATCATCGACATTCAGAGGAGGAAATAAATGCACATTTATTTAATAAAACCAGTTGAGCAATGAAAGAAAGCACTTCAGTCAATGTTCTTGACTAGTTGTGTAAATAAATCCGAAGGTTCAATGATTGAAATTCAATTTCAAGCCAGATGATGTTCTTGATATAAGAGGTCGTCGATGCCGATGATGTGGAGTGGGCTCGTCCACCATCAAAAGACATGAAATTTCAGGCTTCAAATTTGGCCCAAAACAGAGGTTTTTTCGCGATTATTTCTTATAGGTCCTACTACTCGAGACCCAGAAAAGGGTTTAGAGAGAAAAAGACGACAAGCATATTTGATCGCGACCACTGCCTTTATGCGAGGGTTGTGAAGCCCTATAACATACCAAAGTTTCATAAAGTTTCGCTAGGGCAAGCCAAGATATGCATAAAAATCTTATTCGCGGAAATACCACGCAAATAAGCTTTTGCACGGTACTGTATATAGAGGATTCGGAGTAATTGAGATCCCGCATCTGGCACGTATTATATAGGAGGGGTCTTCTACACAATTACACAAAAATTTCAAAATTCATATTTGAGGGTGTACTGTACCTTTGATTCATCCTCTGATCTCAGTATTGTTTTATAAATTTTCAAATCGTCTTCATAAATTTGACATTTTACTTTGACACTGCAAAACATCTGCGGAATATCTGCATGGAAAAATATGTGGAAAATATTGAAAAGTACAGGGGACAGCACCCCGCCCTGTGGGCCTCGGCTCAAAATAGGTTTCACGTCGGAATAGGTGCTCCCTACTCCGACCTGGAATGTCCGATGATCCAGATATTAAGCAATCCAATTGAGAAGAATCGAATCACGAAGCATCAATCGTAGAGAGTCCCAGTGATCACGAGTGCTGAGCAAGTACATAGCAAAAAGACTGCATGAGTCCACTTGCGCTGTCAGTTAAATTGGCCAGCGATTAAAGGAACTCGCTACAGATGTGAATGGTCGGCTGAGAGGCAGATCAATGTTCAAATTTTCAGACAGGGGTAGGAAGGCAACAAGGATCGAATTAGCTTGGGCCGTAAGAAGAACAAGTAGAGATCTCGCAATTTCGCGTACTATTTACCCTGTAGGAAACTGTCCGAGAACGTCCGATTCTCCATACTCATCGGTTTACATGGGGCAGGGATAGAAAATGCGAGGATGGTCGACAGATTCGGAAAGGCAGAGAGGATGCCAAGCTTGGTCACTGTGGGTCGCCACACCACCTACAGGCCCACTGACGATAAGATTTTCTCCACCAAGCTTTTCCAAAACCCTCACAATGACAGTGAGCAGCTGAAAAATAACAAGTCAAGCATCACTGCATGCCTTTTGCTCACCATCCGTCGTTTTCCTGCATCCGTCATGGCTTAGGGTGAATCTGCGCCACCGGAAAGCCTCATGGCGTATGTTAGGAAAATGCTAAGATTGGTGCCAAGTACTGTCAAGAAACGATTAAGTGGGGAGTTTCAGAGCCATAGCTACGTGAACAGTTCGCAAATAGTGAGTAGTAGGTTCAGCAGAATGGGTCACCTACGCAATCTGCTCGTTCCGCAATGGCTGTCTTTGACTAGCTTCTTTCGCATAACTGAGGAAGAAATATGTATATTGCCGCCCGATTCTCCCGATCCCAAGCCGATCAGCTGGCGTTTTGGTCAGTTCTCAAGGTCACCACTGTGTTATATTTTACACATCTCCGTAGATGTCTTGAAAATAGAACCTACTCACAGCTTAGAACAAAGTAAATGTTGATAGGCTAGGCTTACTTTGACTTGACTTAATCAGTTGGCTTTCGCCTGACGCGGTCATTCCGCATCTTCACCGAGGTATGCCGTCCTAGTTCTCAGCCGTGTCCATTTGTCACGGTCCTCAGCCACTATCCAAACACAATCCATCCATTGGGGGCTATTCCACTTCCTGCGAAGTAAAACATCGCGCCTGAATTGGTTTTCAATGCCGAGTGATTTCAAATCCTCCTTCACCACATCCGTCCGGAACTTCCGCTCACGTCCAGGCGGCTGTTTGCAGGCAGGACTCGGAAGCATCCTTAGAGCGTGCTGAACAAGACGATCTGGCGGTCTTCTTAGTATGTGCCCGAACAAACGAAGACGACCTTCCGTTGCCGCTTGAGATGGCGTTAGGAGATGTTGGCACCTTACTCGTGTCGAGCGTTGATGTAAGGCGTCGATTTCGTTGTAGAGATCTTTGTTGTGGCACATTCGCGGCCAAAAATATTCAAGCAGTCGCCTAAACAGCTTCCTCTCCGCGCAATCCAACCTTTCCATCTGCGTCTTCGGTGCTGCCACGTCTCCGATCCGTACATGATGATAGGGTGAATAGCGGATAAGTAGACGCGAAACTTGACATGCTTCGCGATGGGGGTAGACTACAAACACTTAGTTAGAGAATTGAATGCAGATGTAGCTTTCGCACATCGTTGCTGAATATCCGCTGCATAACTACCATCGTTTTTCAGCAAGCAGCCCAAATAACAGAAATCATCCATCAGTTCGATAGGTTGTCCGTCCACACAAACTCCCGTTTAAAGGCAGTGGTCACGATCAAATATGCTTGTCGTCTTTTTCTCTCTAAACCCTTTTCTGGGTCTCGAGTAGTAGGAGGTTTAAAGGCAGTGTTCCCGATGAAAATCGTTTTTCTGTTTTTCCACCTATCTTGAGAAGGGCCCCATGCTGATTCTAATGATGTCTCTGAAGTCGTCCGAGACCTTTTGGGAACCGAGTTATGGTCCCTCAAAGATTGAGCTAAGAAAAATGGTGGACGAGTTTTCCGAGGCTTGTGACTTCCGTCTTTTGCAGCCGATCTATGCGAGCTGACCTGAGTGAAGAGAGAAGCTGAGATTGAAGGGAAGAACGGGGCTAATGATTGGAAATAATCGCTCATCCGACGATCTCGAGCATTCATTTGTTCACGTTGGTGGGCGTGTGTTGCGCTTTTGGGGTTTGCCTTGCGCTCGAAGTGGCAACTTCGGGCTCTTTTGAAGCTTTTCCTGGCTCGTTTTGGTGCATTCTTTCGACGTCAACGTTACAGTGTGCCCCTCTACTACCTATTCCTAGTGGAAACTGAAACACATTTTCTATTGTGAATACTGCCTTTAACTATCGTTCTTGTTCCGAATCACACATATGGGCCGGCGCAGACGAGCCACATCAGCATGAACTGGTGAAGTTTTGCTAGAGCGGCTGACCTTGGGTCTATCCTAGACATGGTGGGGCCACCCAAGATTAACTCATAGAAATGATGAAAAACTCTTTTAAAAGATGCCTGTTACTGCGCTATCAATCATTGTTTTTATAAGGGCTCTATGGAAATACTTCGACTGGTAGCCTTGCCAATTGGCGGTTCATTCCATTTCTGTCTTGAATGGTGGGTGTCCCCCCCCCGTCTAGGACAGTGCCTAGACCCTGTACAAATGGGTCATTTTGAAGCTCATTTCTTCATTTTTTTCGACTTTTAAGTTCGAAAAGTATCCTCCATTTCCCCGCTACTCGCAGGGTTGGGCTTCACTATCATAGGAATGGTGCGGTTTTGAGAATGATTTAATTTTGATAGTTGCTTTTTTCGAAAAACACCCGCTTCGCATCTACGATAGTGATAATACGACTGCGAGTAGCTCGGAAAGGGATGCTATCTTATTTGTAGGAAGCCGCGTTGCAACTATTATCTTGCAGTCTTAGCAGCGGAGCGGTTGTTTATTAATTTCTACCACTGTGTTTTCGAAAAAAATCAACTTGACTTTAAGAGGTTGACAATATTGTAGAAGGGAAACCCTTGGAAAAAGTTGTGAAATTTCTGAAAGTTGGGCTCCGCAGAAAAGGTCAAGGATTTGGCATTGCTCTAAAATGTCGTGAAATTGTTCCATTAGATTTGGCTATCAAACTGATTTTCTAAATGTAGTGAAATTGTTGAATCGATTTGGCTGTTGTTGGTATATGCAGACAACATAATCATTGAATGTAGTGAAATTGTTGCAAACGGATTTGGCAGGAGCTCTATGAATTATCACAGTCAAATCACGCGTCAGAAGGGGTTTTCTTGGAGCGCATATTGAATCAAATGAGAACAAGAATAAGTCTAGCAGCAAAAACGTTTCCATACAATGTGAACCGTGAAAGCGTTGATGACACGAAGACATAGCGTTAGTAGCTAATGAATTGCGTTAGAATTCGTTTTTATGATTTTTATCTAATCTGTGAGGGAAGGTTTGGTACCTTAGTGGGAGCTACACTGAAAAGGCAGATTAAAGGCAGTGGTCGCGATCACATATGCTTGTCGTCTTTTTCTCTCCAAATCCTTTTCTGGGTCTCGAGTAGTAGGACCTATAAGAAAAAATCGCGAAAAAACCACTGTTTTGGGCCGAATTTGAAACCTGAACTTTCTTGTCTTTTGATGGTGGACGAGCCCTCTCCACATCATCGGCGTCGATGACCTCTTATATCAAGAACATCAGCTGGATTGAAATTGAATTTTAGTCAATGAACCTTCGAATTTATGTACACATCAAGTCAAAAAACATTGACTGGAGTGCTTTCTTTCGTTGCTCACCTGTTTTTATTAGGTAAACTTGCACTTATTTCTTCCTCTGAATAGCGATGATTTTTGACTGCTCGCCATGAGACTGCGATCTTTTTTTGCGGCGCTGTGCACGTGTGCACGAACTGGCTACTTTGGGCCCTAGAAACTTTGATTCTAGCCCGTTTTTAACCGCGCTGCCTTCATAGTTTTTCAGCTGTTTTTGTTCTAAGCTGATTTTTGTAGTTTTTTCGACAATGGTTTTCATCGTGACCACTGCCTTCAAAGCCTCTGAGAGACCCACATCTGCTTGCATTTGTTGGGACGAAGACGAAGTCCATAGGCTGCGGCATACTTTGAAACAAGGTTTACAATCTTTTGCAGTTTTGTGTTCTCTGGCAAACTGGGGCGTCGACAACAGGTTGTGATCCGCCCACCATGAGTCACCGCTGGCCAACGCGCCGATATTCGGCGGGGCCGTGGCCGCGAGTTTTGCTCTGGTCGATGTCTAGCTGTTGCACAGCTAACGCTCTAGATACAAGGGGAGTATACGACGCATTTTTCAGGCATGCTGTGAATGACGAGGGCGCAGCCGGTACAATTACCCAAGTTTGCGGTAAATTGGTCCCGCCCAGCATCTGAAGTTCCTGTCTATGTGGTGGTGACCCCAGTAGAGGCTGTGCGACCCAGACGCGACGCGTGTCGGAGTGCCGACCGCCACGCATGTCGGGGTGCCAACCGTCACGCGTCTCGGGGTGCCGATCGTCACGCGTCTCGAGGTGCCGACCGCCACGCGTGTCGGGGTGCCGACCGCCACGCGTGTCGGGGTGCCGACCGCCACGCGTGTCGGGGTGCCGACCGCCACGCGTGCCGGGGTGCCGATTGCCACGCGTGTCGGGGTGCCGACCGCCACGCGTGTCGCGGTGCCGACCGCCACGCGTCTCGAGGTGCCGACCGCCACGCGTGTCGGGGTGCCGACCGCCACGCGTGTCGGGGTGCCGACCGCCACGCGGGTTTGGGTGCCGACCGCCACGCGTGTCGAGGTGCCGACCGCCACGCGTGTCGAGGTGCCGACCGCCACGCGTGTCGGGGTGCCGACCGCCACGCGTGTCGGAGTGTCGACCGCGACGCTTGTCGGAGTGCCGACCGCGACGCGGGTCGGAGTGCCGACCGCGACGCGGGTCGGAGTGCCGACCGCGACGCGTGTCGGAGTGCCGACCGCGACGCGTGTCGGAGTGCCGACCGCGACGCGTGTCGGAGTGCCGACCGCGACGCGCGTCGGAGTGCCGACCGCGACGCGTGTCAGAGTGCCGACCGCGACGCGTGTCGGAGTGCCGATCGCGACGCGTGTCGGAGTGCCGACCGCGACGCGTGTCGGAGTGCCGACCGCGACGCGTGTCGGAGTGCCGACCGCGACGCGTGTCTAAGTGCCGACCGCGACGCGTGTCGGAGTGCCGACCGCGACGCGCGTCGGAGTGCCGACCGCGACGCGTGTCAGAGTGCCGACCGCGACGCGTGTCGGAGTGCCGACCGCGACGCGTGTCGGAGTGCCGACCGCCACGCATGTCGGGGTGCCAACCGTCACGCGTCTCGGGGTGCCGATCGTCACGCGTCTCGAGGTGCCGACCGCCACGCGTGTCGGGGTGCCGACCGCCACGCGTGTCGGGGTGCCGACCGCCACGCGTGTCGGGGTGCCGACCGCCACGCGTGTCGGGGTGCCGACCGCCACGCGTGTCGGGGTGCCGACCGCCACGCGTGCCGGGGTGCCGATTGCCACGCGTGTCGGGGTGCCGACCGCCACGCGTGTCGCGGTGCCGACCGCCACGCGTGTCGGGGTGCCGACCGCCACGCGTGTCGGCGCCGACCGCCACGCGTGTCGGCGCCGACCGCCACGCGTGTCGGTGCCGACCGCCCCGCGTGTCGGGGTGCCGACCGCCCCGCGTGCCGGGGTGCCGATTGCCACGCGTGTCGGGGTGCCGACCGCCACGCGTGTCGGAGTGCCGACCGCGACGCACGTCGAAGTGCCGACCGCGACGCGTGTCGGAGCGCCGACCGCGACGCGTGTCGGAGTGCCGACCGCGACGCGTGTCGGCGCGCCGACCGCGACGCGTGTCGGAGTGCCGACCGCGACGCGTGTCGGAGTGCCGACCGCGACGCGTGTCGGAGTGCCGACCGCGACGCGTGTCGGAGTGCCGACCGCGACGCGTGTCGGAGTGCCGACCGCGACGCGTGTCGGAGTGCCGACCGCGACGCGTGTCGGAGTGCCGACCGCGACGCGTGTCGGAGTGCCGACCGCAACGCGTGTCGGTGTGAAGTAGTACCTACGTTAGATAAAACAGTTCTGTAGGATATGAACTGCTGCTAAATAAGCCGCTAAACGCGAAAGGTCGACAAGGGAGCGTCCTGATGGTGTTAGTATCAAATACGCAGGAACCTGCTGTGCAACTCTACGCGTGATCTCATTAGCGGCGAAGTTGAATAGAAGGGGTCCTGCTACGGCCCCTTGCCTTACTCCTGTTTTCACTTCGAAAGCTGACGTAAATTCGACAGGTGTACGAACTGCTGCTGTTGTTCCTTTGTTCATGTCCTCGATTAGTCTAACATTCTTTTCCGGGACTCCATCGGCTCGCAGAGCATTGAGCAATCGATCACGATGAGGAGAGTCGAATGCGGCTTCAAAGTCCAAAAAAGCAAGCTGTAATGGCTTCGAATACCGCTGCCACGATTGAATTACTCTTCTCACGACGGACACTTGGTCGACGGTCGATCTTCTAGATCGAAAACCGGCTTGCTTTTCTCTGGTCGTTTCCTCACGATGTTTAATGGTCGCTCGAGAACCATATGTTCCAAAACCTTGTACATCACACGCAGTAGACAAATTCCCCTATAGTTTCAAGGATCCGTGACGGATAATTTCTTGTGAAGAGTTACGATGATCACATGTCTCCACAAATCGGGTATCCTTTCGCTCATCCATATCGCCCAGATAGTGTTGGTCATTTCACGAATCCCAGACGGAGGGAAAGCTTTCAGCATTTCAGCAGTGATGTTGTCATCTCCACCTGCCTTTCCATTTTTCATTTTCCGGACACAATCAAAACTTCATTCTCAGTAGGCGGTTTCTCACTGACATCTTAGCGTGCTCACTGAACATGCGCGAGCTTTAGTACTGATGGCGCTGGACGATTCAGTGGTGATATGAAGTAATCCTTCAATATTGACAGCGTCGCATCACCAACTGCAACTCCATTGGTAATGTTGAAAACAGGAGAACATCTCTTCATCTTGCCGCTATACTGTCGTAACAACGTGCAGGCAGTCCTCGGGTTCTTATCCTCCCGAGCCTTCTCAAACTCCTTAGCTCTACACGTCCATTCTCGTTCGCGGTCGCCTTGGAGCTGCCGCCGCAACTTCCTCCTCAGACGCTTCTCCTCCGCGATGTTTCCTGCGATTCGGAAAGCACATACTCAATTGTAAGTCGATGTTGTTCTCTCTGAGACGTAGGCGAGCTTCTTCTTGGGCTGTACAACCGGGAGTGCCTCTTTCGAAGCGTCCTGGATGCACGTGACGAAAGAGTCCGCGTCGCAAAGTTTCTGCTTAGTCCGTACTCCAATGTGAATTGAAACGCATTGTCGGAATTTCTTTCTGCAATCTCCATCTCTGAGACTTGTCATGTCAGTCCTCTGGAGAGGTTTGGCCTCTCACTCCCCCTTATGAATCCTCGCAGTAAAGTTCAACAGATTAGGACGGTGATCCGAATCGAATGCGACATCCCACACAGCTCTAGATCTTCGAGTAACCGAAACTGGAATATTCCCGTCAGATTATAGTTGAGCAGTAGTTTCAAAGTTGTGAACTTCCGCTTCCGCTGTACTCCTGGATATAGCTGGGTTGGTCCCTGCCACGCAAGCTGATGGCGGCGATGATTCCTTTTGAATGTCGATGCAATAATCAGACCTCTCCGTTCACACAAGTCGACAAGGCGATAGTCATTGTCCGAATTTTGCTCCATTGGGTAGAATCATTTACCGAGTTTTTCGGATTCCTGAAAAGTCTCTTCTTGGCGTTTGCGTCGATTCCCACGACAACAGCTTGTTGGCAAGGTATTCTGGCTAGCAACGTATTGAGTTCCTCGAATAAGGCATCCTTGGAATTGTCTCCGGCGGTTTCGGTGGGCGCATGAGCACTCACTCTCCACAGATTGAATCCTCTGTGATCCCGCAGTCGCACAAATGCATTCCTACACGAACGTTGAGCCGAATTTCTCAATCATACCATTGTAGTCCTTCCTTACAGCTATCGCACAGCCTCCCAATCTCCTATCATCAGCGTTACCGCAGTAGATGGCGTACTCTCCGAAGTTGATAATGGGTCTATCCTTGAGGCGAGTTTCCCGCAAAGCAGCAAACGATGCATGGAAATAGCTTAGAAGATTGAACAGCGCAGATTGTTGGATATCCCTCGATAATGAAAGGCAAGTCAGGGTGGCGAAATTGTGGCTTGTGGTCAAAGGCTCCATGACTACCTAGGTACAAGACCTAAGATGCTCTGGACAAGTGGCCTTAGTTTGCCGGACGGCGACACCTTTATGCAATGTATGGGATACTTTCGCGATATAGTTGTGCACACAATATCGCTCGAACGTCCCTTTTGTACACTCTAACGTCTGCTGGGTTCAGTAGAAGCAGGGCACCAACGAGCAGGTATCAACAGACTTGTATACACACCCCCAAGCTAGTTACCGTTGTGGATAACTCCTTGAAGAGTTCGAAGACCCCAGAAACGCGAAAGAAGAAGATTTTACTGTGAACCTTTCATCGAAGTGATACAAATTCGTTAGTTTTGGTTTAGACCTGGCGCGGATATCGCCTTGAATGTACGAGATCGAATCGAAACTTAATTGCCACCCTGTACGTAATTTTGGTGAATCTTAGTCGAGCGTGAGTGCAGCAGTAAACTAAGCATCGGGCATTGGAGAAGGACGATTTCACAAACGTTTGAAAGGCATTGTACATAAAGTACTATCCAAAAAGCTCCGATGTCTCTCCTTTTATCTCCCTGCAGAGTAATACATGCATGTTACAGGTGACTGCGGCAGACAATGGAATATTCGACAAAGACGTTTTGCTGACGGAAAATCAAGCTTTCTTCCTCCTGAACGAGTTGGGCAAAGCTGGTGAGGGTTCAGATGCGCCTCCCCCAAACTCTGCAGCCGAGAGAGCCAGAAGGTTGGTTTCACATTGGTTCATAAAGTTTTCGGGACGCGTTTCTGGGAGTTTTCTCAAATACATGAACACCCGAGAAAAAAACACCGTGATTACAACTGGATCGCTATTAGCGGAAGTTCTTTGTAAAAGGAAAATTCGAAATTAAGTGAAGAGAATAATCACAAATATTTAGCGGCATGTCCATAAGCGAGACTGCTCTACGGATTCACAATAGCCCACTTGAGCTCACTCTGCTATATTTGAACCAGGCATAGGCGAAAAATTTTGAAAGCAAAAAAAAAACGAAAAATTTTCAGTTTCAAAATCGAAAACTTCCGGGAAAAACCGAAATTTTTTGCTTTTCGAGAAGTCTGGCTTAAGCAGTCATATATTTTTGACTGGAAAAACAAGGCAACGCAATCGAAGTTGTTCAAAAGATGACATACCGTATTTACTCTAATTGAAGTACAATTCACTTCCGCACTGCCGTTCAGTCCGCAAAGTGCGTTGGAGCTGCGAAATCATAGAGTTGAGGAAGGGCGTCGCGAGTATCCTCAGAAAGGATGTGGGATCACTTGGGCGGTAGGATCACCCGTGGCACCAAAAGGCGAAAAGCGCCTCGGGTGACCTCCCACGTCCTTGTCTGAGGATTACCGGCAAACCGCGCTGCAGCACGATTTTCGCAATCAGGTGTGCATCTTTGGTGGGACTGAAATCTTAGTGCGGAGGTGAACTGTAGCACCTCTATTTGAAGTACACCTCTAATAGAAGTACACCTAAAAGGGCAAGGCTGAGGTTACATTAGAAGTACACCCTCTATTCTGGAAGTACACACTCTATTAGAAAGCACATATAAAATAGGAGTTCTGAGTATTAGATAGTACACCCTCTATTTGGAAGTACACCTCTTTTAGAAGTGCACACCCTTTTCAGGGACCCGCGGTATAATCTTGGGTATTTAAAGTGATTGGCAAATAACTAATGTGGGATTTGGAGAGAGACCAGTTTGCTTCGAGATTCTTTTTCAATAATGTGAGGTTTGAATATTCACACAAAAAACTATCGGCCATCCCTTTCTAGGTCAAAGATTGCTTTGTATGGGACAACTTTACGATAAAACCTCAGCAGAACTTCAACGTTAACCAGGAAAAACGCGAAGCAAAGTGTCCAAACATTGGTGTTATTCACGGCGAATGCACGGAGTTTATTTAGGTTCTTTACAAATATTTTTGTTTGATTGGGTTTTAGTCGATCAAAGCCGACTTCTTTTGGTCCTAGACGTTGACTTTAGGGGTGCTTGAAAAACCAAGATTCTCCAACGTTTGGATTATTTACGTATAGAAATCGCTTATACGACGAGAAAATCAGAAACCATCAATGGTAGACTTTACCTATAGTGGATTGTGGACGCAAAGAACTCGCTTCTGGAAAAGCTGTTGTCAGCTCGTTCAAGAACAGCGCTTTACAATCGCTTTGGACGGCTCGAAAGGCGATCAGTTAAAGGCAGTGTTCACCATAAATTTAACTTCCGATATCACCTCCAGGTTTACAGAAGGTCTGGGTGCCCTGTATAGCAAGGCGTTTAAAAACCACGCGAAAGACGCGTTTTTGAGCTCTGCAAATGAGGCCCTTCTTCCCTTTGTTAGACTGATTGAGCGTGGAGTGTAATTGCCCGCTATGAAGGATGATGCCTACTGTGCGCAATCAAGCTGATCAGCTCACTTATCAGCGATAATTTCCTTGACTTGATTATCTCCTGTAATCTTGACGTCTCTTCATTTGTTCTTTCACTGAGGGGGCGGAAGTGGAGCACCGGGCGGTTCTGGGACACCAAAACGCTTGTTTGCAGCTGTTATTTTGCCACTCCTGGCTCATTTTTTACCGTTTTTTCGTCACTGGGAGCCTAGATTCCTCCTCGCCTATCATTTCACTGTGGAAAGTCACTGATGATATTCTTCGTGAACGCTGTCTCTAGATTGTTTTTAAGCATAACAAGTCGATGAAGGAGGTGTCAACAAAATCGAAAACGAACTTATACATTTTTTGGAAGAAATTAACTTGGGAGAGATGTGAATATATGATATCAGAGATTGTGGAAGCACTTAATTCAATTGAGCCTAGGTCTGGAAATTTCATTAAACACAAGTTTTTGGTGTTAAGGTACTGGAAATTAAGAAATGTGAAGATGTCTACATTATTGAGGAATTCAAAAAATTGCGCCGAATAATTAGAAGTACAATCTCTATTAGAAGTACATTTCACTAGAAAATCATAGAAAGAGAGGGCTGAGAACTCGGAAAGCACACTTTGATTTAAAGCACACCTCTGATAGAAGTACATATAAAGATAGGGTTCGAGTATTAGAAGTACATGTACTTCTAAAAGAGAAATACGGTATGTCATAAAAATCGATACCATTTTTGAGCGTGTCTGCTGCCTTTGCTGGAACTGCTGGAAAGTAATGTCGTTTTCTGATTATGTGCGACACAAACACCTGTTCTGCTTTACTTTACCAATCTGCTTCCAAATGTTCTTGGATGGTCAACCAAGCTTGGTTAAGACTATTTGACAATTCCTCGATCGTCTGACGCGGATTTGCTTCCCCTTTCGCCCTGAACACGTCACGTTCTAAAGTTGCTTGATGGTCTTCCCATCGATGCGAGTCGCAAAGATCAAACTTGCCTGATTTGGACTTGGAAAACCACCTTTGGCATTTATCAATATCCAGTTCATTTGGATAAACACAGCAAATGTTTCTGGTAGCAAATAACTGTTGTGTTATTTCCCTCAGGAACTCTAAAAGCATGTAATGCCGAATGTGTACTCTCTTTCTGGTATTTCTGCGGAACTTTCACCTAAAATTACAAAAGAATTATTTAATTCTGAAAGTTGGGCTCCGCAGAAAAAGTTAAGGATCGGCATTGCTCTAAAATGTCGTGAAGTTGTTTCATTAGATTTGGCTATCAAACCACTTTCTAAATGAGGTGAAATTGCTGAATTGATCTGGCTGTTGTTGGTATATGCAGACAACATAATCATCAAAGGTAGTGAAATTGTTGCAAATGGATTTGGTAGGCGCTCTGAGAATTATCAGGAGTCTGTTAACGCGTCAGAAGACTCCCTGGCGAGCTAATAAAGACAAAAAGAAAGGTGCTGTTCATCAATTAATAATGCTGGACGAAATTTGGCCTTATGGGCTAGAAATAAGGTTTTCGAATGTTATTCTACTGTTTATGTGTAGCTCCCACTAAGGTACTAGACCTTCCCTCACCGAATTGATAAAAATCATGAAAACAACATGTAACACAATTTATTCACTACTGACGCTATGTGTTCGTGTCCTCAACGCTTTCACGGTCTCACATTGTATAGAAACGTTTTGCTGCTAGACTTATTCTTGTTCTCATTTGATTCGATATACGCTCCGAGCAAAACCCCTTCTACGCGTGATTTGACTTTGATAAATCATAGAGCGCCTGCCAAATCAATTTGCAACAATTTCACTACATTTGATGATTATGTTGTCTGTATATTCCAACAACAGCTAAATCAATTCAGCAATTTCACCTCATTTAAAAATCATTTTGATAGCCAAATCTAATGAAACAATTTCACGACATTTTGAGAACAATGCCAAAATCCTTAACTTTTTCTGCGGATTCCAACTTTCCAGAAATTTCACAACTTTTCAACTTCCCAAGGGTTTCCTTCTCGTATTAGCTAACAATCATGTTCGCACAATATCAAACTCCTCAGCCACTTCCTCTAGGGGGCTTCTCGAAAGAAAGAGCGGTTGTGTGAATGAATGCATACCGCTCCTCTGCCTTTTTATACCCCGCATGTTATCCAGCGTATGTTATCGTCGTTCGTTATCACGTTTTGTTCAAGAATGGTTACGGTAGCCTTGTAGCGAAAAAAATGATCGGCATGGGCGTGCTTGTATTTGGGTCCCACACACTTTCTATGGCGTCCGACGCACTGTTATTTGGGTCCCATACACTTTCTACGGCGTACTGCGCACACCCATTTGGGTCCCGCACACTTTCTATGGCGTCCGACCACTCTTATTCGGGTCCAACACACTTTCTGGTGGCGTCCGACGCACTTCCACTTGGGTCCTACACACACTTTCCTCGGTTGTCCGGCGCACTCTCATTTTGGATCCCACACACTTTCTACGGCGTCCCGCGCACCCTCATTTGGGTCCCACTAACTTTTTTACGGCGTTCTGCGCACACCCATTTGGGTCCCCAAACTTTCCGTGGCGTCCGGCGCACTTCCACCTGGGTACCGCACATTTTATACGGGGCCCGGCGCAGATCCGCTTGGGTTCCATTAACACTTTCTACGGTGTCCGGCGCACTCTCATTTGGATCCCACACACATTCTACGGCGTCCGACGCACTGCCATGTTGGGTCCCATACATTTTCTACGTGGCGTCCCGCGCACCCTCATTTGGGTTCTTAATTTTTCTACAACGTTCTGCGCACACCCATTTGGGTCCCGCATACTTTCTACGGCGTCCGGCGCACTCCCACTTGGGGCCCGCACACTTTCTACGGCGTCTGGCGCACTCCTACTGGGGTCCCTCACACTATCTACGGCGTTCTGTGGCACACCTGTGAGTCACACCGTGCGGCGTTCCAAAAAGTACTTCCCCGAAGATCCCGCTGTATGGATTGAAGCGTTGCTCCGTCTCCAGGAGCGTTCAATCACTGAGCAAAAAAACCTATCAGTAACGGTGTTTACTTCATTAGTTCATTTTTTACGAATGATTAAACGTCGGATGGTGGTTTATAATAACATGTTTACGTGTTTTTTGTCTTTCCCACCCTCGATTTTGAGGTTCCACAAAAATTGAGCTACAAACTGCAAAATTTGACAGGAGCTAGGTGCAATCATAACCAGCTTTCTGGCCAGAAATGAGCTTCTTAGCTCAACGATAAGTGTTCCAACAAGATCGTGAACGCCAACTGAATAAAAAAAAAGGAGATGAACCCTTTTTTCGACCAATTTCACGTGGTTTTGACAATTTTTCTCGAATCTCAGGTAACCATTCCGGACCATTTTTTGAACAGTTATTCAGCTTACTGAAGTATATTCAATGCAAAAAGAACGGTCTTCCTACGTTTACTCTGGACCCTGATACTGAAGTCAGGGGTTGCGCGATGGCGAATCAAAGCCAAATCTGGTGAGCGCTTCGCGCTCACCACAATTATAAATTGCCAACGGCACAAAATTCTCGCGATAAACAAAATTGATGATACCCAGTTGATAAAGGGTAGGGTATAAAAGAAGTGAAGAGCGGTGTGTTACACTCACACACCTTCCTGCAGAGATAAGCGGCTGAAGCTCTGAACAGGCTAGGGAGTAGGGAAACAGCCTCACAGGTGATAAGGATATCGCGATATCAGGCCATAAGTATGGAAAATTCTGGGAAGAAAAACTTCTACTCTTCCGTGAGAATTTCGTGCCGTTAGCAAATTATAAACTTTTGGTACATACAAATCTACCTGCCTACTTACCTGTGTAATGCCGTTTTCATGAAACTACAGGAGCCTCCCGGGAGGGTCCAAAGTCCGCTCGCCACACATATGTGCATTGGCTGGTATCAAAAACCTTCTCTGGAGCAGGGTCAGGCACAGCGGTGGTCCGGGTTGTCCTGAACAACGACCCCCGAGACTGGACGTTTTTCAGCTAAAAACGACTCTCTAGGAAAAGTGAAAAAAATTGGTAGACTTTAATGACTCGTTTGATTTTGGAGGTTTTTCAATTTTGGGGCCTCACCATTCCAAAGGGGATCAGTAGCGATTCATGCGCTGGCATTGTATCGATATTGGACAAACTTCAGCTAGACAGAAATCTGAAAAGCACTTCAAGAAACCGGAAAAATCTTCGCCCTCCGTTTTTTGGCCACGGTGGCCCGGTGGGGCTTCCGGACCACCGTGGGACAACCGCACATTTGACCGGCCAAAACTCGGCTCAAAATCGATTTCATGAGCTCATCTCCCGGAAGTTAACGTTTTCTAACATTTGGTCTACCACTTTCCACTCATTCACTAGGTCATGTATATATACGACCCTTTTTCGACTTTTTGGGCCGATTTTTTTCCAATGTCCAGAGGGTGGTAGAGTGAAGTCTGCAGTTTTGAAAAAAAGTTATTTTTTCACCTATCTAGAAATGGTTTTTTGGAACATTCCCCAGTCGATTGGTACCCTCGGTTCCGGCTACTTTTTACTGGGAAACTGACATTGGGCCATTTCAAGACTTCATTTCGGCTTGCACAATTTTGAACTTGTTTCGAATCTTCGAGTGCTAAAGAGGATTTGAATGATGAATTAACAGGATGTTGTGTGTGCGCTATCTTCCTAAAGTTTCGGAGCGAAATGGGCATTCGTGTGTTATTTTTCGAAATAATTTTCCTCCTCTGAGAGCTTCAGCACCCAAAGGTTTAGGGTGCTTAATGTGAACCAAACGGAGCCAAAGCTCTAAATGGATTCAGCTACAGTTTTAGTTTCGCTACCGACTCCGAATTTCTGAGTCACGGTCTGCCTCAGAATACGGATGAAGAGCTTCGACCTGATGCAGAAAGTATTCGCAGACCTTATGCAAAGTGTCCAAAAAAGGAAAAGGGAACATTATGAGTACATTCACACAATGGTAGAGGCTCAATTGCTGGAAGCATGCGACAACTTTGTAGGGCAAGAGCACATTAGCGTCGTTATCCCAACAGAATTTGTCGCTAGGCTCCGCTCATATTTCAGCCAATGCATTAAAGCAACTCGTCCACATCTGGAGGCCCAATATAGAACGAACCGTTATATACTTTCATTTTCAGTCGATTTTCTTCCGGTTTTTCGTTATCTCTGAATATTAACAGCTTCAGACTTTCGATTCATTCCATAAAATTGATATCATTTTTGAGCGTGTATGCTGCCTTTAAGATGAAAATTTGCACACATATGTAAATTCTTACAGCGCATCGAATGGTGTACAGTTCATACCTCTGGTGACGGTCTGAATAGGTGATCTCGTTGTAGGAGCATCCGCGCAGGGGAAGAGATCAAAGCCAAATCTTAGTGCGCATAGCTTCGCGCGCTTACCACACAGTATCTGTCTATAAGTAAAGAAGTCACTGTAACCTCGCAATGTCTTTGGAAAACCTCTGAGCCTAACAGTTAGCTGATAAAAGACAAACGAGTATTAACACTGCGCCCTTAAAAACGAACAGTACTTTCCAGTCCTACAACAAAAAGGGGTACTTGAGCAGGTGGGCGGGCAGTTAAGTAAATGGGTAGAAGTAGGTAAACAGGCAGAAAAGTACTTAGGTAGGCAATCGACGTTATGTGGATTTTTAGATCAAATCGGTTACAACGCACGTTTTAGTAAACTTGATCCAAATCGGATGAATATTTTACGGATTCATGCCGGAAAAAAAACCGACTTTCCATTCGGATCGGAATGTCGCATATTCAAGAAAAAGTGCGGAATCCGGCTATATCCGAGAGTCGGATATTCGAAAAACGCGATATCCTATTACAGTAAAAGTCGGATATATAAAATACGTTTCGTTTCGATCAAGAATATGTTGTGCGCTGTGATTTTTCGGGAAAGGGGGTGCGACAGGGGAAACTGATCAACAAGTATGTTATCTACAGTTAACTAAATCAATTGATATTAATAGGAAAATCCCAAAAAAAGGAAGTGGGAAAGTCTACAGGAGATTAACAATATTTCATGAGAACAAATTTTCTTGGCTGAAACCTTTCGGTAGCGAGAACAAACCTTTGTATTATTTCATGCATGGAAGACCTTGATGGGTCTTGGAAAAAAAGACTTCTCCTTTGTTGAGAAAGTTCATGTGGTAGTATGTGCTCTTGTACTGTACTTTCACTGGTTTACTCTCCTGGGGCAGCATGCATAAACGCTGCGAAGAAGGTCAGGAGGCCGCTCCGCGTCCACTCACGTGCGAAGCGTCAAGCCAGAAGGTGACTCCGAAAAACATACCGTCCCCTTTGCTTGTAAGGACGCAACCTGACCAAGCACAGTGAACTCCGCGCCTAACTGCTTTTGTTTTGAATTTTAGTCGTTGCCTAACTTCAGACTTTTTTCTGATTCTTCTTTATAGTCAATTATTTTTTGAATAAAATTTCCCGAAATTGGGCCTCTAAAGTTTCACAGAAATACCATGTCGTTCTAAATAAAGGACCACATAAAGAAAAACAGCTTCTGTTAGGCGGTGATGGGGGTTCTGCAGATATGTAGTGAGTTTGCGTCCCAACGTCAAGCCGACGGCATGTTTTTCGGGCTCACCTTCTCGGCTCGACGCTTCGCACGGAAGAACGCGGAGCAACTCATATTACGTTCTTCGCAGCGATTCATGCATGCCGCCCCTGAACAATGAAAAGAAAGCGATTGCGTAGAGTGAGACTTGATAACGCCAGTTGATTTTCAACGGTAAGTACCAATAGCGCATATTAACATGGGTACTATTATAGTAGTTCGCCTTTTTTCAGAATTCGTATATGAAAATGAGACAACGCAAGAGGAATTCAGCGAAAAAATTCCGTTGTCAAGAAATATTGTTAATTTACATTGTAGACTTGCCCACTTTCCTTTTCTACTACTCCTTTTTTTTTTTGAAAAAGAATTCTGTCCACATAAAACCACTTTCGCTTACTCAGAGCCCCTTTTAATAGAAATTCATCATTGAACAGATTGAATCAAGGAGTATGGCAAAAACGACCAAAAAAGATAATCTCCAGGTTTGAAGTTCTCGATCCAACCTACGTCATCAGAACAATGTGTTGTTGGACGTTCGTCTGTAGCATGCACGAAAGGTGGTATGATGACTTTTTCCTTGACAAGCGTTTCGGCGGACTCCGCCCTCGTCAGAAGTCTTCAAAAGTCCTCGAGAAAATCATGTGAATAGTACAGCGGAACGGGGCATTAGTGATAGAAAGTTAGCGTAGTCAAAAGCCGAGTCCATCATTGCCTATGGCAGAGCAAATGAGGGGAACGCAGGCTCAGAGTTTCACCCAAAATGATGCCTATTCCACTCCACTCCCACTTTCCTCGACCAGGGATATTAAGACACGCCTCATCATCGTGTTGGGACGATCTAGTACTTGTGCTGAGTGTTGCGAGAAGATTCTGAGTCGAGAGAGGTAATCATACCTTCAGGTAATCTTAGTCGAGGCCCGCGAACCACCATAACTAATTGCGGTCGCGCTTGTTGATTTTATCCCAAAAGTTACACTCTCTTCTAGTGTACAACTTCCGGGACCTACTCCTCACCCAGCCTACCAGTGATATTATAGAAGTCAATCACAATTTCGTCCCCAGGACGGTGGAGGGTCAATATTCCACCATTATGACTCAAAGCCGCCTTTATAGGTGCCTGGGAAAATCCCAGAAAATGAATGCGCGGTGACTCTCCTCTAACGTACGATCAACTGAAGAAGATGTCTATTCATCTTTTTTTCCCAAACGGCTAGGATGATCGTCTCGTCGCACCAAACAGTGAGAGGCATAGGTTCGTTGGGGAGTGGGAGACAGCGGTCCGAGAGGTGAAGGTTGCTTTAGAGATACCTGATTGGGGAATGGGTGAAGATTCCCCATAGACTTGCAACTTCAGAATTTTGACGTTTTCTCAATCCTCTTTTGCATTCAGTATATTTTTCCTTTTTAATAAATTAATTTCGAAAAATTTTTCTTTAGATGACCTCCTTTTGAAATTCGCTATTCTTAATGAAATGATCTGCCTAGGTCATGAAAAAATCCTTTATCGAATGATCAGTCGGGGCTTAGTACGTCGGCACAATACCGTTAGTACGCCGGTACAAAGGGATCGGCAGCACCTGTGCTGTAGCTGCTGGTAACAGCAGGATATGCTGGCAACGACCTGGAGCTCCTGTTGCTTGTGCTGGCGTTACTAACGCTTTGTTTATCGTCGCACGTGTGCTATTGCCAGCCCCTCTCTCTACTAGTGTCTGCTTCCTCTCTCCTCCATTGATTTGTCTGATTTGTCTGATACGAATGAACACTGCAGCATCCTCTTGTACGACGGCTGCGGGTATATAAGGCAGCCAGGTCTCGCCGAGGAGGGTAGTTGGCCGATTGAGGCCAGTTCCGGAGAGGAGGTGACTCTCGTGTCGCACTTTTCGGGGCAACGTCAATTTTGAACGCTGAGCGTGTCATCCCCATGGCCCATCGCGAGGGAAGCCTCCTCGTAGTGGACCGTGGCCAAGATGATGCCCTTGTTGCGGACAGCGGCGAGGATGGCCTCCTTGCCGCTGACCGTGATAAGAATTATACCTAACACCGGTAAGGAGGGTGGCAGTCCAAATTCTGTCGATAATGAGCGTTAGTACGCCAGCTTACGTTATCAGGATATGCTGCCGCAACCAGCAGCTCCTGCACATAACGAGCGTTGGTACGCCAGGTTTGTCCTGGCGTACTAACGGTATTGTGCCGACGTACTAAGCCCCGACTGTCTGTGTTGAGCTGTCTTGGAGTCAAAACTTTTCGGAAAAAATTCCCAAGCGATTTTTGAAAAACTACCCGTTCTTCGCCCATCAAATTTTTGCCCTTTAAGACGAGTCTTATGAACGGAGCTGTTTCCGATTTCCTCATGGAAATTTGCTTCGAATAATGTTTTCATGTTGAGAAAAATACGTTCCCAGTCAGTCAGCCGATTTCGGAATTATGAAGAAACGTTTCTTTCAATAAAGCAATCAATTTTCGTCCATAACTTTTTACCTAAAATATAGCCCTTCGGTGAAGGTTGTTTTCGGAATCTGGATGGGATTCTACGTCGACTAGTGTTTCAAGTTCGAAAATATTTTCTCGATCCTTCAGCCGATTTCATTTTAGCGAAACACTTCGGTTTTTCGCCTCTAACTCTTTAACCGTTAAAGAGAGTGTTCTGGTGAACGTTGTTTTGAAATCCACATAAAATTCTGCGTCGAATGATATATCGAGTTCCTAACTTGCTTGTCCCATAAGTCAGGCAGGTCGGTGGAGCCGAGCCCCGTTGTTGGCCCTCAGCAGAACTCTGCGTCTCCTACTTACACCATAGAGGCGAGAGCACTCTATGGAGATAACTATGGAGCTCGGCTCCACCGACCTGGCTGGCTTATGGAGCAGGCCAAGTTCGGAACCCGATATGTCATTCGACGCAGAATTTCACCTAGATTTCAAATACAACCTTCACCAAATCCTTACTCTAACGGTTGAAGAGTTATAGGCTGAAAAACCGGTGTTTCGTAAAATAAATTAAGCTGAAGGTTCGAGAAATTATTTGTCCAAACTGGAAACACCAGTCGACGCAGAATTTCATCCAGATTCCCGGAAACCAACCATCACCAACAGTCTATCTTTAAGCGCAAAAGTTATGGACGAGAAACCGATAATTACAGGCGAAAAAATGCACTTTACAAATCGAAATCGTCTGGAAGAAGGGGAACGTATTTTAGAACTGAAAACGCTGTTCGATGCAGAATTTTATGGGGATTCCGAAAACAACATTCACCAAAGGGCTAATCTTTAGGGTAAAAAAGTTATGGACGAAAAACCGGCAGTGACACCGACCCGGTCTTGAAAATGACTTGCATGAGTGTTGGGTCACTTTCATTCTTTTTCGCGACATTTCAATGGTTGTCACCGGTTTTCCCAATGGTGAAGGTTCCCACTTCACCTGCCCAGGGGTGAAGGTTGGTTGAGTACATGGCTCCACCCACCGAAGCTATGGTGAGAAGGGCGGGCTGGTCAGAGTCAGGAGCTAGAGAGCGCTATCGGTCACCGGAGTATCGTCGACCGACAGCGGTGACAACTACTTCCCGCCGCCCTCCTCACTGTTTGGCGCCACGAGACCCAAACGGTTGCACTGTTCCGATGCAGGTTCCGCTAAACCAATTCGGTGCCCTCTTTACCTTCCATGCGCCTGGTTACGCAGCCCGACCTCTCAATACCGGAAACATTCACCAATGCTATAACTTTATATGCTAATACATAGCTATGTACAAGAGTAAGTTTCGCTAGGACCAACCCTGATTCTGAAAGCGTATTGAATTTCGCGAGTATGTTGGTAACAATGGTAAATTTTGATGAGATTATTCAAGGCTTGTTTTACGACGAACATTTACCACCACTGGGTTAAGGGCCGGAATGGCGCCAACACTGTTCTATGTGATGACCTCACATGACAAATGTCCAAGTACAACTTTATCATTTAATGTCACTGGGTTACTCGCAAAGAAAATGGTGAGATCACGACTTGAAGTGAAGGTAGTAGGACCAGTATATGGCGTTGAAAGCGATGAAGGCAAACGGAAACATCCAGCGACTCGCCTGATCGATCTGCTTTGCTCGTTTTCGAGCTGCTTCTTTTCTAAACCACACATTTCGGCGGGGTTCTTCAAACTAATAAACATCTCAAATCCATACTTTGACTTTTGTACTTGCTTGACCGTAACTTTCCACTTATCGCTGGATTTCCTACGAATTTCTGGAAAGATGTCATTGTTTTTATGATGAATTGCGAAACGTGCATTAGACACGGCAGTACTGGCAGTACCTGGCTCGCTTCCTCGCTTCAAAGAACGAGACCATATGAGAGAAGCTCGCTTTTTGAGGGAGCACTGACTTCCTTCATTCGCCCAGTTCGCAAGCCTAAACAGAATGGAAGTATTCCGTAAACATGTTCTTACTTCAGACCGGACTCATCCGGGACCTCTTCAATTTCATTCACTGGTGGTCGAATTTTTGACACCGCGTTATGAGTACTCAGACAATGAGAGCAGCGGACAGCTGGTGAAAATTCGCCAGTTGCTCAACTGGTGGATGACAACTGGCATTTAGCTGCTAAATGGCAGTTACGAGGCTAACAGTTGGCATACACTCGTCATATCAGTTAATGCCTGACGAATTTCAAATATGTGTCAGTAGCCTAACAGCTGGCTGATAACTTGCAGTTAGCTGGCAATAGCAATCACACCTCGAATTCACCGAGCGTATGAAAACGCAGCTATCCATCAATCGGCACTCGGCAGGCGCCTTACCGCCCAGTTGCATTCGCTTGGCGCCGAGTCGTCATATGGCTGGCACTCGAGAGAGTTAATGACCACTCACGTTTCAATATGTTATAGTTTGATCGCTGATTTCATTGATAAGCCCAGCCGGTATACGAGGCTATTCACTTCAATGAGTCCATGGAAACGTAGCCACGGCCGCGTGGAAGCAATTCGCAGTTATTAATCGTAGCCATGGAAGCAAATTTGTCCATGGAAAGGCTATTTGTCCTCCCACGGCATCGTGGGAACATTCTTGGAACGCACTCCTGAAGTCACTTTTCGGAGGCCAGCATATTTTTGGCAGCTGAGGGGAAATACCCCACGGCTCGGGAGGGGTTAGGGAGGCGGTGGGGGAGGGATAGCGGTACAGAGCATCGAGAGCCGATCGGCTCCTAACGCTTAACATGACTGCCGAAGTGATAATACATGTAAACCTGCAATTACCTGTCTAATCAGGTTTGATCGATAAAAATGATATGATTAGAGCAGAACGGGCCCCGAGGCTCCAAACTCGCACTCAAGGGCGGGTTGCCCACATCAGGGCACCCACCTCGATTTATCGGCCTGAAAAGAGACTGCAGGACCGCACTCAAGTGCTCAGTTGCAGGAGTGCCAGGTAGTAGCCAATAGGTCTACCAGTGTCCTGGCGGACAGCCGGCAGGGTTCTGGCGCACCGCTGTCTAAAGGCTGGCGAACACCGGAAATGGTTTTTGCTCGCCTGGTGAATGCCGCCGGTCCGGCAATCTCATTGTCTGAGTGGCTATCACAATAGTACATTCTCTCTTTAATGCATTCATTTGGTTTCGTCTACATAAAATTTACGGAGAAAAATATATTGTCTGTCGCTAAGCGCGTGAATCCTCATATGCATGGGAACGGGGGATGTGGAGAGCTCGGAGAGGAAAGGCAGTGTTCGCCAAAACTGTAAGCCGCAAGAGGTGGCATCTGGGCTCTGACGCCATCGTAGTTGGTCCGCAGCTTGCCTGTATCCTCCGAGAATGGTTTGTCATATTCCCTTAAACATGCATGGCAAGATTCCTAGGTGTTAGTCGGGGAGCAAAGAACTGCGAATGAACCGCATATGTTATCATCATTTCTGGCGGCAACTATCGGTGTCTCCTTTATGAGGCAACAACCTTCAGTTCTACTAGTATTTCTAAAGTTCTACTACTCATTAGGAAAATTTATTTTTTTCAGCGCCTGCTACACCAGACCCCTAGTCTGCCGTTCCGTCCTTTTAGCAACTGAGGTTGCATCCTTACGCGATGGGGACGGTATGTGCTTGAGATCATCTCTGACCCGAAGCTTCGCAAGTGGGACGCGGAGCGGCTCTCTGCTCTTCTCGAAAGCGTTTATGCATGTCGTCTTCTAGAATAGACAGTGCTGCGTCGCTCTTCTCAGGATGCATGGACTATGCCCAAACAACCATCCATCCCTTTTAAAGATGAGCGACTGCGAAAATTCGATGCTCATCCTTGGTTTATAACTCGCTAGCCGCTATAGCCGGGATCACACCGCGAGCAACAGCAGTGCATAACAGGCATATCCAGTTTAGCTTGATATTGATGGTGAACATTGTGTCGCGTCGCTCGCCGCTGGAGGTATTATCTCGGCCTAACACTTGTGTGCTAGCCAGCACGATAGCTCTCGTGCGCTGACGCTGCGTGCCGACCAGGGATGTGCGGCAATGGCCGTTTGCCGTTTGCCGGCCATTTTTGGGACCTTTTTGCCATTTGTCGTTTGCCGAAATTTTTATTATTTTCCCGGCGAAACTCGGTACACCATTGAAAGGAAACGCCGCCTATGGTCGCGACCATGTGGGCACTAGGGGTATTCCGATTATCTGTTCATCGCTCAATCGTTATTCGGGGTTTTGACTTATCTGTGGTGGTAGGAAATGGGCTTGAAAACGCGAATTATTTCGCGGTAAATTCGCGATAACCTGCACCTAGACGCGAGCATTTTATTTGATGATTTTCTGGAAAGGGACCGGACATTGCTGAAACTACGCATTCGCATGCCACTCTGTGAGCCACTAGATACGCATAGTGTAAAAAAATTCACCGAAAAAGACTCATTCTGTCTCTTTTGAGAAAATATTGATTTCGAAAAAGTTTCTAAAGATTTTTGTCAGCTCGCGGTAAGTTCGCGCAAAAATGCAACAACGGGAACGGACAGAGAAATGGAACAGAAAAATCATTCGAACTGAAAAAACGGTGAGTGGTTTTCAGCGCGTTCGATGCTTTTAATGCAAGCTGACAGAGAAAATGGAAACAGCATAAAAAAAGATGGATAGCTTTCGAAAAAGTCTTCCGGAGAACTTTTTCAAAATCTATCCATATTTTTCTTTATTCATATACTATTTCTATTTTCTCTGCCAGCTTGCGTTGAAGGCATCGTATGTTTTGAGAACCACTCACCGTTTTTTTTTTCGGTTCGAATGATTTTCTGTTCCATTTCTCTGTCAGTTCGCGTGTTGGAACCACACGAACCTCGCGTGGATGCATCAGCGAAACCGCGTTGACCGCGAGTCACTGTTCTTGTTTGGTAGAACGAGATTGTTGCTGATTCAATAACCCACATTTGACGTACTTTTCTTTTCCTAGGTCGCAATAACGGAGGTACACTCTGTCCCTATCACACTGAGGACGTAAGCACCGCAAATGTGTATTTTTGTTTCTAGGCCCACCCAGTTGTGTAATGACTCATTTCATATGAGTTATCGCAGTCGGTCCCATTTTTGTCAGGGCGCAGCCAGCGATCGCAGAGCCGCAGCGGCACCACCGCGGAGGCGCAACGGCACCACCACGGATGGGCAGGGGCACTATCGAGGAGACGCAACGGCACTATCGCGGGGCCGCCACGACTCCGTGATAGTGCCGCTTCGGTGCCTGTAGGAGCCAAAGCCGCTTCCTAGCGAAGTCACACCGGCAATTTTTTTTATTTCCATGAGGTCCTACATGTCTTGTTTTTGTTCATCTTATGCCTCGAAATGGAACCAACCCCTTCCTTGAATTGGAATCATTAGAATGTTGACATGAGTATAGGAAAAAAAGGAGAAAAGGTACTGCGGAAGATGTGAATAACTTTTGGATCAATCTAAGTGATGAGGTTTTTGCCGTTTGCCGGCCGTTTTCGGAATTGTCTTGCCGATTTCCGTTTGCCGAAATCTCAAAATCGTTTGCCGTACATCCCTGGTGCCGACCCAAGCAAACAGTCTCATGTTGGGATGAATCGATCAGCAATGAATCACGACAATTTCCCTCTTTAGTCCACTCAGATAGAGACGTCACACTTCCCGCGGTACCACTAGCCGACATCCCGTAACCCCTCCCACGGAAGGCAAATAGAACGGTCGCGGGCAGTCGGCAGGGCCGTTTCGTTGACTGCCCGTACACAGTGAACAAGCACTCTGCAACCCTTCTGCCACCGCCTTACGGCTAATCTGATGACTGGCAGAAGACAGTCCTAAAACAATAAGCGAAACATTTAAAAATCACTCTTTGGAGGCAGGGTTCGCGATGATTTTTGTCCCCGAGTTTTTCACATAAAACCATGCGTTGACCTCCAAGTGTTACCACAATTACGCAAAAACAGCGAGAAACGCACTAAATCGTCTTATTTCGGTGACATTATTCTCTGGCCTGGACTAGTTTTCCGGTTGGATAAACATGTTCACGGTGGTTGTCACCAGTAAATAATCGGACTAATCAAAAATGGGAGAATATTTCGGGCAAAGCAGTAATAGTTAGGGTCCAAAGGAAAGAACGAAGCAACACAAAATAGAAAATTGCAAAAGACAGGTTCACAAAAGATTTCATTGTCACAACAAACAGTTCCACTGAGAGTAAAGAGGCGGGGTGAGAGTAAAGAATTTTGTGCCCTTCTGGTACGTTTTTCCGGATTTCTTCGCCATTTCAGTTCTATCCGGGGGCCAAACCTTCGATTTAGCGATTAATCCCGAAATCGAAGATTATCGTGAACACTGCCTTTAAGTAAAGGTATGTACAAGCAAAATTTCAAAAATCCGCTTCTGGGGGATTTCATCTTGAACTGCTCTTGACAAGTAGGGAGTGAGCTTATACGGGAAGCTTCCTACACCACTGGTCCTTGCAGTTTACCCATTCGCAGATGCCATTAACGGACAGTGGTTCACCTGCCCAAGATCAGCGTAGCACACAGCGCGGGTTTTGGAAAGAGTCTCAACACAGCGTTCTCTGCTCAGGAATCGTTCATTGGCTCCACTCTAGTGGGTGTTTCAATGATGATATCAAAGTGGGAATCGATGAGTGAGTGTTCGATGACCCCTAGGAATAGCCGACTGCCGGCCGACACTCCCCGGGAAGACGGGAAAGCCTCTCTCTCCGCGCGAAGCGCGGCGCTGTGCGACGGCGACAAAATTGGAGCCGCGCGAAGTCGACTAGCCCGACTTGGCCGACGGGAAGTGGGCTGTTTTTATCTGAGCACAGATAATGGGCTGGCCGCAGCGTCGACGGATCAGGAACAGAGAGAACGCACGTTTTCGCGACGCGTAGACGCTGCCTTGAGAATCAGTCCGCTAGCAAGGTCAAAGTTTGGCTTTCACGAATGGATTCACTTCAACGCTAAGTAAATGCGATCGATGAAGGATAAAGTTTCCGTGTTCGAGAAAAAAAATGAAGAAAATTGGCAACAAATTCTCCTTACCTCTCCGCTTTTCCCTCGAAGTTTTCTCTCCATACTTCCTTCAATGTTCCGTACTTTAGACCATTTTCGGAAGATCCTTGAAAGGAGAGCTATCAGAAGAGGCGTATGAAACTTCTTTTGAGGATTATTAGGAACTGGGGCAGCCTGGCGCGGGCGAGCTTTTCTGTAGAGCAGCCGACATCAAGCGCGATAAACGAGATTTCAAACCTTCTTGCTGTATTGAGGAGAGGACATCTCTATGGGTTTCTGTGCATTCATACCCGGCATTGCGTCATAGGCACCTCCATTCAGAATCACGCCATCCAGCAAGGCTTCCTGGAAGGAAGGAGTGCATCTGAAGAATCAAGCTCATTTTTTGGCTTCCACAATCAAAGTCTTTAGCAAAAAAAAACAATGCAATAAGTTATTCAGAATACTACTAACTATATTTGCCTTAGTCTGTGTGTGCGTCCGCGTGTGTGTGTATGTGACAATGAACGGAAATTAGTCTTGTCGGTAACAATTGACACCCGGCTGTCGCATACCCACTCTCCACGCTCAGACATCCTTGGTGATGTTCCCGATAACGACAACGGAATGAAAGATGTAAAGGGTTAAACAAGGCATTGCCAGTGCTCCCTGTGTGAGCTTGAATAAACACAGTGTAACTGATTTCCGTGTTAGCGTATAACACCGTGTAAGTGTTTTTTTTTTCAAGAAAAGCGTTTTGCGACTTTTTTTTGCGAATACAACTTTGAGAAATAGTGCCGCGATTCTGCCGCAACTAGCCGGAGGAGTCGCGGGGCAGTAGCGAGGGGGATGCAGAACAGAACCGCGGACGATTCTTCATTGACTAAATCGCGGGAAGGTCTCGAAGAAGCCGAGGCATAATTGCGGCAGAGTCCAGGTTCGCGGTGGAGTCGGGGGCAGTAGCGGAAGAATCGCTGCAATGTTTCTCAGAGAATGCGTATCTTCGCCATATCTCGCTTCAAAATTGATGAAATGAGTTTCTGAGATAGTTTTCATGCTCCTTTCAGAGAGGCAAATGCAATGGTACGTGTGGGAAGCCTTTTTGACTCCGATGTCCTGTTTAAGAATGTGTATTATTCTTCTAAAATCCTATTCGACCACAGATCAAAACGTGAATGATTTTCGCTATCATGATCGTCTGACCAATTCATAGTGAGGGATTTTGTGGTGCGAATAAGCATTTTTCGATGCACTAGTAGAGTCAATCTATTATTTTGTAACACTATCGTATGGCACTCAATGAAAGTAATTCAGAAACTAGTTCTAAACTGAAATCGAACTACATTGAAGCAAGTTACGGTGATGCGGCGCTTTGTAAGCGCAGAAAACGCCCCAAAAGCTTTCTCTGCAGAAAAATTGCGCGGTACAGTACGGGGTCAAGGCTGTTGTGCGCAGCGAAGCACTGCTCTGCAATTCATATAATCCATGGACACTAAGCGGTCGTTTATACTTCCGCCGCTCAGCGGCGCGGCAAAGTGCAATCTAATGATATCGATCATGCCACGCCGCGTGATCAATATCATAGGATCGCACTTCGCTGCGCCGCTAAGCGGCGGAAGTATTAACGACCCTTGAGGGGTCGCTTATACTCCCGCCGCCGAGCGGGGCGGCAAAGTACATTTCTGTAATATTGATCACGCGGAGCGGCACGATCAATATCATAGGATTGCACTTTGCCGCGCCGCTCGGCTGCGGAAGTATAAACGGCGCCTAAAGCACGCCCACAAGTACGGTTCGTGGGTGCGCACCTCGTAATTTGGCTGAAGTGCTTGCAAAACCATGGAGCACAGTCTAGATTTAAAACTGCACCGCATCTCTTCCCTGGGCGAGCATATTCCCACTTACACCTATGCAATAAATATCAGTAGTGAGTTGTGCCTCACCTCTTCTAGTGATCGATGATCTCCTCGGCTTCGGAATCTCTCGAAAACCTTATGCGCTTTTCGAGCAAAACTATCCGTTCTCTTCTTCATTGCGCTGTCAGAGCCAGGAGAGCCTGAGGCTGCAACTTCGGACCTATTGAAACTGCTGAACTCCGCGAAAAAAAAATGTGGTATTACCTTGACGCTGTGCATAGTTGACTATTGTGAATTCAATCATCACACCAAACACGAACCTGAAAGGTGAATTCAACCTATCCAAAATTGTGTATGCAAATTTCAGAACCACTGTACTCACATCATACACGCTCCCATCCAGACATCGATCGCTTTCATGTATGAGACCTGAACAGAACTGCATAATATGAATCAAGCCCACATTCGACTTTCTGAAATGTTGGGCAGCCTAGCCCAAGTTTTCTTTTGTTACTTCGTTTGTTTTTTTACGGAGGAGTTTTTTTCGGCCTACCGTTTCGACTACGGAGTGCCCTTTAAGTATGGTGACAAAACTTCTGGATCTTCTCGCGCCTACAAAAGCGCGTCGACAACCTGTGGCCGTATCCATGAAACTACAGAAACCTCCCGGGAGGGTCCAAAGTCCGCCCGCCGCATACATCGCCTGGTTATAAATACCTTTCCGGGAGGCTCCCGTAGTTTCATGAATACGGCCACTGGTATAGCTGGTTCTTCTCAGCAAACCTCTCTCCTAGAATGTTCAAGGTGAAAAAGCGCAAAACAATTTTAAAAACGAACGGTGAGCGAAAGACTGAAGGGTCCCAGATTTTCCACCCCAGAACTCATCATTGAGGGATATGTTTGAAATAGCTAGACTCGCCCCACTTTTTCGTATCCCAGACAACGTCAAGGCGCCAGGTTGGAGCATAGGCGCTTATGGAGGTTTCTATCAATTTGCACACACTCTAGCCACGCTTCTCAAAGAATGATAAAATCGATCGATTATTGAATTTCTTGAAAAGCAAAGAAAACTGCAGAATTCGATGAAGAATCTACAACCGCACTTGACCACAAAGTTCGCCGCCAGGATTTCCTAGGAAATGAAAAATGTGGTTAGCCTGAAGTTGACAGAGCTCACGTGTATGATTCGACAACTTGCTCTCGCGTTCTTTTAGTAGAGGGTGACTAAGACTACATATATCTTAGACGCATTTTAATGTAGTAGCCCTCTGCTTAAAAATAACCCCACTTGAGCAGTTCTCCACGCACATATGGTTTCCGTTTCGTTTTAGTCTGACTCATGGCCCAGGCGGCAAGCCGTGCGGGGTTGGCGGCTTCACGGGAGAATGGGGTTTCAATTCGCGCGATGTGATCTACCGTCGCAGCCCCGTCCATTCATCAGACTAAAAATATTGAGCGAACTCTATGTACGTTTGAGAGAGGTTCATAGAAAGGAACAGACCAAAAGGCAATTTGACATATGTCGACGAGAAAGTTTGAAACTTTGTCACCATATATGAGTTTGCCTCCCGCTTCGCTTGAGGCAAACTTCCGCGTTGGTCACAGGGCGTACCTCCTCCGAGCCCGCCTGTAACTCAAAGGGAGCATACACGCTCGTAAGCGTGATTGAGGTGACTACGGAAATAGAATGGTATGGCCCAGATTACAACGCCTACGCATTTTGAAGTGTCAAAAACGACCCGCAATGCCGCGAGTTAGAAGCTGGCTCCGCCCTGTATTTTCACGCCCCCTGTATTTGCCGTTTTCCTGCAAGGCAAGGTTGCTGGGTCATATTCACCGTCGGTACTGTAGGTAGATTGCCTAGCAAGTGAACCACACACGTCACTGACGGCGAAGATGGTCCGAAAACCCTGCGTTGGAGGAAAAGGGCAAGTACAGGGGGCGTGAAAATACAGGGCGGGGCTAACTTCTAACTCATGTAGCGGCATTGTGCGTCATTTTTGACACTTCAAAATGCGTAAGCATTATGTTGTAAGCCATACGGTTTGATTCACCTAGTTATCTCAACCACGTTTACGAGCATGTATGCTGCCTTTAATGATTTCGCCGTAATTTTTTTCTCAGAAATCACATGTGTTTTCCGTTCATCTCGTCGAAATGGAGTGGTTTCTCGTCAAAAATCAGTAGAGCCCTGGGTTCTATAAGGCATCTATCATAGTCCTCACCAGGGCTGTGCATACAACGTTGACGCATTACCGAGTTAAAGGCAGTGTTCACGATAAATCTCGAGGGGCGGATCTGGGGCACCACGCGTGTCTGGGGCACCAAAACGCTTGTTGCAGCCCTTATTTTGCCGCTCCTGGCTCGTATTCTACCGTTTTTTCGACACTGGGAGTTTAGGATCCTTTTCACCTATCATTTCACTGTGGAAAGTCAACAAGGATGATCGTCGTGAACGCAGCCTTCAACGCTGTTTTCTCGAGAATTGACGATTAACGCTCAACAAAAGTCTTGGAATCGCGTTAATTTTGTTCGTTAAATGTAGTGGGATTATGGCACTGATTGATGTGAAGCCTCTGCTGATTTATTGATTTTTGCTGCGTTCAGGTAATTTTTTGAATTTTTCAACGAATTGCAAAATTGACTTTAACACAATACCAGGTTAGCGCGATTTTTTTCAGAAATTAACGAATAATGCTTAACTGAAAAATATTTTTCTTTATTAATGCATAACCTTGGTCCTCAATGCAAGCGCGGCACGCGCGTGATGCGCAAGAAGCGCGGTGGACTATGAAAGTTCTCACCGCGCGTCATGTGCATGCCGCTCTTCAAGCACCGCCATAGCGGCACCGGCCGAGCCGCCATGGCGACATCATCGTTTGAATCAATACTCGCTTCCCAGTTTAAGTTCACTCCAACATAACTAATTCTGAGATTATCCGACGCTGCCAAACACGCAAGTGCAAGGCAGGTATTTCTGTGCATTTCACAGTTGAGGCTCAACTTCAACCCACACCGAGTTAAAGTTACGGGGGGGTGGGAGAGGGAGGGTCGGCCGAGTTTCAGCTTGCAGCCGCTGTGAAAGTGACCATCGTATCATTTGGCTGTTCTCGGAACATTGAAAAGGGACTATTTTTGATCCACTCAAGCAGGCCTTCCCAGACTCCCACATGAAAAATTCCCACATGCTGGAAGGGGATGGCGTCCGTCTGCAGAGTTTTCTCCCGATTTTTTGGTCTGGGCGGAGAGAGCAGCGATGTGAAACCTAACTGTCTATAGCGAGATTCAGATATGATCGACATTACGCTCACCTCTCCGCCCGGCTCGAAATAAGCTTCGCCAATCCGCCCGCCGGTGAAGGTGTGGATTTAGTATTTACACATCCCAACAAACAAGCAAAGAAACACTCATAACCACTCGAATGGACTCTAAAAGAGGTGTGTGGGATGCCAGTCTCTGAGAAAATTTGCATCGCTATGGCATCGTAATAACACACGTGCGGCTTGGCCGGCCTCAAGTGGGCTATTAGATGCCAAATGTGGGCTATTTCGATTCCACATGTGAGTTATTTCAATGTCACATGTGGGTGATTCCGATGGTTCCGTTCCCACCACGGTGTCCCCGTGCGGGACCACCCCTAGTCGTGGGGCCATTCCCTCAGCTGCCAAAAATTATTCTTCGGCTTCTGAGTGATCCTTCGAAGGTGACGTGAGGTCACCTACCAGGATCGGCCTCAGAATGCCAAGTGAGCATTCGGTGAGATGGAGCGCCCTATATACCCTTCGGTTTGTTTACTCTGAGCATGATACTGATACCAGAAAAAACTCAATTCTCAGCAAGTTCAAGGTAGCAGTACCATAGCGATGCCACAGCGATGCCATAGCGATTTTATTTCACGCACCGCATGATTTGCTAGGACATAGCTATGCTGTTCCGCGGAAGAGCTGCATTTCGACGTCATAGCCATGCAATAGCCATGCGAAAATTCTCAGAGGTACCAGTGGGTAGGACTTTAAATGGAGGACGCATATCTTTGCTTTTCTATCTAGGTAACCGTCAAATGATCGATTCACAAAGAGGTACGCCTCGGCTGAGGAATCGTGTGGCACCTGTGCTTCGAATGAGACTTCCGTATTCGTCACAGAAAAGTTTTTTTTTCTAGAGGATGATAGGGAACTTTTAGGCGAAAAACAGATGTTGCCCTTCTGTTATCGCAGGCTATTCTGCACAAAGCAAATACCTCCGGCAAAGCCATTCTCGCAGCATTGGCTTGTGTTGAGAGAGTTAGCAGTGTAGTTATGGCCAACGAGACACGGGCTGGAACGGCTTCCACATCAAGCCAGAATGAGAACCTGAATTCAGAACGTTCGCCAGCTGTAAAACTCCGAATGATTGGGGAAAAATCTTGTTTTGGTCACACCATCCTGACGATCTAATACTTTTCTTATTCCTTTCACACGCTAAGGACAGTGCCGCGCAATGATGCGGAACGGTTTATCATTCTGGTCAAACCAAGCGCGGTTGTTGCATTTTCTATACGTTCATCAATTCGGGCTGGGAAGCATGTATCTTACATATGTTGGCATCGACACAATCCATCAGAATTCCATGGCTTCCTGGAAAGTGTGTTTAATACCGCAAAAAAAGGTGCGCGTCAGCCAGTCTGTCTCTTGAGGCGACATAGCGTGATGCTGCGCGACGGTATATCCTTTTGATCAAAATGTATGCGACTGTTTTAGTTCAGGTAAGCAGTGTCGTCTCAGTATTACCCCCACATTTGCATGAGCCACCAACCCTTCAAATTTCAAAGTAGTGGCTTCTTCCTATGTCTCGCCTACATATTCGGAGGAGATGACACCTCGTACTTGGCATGTGTTATACAGTGCGCGTTAAAGCCATACGACATCCAATACTTTCGCTGTTGTAGATTTAGCGTCCGTTAGCAGAAAAACCGCTTATGCCAATCGACGCTGCACCCTTCAAAACCCTGAGGATCGAATGTTTATGACAGTTCATCTGCCTCTACAAACCTGGCGTCGAAAAGTGTCAAAACTGAGCGGTACAGAATGCACGGCATGTTAAGCTGACGTTCTTGCAGACATTTTAGTTCTACTCTCAGTCCGATCCTTTGCCTCTGTACCGATTCTTTTCTAATAAGAACTCTAAGCCAGGGACCCTCAAAACTGTCTCCACGCAGAACAGTGTCGACAACTATTTGTTCTGTTTAGCTTGCAAAAGACTAGTTTTGAGAGGACGCCGAATTCAGTCTGTCTCATTCGCTCAGAACAGCTATTTTGATCTGAATTGCGGGCTTAATTTGTGTGCCCTAAACGTATGCTCAACGCCAAGAACTCACGACCAGCTTTTCATTAGGTTAAAGGCAGTGGTCACGATCAAATATGCTTGTCGTCTTTTTTTCTCTAAACCCTTTTCTGGGTCTCGAATAGTAGGACCCATAAGAAAAAATCGCTAAAAAACCATTATTTTGGGTCAAAGTCGGAGCCTGAACTTTCTTAACTATTGATGGTGAACGAGCCCACTCCACATCATCGGCATCGATGATCTCTGGTATCAAGAACATCAGCTGGCTTGAAATTGAATTTCAATCAATGAATCTTCGGATTTATGTACTCACCTATGTAGTCAAAAACATTGACTGGAGTGCTTTCTTTCATTGCTCAACAGTTTTCATTGTGTAAATTCGCATTTATTTCTTCCTCTGAATGTCGATGATTTTTGACTGCTCGGCATGATACTGCGATCTTTTTGGTCGATGCTGTGCACGTGTACACGAACTGGCTTCCTTGAGCACTAGAAACTCTAATTCTAGCCCGTTTTTCACCGCGCTACCTTTATAATTTTTCAGCTGTTTTTGATCTAAGCTGATTTTGTAGCTTTTTCGATAACGTTTTTCATCGTGACCACTGCCTTTGAGGTCTAGGAAACAGGCTGGGCATTCAGGCAAAATGATTTTATGAGGACGTCATCGTCCAGCAGTTAAAGGCAGTGCTCACGATGCTTGCTTGAGAACATTGCTAAAATCTGTTTTGTCCTGAAAAAGCTGAAGAATTGCGAAGGTTGCGCGGCGAGAAAGCGCTAAAAATAAAGTTAAAGGCAAAAGAAACGAGCTATAATTAGAGTTATTAAGATCCTAAGTTGCCAATTCACGTGCACAGCTCCGCCTAAAAAGATCGCAGTGTCGTGCCGAGCAGTCAAAATTCACTGACGTTCACAGAGATAAACAAATGCAAGATTAAGTAATACAACCACTTGAACAATGAAAGCAAGCACTTCAGTCAATGTTTTTGACTAGATGAGGACATAAATATTCGATCAGGCCAGTCCGAAGGAAATTGATCATTGATTGAACTCCAACTTGGAGCCAGCTGATGCTCTTGATACTAAAGATCATCTCTGCCGATGATTCGGAGGGGGCTCGTCCACCATCAAAAGACAGGAAAATTCAGACTCAAAATTTCGCCCAGAACGGGGTTTTCGTTAATTTTTCTCATAGGTCCTACTACTCTGAATTAAGATAAGGATTTGGAGAGGACAAGAAGACAAGTATATTCTACCGCGACCACTGGCTTTGAAGAACTTTAAAGGAATAAGTCTCTTTCCAATATCTCCACCGTTTACGAAAGGTCTGGTGTCCGATATCTCCACGGTTTACGAAAGGTCTGGTGCAAGGCATGCTTAAAAAGGACACGAAAGACGCGTTTCTGAGCAAAATTAGGCCCTCTCTTGTTTACGTTGATTTTTGAGCGTGGAGGAATTGACCGCTCTGAAGGATGGCAACATTCATTGCAATCAAGCAATCAGCTCACTTATCAGCACTTTCTTCACTTGATTATTCCTGTAATCTGATTCTTCATTTGTTCATTCCGAGGGGGCGGATCTGAGGCGCGGGGTGTGTCTGGGGCCCCAAAACGCTTGTTTGCAGCCGTTATTTTGCCGCTCCTGGCTTTTTTCTACCGTTTTATCGACTCTGGGGTCCAAGAATCCTTCTCTCTGCTTCCGAGATGTCATACGTTCGTGACGTGGCAGTGTGGAGGAAACAACATCACCAAGCGTGCAAACCGACATCACTCCCTCCACCGAGAGGGTTTTCGTCATGGGAGAGTCGCTGGCTGGCCCCAGCTCTCCTGAAGATTCTACTACAAAGGGCTGGCGTCGAGAGGAATCCTGGACCTGTGCAGAAGTATCAATGTGCCACCTGCAACAAGAAAGTCAACTGGAATGGAACAAGCGTCCAATGCTTTGGATGCCAAAGGTGGGTGCACTTCTCCTGTTCAGGTCTTAGTTCTGTGAGGCATCACAACTCATCCTTCCGTTGTGTTCTGTGCTCCGCCCCCAGCAACTCTGATTCCTCATTCACCAACCGCCCCCTCTCTATTGTACATATAAATCTTAACGGCCTTCGCACCTAATTGTCTGAACTCTCACTCTTCGCACGTACTCATCATCCGGATGTTATTATGGTTCAAGAAACCAAACTCTCTCCCTCTACCACTTATCCCCAACCAAACATTCCAGGCTACACTGCCTATCACATCCCAAGGACAGCTCTTGGAGGCGGAGTTTCTACGTTTGTGCTCTCTAACCTACCTTCTCATCTAATTCCAAATGTTCCTAAGGACAGTACTCTCGAGTGCGTTCCCGTTCACCTCCCTCTTAAAACTCCACTATCTCTATTCAATATTTACATCCCTCCTACCACTTCTTGTCCCCCAACCTACAACCCCATACCTCTTCTTAAGCAGTTGCATGACTGCTCTCTCTCCCCATCAGCTGTCTTTGCAGGTGACTTCGAAGCTCACACGTTCTGTTCTGCGCTTGCGTCCGACGCCAGCGGGGAATACGTCGAAGAATGGGCTGAGGAGTGTGATCTGGTTATTCTCAACGATGACCAGCCCACTCGTCTCCCTGCCTACGGTCGACCTTCTAGCCCGGACATCTCCCTTATTTCATCCAATCTTTCTAATGCCCGCTTATGGTCCACTTCCACAACTCTTTCCAGCGACCACATTCCCGTCTTTCTCCATACTGATCTCTCAAACTTGCACCTTATACTGGTATTCGTCAACGTTCTTATCTCAATTTAGGCCCTGCAGGCTGGGGCCTCTTCAGAGAGGTTGCGCTTTGCCAGGCCGCTGAATATCCATGTAATGGCGATGTGCACCAGAAAGAGCATCACATATCTGACGCCATCCGGAAGGCTACAAAAGCGGCCATACCTGAAGGATGTGTGAAAAGTTTCTGCCCTAATGTCACCATGGAGATACTACAGAAGATCAGGACAAGAGAAGAAAAGAGAGCTGAGAATCATTCGGATCATGAGGTGGCCAAGCTGGATGAAGAGATGAAAGAGGATTTGGACAGGCACAAGAAAGACAGTTGGCAGAAGTTCACTGAAAAGTTGAATTTGAAACCCGACGGAACAACGGCGTGGAAAGTATTGAGGAAGATATCTTTCCAAGTCCGCCCCCTCCTTGAACTCAACCGAACAGCGTCTTCAAATAAGGAAAGGCTGCCGCATATGCTCTTGGCAAAAGTTTTTCCATCACACGTACCAAGCGAGGCGTACAAAACAGAGTCACGGTAAGAGAACTAAGCCGTCTGCCGCTGATGAACGCTACTGAGGCCTTTATTCCTGCTCAAGTGGAGAATGCTATCAAGGAAATGCGGAACTCGAAGGCTCTCGAACCTGATGGTATCTCAGCAGCCATCATAAAGAAGCTTTCCCCGGAACTTCTACCGATGATCGCAGATATCATAAACACTTCTTTTCGAAACTGCACTCTACCTCAAGTATGGAAGACGGCCATTGTGATACCCCTGCCTAAGCCAGGCAAATCGCAAAGCACGGCGAAGGGCTATCCCCTATTAGCATGCTATCACCGCAAAAATAGCCGAAAAGCTAATCGTAAGGGACCTGGCAGAGCAGAATGAGGCACAGCAACATCAACATGGGTTTAGAAAGCTTTACTACACCACTACCGCCCTTCTGGAGATTGTCAGCTGTGCGGTCGATGGGTTCAATACCAAACAGTCTCTTAGAACAGTGGCCGTTGCTCTCGATCTAACCAAAGGATTTGATTCTGTTAACCTGGGGCTTTTGCTCGAGAAACCAATGAAGTCCTCGCTACAATCGTGGCAGAAGCGTTGGATCGCAGCGTTTACGAAAGGCCGTCGAGCCAAAGTGCTATTCCAGAATCGCGTTTCTGATAGTATATCTATAGCAGCCGGTGTGCCGCAGGGTGGATTTTTGTCACCTGCCCTCTTTAGCCTGTATATTGAAGACCTACCTGAGCCTCCTGAAGATATAAAAATTGTTGCGTATGCCGACGATATCACCATCATGTGCCGTAATCGTGACATACAGGTAGCCGCAAACAAGATCAGCGACTATCTCGTCTAGCTTAAAAGCTTTCTCGATAGTATGGCGCTCACAGTTTCCGCGGCGAAGTCTTCTGTTTCGGTATTCACATCTGACCCAAAGGAACACAGCGCCTAACCTGTTGTCAGGTGGGATGGTGACCTCTTGCCTACAGCGCAATTTCCTAAACTGCTGGGCCTCGTTCTGGACCCATCGCTGAAGTTTCACAAAAATGCTGAACAGAAGCAGGCAATTATCAAGGCAAAGCTTAATGTGTTGAGAGCTTTAGGAGGAACGTCCTGGGGTTGCAGCAGTGAGACAATCTTGACGACATATCGAGCTATTCTGCAGCCTGCATTGGAGTATGCTGCACCTGTCTGGCAGCACATCGTGTCGGATAGTTCCTGGACTAAGATGCAGCAAGTTCAAAATGCTGCACTACGAATAGCCACTGGATGTGCAGGAAGCTCACCGATTGAGCACCTTCACGCCGAGGCCAGTATCTTGCAAGTGAAAGAGCATTGTCAGCTCCAGGCTCAGCAGATGTTTATTAATGTCCTTAAGCAACCTAATCATCCGTCGAGAAGACTATTAAATCCCGTGAGAGAGAGAGATCGATCAGAGTGCCGTTTGCCGATGCTCTGAACAAAGTGAATGTACAGAGATGGAACGACTCGAATCAAGAACGGCTTCGTCTCTTACGGGCGGAGCACACCCGGTTCCTGAAGGATTATCTCGCCACAGCGGCCGTCAACCCTATTCTCGGTGATGTGCCGCCCAGGGTATGTGATACCGAGTCCGAGCTCGGTAGGCGCGCCAGGTGTATCCTCGCTTCGTTGCGCTGCGGACATTCTCCATCGCTTATGTCTTACCTGCACAGGATCGACAATAGCCAGCCTGACGTGTGCCCGGACTGCGGAAACCAAGGCCACGACACTAAACACCTATTTGATTGTCCGAAGAAGCCAACAACGCTCACTACAATAGACTTGTGGACGAATCCAGTGCTGGTCGCCCAGTTTCTCAACTTGTGACGAAAATCCTCTCAGTGGCTGCAAAGAAGAAGAAGAAGAATCCTCGCCTATAATTTCAAAGTGAAAAGTCAACGAGGATGATCATCGTGAACGCTGCCTTTAATGAGGCACAAAAATGCTAATCCGTGCACAGGTGCACAGCTCCGCCCATAGAAAGTGGAGTTTCATGCTGTGCCTAGCCAAAAATCTGCAACGAGCTCAGAGTAGTTTTAGAGCATACAGAAACAATTTATCACAGAAAACAAAAACAAAAGTGTTAGTTTCAGCTAAATGTGAACAATGGAGCTCGAGAAAGGCCTAGTCGACGGCCAGAAGTCAATTATTGAATATCAATTTCGAGCCCGTTGATGACTCCTGATACTACAAATGAACGCGAGAGCAGTGCACCAGCAAAAAAGCCGATTTAGATTGCAAATTTCACGTCCGTGTTTTTCCGGGGCTTTTTTCCGTCTTTTTGTTTTCGCATAGGTCGTACTACAGTGAAGCAAAAGAAGACTTTACCATGGAAAACTCGACAATCATATTTCATCGTCAGCACTGCTTCGAAGAAGAGAAAAGGCCCAGGCTGACCGTTGTCCAGGACCTCGACGAAGCTACGCCCCCCTCCACTTGAAGATAAAAAATTTTTGAAATATTTCCAAAACTTTTACGCCCCCCTCCAGATTCCAAAAAAAAATCAGTTTTTGCAGTCAAAGGTTCTTTTAAAGTTAAATTTCTTACTTTTTGAATACTGCACTCCCTACCCTACTGATGAGCCTTTGGGAGTGCAGTATTGAACAGCTCCATCTGAAGATCCTGCGGTTTTCGCGCTCCAAAGCCACCGACGTAACTCGGTTTGGTAATGGGGCGCGTGATTTTTCGACAGCTCGCCGCAGTGCAATTCTGAATATTGCTCTTGAATACCTCAAGCGGGACTTCAGGAGTTGCCTTTTCATATGAAAAATCGGAGTTGTCAATTTCGGCCAAAGGCGCGGTTCTGGACAACGGTATTGGACAACGAGAAAACGGGTTACAGGCAATTTTCTCCGTAATTCTGAGGTCATGGTAGGGAGTTAGGTAGCAGTTGGTAGGAATTTAACAGGAATTCCAAATCTCATTTCAGAGGTATGAAAATCAAACATTTTATGAGGGACGTAAGTCGTTCAATCTACGAAGTGAAGGATTAAAGCATTAATAGGCTCCACTAATGCTTGTAACTCGTCTGAAAGTACGTCTCATGAGCTACAACTTTGGCTACAGTCTATAATACTGCTACTTCATCGTTATATAAAAACGATTTTTACTTGTGCTGGTATTGTACTGGTATTGTTCCCTTTCACTTTTTCCTTCCTTTTACAATATGTATGAATTACTTTCGTAATAATTTCCGTTATTTCACTTTGTCAGAAGCTTTTTATCCATAGAAAACACCCCTCTATTTTTTTTGAATTTGGTCCAAAATTAATATTTTGCCGCGAAAAATTTTTTTAACTTTTGAAAATTTCTACGCGTCCCCCGTTTCCCAGTTTTAAAACACCCGCTTAACTCTGGAAGAGAAGGAGAACACGCCTTACAAGGACACGGTTGTTGGAAAAGACAGGAGGTGATCTTTGAACACTTCCGGACAGCTTGCGGAGTTCATAGCACGTGGGGCCAACACGTTGTCAAGCTTGCCACTTCATCTGAATTAGGGCCAACACATAAGGCTTTCTCCTTCAAAGTGCTAACCCAGGGATAGGTGCGGGCTTCCAAGCGTATCTCTTTAATGCTTTGAAAACCCACACTTATAATAGAATAGGGACTATAGAAGACAAAGCATTATGTGCTCTGCCGGATTCAGGTATTATGGTAGAACGAGCCAGGTGGTGGCCTCATGCATTATGAACCAATGGATTATCAAGAGTGTTGTAATATGTTTCACCTTCTATCTTTTCCGAGGCCTATTGGCACTCCGTCCTTGTTCGTAACACGACGCTGGCTTGGTTTTGGGCCTTTCATGCCGACTTTGCTTGCATGACCAACCCAATAGAGAACCCATTATCGAGCTGAGGGACCCAAGTGGGCTCGGGCCAGAGCCTAGGATTGGTTGTCCATGGCGTGAAGAGAGGAAATGGTGGGTTACGAACGCATTAACAGCCGTTCCTATGTATAACAATAACCTCTGACATCATACGTTCCTCTCCGCCGTTTGAACCCGGAACGTGCGAATTTCAGAGGCTTGTTCATTGACAGGTGGGACTTCACGAACGTTCAAAACTTGACCAGAATGCCAGCTCTACGCAGTACATGAAAAAGGACTTTTTCGCGGACGCTGTCTTTATGAAGTTGAATCACAGTCGGTTCGCAATTGTATTTCACAACCTGTTAATGAAATTAGGCTTCTGTTTATCCTGTGCAGAAAACACAGGATGTGTTTACAACTAATTTTCTGGGCAACAGAAACGCAGTTTGCTGTTATAGACAAACCATGATATGACGACGATGAGCGTGGTAGGCACATAGGATTGCATGACATGATGTGTGACTTCTCGCTTCACAAAAAATTCTGCTGTCACACAACTCCATGTCCCTGAAAAGCAGGGTTATACCTCTGTTTGAGGTCATGTTGATAGGAACAGGTTATTCTCCCATGATCTGCCTCAAAGGCACAGTACACCCAGAGAATTGCTTTGCTGCTAATGTAAGTGAGAACAGAGCAAATATGCCATAACTGTAGGGTGATCGCAAGGAGTGAATGAGGACTATAATTTAGAGGTCAGTATTGAAGATAATGACTCTGTTGTTTATTGCAACAACGATCAACTACTGAAATTGGGCATAGGGCCAAGACTGAGGTGGGTGGAAGATCTGTTGTGTACACACTTTTTTATACACTGCGTGTTTTCGAAACCACGATATTCATATGCATCAGTGTTGGTTCTGCGCAACCAAACATTTCCAAATCAGTCCAAGAATGGCCGGATAACGGATAGTTAACCGCATAAGCCGAAACACAGCCACACACTGTGAAGCGACCAAAAATTACGGTCAATCTGCTCACTCCAGGTGTATCTTCATAAACAAAAAATGTAGGGGTCACTACAGGAATTGAAACATGTGTATTTTGCCAGTATAGTTCGTGTAAAGGGGACTGCAGAATTCAAGTCGCGGCGTTGCGCGCACCGATGAACAGCGCTGAGTGATGGAGTATCGATTACATTCGGTGACGAGAACGACCGACGCGGCGTGCTGGGCGACGAGGGGCCACCGCAGATTGTTTTGACGCCGCGGCGCCCCTGCAACAAAAATGTTTACGAACATGATCGTTGCGGCGTCAGTTGCTGCTCGCTAGCAGTGTCGCAGGGCCGTCGCGGCGCCGAACCACTCTGCACTACCCCCTCCTCGCCCTTCGCGTGGCGCCAGTCGCACTCGTCGCTGATTGTATACTGCCTTTATTCCGGCGCGCACAAACCTCCCTCTTCACCCGCACTCGCGTCTACAGTATTACACCACGGCGGCGCGGTCTGTGGTGGCCCTCTGTCATCCAATCTCTCCCAACCGGGGATGTGCGGAATTTTCTGTTTTCTGCTTTCTGCGTATTTTTGGCCATTTTTTCTGTTTTCTGTAAAAATAGGCAAAAATCGGTCAGAAAACAGAAAAAGCGTCAACCACGATTTGCAGCAGGATTGTCCTAGAAAAAAAAGCCGGATTTATCGAAGACAGGCCGATAGGGTGAGGGTATACTTCACCCAAGCTCTCTGCAGTTCTACATCTTGGACACTTATCTCGTTGTAGTGGTTAGCCATTACGGCGCATGTGGCGTGGTGGGAGGAAACGCTGCTGTTCGCTGTACACGGTCGGGTTCGATCCTCGCCGAGGTAAACCAAACCAACCAACCCTCCGGGGTCTTTCGATCGGAAACAGATTCATGTAGGGAGATGAATGCACTTATTGGCAAGTCGGCTGGCCCACGCAAGCCACTAAATAATCACGAAACCCATTCCTTTGAGAAAATTCGCCGCGCCAGTGCCGAGAAAGTACCGCGACCCTCGGCTGTGCCGCGATAGTACCGCAGCGGCTCCGTGATCAGCCGATTCTGCTGCAGTGTCTCCAGCTTCAACATCGCCGCGATAGTACCGCAGTGGCTCCGCGTTAAAACCGCGCCGGCTTCGCTAGGATGCAGCAGCGAATCCGCGTAGAGTACGATGTACTGTCCCGTGTAGTAAAACGAAATTGTCGCCGGTTCAATATTCACAACTTTGAGGTACATTCTGTAATTCCTTGTGCGCAGAAGCTGCGGTAACCTCTGCTCTTATCAGACCAAAGACATAACGACCACAGGTGGGAATTTTCGTTCTTACGATTAGGCCCCCTTGTTGTCTTATAAATCTTAAATAACTTCATATCAGACACTCTCCCGGAGCCGCTGCGGCGTTGTTGCGGAGCCGAAGCGGTACTGCGGGGCCCCGCTACGGCTCCGCGGTAGTGCCGCCGCGGCAGCATCTCGGAGCCGCATCGCCAATTTCTCTTAGAAACAATCCTCTACGAATATGACGTCGAATGCGCTGCGCATCCCAATAGGGGTTCAGGAAGCCGATTCCTTATCTTTATCTCATAGTGGATACTCTTACCCGCTCTAAATACGTGTATTAATTCACTGCAAGGCAGATGGTACAGAAATCAGTTAAGATAAAGCGCCGAGAAAGGGATAGTGAGGCTATGAGGCAGATGATGATTCTGCTTAGAAGGTACGGGAAGCTCTCAACGTGGAAGCGAGCAGCGCGTCAGGTCAATTATACTCTAACGGCACAAGCACGCGGTACGGGCGTGACTTTCAGCTCTGAGGAAGAGTACAGTGTTCAAAACAGCAGTTATCCCACAATCCGTGTCAAAATATATATTCTAGGTAAGGGAAAGCTCGCTCCGACTGCACTACGTACTCCTTGCACAGACATATGTATTGAGTTTCTAATAGAGTAATCGAGCTTTTATTGCCTGGGAAATGGGAAGTTCGATGAACATTAGTCATCTCATCGCACTCATAATCTGCATTTTTTGAGCGTCTATACTTTTTGCTCTGGCCAACTGTAAGGTTTTGAAAATTCAATGAAAGAAGCACAGATCACTCAAGAATTTTATAAAAAAACTCAATGTTGTGAAGAATTTCGTTTAGTGTACGCTGAACACCTCTTATTGATTTTTGAAAATTTTTTGTTTTCTGACCATTTTTGGAGATTTTCTTCTGTTTTCTGTTTCCAAAAATATTTTTTCCGCACATCCAAAACCATGTGGCAGGCGTCGACCTTCTTATGACCACCGTCCGATCGTCCGCATGACCGGCGATCATGTTCAAAAAAGGTGAGTTTTCTCGAAGATTTTCACCGCCTTCAGTTGTATTGGTAATAATTTGAATGTCATCGTAATGGGTAGTGTATAGATAAACCATCGATTCGAAACACACAAATAATGTTCAGAAAGAGCGACTTTTTCAATGAAAATAAAGGAACAAACCTTTTCCTAATTGCTTTGTAGCGTGAATGATTGTTTAGAGCTTCGAGTACGCCCTAATCTTTAGCCAATACGATGGCATTTAAATTAATCCCTGAACAATTAAAAACGGTGAAAATTTTGGAAAAAAAGTTGCGGGCCCCGCACATGATCGCCGTTTATGCGGACGATCGGACGGTGGTTATATATACGAAGTCGATGCCATGGGGTGGGAGGGATGGGATGAGAGAGGTCCACGACAGACCGCGCCGCCGTGGTGCAGTACTGTAGCAGCGGGTGCGGGTGCAAAGGGGGGCGTGTGCACTACCGAATAAAGGCAGTATAAATAATATTGCATCACCCATCGTTATTCGTCGCTGCGAGCAAAGCCGCAATATGGACTCTGCAGGTCCCTTGATGTTCAAAAACATTTTCGTCGCCGCGTCACGGTTGACGCTCGGCGACCGCTTGTCGGTCGCTGCAATTCTGCAGACCCTTTAACCAAAAAATGGATGGCTGCGGACACCTCAGTAGCCGGCAATGCGTTGTGTGCGCCCACGAGGAACGTGGTGAACGACAGGCGCACGCCACATGCGCGCGAGCCAAGTGGTTCGCAACCATCCCTTTTGCGGACACACCCACAATACCCTTTCTCCCATTGAAAGTTGGCGCAAACGCGGTACATCTACATTTCCTGTTGCACATTGAACCAAGTTTACGCCAACTTCTGTAAAATAGGCAAAAATCGGTCAGAAAACAGAAAAAACGACAACCGCAATTTGCAGCAGGATTGTCCTAGAAAAAAAGCCGGATTTATCGAAGACAGGCCGATAGGGTGAGGGTATACTTCACCCAGGCTCTCTGCAGTTCTACATCTTGGACACTTATCTCGTTGTAGTGGTTAGCCATTACGGCGCATGTGGCGTTGTGGGAGGAAACGCTGCTGTTCGCTGTACACGGTCGGGTTCGATCCTCGCCGAGGTAAACCAAACCAACCAACCCTCCGGGGTCTTTCGATCGGAAACAGATTCATGTAGGGAGATGAATGCACTTATTGGCAAGTCGGCTGGCCCACGCAAGCCACTAAATAATCACGAAACCCATTCCTTTGAGAAAATTCGCCGCGCCAGTGCCGAGAAAGTACCGCGACCCTCGGCTTTGCCGCCGCGATAGTACCGCAGCGGCTCCGTGATCAGCCGATTCTGCTGCAGTGTCTCCAGCTTCAACATCGCCTCGATAGTACCGCAGCGGCTCCGCGCCGGCTGCAGATGCAGCAGCGAATCCGCGTGCAGTACGATGTACTGTCCCGTAGTAAAACGAAATTCTCGCCGGTTCAATATTCACAACTTTGAGGTACATTCTGTAATTCCTTGTGCGCAGAAGCTGCGGTAACCTTCTGCTCTATCGGACCAAAGACATAACGACCACAGGTGGGAATTTTCGTTCTTACGACTAGGCCCCCTTGTTGTCTTATAAATCTTAAATAACTCATCAGACACTCTCCGGAGCCGCTGCGGCGTTGTTGCGGAGCCGAAGCGGTACTGCGGGCCCCGGTACGGCTCCGCGGCGAGTGCCGCCGCGGCAGCATCTCGGAGCCGCATCGGCCAATTTCTCTTAGAAACAATCCTCTACGAATACGACGTCGAATGCGCTGCGCATCCCAATAGGGGTTCAGGAAGCCGATTCCTTATCTTTATCTCATAGTGATACTCTTACCCGCTCTAAATACGTGTATTAATTCACTGCAAGGCAGATGGTACAGAAATCAGTTAAGATAGAGCGGCCGAGAAACGGATAGTGAGGCTATGAGGCAGATGATGATTCTGCTTAGAGGTACGGGAAGCTCTCAACGTGAAGCGAACAGCGCGTCAGGTCAGTTATCCTCTAACGGCACAATCGCGCGGTACGGGCGTGACCTTCAGCTCTGAGGAGTAGTACAGTGGTCAAACCAGCAGCTATCCCACAATCCGTGTCAAAATGTGTATTCTAGGGAAGGGAAAGTTTGCTCCGACTGCATTATGTACTCCTTGCACAGACATGTATTGAGCTTCTAATAGCGTAATCGAGCTTTTATTGCCTGGGAAAATGGGAAGTTCGATGAACATTAGTCATCTCATCGCACTCATAATCTGCATTTTTGAGCGTCTATACTTTTGCTCTGGCCAACTGTAAGGTTTTGAAAATTCAATGAAAGAAGCACAGATCACTCAAGAATTTTATAAAAAACTGAATGTTGTGAAGAATTTCGTTTAGTGTACGCTGAACACCTTTTATTGATTTTTGAAAATTTTTGTTTTCTGCCCATTTTTGGAGATTTTCTTCTGTTTTCTGTTTCAAAAATATTTTTCCGCACATCCAAAACCATGTGGCAGGCGTCGACCTTCTTATGACCACCGTCCGATCGTCCGCATGACCGGCGATCATGTTCAAAAAGGTGAGTTTTCTCGAAGATTTTCACCGCCTTCAGTTGTATTGGTAATAATTTGAATGTCATCGTAATGGGTAGTGTGTAAAGATGAAACCATCGATCTGAAACACACAAATAATGTTCAGAAAGCACGACTTTTTCAATGAAAATAAAGGAACAAACCTTTTCCTAATTGCTTTGTAGCGTGAATGATTGTTTAGAGCTTCGAGTACGCCCTAATCTTTAGCCGAATACGATGGCATTTAAATTAATCCCTGAACAATTAAAAACGGTGAAAATTTTGGAAAAAGTTGCGGGTTTCCCCACGGAACATGATCGCCGGTTATGCGGACGATCGGACGGTGGTCATACGAAGTCGATGCCATGGGGTGGGAGGGATGGGATGGGAGAGGTCCACGACAGACCGCGCCGCCGGGGTGCAGGACTGTAGGAGCGGGGGCGGGCGCAAAGGGGGCGTGTGCACTACCGAATAAAGGCAGTATAAATAATATTGCATCACCCATCGTTATTCGTCGCTGCGAGCAAAGCCGCAATATGGACTCTGCAGGGCCCCTTGATGTTCAAAAACATTTTCGTCGCCGCGTCACGGTTGACGCTCGGCGACCGCTTGTCGGTCGCTGCAACTCTGCAGACCCTTTAACCAAAAATGAATGGCTACGGACACCTCAGTAGCCGGCAATCCGTTGTGTGCGCCCACGAGGAACGTGGTGAACGATAGGCGCACGCCACATGCGCGCGAGCCAAGTGGTTCGCAACCATCCCTTTTGCGGACACACCCACAATACCCTTTATCCCATTGAAAGTTGGCGCAAACGCGGTACATCTACATTTCCTGGTGCACATTGAACCGAGTTTACGCCAACCTTCAATAGGGAACGCGAAGCATCATTAGGATCCATGCCGACTGTACATCCTTCTCTAAAGATTTGTGTTATGCGCTTCCATTTCTATGTACATTCCAGCTGCGCAATTTTCCAGCTCAACAATGACGAGACGAGCGATGGTTTCCTATCAATAGCCCCGTTCTTTCCCTTTATTCTCAGCTACACTCGTTGTAACGCAGGTCGGCTCGTGTACATCGGATGCAAATGACGAAAGTTATAAGCCTCCGGAAAACTCCCGTCCATCATGCTCCCACCTTTACAATTTTTGAGGGGCCATAACTTCCTTCCTAGGGGATCTTACACGATTCCAGAACTAATCATTGGAATCAGCGTGAGGCAATTTTAAAGATAGGCAGAAGAACAGAAAAAACGATTCCTAAGGTTGGACTGTGCCTTTAAAGCAACTCAGCACACCCGGAAATAACCCCGCCAGGGTTAGTGCAGCAAAGGCTACACCCAGGCATCTTATAGAGATTCCATTCATGAGATACTTGCCAATTGGAATAGTTTCCGTCACATAAACCGGGAAATAGATCTACAATATGCATGTCGAACATGGCGATATTCGGATTTCGGGTAATCGGAGTCTCCGTATTGATCCATTCGATCTACCAGGCTGGTCGGTCGTGTAGCCGTCTGGTAACAAAAAACAGAATATGTTTTCCCGACATTGAAACTAGGTAGTCATTCAAAACAGCTGCTAAAGCCGTAATGCCACCTAGTCGGCTGATATTCTAAGTAATGGGTGTCGAAGAATTTCCTCTATCTCTGATTTGTAGCCTATTTTCAAAGCTTTCAGGCTTCGTTTCCTAGCCCAGTGTGTTGCACCTTTTTGTGGGCACGATTCGTTGTCCACCTACAGTTATTCTTTCACCTTCGAAAAAACCTAGTGGTTCTCAAAGAAATATGTATGTGCTTAAATTTGATAGTAATCTCATGTGCTGACCATCTCAAGTAGTGCTGACAATCTCAAGTCCAGTGCAGCCTGTAACCACCAAGTTTTTAACGAAGCTGAAGAAATCGTTAGAAAGAAAACAAATCGCGCTTGCAAACGATATAGCACACTCAGCTGAAATAGCTAAAACCAGGGTCTGCAAGTTTCAAGAAAGGAAATTACAAAATCAGAGGGCCAAAAACACTTCTTTTCCAACAACCCAATATTCCTGTCGTGCCGACACTCACAGCTCAATATCCGTAGATGGCATCGCTGTGAGTCGAGTGGCCATTTCTCCAGGTTCAGGGTGCAAACGACCACCATCCGAAATACGCGTATCATAGAGGATCGAGCCATCTGGCTCAATCCACAATAAGAAGTTCAGTTGCGTCACCTGAATAGGAGCGCTTTGGTTGGAATATTATAACGTCGTTCTATTTAGTGTTTGTTGATGAATCCACTACATTGTCAAGCTCTAAGATGTTTGGGGGGAGTTTCCAAGGACAGAAGACCTGATTATTAGGTCGTTGATACTTGGTCGAGGGAAGAGGGCGAGACAATTTACCCAGAGGGGACGTCTCGCCCTTTTCCTTTCGAATAATACTCAACGAATGACGTCCGAGACAGGCGACTCGGGGAGAAAAAGGGAAGTTTGCTTCACAGTTATTCCCATAGCCTCTCCAAGCATGGCGAACGAGAAAGCAATGCCACCCAGCGTATCCGGTGATGCAAACTGCCTAGTCCTGAAATTTGGCCTCGCTTTTTCGCAAGTTGAGACGGTAGAATTGCCACTCAAGGATTGTGCAAGGCATCTCTGTGCGGATTTCAGGGAAGATAACAAGCTTCTTCGTAACCTACCTTAGAGATGAAGATTTTTGTTCTATATCAGTTTTCCAAGAACAAGAAATTGATAAAACAACGTGTTTTAGCAAGCTGATTTCGATCAATCGACGAACAATGGGTGTTGGGTTGCGACAGCATGGGGAAGACCTGCGATCGGGAGAACAACTCAGAGGAACCCGCGGCCCGTCCGCGGCGACAGCTGAGCTTTCCGGACGGTCCACGGTGCTTGACGGATGATCCGCAGCTGCCTGAATTGATAGCGTTTTGGTCAAACGGCCAATCCGCGGCGCTGATTGTTCTCAGTGGGAAGTGGTTCCGGGGCGCACCGGCAGTTGAACGACTTCACCTCCTCATCTCACTCACTCCATTGTCACTTCACCGCCGGTACGGCTACGGTAGCAGACATGAAAAAATAAGGTAGAGGCGAACGATCCCGTCCTAATGTGTTTTACCACTTGCACAACAGGTATAAAAAGGCGCCTCATCTTACTCGAATCCTCATTCGGCATCCTGATGCCCTGGAATGTTACTTTGAGTCCCTCTCCGGAGACCAGCATATTAATTCGACCGCTGGGGACTGGGGATTCCACGGCTGGAGAGAGGGCGGTTTTAACCGCGGTCTGCAGGGAGGGTGGTTCCTCTGCGCGAGACCTCGCCGAAGGCTAGCGCCCTTGTAGCGGACCGAGGCAGGGCTTTCTCTGCCGTGGACCTCAACGTTTGCGCACCTCTCGAGATGAAGCAGACTGAACCATGAGTGTCCGGAGAGGTCGGTCCTCGGCAGCTCTCACGACGACCCGCGGCCGCTCTCGACGATCCGCGGCGGCTCTACAACGACGATCCGAGGCGCCTGCGGTACGATCCGAGGCGCCTGCAGTACGATCCGAGGCGCTGGCAGGATGGTCCGCGGCGCATTGTCGGCGCTTTACCGGATTCAGTGAAGTATCGTCCGGTCGTCGGCCGCTGACGATCCTGCAAAAAGAGCCGCGGATTGTCCTTGGACTTTTCTGAGAAGGGAAGACCTGCTGGCCGGAGGTTCCCTCAGCCTCCCTCGATTCGGGGAAAGTTCCACAGTTGTTTTCAGGGAAGTTCCGTCGTCGGTCTCAGGAGCATTCCCGCCAATGTCTGAAGTTGTGAATGTGTGAAACCGCAGGCGTTATACGTACGCACTTTTACTGGTGATTCAAATGTTATTACTACAAACTATAACAACCACTGAAGTCGAAAAAGTACAAGTGAACAAGGGTGTTTTGCAAAGAGAACTCTACAAGGGAAGTATAAAAAGCGTGAGTCGGATCTGCCAAAACGACTAGTATGGATTAGTATCTTTTCTGGCTCGATAGTAAAAAATGTGCAGTATCCTGCCCCGAGCTGCAGGCTCAGAAACATGTTATGAGCATTTTTCAAGCTTCGCTAAAGGCAAGGACCCTACATATTTTTTTTTTGGAGTTTCAAAGAATTTTCTCAGTTGTAGCTCAAAAGTTGTATGTAGGGGTAATCTAGGGTGGTGAACACGAATCTGGGGCCGGATTCATCAATCGAATGCTGGGTTTGGGTTGACCGACGGTAGAGTCTGACCGAGCGCTTAACCAGCCCAACACCTCCGATTTTGATTCAGTAAGCGCAAATCAGTGTGGGTTACGCTGACCGAGACTTTTAGGCGTCGGCGGCAATTTTTAGTGCACACAGCACAGGATAACTACCGTCAACTCTCAAAAAAATGATATAAAACTACACTATGAATGGATTTTGTTGAATAAGAGTGACACAACGGCAGTTTTTTCAGCACAAAGGATGCGTTTTCCCATGTTTTAAGCGATCTCGTATAGTTTCTGAGGTTTATTCATCACAAAACAATGCTATTCTTCCTATACAGTCGAAAATTGCAAATGATTGATTCTATTATTCTTTCGTTGGATCTACAAGAGGCATATTTCTTCACAACACTTTAAATATCGCACGTACATAGAGTTTATAAAACACGTTCCTAACGTTTCATAAAATAGCAGAACATAATTTTTCACATGAAACGACGGACGGCTTCTCTTTTTTCTCACTTTTTATTTTTTCTTGCATTGCTTGCAAAAACCGTGATGAGTTTAAAATGAAAAAATGCTCGCGTTACTCTACAAAATGATAAAAAAAGCGGACGAAAAGTATTCCAAAAAAGCAAAAGGAATATTTTTATGGAAGTGCACACCTCAGTACTCATGGTTAAGGACAATGATTTGAAGAGGTGGGAAGAGGGAGAGATGGGTGCAAGAAGGAGTTGTAATCAGCAAACCGTAAGTGGCTCACAACATCAAATCTAGTGTGAGAACAAAACACGGGTAGCAGATACAAATCGTAAGGGAGATGGGAAGATATCCAACCTCAAACAAAGACTGAAGAAAACTGTTTAGCTGGTTCACATTGAATTTAGTAGTAACAGAATAATGAAATAGTGATTATAATTCAAGTCAATTTCAATTCATATTCATTATTTCCTAATATGTGATTATGAAATTTACTAATGTTTCAATTTTCTTTTTCATTTATTACATCGAATTTCTGGTGCTGTATTCCTTTATTGACAGAAAAAGAATTTGTGATTTAGCTTCGTCCAAAGAAATAATTAAAAGGTTTTAGGTGAGATCTTGGCAATAACTACAATATTCATAAAAAGGACTGTAAGGAAGGAAAATTGTGAATATGCAATTCCAAAATTGTGAACTAATCACTCTCAAGAAAAAGGATTATAATTCTAATTATTTTTTCCGGAATTCCTAATTGAGTAGTAATAGCGCAGCTTAATAATGTCAAATGTTGAATAATGGGAGTAGCAGTAATAGAAGAATAGTGTCAGAAGTCGAATAATAGCCGGAGAATAAGCAGCAGTGTAGTAATTTCTTTAAAATAACAGTCCTCGCAAATCGATACCAATTTTGGCAATGTTCCAAAGAGCCGCTGCGCGCTGCCGCATCGCGTTGAGGAGCGCCGATTAGCAATGGCGCACGACATCTAGTGGGTTGGTTAGCGGCCTACCAGCCTTCTTCGGCTGGTAGCGCTGACTCTAATGTAACCAACCCAGCAGCGCGTGGGTTGGTAAGTTGATGAATCGCTGGAAACGGTGCTGGGTTGGTAGGTTAGGCGCTAACCGTGGGTTAGTACATTGATGAATCCGGCCCCTGGAGTCCATTTGTCGAAATTTTGAAAGGTTTACTGTAGGTTAGCAGGTAGGTAACATGTCATTAAGGGGTCGAGAAACCCACCTAGTATTTTGAAAATCGACAAACGGACGTCAAATCTCGTATTCTCCACCCTGAATAACCCCCGTATACAAACTTTTTAGTAAAATCTGAGATTTTGACCAAACTACCGTATACCCAACGTAATCTACCGTAATCTGCAAAATCAATAAACTGGACTCCAGATTCGTGTTTAGCACTCTAAATAACCATCAGCAAAATGATTTTTGAGACATATCTATCGTGGAAAAACCGGGAATCTCGAAAGTGGCGTTTTTCCCCTCGAAATTTTCTCCGGTTGGGAAGCCTCAAACGAAATGAGCCGAAAACTTTTGAAAATCGACTAGCAAATCACAGAATCGTGATCAGCGCCCCAAAACCTGCCTGGGAGAATAATTTTAAGTCAAAATCTGGAACATTTTTCTAAAAGGCTTCCAGAGCCCTCAATTAGTAGAAATAAGCGCCCAACCGAAAATTCGTACAAGTCCAAAACGCTGTCAGTCTGGACAAAGTACGGAAAAAATGTCTCGTTCACCCAAAAATTGCGTTTCAGGAGTGGTAGTTTTGGGTGCTGGAACACATTTATGAGGTCCGTTTCCGGAGTTTTCCGAAGAATAACGCGCTTTTTGGGAAGCGCACAAAAAGCACAAAAATGAGCTTTTTAAGCTTGTAACTTCTTGGAACCTGCGGTTCGCGGCGGGTACTGCGCCCGGTTTTTACTATTGGAGCCACAAGAGATACTAACGACACTAGTCGTTATGGCAGATCAGACCAACGCTTTGTATACTTCCCTTGTCAGCTAGAAGATTGTGAGAAGCTCACTTTTTTTCGAAGAAAACCTTTGCGATGATTACCACTTTTCATTTTCATGCTCAATTGCAGGAATCGCTTCCTTAATCTACACGCGTAGAATTCGGCGCATGCAAAACTCCCACTTCTGAAGTTAGAGAGGGGTTAAAGTAATACAAAAAGACGTCCGCTCCACCAGTCACCGACAGTCATCTGGGCACTCCGCTTACGAAATGAGAAACGAAGGTAACAGATCAACAAATGATATAGTAAAAAGTAAGGGAAGTTGATGAAGTATATTATATGATTACGAAGAGAATTATCTCTTTCACGAAGATCGGTCGACCTTTCTTATGGACCTCATAAATCGCCCTAAAACCAAGACGAGCTTGATTTGATCCAAGAGATCGAAACTCAGGACCAGTAGCAAAATCCCCCAATGTGGTGACTTTAAAGAGGCAGCCAACATGAGGTCGGTGACGCTCTAGATGCCTCCTAAGGTTGCGACCTTAGAGACGAGAATCATTCTTGAAGAGTAGCGTTGAATGCAGGGAAACTCTCTAGTAGTCGACGTATTTGACCCAGCACCGCACCTACCTACGAGACGGATCCCCAACACAGCGCCTTAGGCAGCGTCCATAGCCGCGTCGCAGGAAGGCGGGCGCTCTTTCGCTGTTGTGCGCCTCTTGACGCCTCCCTCTCAACGCTGCCCGCAAATTAACACAGGCAATCACCCTCCCTCGTAAGTTGATTCGATTGAAAACGTTTGATCCGGGTGATCAATCGCTTCGAGTCGGCGCAACGGCTGATGATTTCCCACGGTTTTCAACTTCCGTGGAGGGATTATGGAAAACAAGGGCAGTAGTTTTGCCACAGGTTTAATGCCACCTACTTTAGTGATGGAGCAGTAAGCTTGAAACCTGCTGCTTGCTTCGTGGTGCTGGCGTAAGCGTGCCGTCAGCGAAAGCGGGCGAGGGGCCCGCGAGAAGGAGCGATCTGTGAGCGGCTAGCGAATCGTGTGCTCCACGATGACCATCGATTTTGCGTACTCGCAATGTGCGCTCGCCACGTATGGACGGGAGCCTTAGCCCGCTAGGCCACGTGTTCATGTGTGAGGGACTCTTTCTCATTTTCCTACATACACTCCCTCCACAGTTCTTCGTATTCATTGTAACTTTGATCCGAACTAGCAGTAGTAAATATAGGTTTCGGGATCGTGCAAGAGTGTCTATCTTTCCAGATTTAATAAGATATCAATCTTGGATGATGATCATTCGGAATTTTTCTCTAAAATCATCGAAGCGAGAGAATGTTAGATTCAAAAAACGATTTTGAAATTTTTTTGTTGGATGACCTCTTACTCACTGGAACCACGATACACAATACTTTGTAGTATGATTTTCGAGGAGCAAACCTTGTGTGTTTTTTGTCACAGTGTACCGAAAAATTCAAAGAGTTTTTTGAATTATGACCTCTTTTTTCTCTCCTTTAGTCTGTTTCACGCTCCCCAGTCAACATATAGAAAGAAGTGAACTTGAAGCGAAAGAGGAAAACGATGTTTAGCTAAAAGCCGCACTTGGATGAACTATTATACAGCATTTAGTAACTAGCAAACGCGGATCACGTGAGTTCCATGCATTTTCTGAAAAAAGAAACCGTTTTTCAGCCATCTTTCTTAGATGGCTTTCTAAGCAAATCTGGATTTTATTTGTGGTGAGCGATTATTGGAAAAAAATTTGAAAATGGTCGAATATGGCCACAGCAACTTTTAGGAATTGGAAGTTGAGCTTAGCATAGGACTAAAGCACGTAAAATCTATAAAGAAGAAGGGTTCATGACAGCTAAAGTCGGCATGGATCGTGAGGAGACTTCGCGTGCACCGCTGAAGGTTGGCGCAAATTCGGTGTCTTATGCTATAACATAGGTGCACCGAATTTGCTCCAACCTTCAACAGTGCACGCGAAGTCCTCTTCACGATCCATGTCGGTGTTACTGTACAATTTGACGTTAATCCCCCACTCAATCTTCCGGATTTCCTCGCGATTTTTCACAGCCAAGAGTCCGCGCATTCTACGGCCAATCCATTCCAGTGAGTTTTTAACCTGAACTTCCGTTGTAAATGTTTTTTGTCAAAAAGGAGATATAAGGTGCTTTCAATATCTGCATACCAGTTATGCAAGTTGTTTTCCAGTATGGATATTCCAGCAATATTTCTTTGAAGGATTCAGTTTTTCTGAAGTTTAACAGAAAAAATGAGCTCATGGCGTGGGTGACCAGTGTGGACACGCGGTCTTCCAAGTGTTAACAATGAGTATAAGTGTGGAGCTGGATATATTTATAGGGTACTAGAGCTTCCATCATAAATGGGAATTTTCTGAAACGAAATCCATTGCGAACGATGCCTTTGGGCCTGAAAACAGTACTTGGCCTCACTTCATGAAACTCAGCTATTCTAGCATTCGCGAAGTAGACATCCGGATGCCACATTTTGTGCAGTACATCCTTATCGCGGATCAATACCCGTCTGAACATTTCTAGACACTGAATTTCGAAAAAAAATTATGTACGTTGTTCCGCCTTGTCTGGCTAAAACTGGTGAGGCTATTCGTTAGATAAACGCATGCGTAAAGTCTGTCCGGATGTGAACGACCACGCAAGTGGTCGGCGCGTGGGCTGAGCCGTGATTTTCGAGACTAGATTTCACACTAATGGAAACAGCTGACCGCACCTGCAATTTCAAGAAACCTGTCAAGGAAAGCTAGTCAACCTCAATCACTGAGCATTTTGGAAGAATTAAACTGGACATTTACAATCCAAACAGTACTGTTTCAGAGGCTGCTTGCATTGGAATTGAGCATCACAAACAGACGACTTGAATAAGGCGAAAACAGATTTTCAGAATCAAGAGAGAGAGAGAGAGAGAGAGAGAGAGAGTCTAAAAAGAGAGCTGTAAGATACAAAAACCGCTGAACGGATAGGTGTATGAAGTGTTCACCTCTGAATGCAAGAAACTTTCGCAAGAAGATTTTTAAACGGAAAAAATGTCTCCATCAAAACTGCTCAACCTCACCGAATGCAACCAGAATCTCACATAAAATTGTTGGGAAAACTTTTCGTGATAGAAAATTCAGCTTGATGCTGTAGGAAGGAAATATTCTTTACATATAATGAAGGAATATAGCAGGTAAACACAGCTACAGTCAGCGGTTTTATGCCGGTTGAAGACTCACCCAGATACTAGTGACGTGGCTATCGCTCGGCACGCACGCCGATCGCATAGCCGTTCGCATAGATTCAGGCAGACTTCACATATTCGGAGTTATAAGAAACAAGGACGAAATTCCCAATTGCTTAAATCTCCGTACCGTGATTCATTGTGAGCCAGACGGGGATCCTTCCAAAATTGCTGGAAATAGACGTCTAGTTGAAAGTCCTGAAATTCAACTCTGTACGTATTCAACGATAGATCTACTCTGATCCCGAGTGGATCTTCTTCTACTCACCATAGTTTGCGTTCTGAACGAAGACATTCCCTCAATGTACATCGCGAGTCGGACCTTCGTAACTTGATTTGCTGAAGCAGAACAAAATTAATTGGCCCTTTTCTGCTTACTCTGTGCTCTACAAATCAAGGAAGCAATGATTGATATTATTCAATATGGGGATAATTTTTGAGGTTTGTATCATTGTTTCTTGGCGGCAGAATGTTACAAAAATGAAGAAAACACATTAAATTCAAAGGAAAGAGACTGAAATGTTCTGTGAGAAGGGTACACTCGAATTCGTTTCATATCCTACCCTTCTTTGAAATCATTAAGGGAGGATTTCTGTGTGTTGGCTAACTACCAGCTGAAGCGTGGGCATTTCAAAAAGCTTTGCACTCCAAAGTTCACTAGTAATGGGCTTGTCCTTCCCTGCTGCATTGAAAACCTCTCGGAAAATGTGTCGGTTCAGGTCACTTTCATGAGCTTACAAGGGAAGTGTCTGAGCGTTGAACAAATCTGCGGAAACAAATTGTATTGTTTGAGCTCAAGACGGTGGTTTTCTGCACATATTCCACATTCGGAAGCGAGAAGTAGATTTTCGAAAATCTAGAGACGGAAATCAAAATCGTGCAACGTTCGGATGAAAGCACATTTTTCGAACTTTGCACAGAATAATAACGTTTCCCACTTCCAAGCATTGTTGAATGAGCGTTTACCTAAATCATTTAGGGAGTTCTGCCAGTGTTTAGGAGAAAATTTTGAACGTTTACCACGAAACTCAGGCTTACTTGACGGTTTTTTAAAATTTTCGACTTGATTCGTTCAAAACTTCTCATCGCAGCAAATCTTGAGGACAAGACGCGATTTTGAACGACTTCCGGGATTTTAAGATAGATGAGACAATTATTTGCTCTGACGTTATTTGATGTGTTTAACACAAATCTGGGGTACCTTTGTCGGTCCCTTTGTCGATTTTCACCCGCCTGCTCGTGAATATTAGGGGTCGTTTATACTTCAGCCGCGGCGCGGCGAGATACAATACAGCCATATCGATCAAGCGGCGCCGCCTGGCGGTGCCGCGAGGCGTTCAGAGTTTTTCTGCTCGAAATCTTCCAACAGCGTCAAACGCGGCCGCCGCCTAGGTGCTGCCGCGCCGCTCGAGAACAGCAGTCGGCGCGGCGGCCGCGTGCGATCCGCATTGACATAGTATGCTTCTTTTGCTGTTATTTCATACACGTACTCCATTTTGTTCTTCTGGTTCATCTCTAAAGTTCCTTCGAAAGTCCTGGGCGTTGTTTAGAGTAGGCTGGGTTGTTAAAAGTTAATTTTTTTAGCTTTTGAAATCATTTTTCTAAAGAGAAATAGTTTTCGAAGACTCTATCCGCCTTCGGGTGCTGTGTTATGGTACGAAAAATTATAGATGTTTCTTTTGCACAAAAAATCACTCATTACAATCGGCCTTGTGTTAAGTCAGAGCTCCTCCTGGCTGTGTTTAACGTCATTCTGCGACGTCGCCGCGTAAATTCGACGCAGCCCGATTATACATCCTGGTGGCGCGATTTTTCAAGCGGCGCGGCGCGCCGCCCGCGACGCGCGACAGTGCATTTAAGCCATATTGATTATAATTATCTGTCGATATCTATCCCAAACACGATGTTGCGTCGCCCGTCGCGGGAAGTCTGCACTAGGTCTAAAGAACGTTTATAACTTCTTGGAGCCAACAGCTCGGGAATGGATGCTACGCGGTTTTGGTATGGAGATCTGTGTGTTACTAACAATTTTACTGGTTTTCGTAGATGAGTTTGAGGGTCTAGGCACTTCCTTTGTTAGCACGACCGCCTGTCACAGGCGAAGTTCGGAGTGCATCTTCAACTAAATGTCGCACAGATTCGAATTGTCGGTTGATGTAAGATGTCCTCTAATAAGGAAAGGAACATTTCCTATGAATATCATGAGGAACATAACTTTCTCGATTTGTCCACCGTTGAAGGGTTACTAATAACCTAGGTACAAAGATTCCCGTTTGTTCTATGGAACTTCTCATCACTTCGAAGATGATCAAGGCGACTTAGTTAGCAGTGACTTATTTCATGTACTAGGTGTGTTTCAGTAGTTTGGAGGGCCTGAGTATGTCATTCCTAATTTTTCTTCGCACATCCACATCTTGATTGAAGACCTTTCGGATAACCTCATTCTATAACCCTAACAACGGCAGCGAGAAAAAGATTTGGGTGAAGGATTACGAATGTGCATTAGCGTTACGTAGTACATGGATAGAGAGCAAGCGTAAAGTAGAGAGGGAATCGCATGTTTCTATTGAAATGAGGCTGCTGAAAGAAAAAGAGCAATACATGTAGTACAAATACAGTGTTCGGCTGCATATGTACTGTATAACGGACGGTTTGGAAATAATATTTCGGAATTTTTTTCTGCCTGAAATGAAAACCTAGCGAGCGACAAATTATTGGGAAGCTATCCTCCTTGATCTTAAATATTTCTTTGGATCTGGGAGAAAACTAATTTTGTAGGAAGGTATCGAAAAAAGAAGCGAAGATTCGTGCCCGCTTGCCTTCTGACCGAATGATGCTAGCGGTAGCGTACATTTCAACAACATTCAACATTGGATTCCGAAAACTGAGAATCATCCTCAACAGAAACCTACCGTCTTGAACTGGAGGTGAGTGTTTATCATAGACTCGTCTTCCCGCCTGCAGTAGCTCATCCATGTACAAGGGAATCGGTTCGCTACGTTCCGCGCAGCAGTACTTACTGAAATTGGAGAAGTAAAATTTTCACAAAATTTTCTCTAATTTCATCCATTCGAAAATAGCCCACACCCCTGAAATTGAACTAAAAACTAGCATAGCAACACAATTATCTGCATCCCCGATCAGTGATGTGCGGAAAAAATATTTTTAGAACTAGAAAACAGAAAATCTAGTTTGACAGAGAACAGAAAACAGAAAAAATGGCCAAGTGGGCAGAAAAGAGAAGACAGAAATTTTCTCACATCCCTGTCCCCGATCGTTTGCAAGTCGCAATTTTTCCACTGCATTTCCCACCCGCTCACACTCCCCTTGCGGTTGTACGGTCGTGTACTATCGAATAGTGAAAAATCAGCGAAGAAAAGGGCTCAGAATAAGCTAAAGTAGCGGTTTCTAACGTTCAGGGCGTGGACGAGGTTACAGGTCTTGCTAGTTTCCGCGAACGCGCGTTAATGACGAAATGTATGCGAATTGATCAGGCTGGTGGAGTTTCTCGGCAATTCACTATCGAAAACGTTCGCGGCGTCAAAAGCTCGTCAGAATGGGAGGCGGAGCAAGTCAGCTGGAATACCTTTCAATACCCTTTTTATCGACTTCTGGCCCGTTTTCACTGCTTTCTTCGACCCTATCCCCTCCAGCCTCAGCCAGCTTAGTGTTTCTCACTAAAACTCAGAAACACTGCCTCGAAAGGCAGTGTTCACGATAATCTTCGAATTTGAGACTAACTGCTAAATCGGTTGTTTGGCACCCGGGTAGAACTGAAATGTCGATAAAATCGAGAAAAACGCACTAGAAGGGCACGAACTCCTTTACTCTCACCCCGCCTCTTCAATCTCACAGAAATCGTTCATTGTGACTATGATTTCTTTTGTGAATCCATTCTTGGCAGCTCCCTACTCTCTGTTGCTCAATTCTTTTCTTCGTACCCTAACTAATACTGTTTTGCCCAAAATATTCTTCCATTTTCGATGAGCCCCATTTTTCACCGGTGGTAACCACCGTGAACATGTTCATCCAGTCGGGCAACTGGTCCTTGCCAGGGAATAGAGTCTTTATTATAAGACGATTTCGTGCATTTTTCGCCGTATCTGCAATTTTGGTAGCACTTGGTGGCCAACGCATTCTTTTGAGTGGAAAACTCGGAAACGAGAATCATCGTGAACACCGGCTTTGAAGGTAGTATTCGCGGTGGATCATGGCTGCCGAGTTTTCGGTTGAATACGGAAGGTCAGAGGCCTACTGAGACAATCGTGACAGAAAGAGCAACGAGAAATGATCGGAAACCGCTTGTCTCTACCAAAACAACATTACTTTTATGACGTTTCATTTCTGACACTAGAAGGATTGGCCGGTTTGGAGGTGTGAACTTTTCAATGTATTGAACGTGATACACCTATTCGACTATCATATGTCAGTGTTAATTCTTTTCATAATCGGTTGTTTGTCTGCTTAAGGCTCTCAAAAAGTGGTAGTCTGTTAGGCGGGCTGCAACACATAATTTTGTCCCACGTCCGCTCCGTTTACGATGTTCATTTTTCACGTGTGACTTGAGAAGGGCTGAAAGCTTCTCAGGTAGAACTAGTTGTCGAGAATCGGATGAAAAGTTGCCCTGCAGGCGTACGAATGCAGGACAACTTTCGCAGACTCTAGAGAATTCTGGACAGCTTTTCGCCCGATTCTCGACAATGCCCGACAATTTCTCGACCAATTCCCGGCAACTCCTTGACCGATTCTTGACAGTTAACACACAGTTATACACATGTACAACTGTATTTACATACCAAAAATTGGGGCTCCTGCCGAAACCGTACAAAGGCAACCTTACAACGGTCGGAGAAGCCCACGTAGATGGTTTCACATCACTCTGGTTGCCGAATTTCCATCTTGTCTCGCTTCTTCCACGTTCGGCAGAGGCAAACTGTGCATCGTATATGCTGTGAGTCTACGAAATCTTTCAACATGGGCCGCTATTGGCCTTGCCCAGCACCACTGCGCTATCAGTGTAGTGGTCTTCCGAATTACTCTAGCATAAGACGGTTTAAGTTTTAGTAGAGAGTAAATCGACCACGCTAAAGCCAAATATCCTACTCTTGTGGCTCCTAGTTTTCGAAATTATCGACTTTCGGCGGGACCACACCTGCAGCTAGCGGCCGAACCGCTGTCTGCAGGTGTGGACCCGCCGGAAGTCCACATAATGTACATCAATATAATGCTAATCAACCATTGCAAGGTTTAGAGTTGCGAATTTCGATCAGAACTAAATCCTTCGGGATTTATTCGAATTAACCATCATAATTTCAAACGTTGTTCTGATACTTCTTGGGTGACTTCTTGAATAACATATTTTGAATCTGACTGCTGCAACTACCGATCATCAAGAAAAGATCAGTACTCGAAAGCTCGAAAACTTTCAAAATTCACTAACTCGGAGATTCCATGTTTTGGTATGTTCGCTATTTTGAGAAGATGAAAATTTAAAAAAACGAATTTGCTATTCAAGAAATCGGCGAAATACATCATAATTGATAACCAGCTAGAAGAATGGAGAAAAAAGAAAAAAACCACAGAGGACCCATACGACAAGAAAAGAACAAAAACAGCAGTCGCAACATTTGAAGAATGTGGTGTAAAGAAGGTTCTGAAGCGATGTTCTTAATTCTTGGGAAATTTTCGACATACTCGAAACGTATTCTCAATTTCGGAAGGAGTTCTCGAGAAATCTGTCCGAATTCTCGGCAAGCACGCATTCTCCCGAATTCTCGGCAACTTTCTCTGAAATTCTGAACAAATCGGCCGCAATTCTCGACAAATACTGCGAATCTCGGAATTCTCGACAACTTCTATCAACTTTCTGGACAACTTCTCGATTCTCGACCAATTCTCGACAACTATTCGTCCGATTCTGGACAACTAGTTTTACCTGAGTAGGATTCTTCGAGAAAGCTGAATTTTTTTTATAAACAGACACCGCCTTTAAAGATCCCTTGCACCTCGGATGGCCGATTGGCCAGGGTTGCTATCTGTTAGCTAAGTGCACTTTCTGTGAAATTCGTCTCAAACTTCTCTTTGAAAGTGCATGAGTAGCTGGAAAAACAGTAAACTTTCCCACCTGACAAGGGAAGCGTTTAGAGCGTTTAAGGCACCTGCGAAAATGAATTGAATTCTTAATATCTCTCGGGCCCCCATAGCAAAACTGCGTAGTATCCCTTCCAATGCTGTTGGTTCCAAGAAGTTATAAGCATTCTTCAAGCGTCGCGAAAATGTTCAGGTAAAGAGCATCTTTCCAAGAAGTAAGCTAAAATATCACGCCCTTTTTGGGTTGTTTTGGAAAAAAAACTTGAAGCTACGGGTTAATTAGAGTGCCGAAAACGAATCTGGGCTCCGTTTGTCGAAATCCTGAGGTTTACTAAGGTTACCGTGAGTGAAGTCGGTCTGAATCAGAATGTCCGCCCACGCAGTCGTCTTGCGTGTAGAGCGGCCGTCATAAAGAAATTTTTCAAACGAGTCTTCCCACGGCTGCAAACAGCTGACTGGGATACTATTCACCACTCGTCTAGTGTTTCCTCTAATTGATTTACAGGTCGGAAAAATGTGTTTGCGCCTGCCACTCGACACGCACGCCGACCGCAAGGGCAGACAGTCTCATTCGGACAGACTATGCCATGCCTTTTAAGGAGTAGAACCCTCCTTAACTTTTCGAAAATCGACAAATGGTCATTGAACCCGTATTCAGCACCCTAATCAACCCCCGCATAAAAGCTTCGAGTCGAAATCAAGACTTTGGCCGCACTACCCCATACTCACCGTGATCTACGGTAAGCTGTCAAGAATCGACAAACGGTCCTCAGATCCGTATTTAGCACTCCAGATAACTTCTAGAGAAACAATTTGAGCCACATCCATCATAGCATTTCGGAAATACTTAAAAGTCACGTTTTGTCCTCACACTTTTCCCAGATAAGAAGTTTTGAACGAAGTAAGCCGAACACTTTCGAAAAATTACAACTATACCTCAGATTCGTAATCAACACCCCAAGAAAACTCCCTGGGGAAAATTCTGAGCCAAATTTGGAACATTTTTTTTTCAAACGCTCGCAAACCCCGCCCCCCCCCCCCCACTTGGTATGTAAACGCTCATTCAATAATGCTTACAAGTGGGTACTGATACAAGTGAACATTTAACCAACAATCGGTTCTAGTCGAAAACGCTATTACTCTTTGCTAGTTCTAGAAATGTGCCTCCACTCGAACTTTGGCCAGAGCGGTTATTTTGGAAGCTGACTGCGATCATGAGGTCTGTTTCGCGATTTTCGAAAGATTACTGCACGGGTTTTGGAAGGTGCAATATGTATGTACACAGGTACAGAAAACGATCATCACGAGCTTCAATTCCTTGGAACCGGCAGCTCAGGGCGGTATACTACAAAGTTTTACTATGGAGGTCCAAGAGATACAAAGTAATTCGGTTTCGCAGATGCGTTGGACGTCCTATACACTTTACCTGTGATCATAGTGAATTTGGGCGAAAATTCTCATCCTAATGTCTTCTGGTATGCTCCCGAAATTATGTCTGCTACCGTGAGATAGCTTCGCACGTCACGTAACTTCACACAATAAAGTATTGAACGGTTTACATATAAGCGAATAAAATTGGGGTTTACCTAACGCTAACCAGGAGCAGCGGCAGCAACACGTCGGGCATTGCCCTTGATGTCTTTTCTGATGAGGATGACGGACCACTTCCGGAATTTTCTGAAAAAAAAAACAGATTCGTGAAAATTTTAGATAAAAGTAGGTACGTCACGTTGAAGGAGGTGTAAGAAAGGCAAAAAGAATAGTTAAAAGGACGCAGAATTTTGTTTTGGCGAAGTGCCAACAAAGGATCGTGAGCTGAAAATTCTGGACGTCTCAAAAGAAAGAAAGAGGAAAGGAGTCTGGGTTATTGACGCATGTTTGGCACACGTTTCTAGTCTGGATCCAGAGAACTATTATATTCTGTAAAATATCAGCGCATGGCGAAGAAAACAATGCAGCCCCAGTTGGATAAAGAACACTAAATGGCGGAAAATTCAAAAGAAAACAAGCTGAACGTCATGCGAAATCTGCGTTTTCCTTTTCGATTTTGGGGTTTTGTGACTATGAAAACACGAAATAAAAGCTGGTCAGAATGCTTCCGTCAAATGCTTGAAGGCAGTGGTCGCGAAGAAATATGCTTGTCTTCTTTTTCTCTCTAAACCCTTCTGTGGTTTTCGAGTAGTACGACTTAAAAGAAAAAATCGCGAAAAAACCGCTGTTTCGGGCCAAATTTGAAGCCTGAACTTTCTTGTCTTTTGATGGTGACCGAGCCCGTTCCACATCATCGGCATTGATGATCTCCAATATAAAGGACATCAGCTGGCTTGAAATTGAGTTTCAATCAATGAACATTTTTATTTATTTATTTATTTATTTATTTATTTATTTATTTATTTATTTATTTATTTATTTATTTATTTATTTATTTATTTATTTATTTATTTATTTATTTATTTATTTATTTATTTATTTATACGCCCTCAACGGACGCTCCAGTCAAGACAGTAAAAAATTTTAACAGTGATTAGTTGAAGTCGATGAGAAACAGAGAAGAAAAAACCAAAACCGAACAACACCAGCAAAACAACCATGGCCACACGGATTCGCCCACAATCCCTAGTTAAATTTCGCAGTACGTCAGCTTAATCTGCCTCAGTGAGATACCATGTGATAAATCGTAATACATAGTCAACCAACATTGACTCATCTAGTCAAAAAGATTAACAGAAGTGCTTGCTTTCATTGTTCAACTGTTTTATTAGGTAAATTTGCATTTATTTTTTCTCTGAATTTCGATGATTTTGGACTGCTCGGCATGAGACTGCGATCTTTCTGGGCGGCGCTGAGCACGTGTGGATGAACTGGCATCTTTGGCTCCTAGAAACTCTAATTCTCGCCCGTTTTTCACAGCTCTGCCTTCATCGTTCTGCAGCTTCTTTCGATCTAATCTGATTTTTATATTTTTGGATAACGATTCTCATGGTGACCTGTAGCTTTGAGATTACAATGGATTACATTCAAAGTGCTAAGGCCATATGTATGTGTGAATTTTTAAAGACAGCTTTCACGATAAAATTTTTCCCGTGTTTTCCATGTAATATGTAAGGTCTGGAACGCTGAACAACATCTGCGCTGGAAAAAGTGATGAGAAGCCGTTTTTTCCGGGTCCAAGAATACCCTGTGCTATTTCAACTGAGTTATGAGAGCGCAGGAGAGGGGGCCACTACGTGAACATATGATCTCTCAATCTGATCAGACGATATCTTCCGTTCACTTGTCTGAGCTATTTCTCTTGTTGAACATTTTTCTTTCTCGAGGTCGGTGATTCAATGTGTTCCCGGTTGGGAACCAAATTCAAATTTTTCGCTTTTTTTGAAGGTCCACCAGGTTGTGATTCTTAGCGAAAAGATCACATAACACACCAAAGTTTCAGAGGAAAACTCGTTCGAAATTCTCCAAGCATTCGGCTTCTTTTGTTCACGTCTGTCCGGCGTGTTTTGTGCAATACACAAACGTCGCAGATTTGAACGTCCGAATTGGTATAGCTCCCTTAACTTCTGAGGTTGCGTGATTCTTGTCGCCTTTCTGTTGTCAGAAATACTCTATGAACCAAAAGCCTCCAAAACGCACGATTGATACGAGGATCTTTCGAAATAAAGAATATAAAATTCTAGATTTCCCCGGTCTTTCGTAGCCCGTCGTGGTGCTTCTGCTCCTCGTGCTAAATGATCGACCGGGAGAACGTTACAGCATTATGAATACTAAACATTGGGGTCTCAAGCTTTGCCAACTATCTCAAACATTGTATTGAGAAGAAAAAATCAAATGTGGTTTTCTGCGCGGAGGACGCCTTAGGCGGTGTTCAGAGTTCATTCGCGGCGCGACGCAACGTTATAAGCAGCCCACGTACCGATCAAGCGACGTCGCGTTGAGTCCTTGCTGGGTGTTCACAGTGAAGTGGCGCGATACATAGGATTTGATGATCGCTCCGCGTCGATCGCATTGCGTTGCATTGGAACGCGACGCGATGGTGGTCGCGCAAAGGCAAGCTCGTTGCTAGTTTTATTCAGAGTTTTTCCATTAACACAACCAGATCTCAGAAAGAAAACAATAAAATGAGCATACTTAGGACCACTTGCACTCAAACAAACACGAAGGAACTGTTGCTAACCTTACAAAGAAATGGCTGTTGCTTCTTTACGCGAAATTGCGTACGTACGCAATCGCGCGTAGTCGTCCAGCGTTCATACCCGAATTCCTACGCGACGCGAGTTTTGAGTCGCACTGACATGTGCCATCGCGTCGCCCAAAAAACTCTGAGCGTAGCCTTAAAGGCACACGACACCCAAGAAATTATTTCTCAGACTTCATGCTTATCTTGGAAAGAGCCACTCTCTGATCACATATGTATCTCTGAAATCGTCCGAGACCCCCTACGAACGCTGATATTGCTCCTTGGAAATGCCTGCACCTTGAGGGCAAAAATTTCATGGACGAGTTGTCTCAGGCCTGTATTTCTCTTCATTCGCAATCGCTGCACGAGAGCAACACAGGATGAGGAGATAGACCGACAGTGGACCGAAGAACGACGGCATGTTGAGAATTCATCCATCCATTTAGCCGCTATCGAGTTCGTAAATCTGGTAGGGGGCCGGGCCTGTGGTGGTTAGCGGAGGACGGGCGGTGGTCGCTTATACCTCACTTATTTGGAGGAATTGAGATCTCGCATTTGGCACGTGTTATACAGGAAGGGTCTTCTACACAGTTACACGAAAATCTCAAAATTCATATCTGAGGGTGTACTGTGCTTTTAAAGTCGCTGTGACTTGTATTTGACGCGTCCAACTCTGTGAGCGTCGTGGAGCGAGCCCTACTTCGATGCGTGTTGCTATCTCAACAACATTTACAAGCGTATATGCTGCCTTTGAGCTCTGGTCGACGATATTGGTATTTTCAGATATTAGGGATTGGATCCACGTCTGCCCCCCCCCCAAAGAAAAGCACTTATGACGAACAATGTTAGCCGAATTAATAGTTTTCCTGAATAGACAACTCAGTTACGATAATTCTTTTGTCGTTTCAACCTTTCTTCTACGATTCTGTAATTTGGTATCTCGTCACAAATGAAGAAACAGCGATTTCTGATAAGTTCCCAGTAGCTGACCTGAGTTTTAAAAATTCCTAAAGTGACCAATTCAACTTTGATTAAACGTTGGTTCATCACCAAATTTCAAACAAGTTTGAACTGCATTTCTCGTAGTTTACGCGTTATGCGGCTTCCGTGTTCGTTTTCCATTTGCCGTTTCAACTGCAGTACTAGTAGAAGCGCTACCATCGCTGAGATAGTTTTTAGATCGAAGGCATAGTGTTATGAGCTCAGACCATCGCTGCATTCAATTCGTGTCGCATATGAATTCAACTCGAAGACGACGCTGTCTCGAACACAATCAGGAAACGTGCGGCAGCAGGAGCACTTGCTCCTACTGGGTTTCAAACTACAGCACGTTCTCCACCAAATAAAACGTTTAATGCCTGCATGATACATATTCAACTCGATGACAAAACGATTTTGCAAGATAGAAAAGCATACGACGCGTCCTTGAGGCGGGACTCAGATGTCGGCCGCGTGGCCGGTTCCGTCACCCAAATTGGCGGTACTTGGCCCACCTAGCCGCTGGAGACATCGCCCAACCGCTAGCGGCCCCAGATGGGACTCGGCGAGCGGCCGAGTCGCATGTCGGTGTCGGTCTGCTGCTACGATAGCGCTGGACTACCTTGCAGCATCTACTGCCGTTCGGAGCATATGCCTCTGCAACAGAGCCTTTAGGTGGGTGTGGTCGCTCAAGATGAATGCGTATGGGAGGGTTTGTCTTCCTCTAGCGTCTTCTCACTTTGGAGAACGTGGGGGAGGGGAGGGAAAGTTTAAGGGTTCGAAAAGAGGCATTTCTGCGGTTGGACCCCGTCTGCAATCTGGATGTGGGAAGGCTGGTTATTCTCTCCACATATTCACATGGATCGACTCGCAGCTATTCCATGCTGATCGTAATCAGATCACTTCAAAGGAGCTGAGCTATAGGCAAAACTGTTCGTTGCTAGCAGGATTCGAACCTGCATCGTATTGCTTCCACAGCGAGCATGTTCCTCATTGCACCATGAGCCCAGCTATTGCAGCAGGGTCAAGCAGATCGTTGTTCCAGACCTCGACGGGCGTAGTTCCCCCTCGGTTATCAAAATTTGAACAAAAAATTTGAACAATATCCACGCCCACTGAGTTAAATTTTTCTATAGTATTGGAAATGGAAATCTCCAATTAAAGTATTTAGCTTTTGATTTTTTAATTCTTATGTACCCACTGCTTCACGCCTACTGATAAGCATGTTCTCGTCCACACATTTTGTATGTATTCGAAAAAGTGTGCGACGCCACTCCCTTCTTTGTCCCTCCGCACACAATCGCTCGACCCCAATTGGCACTCACAAGTTGTAAATAGATTGTTTTTAACCGTGGTCAATAACTTGAAAATATTCCACGAGAATGTGTGACTTGTATTTTTCTCACGCATTTTTTTTTCTTATTTTCGTTTACATATTATGATAGCGCATTCAACGGTACAGAAATGAAAAGCAGTTGCCAAACGAATGGATGAAACTGTCGAAAGTTTTGAAAGGGGAAAAGTGGTTTTTTTCGAAAAAAAATGGGCTCTTATAGCAAAAGCAAAAGCAATAACCTATTTTCCATTTCGTTCTTAAACGCTATACGGAAACATACAATGGTGTTTGGTCCCTTCTGAAACTCGACTATTCATTCAATGGTTGATTGGAAAAGCCGTCTATTTAGTCGAAAAGTCGAATTTCGATAATGATATTTCTCTGGAAAATTTGAAAACCATAATATACAAAAAGACAATAAAACTGAATAACTTGAGATGCCGAATATTCGAAAAGGTAAGATTTCCGAATGATTCGAGAAGTCGAATATTCGAAAATCGCGAAATTCCAAATTATTCAAACGTTTTAGTACCCAAAAAACCTGAAAATGTATAAGTATAGAGAAGGATAAATGGGAACGCGACTCTTTTCGCTGCGGAAGATTCGGATTTTCTGTATCATGGGGCAGCTGCCTCATTCAACAGTGAAATATAGTGGGTACTAACAAAACGCAGGTCATTTGAAGTTGGTGATGTTTTCGGCTTATCAGGACTTCTATATTTCGTGTAGTAGGACGCCATGATAGAGCTGTTTCGAAAACAAACTGAATCAAAGATGAGTGAATATGAGCGGAATTTCATGTTTACACACTCCAAGGCACGTCAATAAATAATTCATGAGAATTTTTTGAGGTAGCTCTCAAACGATCGAAGGCAATGTCAGCATATTTCCTTGCACTCAGCCCCGATCATTCACTAAGTTTGAACTCTCAATGTTGCTCTGTTGAAGTTAATGCTCCCTGAAAACAGGTCATGAGACCAAAAAGAGAAGGAAGGATACGATAACGTCATCTAATCCTCCACCAGCGAGAAGAGAGATTCAAAAGATTACGTGAGAATTGGGCTGTGCTGCCACTTTTAAAAGCAGTGTGCACGATAATCTTCAATTTTGAGATTATTCGCGAAATCGGTCAATTGACCCCCGGGTAGAACTAAAATACCAGAGAAACTGAGAAAAAGGGACCAAAGGGCACGAAATCCTTCACTCTCACCCCGCCACTTTACTCTCACAGGAACTGTTCGTTGTGACGATGAAATGTTTTATGGACCCGTAATTTGCCATTTTCTGCTTTCTGTTGCTCCGTCTCTTCCTTCGGACCCTAACTAATACTGTTTTGCATAGAATATTTTACAGCTTTCGACTGACACCATTTTTCACCGGTGACAACCGCAACGAACATGTCCATCCAACCGGACAACTAGTCCATGCTATAGAATAATGTCACTTAAATACGACGTTTCAATGCGTTTCTCGCCGTTTCTTCGTAATTTTGGTAACACTTGGAGGCCAACGCTTTGTTTTATGTGGAAAGCTCGGAAACGAAAATCATCGTGAACACTGCCTTTAAAGGCACTGCCTTAAAAGGCAGTGTTCACGAAGAAAAATTTGCACATTTTTTGGCTAAAATGTAAGCTTTGGGTCCCTCTAAGAAAATTGAGAATACAAGTGCGACGAAAAACGGCCGGTAATCGGGTGAAAATCTCGTGGGCCAGCCAACCCATTGGGCCACACCGCCCACGTCCTATAACAGTTGCCTTGAATTCATGGTTACATGAGCGATGGTTTCCGATCAAAGCCCCGTTCTTCCCTTTATTCTCAACTTCTCTCTTTACTCAGGTCAGCTCGCATACATCGGTTGCAAAAAAACGGAAGTTACAAGCCTCGAACAAATCGTCCACAATGCTTCCTTAGCTGAATTTTGAGGGACCGTAACTCCGTTTCCAGGGGGTCTTGTACGATTCCAGGGACATCATTGAAATCAGCATGAGACAGTTTCCAAGATAGGCGGAAAAACAGGAAAACGGATTTTATCGTGAACACTGCCTTTGAGGTAAAGCGCCTTCTCAAAAATTTGAAGCAGTTTCAGCACGAAATGTGGACCCGCTCTCTCACTTATGCGTGATTCTTGTCAACTATGGGGAAGTTTACATTGAGGAAATTCTGCAAACTAGGATACGATGTTGTGAATGGACGGTGGATTTGAGAGAACAATCAACGTCTCCGAGAATGAATACACAAGCGCTTTTTTTTGTATTGCACATTAGGCATGCAACAGTTCGTACTTGAGGAGCCCGCTTTCAAAGGGGAGGCAGTCAGGGCCCATTAAGGCGGCAATAAGAAGCCATACTTTCCAACAAAAAACTCCATGAACTCTCAAACTCCAAGAAACTCCGGACATCCTTTTCTCGTCTTTGTTCTGTCACGTCGGCCTTCTCTACGCCTGTGATAGGTAAACGGCGAGAATATAGGCTGGGATTTCCCACCCAGTAAGAGATCTAAATGGGAGCTGAAAATTCGTACTTGGTGGGGAAAAGTGAATGAGTCAAAGCCCCAGTTTTGCGGATAGCAATGTCTTTCGCAAAGTCCGTCCTCGCTGAAAAAATCAAAATGAAATATATATCAAAGAAGCCGGAGCCAAATGCCTACATTGAGCTCCGCCCATAGCTGCGAGCGGCCCGACACTAATGAATCCCTGCTGCACTGCACGTGCCATAGATCGGTGTGGGGTTAAAGTCAGCCGTCTGCGCAGAAAACCACATTTGGTTTCTTCTTCTCAGTCCAACGTTTGAACCGAGTGGAGATAGTTGGCAAAGCTTGAGACCTCAGTGTTGCGTATTCATGATGCTATAGCCTCTTGAAAACTGTTCCGTGGTCTGAAAGGGCGTTTCCCCGGTCGATCATCTAGCACGAGGAGCAGAAGCGCCACGACATGCGTCGATGGGCCAAAGAAATCTGAAATTCTATATTTTTATTTCGAGAGATCCTCGAGTTCAAGAGTGTGTATTGAAAACTTCTTGCTTTTGGAGAATTCTTGAGAATAAAAAGGCAAAAAAGAATCAATCAACCCAATTCAGACGTTCAATTTTCCGACATTTAGAACTACACAGGACGCACTAGAGAAACGTGAGAAAAAGGAAGCTGAATGCTCCGAGATTTTTGAACGAGTTTTTCTTCAAAGGTTGAGTGTTTTAGGTGGCTTCTTGGCGATATATATCACAACCTGGTTGGCTTCCCTACACAAAAATTGAACACGGTTATTTGAGAGTACGCGGCCTTTGATCATAATTTTTGATCCAACGATGAGCTGCGGCGGACGCTAGCGGTAGTTGCATCCCCCTCATGGTAGCGTTCCTTGCAGCTCTGGGACGGAATCAATAACGAATGGTGAAGATAGGAAGCCAATGCGTTGGCTGGCGTTCGTAGCTGGCTATGGACGATACCTTGCACAGCGACTGAACATGAAGTCGTTGATTTTCTACAGTGTTTTTAGAGATCTGAATTTTTCCCCGTGTGAAAGCCGCTGCGTTCACGTCGTTACTTGAGTACCGCGCGCATTGCGGCTAGCCGGACAAACTCAACCGAACTTCACCAGTTTTGGTGTCGTCGGTCTAGGAGTCATTTTTTACCCAAAAGGAATATGAATTTATCACAAAATGCGCTTTGTTTTTTGAAAGATAAAAACTGATGAGGTTAAGGGTAACTGAAGCATTTGAAAATCGAGCAGTAGGGCTCTAACATGAGCCTCCGAACCACATGAAGTTTGTCCGAATGCGAGTGGCCGTCCACGGTGCCGGCTGAGCTAACGTCACTTCGCACGTTTCTGTATGAATGTTTACCCGTCAAAAGCAGCTGAGTGCAGATCCTTGAAATTGTGTTCGTAAAACACTGAAATATCTTCTCGCCCAATGGAACACCCTGTACATGAATACATTTCAGTATTTTTTCCTGTATTTAAAGGCACAGTCCAAACTCAGGGACAAAATTTGAGATATCCACATGATTGTGAAGTAGACCCACCATATATAGCGCCTGTCAAGTGCGAGCTCCCAATTCCTCCGAATAAGCGAGATATAAGAGGAAGCCACCCTGGGGAGCCCACATCAGGAAGCCACTTTGGCACGCCCCTTTTACGATCTTTCGAGCTCAACAGTGGCGAAATGAGAGATGGTTTCCGATCAATTGCCCCGTTCTTCCCTTGATTCTCAAGTTCCCTCTTTGTTCAGGTTCGCTGGCATACATAGGTTGCAAATGACGGAAGTTACAAGCCCCGGACAACTCGTCCACTATGTTTTCGCAGTTCAATTTTCAAAGGGTCATAACTTCTTTTCTAGGGGGAATTTTATGATTCCAGAGACATCGTTGGAATCAGACAGTTTCGATTCCCCGAAAAAATAGGGTATCCGAAGAATTGAAGAAATCCTGGATTGTGGTACTTATCTAGCACTCAAAAAAATCTAGAAATTCAATCACTTCTGTAAATCCAAATTCCGAAAAGAAGCAAAGAATATTTGAATTCCTCCGATGAATAAAATATTCGAAGGAACTAACCTAATCGTTGAATAAAACGAATATCATTTTTGAATATTTGTACGACAGATTCCAAGTCTAATGGAGAATAGACGAAAAATGATTTGAGTCGGAGAACCTTCAGCGGCCAAGTGCCCGGATTCGCACTACAACTACTCCATTGTAGCACGCAAAGTTCGCCTTTGTCACTAATAGTGATGGCATGCGCGGTCGGATTCTATCCTAAGGACAGACGAACTTTCTATCCCTCCGTGAACGGTGAATTGTGGCAGGATTCATCTGGAAAGCTAAATAAAACAACTGGGCTGAAAGTCGGGCCTCCAACCCAAGACGATGCACAGATCCGAAAAACATTTCGATCCTCTACGATTCTGGAATCGAACGCGCGGCGCATTCCATTCGAAATTACGTCTATATCAACATATGTTAATCTTTCATTATTAAGCAAGAAATATTTTTGCAGTGGACGAGGCACAAACGACTATCAGTGATTCCCGACGAGGGCCATCGAAAATTTCATTCTTCGAGAAACGTCGGAGAAGTGTCTCTAGGCAATCATAGAATACGCTTTCTAGAGTTTACCTACCTTCTCTAACAATTAGAAACTATACTGGTAACACTGCTCCACGCCAAAAAAAAAACCTAACAATCCATCGCCGTAGCTTTTCATGGGGCTTATTGGATGATATTCGAATTATTCTTGACCTAGGGGTTTTGTTCATATGCAGTCACGCGATCTGCGTCCTCAACAAGCACGAAATCGAATTTTGAAATACTTTTTTGAAAACCCACTTCAGCAGAGCAAGCGAATCTCAGGAAAACCAATTGACGTCAAGAACACCTTCCAGAGTTGGAAACTTGTTTCAGTTATCATTTCGAGAGAAAGCTTTTCGGTGCAGTCATTTCAACAAAAGTCTGACTAACCTTTGCAAAACATAAGAAGCAAAAGACCAGGAAGGAGAGAAAGAAATTCAAAACCACCACAACGAAAAAAAAACTTGGCGAATTTTCGAAGTTTTACATTTCTCCACCAGCAAGAATGGGTAGTAAGGCATGATTTTAAAAGGCACCCTGAAAACCCTGGGCTGGGATTTGGGGAGCGCTAATCACGTTTCAACATTGTTTTCCACAGCAAGGGTTCTGGTGAGACACTCTGTATACCGCTCGAACGCGATTCATTCATATTCTACTCTCTGAACTCTTGTGAGAGCAAACATATGTACGAATGGAGTCGACCAGTCGAGTCATAGAAGAAATTTAATGGAAGAGTTCCAAATCGAGAGCACAGTTGATGACAAATGGAATCCGAGAGTAGGTAATTCAAAATGGAACACTCCGTCATAAAGTAAGATCTCCAGGGTTCGGAAGGAATAGTGGATAATAAAGTGGGGAGGGTTGAAGTCCAAACAACTGAATGTGCTCTGATATGAGAAAGGGGACCTAGAGTCAGGACGGGTTCGAGGCTCTGGTAAAAAGATATGCATTGATTTCACTAGATTGACTTCACTCTATGACGAGCTTGTGACATTTGAAATTATTTCAAGTGTGCAATATGGCGGTGCGAAAATTGAGTACGAAAACAAAGCCACGCTGCTACAATAAGCGCTGGAATGTGCAGTCGGCACGGATCGCACTGATATTTTGCGTTCCTTGTTGTGCGTTGGCGCAAACTCGATGCATGTATTTTATAACATATATGCGCCGAGTTCGCGCCAACTCACAATGAGGAACGCAAAGTATCAGTCCGATTCGTGTCGTCGCGTTCAACTCCAGCAGCTCAGGAGTATTGCGTTCTCATGTGGCTTTTCCATCTCCGATGATAAATGGGACTCAAATTGTTCATTTCGTGCTATCGAAATGAAAGCTAGTATAATTGAAGCCATACATAACCACTGACAGGACCAAGGCAACGATTCTGGGCTCGAAGGTGGGTAGGAGCCAGGGTGAAACTTGCGATAATACCCGGAAGAACGTAGGTACAGAGGGGTGTCATTATTTTTTTTGCGGAATTCAAAAACTGAGGCATTTTTTGGCCCTTAAAGAGGCGCTAGCAGCGCATAGGATTTTTCGGGTAGAGTCGCGTGCATGATATATGTTGTGCGATCGAATCTTCAAAAGTATTTATGGAATGAGAGGGATATTTTTCTTTCGCAAAAGTGTGGCAGTTTATTCACGATACGAGCACCAAAGCAGGAAAAGTATTGTGATAACACTGTTTCTGGGCATTCGCAAAGCAATGGCTAAGGATTCAGACGATCTGCAGGATGAGCAACACTCAGGAACTTGTGATAAAGTTGCATGCAAGATAACGACTCTAAACATGTTACCTGCGGCTTATCTTCACAACTTCAAGTTACATGTAACCTTCAACATAGTGAGTACGCTCGGTGACAGTTGACTTCACCATGACATAAAATACTGGCGTGTAACTTGAATGGGTTATGTTATCGCGGCGTGCCGTTCTTAGGCAGGTGTATCCTCTGTTTCTGAGTGTAATTTATTTGCGTTCGTCTGCGCGCATGAGCTGCGTCTCCTTCTCCCCACACTTTCTCGCTCTCTTTACCCTCGCTCCGCACAAGCGCGCGAGGGAACAGAGTAAATCTGTCTCGGAACCAGAGGCTATGACGCACTCTCGTGGGAGGACTCAGATGTCTGCGGTTTCGTCGGTTCACTTACCGAAGTTTGAAGGTACTGCTCACTGATTAACTCGTTCCTTGAGTTTTCTCTGAAAAGCAAAGGTGGTAGTCCTCAGTAGCAGAACAGTATTGAAAAAACGGCACCCCGAAAGCCTTCCCTGAGGCAAAAACTGTTTTGAAGATTATCACAGTGGACAGGTCCGGTCTTCTTTTGTTTAGTTGTTTTCGCCAACACCGACGCGTCTCTACCACTGCCAGGCTTTGACCTACGATCATCGTCAGTGATTATTCATTGAAAGGGAGATTAGATTTGAGAAAGAGTTGTAGAAAAGTTCTTCAAATCTTCTTCAGGCAAAAAATCTTTCTAATCCATAGCTTAATTCGATGAAAAACCACTCCCAAGGATCTCAGGTCAAAGCGTGGCAGTGATGGAGATGTGTCGGTGTCGATGCCAACAACTATACCCAAGGAGGTCGGACTTGCCTACTGGGATAATTTTCAAACCCGTTCTTTGCTTCTGGGAATGCGTTTAGATCCGTTTTTCAACACAATTCTCCTTCTGAGGGCTACCACAAATGTTTTTCGTTGAAGGTTGAAGGATGAAGTTTATCGTGAACAGTGCCTCAAAGGCAGTATTCACCATGATTTTCGTTCCCGAGTTTTCCACGTTAAACAGTGCGTTGGCCTCTAAGTGTTACCAAAATTACGGAGAAACGGCGAGAAACGCATTAAAACGTCGTACATATTTCAGTGACATTATTCTATAACATGGACTAGTTGTCCGGTTGGATGAACATGTTCAGGGTGGTTGTCCCCGGTGAAAAATGGGGTCGATGAAAAATGGAAGAATATTTTAGGCACAACAGTATTAGTTAGGGTCCGAAGGAAGGAACGGAGCAACACAAAATTGAGAATTGCCAAAACGGGTCCACAAAAGATTTTATTGTCACAACAAACAGTTCAACTGAGAGTAAAGAAGCGGAGTAAGAGTAAAGGATTTCGAGCCCTTCTGGTGCGTTTTTCTCGGTTTCTTCGTCATTTCAGTCCTACTCGAAGGCCAAACAATCGATTTAGCGATTAATCTCAAAATCGAAAATTATCGAAGACTGCCTTCAAAGGCACAATCCGAACTCAGAATCGTTTATCAGTTTTTTTGTTCAACGTAAAGAAAATTTTACCCTGATCACAGCGGTACCTTTAGAATCGCTCAGTACCTACTACGAACGGAGTTATGGCCCCTCAAAGATTGTAATTCCGCAGACCAAGAATTTTGTGGACGAGTTGTCTCGGTCCTGTATTTTTACGTCACACTGGAATAGTTTAAAATATAAAGAAGGACCGATAACAAATGGATCAACATAGATTTTAATGAAACTACACAGCAGCTTTAGTTTTTAATGAGGTCGAGAAATTGCCAGTGGGCGTTACCCATTTTTTCTTCACAGGGGCGTGGTCGACTTTTTCCTCGCCTTTTCTCGTTTATTTGAGCGAATTGAGATTTCGCGCTCGACGGGCTTTCTATATACGGCAGGCGGACCATGATATCAGAAATTACCTCTGAAGTTGGACTGTGACTTTAAAGGCACAGTACACCTTCAGATAAGAATTTTGAGATTTTCATGTAATTGTGTAGAAGACCCCTCCAGTATAACACGTGCCAAATGCGAGATCTCAATTCCTCCAAATAAGCGAGATATAAGCGACCACCACTGGCCGACCCCTTCGCTCACCACCACAGGCCCGACCCCCTACCAGATTTTCGAACTCGATAGCGGCTCGATGGATGGATGAATTCCAACAAGTCATTGTTCTTCAGTCCACTGTCGGGCTGTCTACTTATCCTGGCTTGCTCTCGCGCAACGATTGCGAATGAAGAGATATACAAGCCTGAGACAAATCGTCCACCAATCAGCGAATCGGCGAACGGGACGCGTCGCTTGTCGGTGTGCCGGCCGCGTCTCGTATAGGTGTCAAGTAGCATTTACATAATCAGACATTGAGGCGAACTTATCGCGACGCCGAATAGGAACGAACGCGTGGTCAACGGCGATCAGCCCGCTGCTTTTGCGCGCGGTCAACTCTAAATGGGTTCGCGATCAGTCAGCCTGAACAAAAAAAGGACCGACCGCAAAAAAAAATCTGCCCAACTTAGCTATTAAATATAATACAACTAGGCGGATCCTGGGACCAAAATTGAGCATTTGCGGGCGCTTCGTCCTCCAACTGTTAGGAACATAGTGTACTCCCGCTAGTGCGACCAAGGAGATACTAGAAGTACCTCAAACCTGGGTAATTGAACCGACGACGATCTCGTTTTACCACACAAGACAGTGCATCGTAGTCGAGGCGGGGTCCGACGCGGTCAGTCCGATATGTACCGTTGCTCGCGATCAGCCGGAAAACGATGCAGGTCGTTCGCGATCAGTCCTAATTACGTTGTTATACGTGATAGAAACGATTTTTGGTCGCGGTGAGTTCTACTGACCAATAGCTGCGCGCGATAAGTCCGCACTTCAGTCGGACACTCAGCGCGAAGAAAATCGAGCAAAAGCAACTTGTCCGCGATCAGTTCTACTTGGATTTCCGCTCGCGGTAAAAACGGTTCCTGAGCGCGGTAAGCACTATTTGACGATTTGTGTGCGCGATAAATCCGCACCATTGCATGAGGCGCGAAGATGTCGAGCAAAAGCAACTTGTCCGTGATCAGTTCTACTTGGATCTCCGCTCGCGGTAAAAACGGTTCCTGAGCGCGGTAAGCACTATTTGACGATTTGTGTGCGCAATAAGTCCGCACCATTGCCTGAGTAGCAACAGTGCAAGTTACTCGCAATGATGTGTATTACTAGCACAAGTTACATGATACTTCAATCAAAAATCTCGTCAAGTTACGCGTGAAATCGCTTCAAGTTGCTTGTGAACATGACGTAAGTTGGGTGAAGCCATCATGCAGCTTGCGTTGAAATGTCAGGTGAACTAATCTGAAACTTCTGACAATGAGTAGTCGCATAGACGGTTTCAACTGAGGGCCAGGAAGATTCCAGAGCGCAGTGCTCTCATTGTCTTAGAAGAATAATCCAGGACCGATTTCAAAAGTGACACTATAAAGCTTTGGATCCAAAACGCTGAGATTTTTTTCAATAAATGAGGTGAGAAGTGCTCTGATCCGGAGATGAAAAATCAGGTACACACCTTAAATAGAAAAAAAAACTGAAAAAAGTGCTTTCTAGATACATGATTAAGTGTACAATACCGCTCGTAGGATTTGGTCAGAAAGCGAACAAGGTCGGGTTTCCCAGTCTATTTCGTCTTTTTTGTATAACTCGCTTCAAAGTCAACTTTGAGCAAAACTTTTTAGATTTTCATAATCCAGGGGTTGAGGGTTATACAACGGTATAGCCTTTGCCGGGGTTTCGTTGAAAACCAAAGAAATTTCGCAGACGGAAACGGTAGCGCCCCATCCGCCACGGTACCGTAATCACAAGTCTGGCTGATTGCGAAACTTCTATAGTTCTTATTGTAACCCCCACGTTGGGTGGGCCATTGGGTAGCTCTCAAAGCCAGGATCATGAATATCACCCTAGCTTCACTTAAGATTGACATTGAAACGAGTTATACAAAAAAAAGACGCGAAAGCCCGACCTCGCTCGCTCTCTGACCAAATCCTACGAGGGTGTAGGAGAGAAATCGGTTGAAGTAAATATGTCAAAGTAAGTGAAAATGCGAACTAGAGATCACCGTATCGATTCCGAGCGGATATATGGTCGGTCAAATCTGCGGGAGCCCCGCCTAGGTCCGAGACTGCGACAGGACCAGCTGGGCCAATTCTGAAGAACTGAAGTTATTTTTTCGGTTTTCAAATTGCATTTCCCATCTGCACACCATATGACTCAAGACTGAAAGCAGAAGATGGAAATTCGTTGGGGAAATAGACCGAGTGGGTTTGATAAATATCTGAGTTGGTGTGGAAAACATCCAATTTGATGGGCTTCTTTTCAAATCAAACGACTTCGAAATACTCAAACAGACAGGGTGAATTGTCTACACTACTTTGTTTTTGTGAATTTCCAAAAAAAACTGGATAGGAAGACTGCGGTAGTCCCTCTGGAGTGCCGTCGACCGGAACCGACGAGGGCGGCGGCTCCTTGAATGCATGAAAAGGTGCAAGAATGGCCACACCTACGGCTAATCGCTTTGTCGAATGTACAACTCGTAATTGGCGAGCCCTAGAGTTGAACCACAACTCACAACTAAGAGAATGACATTAAACAGGAACTAGAGGGATGTTTGGGGAGGCTAAGGTGGTAGCTAGCAGGGCAGGAATTCTCAGAATCATGCAAACCGTTGTCCAGGACCTCGACGAAGCTACGCCCTCTACTTGAAGATCAAAAATTTTGTCAAAAATTTGAAAACTGTTACATCTCCCCAGGTTCCGGTAAACCTGTAACTTTTGCAGTAGTTTTTCAGTTAAATTTTTTATTTACTGATTACAGCACTCCCTACCGTACTGATGAGCCTCAACGAGTGTAGCTTTGACATGCTCTTTCTGAAGTCTCTGCGATTTACGCGCTCCAAAGCCAAACCGACGTACTGCCGTTCTCGGAGTCGAATTGCGGTCCGCATTTGCGGACTATGGCTGTTGCATCACGTAACACGATGATAATCGCGCTGGTAGAAAGGTGAATCGTGCCGCGGCCAAGTGGTCCTAGCACGATTATCATGGTATCGCGTGACAACAGCCGTCTTCCGCTAATGCGGACCGGAATTTGGCTCCGAGAAACACAGTAGCTCGGCTTGCCTTTGGAGCGCGTAATTTTTCGGCGGCTCGCCGCAGTACAAATTGGATCATTGCTCTTGAATCTGAATTAATTTCTTTTTATCTTTATTTATGTTGCGTAGTATCCGGGCAATCTTACTGTGGTTTGTAGAGGGTAGACTTAGGATGAAAATAGAACCATTGTGACCTCATGGTTTCCTTTTAAGAGCAGTGTCCACGATAAAAATCGTTTTTCTGTTTTTCAGCCTATCATGAAGACGGTCCCATGCTGATTGCAACGATGTCTCTGAGATCGTACACGACCTTCTGGGAACGGAGCTATGGTCCCTCAAAAATTGTGCTGGAGAAGCATGGTGGGCGAGTTTTCCGAGGCTTGTAACTTCCGTCTTTTGCAGCCGATCTATGCGAGCTGACCTGAGTAGAGAGAGAAGTTGAGAATGAAGGGAAGAACGGGGCTAATAATCGGAAACCATCGCACATCTCACGATTTCAAGGTTTCATTCGTTCACGTCGTTGGGCGGGCAATGCGCTTTTGGGGTTTGGGTTGCGCCCAAAGTGACAACTTCGTGCTCTTCCTAGCTTGTTTTCATGCGTTTTCGTTTCTTTTAACGTTACAGAGTGACCCTCCACTACCCAATCCCAGTGGAATTTCAAACACTTTTTTCATCGTGAACACTGCCTTTAAAGACAGTGTTCACGATGAGAAAGTTGGCCGTTTCGTGGAGAAAACGTAAGCTTCGGGTCCTTCCAAGAGGTTTCAGGACGGAAAAGAGACGAAAAACGGTCTGGAAGTGGGTGAAAACCTCGTGGGTCAGCCGACCCCTTGGGCCACCCCGCCCAGGTCCTAAAACAGTTGTCCTGCTCAGTGTCGGAATAGTTGGTGTTCGTCTCCCCAAAGGAACGGTCACTGAATTTTGAATACTCTTTGTCCCGATGAATTCTAATATCCGAGCATGTGCATTGAACACTCCTATGATTGAAGAGTTTTTAGGGTGCACGAAACAGAAAATAAAGTTACCTATCAAGATTTTCAAAACGCAGAAGATTCTCCGACGTATAGTTCGATGTTTTGTCCGTAGTGAGCAATACACGCGAACAGACATTTAATATTCAAGAGGTTATGTTTGTTGAACAGGGGGACTTTTACCTGTTATAGTCTACTTTGTGAGCTTGCCATCTCAAAAACATCGAAAACTAGAATACGGTTTTTTATCTTGAACCCTGCCTTTGAAAGAAAACCCTGCGTTGTCCCGCTTTGGCCGAAGGCGGGGTTCCGGACAACGGTATTGGACATCGAGAAAAAGGGTTTTAGGCGATTTTCCCCGTAACTTTGATGTCATGGTAGGGGTTTCAGGTTTTCAGTTGGTAGAGAATTCACGAAGATTCCAACTCTTCTCAGAATTAAGGAAATCTAAAATTGCATAGGGGACGTAGTTTGTCCTGTCTACTAAGTGAATGAATAAAGCATTAATAGGCTCCATTCAACTCGTCTAAAAATACACCATATCGGCTAAAACTCAGGCTACATTTTAAAATACTGCTACCAAATGCATCGTTATGAACAAAGTCGTCCTTCGCTTGTACTGTTCAAGAGCTGGTATTAATTCCTTTCACTTTTTTCTTCCTATCACAATATGTATGTACATATGCCTTCCTGTCGTAAGAAGTTTCGTTATTCAACTTTGCCAGAAACATTTTATCCATTGAAAACATCCCCCTACTTCTTTATTTTTAGCCAAAAATCTTTACGCTCCCCCAAGATTTCAAAATTTCACTTACCCCGTTGTCCGGCCGAACAACACCCGCGTAACTTCGGGAATTCTACGCAAAAGTTGCAGTTACTGAAGTGGAAAGGTGATTTTTCTCTGAGCAATAAAGTGGAAACGCAACAACTGCAAGCAGCGGTGATACTTTGAAATTCACAGAAAAAAAACTGAAAAAAATTCTCCCCTACACTCTAGTTCGCTATTACATATGTACTATGCTTGAAGAGGCACTAGTGCAACTGACCTCAGCAAAACATTCGAGTTTCTCTGAAAACTAAATTAGGGGTGGGATAGATGACGCGAAGTGGTCAAAATTAAATCACTGTGCAGAAAAAAAAAGAATAAGTGGAGACAATGTGGGAGCTGAAGCAAATTCAAATAGCTCCCAACGAAAACGCAACATCATTTTGAACTACTCAGGGGCGGAGCATGTCGACGAGCTGAATTTTCCGTGTGCAATAATTTATGCCGACTGCAGGTTTTCTCTGATGAAATTGGCTAAGAACTGCTTGAACGGAGAACATAAGATCAAAGACCCAAAGAGCGGAAGTTTCCCAAAAAAGGGATGACGACGGCCCTGCAATGCATCACATTCGGATCACCCCGTATTTCCCCAACAGATGTAAAATTAAATGTATTATAATTTCAGATATTTACCCAGACACACGAATGACTCGTACAGATATCTGCACTTTTAGATTCGTTTTTTTTTCCATGAGTTAATTGGACATTTTTACCTCTGAAAGTTTTGTTCTCCAAATTCAAAAAATAATAATTTTGAAACGTTCAAAAGTCCCATACCTGAGTAATGTGTACTAAACGCCTCATTAACTGGATTCGGAGGCATCTTCCCAAGCCCTACGCTTCACAGCTTGTCCGCGTGGGGTCAAGCATAGACAGCGAGCTTGTTTCATACAAAAATATATTGTGTGGACCGTTTTTGGGCAATGATTTTGAATCTGCCCACAATCAGAGCGGCACGTTTCTTCGAAAGAAGAGTGATTTTTCAGAAGTTCGACGCAGGTTATAGTGGCTTTTAAATGTTATACAGCAGCCGTGGCTCTCTAGTGAGCCTCTACTACTTAACGTTGAAAAAAGCATAGCACACGCACATTTGGAGGAAGAACTCGGATTCTTCAACAAGAAACGGACTTACTTTTTCTAAAGAAAGCTGAGTCACAGTCGAATTTGGCCGAGTCAAAGTCAAATTCACATCTCCAAAACTTACTAGATCTGTTGAATTCAGATGCTTCTTTTGAAGTTCAGAAAAGAAATAGCTTGCTCGAGAAGTTTATATGAATCCAGATTCCTTTAGTGGAATTTAAAAACAGTACGAAGGGAACTGTTGTTCTTTTGCGAATAATTGCGTGGAACAGAAAGATGCTATCCTCATTCAGAACCCTTTTCCTTCGGAATTACCCATTCAGAACGCGGTCCCTTTCGGCCGTAAAGGGAAAAGCGAGCAATTCCTCCTGATTAGCTCCTGGAAGAAACGTGCGGCTCTCAATAATCGACGTTCTTTTGTTCCCAAACCAATTTTCAGCGAATCGTGGGCATGGTATTACTTCCGATGAATGGAACCCAGGAGATCGCATTATTTTTACTTTTTTTCACGAGGGTTGCAGTGTGAGAACCTGCGTGGAAAAACTTGGAAACCCCGTCATCTGCAACTGCTGACGTTTCTCGAGATCGCCACCAAATTAAAGCGTAGTTAAGCTTAGAAGTAGCTATTTTTATTTCCCTCATTCACGTTAAGAGTTTTGATATTGGATATCTGTAGGTAAAAACTTATAACTTGTAAAACATATATTTTTCATTACAAGCTTTGTTTTGAGAACTACGACTGTGCCTAATTTGATGATTTCATTATTTTTTCTACTTTCTTACAAAAATTGGCAAACTATGTAGACTGCTTTTCATCACGTACGGCACTCTGCATGAGGATAGCATTCTTCTGTTTCACTAATTATTCGCAAATTAGCAACAGTTCATACTACTCTTGAATTGCATTGATGGGAGTTTTGATTATATGAACTCCTCGAGCAAGCTTATTTTTTTCTGAACTTCAACAGAACTGTGTACTAAGTTTGGAAGATGTGAATTTGGCATTGACTTGGCCAGATTTGACTATGACTCAGCTTGCGCAACCCCACTATTTCAAGATCTAAGCTCAGGGAAAACGTAGATTTGCGGTTTCGACGGCATTGAAAAAAGCGTGAAACGTTGGTGTTACCTCCCATAAATGATTTGAAATAAATAGTTTGCCGAGACTCGAGAAAAAAAGCAATTGTTGTCGGAAAAACGCTAATCTCTTTTTTCAAACGGCGTCCTGAAGAAAAAAAAAGCTAAATTTGTAGAGAAGAAAAGAGAAAATTGGACAAACTCGGAGATAATCTCGAAGAGGTCGCAAACTCTTGGACTTCTCATGAAAACCGCCAGCAATCCTGCTCATTCTCATAAAAAAAACACCAGCAAACCACCAGCACCACCACGACTTACTGGATAGCTCCAGTAAAATCTCGCCGAGCGGATGAGTGAGAGCGTTGGTAGGCCCTTAATGGTTGAGTGTAATTTGGAGATCACCCAGAAAGGGATAATGCTGGTTCAATCCCTCTTGAAGCCAAGAGTCTTGAGCTTTGATCAACGCAGCACTTTCTGGCAATACACACTTCTGACCAGATAGTTCTCTTCTGCAGCCGAAATGTGGGCCGAAACAGATCTATGGTCACCATCTCTACAAGGCATTATCACAGATCGCTTGCACTCAACATCGACACGGATTCTGTGCTTCAGCCATCTGGGCTCGATCTTCCACCGCCTGGAGGATCACACCTTACTTGTTCACCAGCAGAATCTAAACTTTCCTTGTCCTTCGATCGCGTCAGAACTAAACGACTACGGATTCTGTTCAAGCTTGCAAAAAAAGTCTCGAAGTTCATCCGTTTACTGATTCGCATCTAACATGTGCAGTGCTAATAGATGACCCGGCCCTTCGCAGTAAAAACCATTCTAGTTAGGTGTGCTTCTGAATGTGTTTCAAAAAATTACCGCAGTTTGTAGCTGTTACAAAGGTCTTCGAATAGGGTTACAGAGGGGTTATCTCAGTTGGGTGGAATTTCAAAGGGCGACTCGGTAGAAATGAAGTAACCACGAAACAGATGGCTGCGGACATCTCGTCGGTCTGCGTTGCGTCGCGTGCGTCCGCGAGGAATGTGGTGATCGATCGGCTCACGCGACATGTGCGCGGGCTGCTGAGTAGTCCGGAGCCTTCTCTTTTCGCCGGCGCACTCACCATTTCAGGCATCTGGCAACTTTTAGGGTGTTCAGAAGAAGCCTCTGGTTCGGCATAATTTTTTAGGGTAATTTGTTGTACTGTATATGAACCTTGAACCATATTCTTGGGCTTACTGTTGGTCTTGATAAATATTGTGCCACTTGAAGACAGTGTTCACAGTAGAAAAAAGTTTGCGATTTCTTGTCAAAAACGTAAGCGTTGGGTTCTTTCAAAGAGAATGAGAACGGAAGTACAAAAAAGTGTCAGGAAATGGGTAAAAATCTCTTGGATCAGCCAACCCATTGGATAAATCCACCCACGTCCAATAAAAGTTGTCCTGCCTTCGTTTCAAAAGAGGAACAGGCACCGAATTTTCGAATAATCTTTATCTCGAAAGGCTTTAACGTCCCAGCATGTGCATCGGACCACCTTATTTCCAAAAAAGTTTTGGTACAGGAAACAGAAAACAAAGCCACTTACCTAAGGATTTTGAAGCGCGGAACCATTTCCCCGACCTCAGTGGCCGTATTCATGAAACTATGGGTGCCTCCCGGGAAGGTTTTTAAACCATCCGATGTATGCGGCCAACGGACTTTGGACCTTCCCGCTAGGCTCACGTAGTTTAATGAAGACGGCTATACAATTCAACTCCGCATTGCCGTTTAGTCCGCAAAGTGCACGCTGATTGCGAAAGCGTGCTGCGGCGCGGCTGCTAGTACCCTCAGACAGGGATGTGGGATCACTTTAGCACCGAAGGCGAAAACCTCCTGGGTAATCCCACATCCCTGTCTGAGGATACTTGCAACCGCGCCGAAGCACGCTTTCACAATCAGCGTGCACTTTGCGGACTGAACGGCAATGCGGAGTTGAACTGTAGGTTGGATGCGTTGTCTGCAGTCTTCCGAAACAAACAAACGGGCATAACTAATTTTTTTAGAGAGTTCTTAAAACAATTTCTCCCGGTATTTGAGTGTTCGGTGGGAACTTTTCCTCATTAATTCCCTTACAAAGGAAGTATACAAAGCATAGGTCGGATCTGTCAAAACGACTGGTATCGTTAGTATCTCTTGTGCCTCAATAGTAAAACTGCGCAGTATGCCGCCCGAGCTGCAGGTTCCAAGAAGTTACAAGCTTAAAAAGCTCGTTTTTGTGCTTTTTGTACCTTCCGAAAAGCGCATTAGCCTTTGAAAAATTCTGGAACAGACCTCATAAATGTGTTCAGCGCCCAAAAACACCCCCCTGATCAAAGTTTAGGTGGAGGCACATTTTCCATACCTTGTCTAGACTGACAGCGTTTTGTACGGATTTTCGGTTGGGCGTTTATCTATACCGATTAGAGGGTTTTGGAAGCGTTTTAGAAAAATGTTCCAGATTTGACTTGATATTTTCCCAGGGGGATGGGGTTGAGGCGCTGATCACAAATCTGTATTTTATTAGTTGATTTTTTTTGTGTCAAACGAGTCTAATTTCGTTCGAAACTTCCCAACCGGGGAAAATTTGGAGGGGAAAACGCCACTTTCGAGATTTCCGGATTTCTACAGTAGATATGTCTCAAAATCATTCTCTAAGGGTTATTTGGAGTGCTGAACACGAATCTAGAGTCCGTTTATCGATTTTTTGCAGATTACGGTGGGTATACGGTAGTTCTGTCAAAATCTAAGATTTCACTCAAAATTTGTATTCGGAGGTTTTTCGGGGTGGAGAATACGAATTCAATGTCCGTTTATCAATTTTCAAAATACTAAGGAGGGTTTTGCCCCCTAGATGACATGTTACCTACCTTAACCTACAGTAAACCTCAAAATTTCGACAAATGGACTTCAGATTCGTGTTCACCACCCTAGATTACCCCTTCATACAACTTTTGAGCTGAATCCGAGAAAAATATTTGGAACTCAAAAAAACGCCTGATGGGTTGACGGCAGGGTCCAGCAGGTGTGGATAGCTTGCCAACGGGTGGTGAGGAGGGTCGTGAAAATTTTCGTGGAAAAGCGAAAAGTTAGTGGGGGATCGTAAAATTTTTGTGGAGGAAAATATATAGTTCACGGGAAAAAAGATAAGAACATTGTAGAAAATGTAAAAAAAGGTTTCTGCTAATTAAAGAAAGATTCGCAACTGTTTACAACCTGAAAAGAACCAGTTTCCAGTCCATTCAACTGTTTTTAATCCCCTTGTAGGCGGAAATTCGCTGTACTTCAGCTTCAAAATCCACTATAAGACGTACGACCCCCCATTAAAAATCAAAATTTCAATTACAAAAAAAAGAAGCTGAATTCCTGATAGAATTCCCCACAAATTATCACATTTTCATTTCCCAACTCGACTGGTTACAAGGATTCGGGTGAGGTAAAGTGGTGCACGTTGGCAAGCCACGTTGGCAAATCGCAGGGTTTTTGCCATCACTATCCAACAGGTGGCATCCCTTCAGCAATAAGATTTTGAACCACCAAGGGTCCAGACTTGGAGGTGATTGGACTGTGTCAAAATTTGCACGGAGCTTCTTCTCCCAGCTTCTCAAACTTCTGAAATAATAATACCATACTTGAAAATATATAGGGCGCCATGAAGGGCGCCAGGCCCGGACGCCATTGTGGGAACGGCGCGAGGCCTGGGGCGGAATTCACGAAGCGCTAACTACGTTTTAACCATGGCTACCGTATCCACGGTTAAGCACATCGTGTGTGAATCGATTGGCCTCAAACCATGGCTAAGCCGTGGTTATCGTTTCGTGAATTCCAGCCCTGGGCGCTTTCTATCATTGCCATATCACCCTTGGTCGTTCTTGTTAAATCTTCGCCCCAGTGGAGGCGAATCGGTATTTTTCGAGTTCTTCTGAGTAATTATTACTGAAAAAATGACGTCATCAATTAAGCACAAATCAAAATAATGATTAAAATCTTCAATTCGTAATCGATTACAGGAGTAAATGTCCGAAATCGCCTTTTTTAGACGTTGATGTCTCAGAAACTACCTGAAATCAAAATATGTATTTGGGTGAGAAATTTTCTCCTAGGCCAATAACTTTTTTTATTCAAGAAGGGGAAGGGAACCCTGACGTTTGGCTAAGTTTGAGGTGGGTTCTAGCTGGATTCTTTAAATGAAAAACAGAAGGACATAATTTTTCCTGAAGGGGAGGGTCGTTATAATTTCCCATATTTTCAGGTGCGGACCGACCTCCGATAGGGAGGGGGGGGGTCGTGAGTATATTGCGGCCTTTGCCAACGGGCTGCTGTACGCTGGTTGACGGGTCTACGATTCTTGTTGAGCCCTCCGATTAACCTCTACAGAGGCGAATCTGTTTCAGCGCTTGGGAAATCATCAAATGTCACACTTTGCTACGAAAATTTGTCCCGGTAGTGAGATACAAATTGAACCTGTCGAGCCCCAAATGTATTCCAACTCCTAGAAGTACAATCAGGTAATTGGAATATATTCCGTTGCGAACGGCCAGGTCGGTGAATGGTACTTCCCTATTGAATGAAAGCTGCGTCGTTTCTCGTAACGACAATGATAAATCTGGGGTGGTAGTAAATGGGGTGTTAAACGCGAATAAACCGCTACCTCCAAGCCGCCAACATACCGCGACATTAATACAGTAGAGCCGCCAAATTAACGCGAGCAAACCGCCACCTTCTGGCCGGCTACGAACCGCGACATAGGTGCCACGGTTTGTTGCCGGTTTAACGAAAGCTGCCCTCTGCTTACACATACATTATGCGTGACCTTCGTCCGCATAAGTATTTTCTACACTTGGACACGAACGACGTTTACGGTGGAAAGACGAGGGATCGGAAAAATTGTACAAGTAATGCTATTTATTTTATTCATTAGGAAGATCGTACCTCTTCACAAGAAGCTATCCGTCACGGATCCCAAGAACTACAGAGGAATTTCTCTACTTCGTAGCATTTACAAGGTTTTAGAACGTATCATTCTCGAGCGACTCATCAAAGATCGTGAGGAAACGACCAGAGAGGAGCAAGCCGGTTTTCGACCTGGAAGATCGACCATCGACCAAGTGTTCGTTGTGAGAAGAGTAATCGAATCGTAGCAGCGGTATTCGAAGCCATTACAGCTTGCTTTTTTGGACTTTGAAGCCGCATTCGACTCTCCTCATCGTGATCGATTGCTCAACGCTCTGCGAACCGATGGAGTCCCGTAAAAGTATGTTCGACTAATCGAGGACATGAACAAAAGAACAACAGCAGCAGTTCGTACGCCTGTCGGATTTACGTCAGCTTTCGAGGTGAGAACAGGAGTAAGGCAAGGAGCTGTAGCAGGACCTTTCCTCTTCCACTTTGCCGTCGATGACATCATGCGTAGAGTTGCAGAACAGTTGCAGAACACGTGATCCTAACACCATCAGGACGCTCCCTTGTCGACCTGGAGTACGCCGACGACATAGTGTTATTCGCTGAAAACAACGCAAAACTGCAAAGGATCGTTTCGAAGTATGCCGCAGCCTATGGACTTCGTCTTCGTCCCGACAAATACAGGCAGATGAGGGTCTCTCAGAGGCCTTCTACGGGAGTTCGTGTGGACGGACAACGTATCGATTTGGTGGACGATTTCTGTTATTTGAGCTGTTTGCTAAAGAACGATGGTAGTTATGCAGCGGTTATTCGACAACGATGTGCGAAAGCTACGTCTGCATTTAGTTCTCCAACCAAGTGTTTGTGGTCCACCACCATCGCGAAGGAAGTTAAGTTGCGCGTCTACCTATCCGCTATTCGCCCTATCATGATGTACGGATCGGAGACGTGGGCAGCACCGAAGACGCAGATGGAAAGGTTGGATTGCACGAAGAGGAAGCTGTTCAGACGTTTGCTCGGATATTTCTGGCCGCGGATGTGCCACAACGAAGATCTCTACAACGAGGTTGACGCCTTACATCTACGTTTGACACGAGGGAGGTGCCAACATCTCCCAATGCCATCTCAAGCGGCAACGGAAGGTCGTCTTCGTCTGTTGGGGCACATTTTAAGAAGACCGCCAGATCGTCTTGTTCAACACGCTCTAAGGATGCTTCCAAGTCCTGTCTGGAAACGGCCGCCTGGACGTAGGCGAAAGTTCTGGACGGATGTGGTGAAGGAGTATTTGAAATCACTCGGCATTGAAAGGCAATTCAGGCGCGATGTTTTACTTCGCAGGAAGTGGAATAGTGATCAATGGATGGATTGTGTTCAAATTGTGGCTGAGGACCGTGACAAATGGACACGGCTGGCTACTAGGACGGCACACCTCGGTGAAGATGCGGAATGACCGCGTCAGGCGAAAGCCAACCGATTAAGTCAAGTAAGTCATTAGGAAGAGCATTCGAAGGGAACTTCGTAATACTTCGCTTGTTCGAAACACGATCAGAACGCATTTTCAAAAATTTTCCTTGGAAATCCTAATTCTCGTAATTTTTTATGAGCTCCGTGAGTTTTCAGGACCACTCTCGAAAAGATATGTTAGGTTAATCATTAGCCTCAATCAATCAAATGCGTGTGATCTTACATAAGTTTGCATTTGTAGTTACTTTGTTATCTTTTTTTTAAATCTTTTCAAACAAAAGTTTTTTTGAAAAACAAAAAAGTTCTCCAAAGGAAATTTCAAGCAATTGAAAATTTGAAAATTTCTGGATGAATTATTTACAAGGTGTTCTTGGGAAGGTAACGCTAGGTGCGAAAAAGACATTCCGAAACTCGTCGAGTAATGCATAAATTCAAAGAATGTCCTGCATTCAACTGAAATGGATAGTTAAAAACCTATAAGAATGATGATAAACTAGATAGTCTATTTTCGTTCTTAAAAAAGAATTCATGTGTTTTTTTGGAAGCGTGCAACTGAAGTCTGGCGTCCGAGATTGGGGTAATGGTGTGGTTTCGGTCATTGATGCAGTTGAATTTGTGAAGTGTTTGCCGTCTTCTCAAAATGAAACTAATTCCCCGCCCGCAGTTAGTGCTGAAAATATATAGAAACACTGTTACACACTCATATGCGCATCATGCAAGGAAAAGATTTTGTGCACATATTTCAAGGTAAGAATTTGAAACACTTCGAGTGGCTCTACCAATGCACCAAAGCAGGCGCGTCGCGGACCCTTAAAAAAAATAAGAGGCCACGATGGCACTGATCTGGCAATGAAAGAGGAGTATTCGAATCTTGCAGAAAAAGGAGAACAAATACAGATGGTTTTAGAAACAAGTTCGCATTTCTTTCCCACAAAACTCGCCCGATACGCCCGGACTAATGCTGATTAAACATTACTAAAGCATCAAATCACTTGAAATCAGTGGCTTGGAGAATTTTCACATTTTTGCACTAAAAAAGTTGTGGGAACCCTTTCGAAACGCGAGCAAGCAAATAATTCACTACATACTCCTCATAGCCTGTGCTATGCAATGACTTATGAAAATGAAACTAACCTGATAATAGCGAAGCGAATGAATTTCGGAAGAAAATAAACAAAAGCGGGAGAAGTGTCGGCGCTCGCCAAAAAATTAATAGCTGATTGGGAGGGATTGATCAGTGCCACCAAAGAAGACGGCCAACGTGTTTCAGCAATGATCCCTGCTTTGTTTTTGTTCTCTCATCACCCGTTTCCCTGGCGGAAGCCGCTAAAAGACTATCTCTTGAAACACCTTTCAGTTTTAAAGATAGGCTGACGTCCTGAATCAAAATGGCTAACAGAGCTATCAAACTTCCTTAAAGGCAGTGTTCACGATATGAATCGTTCTTCTGCTTTTTCGCCTATCTTGAAAACGGCCCCATGCTGATTCCAATGATATCTCTGAAATCGCACAAGACCTTCAGGGAACGGAGTTATGGTCCCTCAAATATTAAGCTAAGGAAACATGGTGGACGAGTTGTCCGAGGCTTGTAACTTCCGCCTTTTGCAGCCGATGTATGCGAGCTGACCTGAGTAGAGAGAGAAAATGAGAATGAAGGGAAGAACGGGGCTATTGATCGGAAACCATCGCTCATCTCACAATCTCGAGTATTCATTTGTTCACGTCGGTGGGCGTGGAAAGTGCATCTGGGGGTGACGAGCTGGTGGGTGTCCAACTTTGGGGCCGTGGGGGACCGTTCCGAGTTTATTGTTCTCAGTTTTTTCAACGTTAGGGTGACGGTAGGCCCCGCAGCTGCCGATCTCCATCAAAAAATCAGACATGGTTTTTATCGTGGACACTGCCTTTAACCCTCTGCATTAATTAAACTCGTACCTGCCCTCAGTATAGATGGTCAACACTGTTCCTACTGTATCTTGCTAACCGCATCCAAAAACTTCTCGGGAGGAGTTTTTCGTTAACCGACAATTCCTCTCGCATTTCAGCACTATTTCCGTGCTGTCTGCAAGAGTATGTTAAACGCGAACTTACCGCGAGGATGCCACATGTCGGAATTTAAGAGAAAAAACAGCCCTGAAAACGTTTTGAAATCGCTATTTTTCGTAACAAAGGTTACAATTGTCGCTTTTTCGAGGCGTTTACATTGAAAGTGTAACAAATGCCTACCACTGAGGGATGTTAGAATGAAACTTGAACGAATTCTCTCCCAACTTTTAAGAGTCCTGCTCAGATTCTGTTGTGGTTAAACTCACGTTTAACGCGAACTTAACGCCTGTTAACTCGCGTTTAACACCCCCAATTACTACCACCCCTGTGTAGCGAGGTCGAGGTCGTCCTGGAAAGATCATATTGTTGACGCAGAACGGGAAGACGTACGTGCAGCATAATAAGCACTGGTCTGAGGATGGTTTAGTGTGCGAATGAAAAAAGAAATGGGGGAGGACAGCTGTGAGAGCAAAAGTTCGAAACATATTTCAGAATCCAGAACTATGTGTAAGCCCGTTTAAGACTACATACAAAAATGTGCCCTCTACGTCTTCCGAATAAACATCTGACAGGGGCTCAAAGTCTTGCAGCAGTTGAAAATCGTCCGAGTCTGAACTCCGAGAACAAAGCCAGGGATTAAAAGGGAGCCAGAGAGTGATGGAGTGGGTCCATTTCTGCCTTCTGCATATGCGCCCTGAGTTGAGGTGCTTTCAAGTAAAAAGAAACTTTGATATGATTGTTTAGCGTTAGGAAGAAGTACGTTCTCGCCACTAAAACAAGATCAAGGTTTGAGGGGTTAATCTAAAGACAGACTCTAAACTAACTGACAGTTTGGCCTGAGCCACTCGTTGGTCATTTAGCCGACAGAAAAAATTGTTGATAAATAGTCAGGAATTTCCCCAAGCCGCCTGACAGTTCGGCTCCTTCTCCCAATCTAGAGTCGACTTCTGTTGCTGTCCGATCCAATGTTGTTGCTTTCCAGAAAACCGCTTTTGCTGTCCGGGCCCCTTCAGTTGCAATAGTGGCCCGTAGATTGGGAGAACGAGCCGAACTGTCAGGCGGTTTCGACTCTTGCTCGGTGCGGCTCGGAGCCGAAAATTGCCTGAGAAGATAATGATGAAGATTCCGCGTCTTCAATCCCTGATGGACTGCTCCGCACCTTCGACTTCGTAATCGTAGAGAACGAACGGTGACGTCAGCAGTGAGAAAGAGCACTCTTAGTGCTCTGTCTTTGCCCACAGCGCTCGCCAATATCTTTGTAGCCGGCGTCACCATTCGGTCACGCCCAATTACTGACGCTATGAGTCAACTCCTCGGCCCCTACAACCCTGCCTTCTTTGGAGTGGGAATCAATGAACTGAATTCACATCAGGACTTCTGATAAAGATGCTAAATAAAGTTATCGTTATGGGAACCGCTATGTAGAATGGTGTCCTGAGTTGTGTTCTTCAATTTAACCACTGTGAGCGAATTGAAGTCAGGAATAGTGCCTAGGGTGAACACTCGACGGATTTTGACAGAGTTTCTAAAAAAATCCAGCGCTTCACGGTGGTGGGAGTGCAGTCTTCACTTTTTCTTCACTTACTTTAGACAATCTGTCTGCACCTAGACTTCGTTTCTCCAGAGCATCAGTGTTTTTGAGTGGAATTTCACTAGCCGGTCCACGAGCAGCTTGTGTAGGGTGCCAGTATTGGTAAGTGATTACATTGAAGATTACGTGGACAAAAAAAAGGAGAGAGGAGACGTACTTCACGAGGGCCCTAACGAACATCGCCGTTTCCACCCACATATGTATATGTAGTTGGGTCCGTGTCCTGTGTCCTCAAGAAAAAAACGTTTAAATTCAAACAGCGGCTGGCACGGCGGTTTAATCCTCAGAGATTGAAATTTTAACCGCCACGCCAATTCATACGTTTTTTCTCAAGGAAATAGGCCGCGGATCTAACCATATGTACATATTTATATTCGTGCGCTTCCAGAGTAAAAGAAAGAAAAGAAGTTTTCTTGGCTGGAACACAAACGCTTTCCCTGTGTTGACGCCAAATGAGTATAATAGAGAGCTATAGCGCAAAGAACTTTCCATGCGAGATGGAAGACCTATGAGGTAGCGAATTCGGCTTAATGAATGAAACCAAACGACAAGTGCATGAAAATTTGAACTTGTTTCCCCTTGCTTATTCTTTTATTCAAAACGTAAGGAAATATCGGATGGAACTCGTATGTGTTGCTTACCAGGTCATTTCAAAAGAGGTAAATGTGATAAAAGCACTTCTAAAGACCTGTACATCCAATGTACTTTACAATATATCTTACACAACTTTGAAGGTTCTTTGTCGAACTGCAGTGAAACGTTTCAGTGAATCTGACCACCACACAGGTGTGAAAACAAATAAAATGCCCAATAAAAAAGACACGGGTATCAGTAGGGTTAATTACTGGATGTAGCCACCCCTCCTCCACCAATCAAAGAAGGGTTTGTGATGAAAAAGATTTTTGAGCTCCCTTCTTGGAAAAGCAAATATGGCCATTACGAAAGTAAAAGTAAGCGGGAAAAAGTGAAAATTTGCGGGAAACCGCACAAAAACAAGGTACATAGAATGGCTACTTACAGCTGTACGTACGCCCCCTAATTAACGAGCTTTTCATGATTTTTTTTCCTTACCTCTTCGCGTCGTGGGTGGTCCGGCCTCCCACTGAAGGCGATTCTGTTGAATGAAATGGTGCTTGATCGAATAGTTTTTCAAAATGCTCTCGAATTTCCAGGCTCCGAAGAAGGCGAAGACGCCGAAACGTCAGCCGAATAAATCTGTATCATACTCGGTTTGAAGCTGCACATAACATTTGCCAATATCAACGTTGCCAATGCCGAGATTTATTGAAAGTCGTACATGGACAGTGTTTTCATGAATGCTTCTCGGTCTTTTATTTTGCTCTTTAAGGCATCGTACGTGCAGAAAACCGCATATCACTTTCCATGTTTTTGTGTAGCTTAGCCTCTCTAGTGAACGAAAATGTCGAAGGAGGCAACGAAAAATCTCCATTCGTAAAGTGAAGTCAATCGGAACACATTGCAAATATGAGTTTGAATTTCGCGCCAAAATGGTTTTTGACGTTTTTCTGCCTTCGGAGGCCTCGTCACTATAAGTTTCGAAGTTTTGCTGCATGTGGAGTTTGAGCCATAACTGTTTTTCATGTTGTTCGACGGTCGAATCAACATTCTATGAAAGAGTGCTAGATGACTGGTGAGAACTGGTGGCGGATTCTCATCTTTAACCCCTTGCAACCTCAATACCCTAGGTTTTTGACGCGCCAAAGCTCACCGGTGTGGTGTGGCGGTATCATTCATGAAATTGAGCCTGAAAAAATTAAAATCGGTGCGCGGACGATGCCTTTAAGTAGACCGTAGTCTCTAGAAATGCCCAAAAATTTTATAAGCAAAATAAAAGATGGCAAAAAAGGCATTTGTAGAGATCTCGATGACTGGGGGCGAGCGGACACCAAGCTACATAAAACTTATTCCTGAGCGCTTTTCTACAACTTTTCACTTTTTTTCACATTCGAGATGACCAGATTTACCTTCTTATGAGAATAGCACAACACCAGTTTTTATCGCGAACCCTGCCTATACCGAAATTTCTACTCCTGTTCTAGTTTAGTTCTAAGTAAGCAACTACTTTAAGAGCAAAGGAAAAAGAGGCAAAACATGCATTTGTAGAAATCTTGTCAATTGTGGGCAGGCGGACACCCAGTAATGATCTGTTCAGACTTTTTTCTGCCCTTTTTTTACTTTTTAATTATTTTCGCTTTTTTGATTGTGAGTCTACCTTATCATAATGATTACACAAAAACGTTTTCATGTCGAACCTTGCCATTGAGAGAATGTTACCACAATGCTTAGTGGTTACCTTGTGTTAAGTTGATCGCGAAACGTTTGGCTGCAAGCGAGATTGAACCTTCATAGGTGAGCGCCTTTCCGTACTCTATTGTACAGGGATGACACTGTTTCAATCTTTCCCGGAGCCAAACGTTTCGCGATCAATTCAGCATCTGGTGTTACCACCATAAATGATCTCCATTCCACACTGCCGATCTCAACGGAAGCGTCTCCGCGATTCTCAATTGAAAAATTTTCGTATTCTTGAAGGCATCGTTCGCGCTGAAAACCACTTTCCATTTTCAGGTTTAATATGATGAATGAGCCCGCTAGACCACACCTGTGAAGTTTTCAGCATCAAAAACATATGGTTCTAAAGTCAGGCGCAACTGATCCGGTGTCGACAACTTTTTTCTCGGGAACTCCTAACATCCAAGTTTGCACAGCAAATACTTTTCATTTTTCAGTGCTTTGTATCATAAGAAAGACAGAGACATCTACTCACTTATTAAGTTCAAAGCGCAAAGCCACTATCGACGTTTAGAAAAAACTTCTGACTCAGTGAAGCGAACACCACGAAATCGACGGAGAGGGCGGGAAAGAAATTATTTGTAGGAGTTTCAAGCGAGATCTGTTTCCAAACTAAGGGTTCTGTGGAGATTCTAAGCTATTATCTTATACCTCAGGGGCTTGCCTGCTCATGAGCATAAAAAAGTGGCGCGTTTTTATGCATGCACGATGCCCTTAAAGGCACAGTCCAACCTCGGAATCGCTATCCTGTTTTTCTGCGTATCTTGAGAACGATCCCACGCTGATTCAAATGATGTATGTAGAATCGTAGAAGACCCCGTGGGAACGGAGTTATGGTCCCTCGAAAATTGAGCTACGGAAGCATAGTGGACGAGTTGTCCGAGGCTTGTAACTTCCATCATTTGCAACCGATTTATGCGAGCGAGCCTGTATGGATAGAGGGGATGAGAATGAAGGGAAGAACAGGGATACTGATTGAAAATCATCGCTCATGTCGCCACTGTTCAGCTCGAAAGATCGTAAAAGGGGCGTGCCAAAGTGGCTTCCGGGGGTAGGCGCCCCAGAGTGGCTTCCTCCTATATTTCGCTTATCCGCAGGAATTGAGAGCTCACACTTGGCAGGTGTTATATATGGTCGGCCTACTTCACATTTATATGGAAATTTCAAAATTCGTCCTTGAGCTTGGACTGTGCCTTTAAGGGCAGCAGACACGCTCAAAAATTGTATCGGTTTTATGTCATAAATCGAAGATTTGAATCTAATGGAAGTATGGCAAACTAACGAAAAACCAGACGAAAACTCCATGCAAATGAATAATTACTGTTTTTGTCACTAGGTAAAATTGGACGAGTTATGCCCGAGCGGTGGAATTAGCTAATATTAACGGTGACATAGCAAAGCCGATAGACCCTTACAGCCTGTACTAGAACGCTCACCTCGTTGGAAGCTTCAAAAACCAGCAGAAGTGACCGTATCCGTATATTGAGGGGGCGGGGTTGAAAGCTCATGCGCGTGGCTGACGAAAATTTTTGACTCAAACTTAGTAAATTTCAATAGTTTTTGAGGCTTCCATCGGCGTGAGCGTTCTACTAGGGGCCATAAGACCCGAGTAGCGCAGTTATCTCAACAACTTTTTCGAGCGTGTCTGCTGCCTGTAATCTGTGCAAATGCAATTTTTTCACTTACTATGTGGTTGACTTCGAATGAAATGCAATTTCAAATTGATAACTACTAATTACTCATTTGGTGATACTATGATGACAGTGCCGAGTGCAGGGAAAAGGTCATAGCCACAAATGGGTAGGTGAACTATCCTTTGTTGGATCCTGCGAAAAAGAAGCGCCTTCCAACGGCTGCTATGAAATACAGAAGAAGTTCAGATCAGAAAAAGCACTTTCGCCGTGAATGAAAGAAAATATATGCCAGTTTTACAGGAGAACACAAAGAATTCAAAGAAGGAACTGTAAGTGCCGCCATTAATAGCCGCTACCAACAGGTACTTATAGTCTAGGAGATCGAGCTATTAAACGCTTTCTTCAAACGAACTAGCGAATCTACGACTTGGTGATCCGTTTAGAGAGCTCAAAAAGTGCGACAAACGTTATTGTATGCCAGCTGCCAGAGGCAAAGAGTAAAAAAGGCACCGCATTTTGCTCTTCGACTAAATCGAAAAGCGCCAAATCATGATCTTTCTCTTTCGTATTTTTCTTAAGGGCTCTCGTTTTGGAAAGTGTGGATTGGAAATGCAAAATAAATCACACGGAAATGCCAATGGTGTGAAGAGAAAAACGCTTCCTTGCTGGAAGCCATCGCAATCTCATGAAAAATTATCGGATTTGGCAAGTGAGAAATGGACCCCCTGTTAAAGTGAGTGAGTATTCGTAGCTGTAGAGGGATGTTTTCTGTATGGTTCACAGGTGAGCCAAGCCGCTTTTGATTCATATTTTCCACATTGCCCGAGCAGGTTCGGATATGAAACAACTTTCGGTACTCTCTTCAATCCCTCTGTACCTGTAAAATGAGCCATATCTGGAATGCCTCCGAATAGGGCCGGGCCGAATGTGTGTACCGAATTTAAAGCTATCTCGGCGTACGTGCAATTCGGCTGTAATCGTTTTGTTTACGGAGGTGTCAGGGTAAGGTGCGTGGTCCGGCGCTTGTTCTCCTCACAATTAGTGCAGAGGTGTGGGGTCCGCTGATGTCGGAGAAGCAATACCTTTGCACCAAAAAGAGAAGCACCGCCAAAAACCGGGAATAACATCTTTTCTCATTCTGATTACAGCTTCTCAGCACTCGTCTCGAGAGATATGTAAGAAGAGTATTTCTTGACTTTCAATGAGCAATTTCGATTCATGGATAGATATTTGGAAGCGATTCCCGCAGAAATGTGAGTATGCTATCCTGAATGCCATTCACTATTGTTGACAAACTTCGAGGCCAAAAAAATATTGCAGCTGCTAGCCAGCCCGTTTCCCGATCCGGTAAAGGGTGAAGCAAACCAACTACATATATAAAGTCTGTACGAATGGGAATGTCTGCCCGTGTGGTCGGCGGGCGTGCTGAGCGGCCGTCGGAAAGGCACTATTTCAGGCGAGCCTTTCCGTGTCTGCCAACAGCTGATTGGAATATTATTCAAAATTCGTCAAATATTGCTGCTCATCGATAACCAAGTCAGAAAAATGCCGTCGTGACAGCCACTCGGCACGCACGCCGACCTCGTGATTAGACAGTTTCGTTCGGACGGACTGTATGTAAATTAATGTAAATAATTGAATGAAACCCCTGCCAACCTGCCACATATGTACAGTAAACTACAAAACATGCTGCAGACACTAAGACAACAGAAGTGTGTACGTAAACGAAATCACTTTTCCGTCAGAAGTTACCTTTGACAATGATAAATCTTTGTAATGATGACTCTAAGCGATCCTTCGTTTTGGTGAAGAATCTTGAATACTCAATCCTGTACGAGTGTTTCAAAATAGGCATGAATTCTACCGGAATGAGTCGTAAATTAAAAGTAAGCTCGTCAAAACTATTTGTTTAGGTCAGTTCGTAGCTGTGCCTCGTTTCTTTTTTATTAATCAATATGCAAAAAAACCTATTAATTTAGCGCTAACCGAAATTCAGGTATTCGAGCTCAGAATTGGGTTGACGAAAGGGTTGACGAAAAAGCCTACCTCAGGCGATTCTCGGCCCCGAGCCGCAACCGAACGGGAATAGGAGCCGCCTGACAGTTCGGCTCGTTCTCGAAATCTCCGGTCCACTGCTGTTGCTGTTCGGTCGAAGCGGAGCATCCCGGACAGCAAGATCTGTGGCCCGGAAAGCAACAGCACTGGCCCGGACAACAACAGAAGTCGACTCGCAGATTGGGAACACGAGCCGAACTGTCAGGCGGCTCGGGGCCCAGAATTGTCTGAGACCCTGAACTTCACTGGAACCCCAATTTCAATTCAGAGTATCCGCCTCCTTTTCATTTTCGCTTTTTTTGCAGATATCGCTACAAAGCAAATCCAGCCGGTATCAGTTTTTATAGGATCATGAGCCAGCTCTTCCTGGATGTGCAGTATTATGAATGCATGACAAACTTCATATATGGAAGATGCCTCGGGCTAACATTTTTTAATAAGTGTCTCCTCGGACGGAACGCAAAGACAGATCACTCGCTAGAGCTGGATTTCTGTTCAAACCTTTATCTTGTGGCGAGCTTTCATTAGTCCTGCAAAATACGGCAGAAAAGGAGGAGTTTTGAGTGGCTCCTTCTGTGTCGAAAAATGATCTTGAAATTCGAAGGAACATAATAACAAGGGATATCTGTCAGGATCAGAGAAGAGCGGTCTCTGAAGGACCACAAAACCCTGTCATGATTACAGTTTGTCACAGTACGCAGAATTCCTTTGAAACTGCTTCTAAGGAGTTTGAGAACGAGGAGTCAGTCAAAATGTCAGGCTAAATAGATCTTTCACCCTAAAATCATGTGAGGTGCATAGGAAAGAAAACTGCTTGGGGAATACAAACGTTCAGGTTTGAACGCAATCAAACAAGAAGATTATTTTGAGAGAAAACTTTTCTGCAAGTTCTGTCCATCACTACACTTTTTTCGGATTTTACGGTGCAGAAAATCCACGCGCTCAGAAAACCTCTAGACCTGCCTGCATTGTTGTCTTCATGATTCAATTGCGACTTTCAAAGAAAGCTTTCACGACAAATTCAGTCCGCGGAGTTTCTTTAGCTCCAAAACGGAATCTTCGGTGTAGTGAATGGCAGTAGTCAAGAATAAATACCACAAAAATAAATTGAAGTGAAGTGTGGTCCAATGACGACCGGATAATATCAGTATGAGCCCGCTCATTTTTTTTACAAAATTTGTCTGAATTGTGCTTTCGATGAAGAGTTTTTCACATGGGTGCCACTAAAACATATTCCCAGCTCACTGTTACCGTTCTGGAATTGAAACTCTACTAGCCTAGGATTATATAGTGTACGGAAACATGGCGCGAGGGTACCTCTAGTTCGAGATGCATGATTTCAACTAGCACAGGATTACAGTTCCTTGTAGAATCATACAACATTTCCTCATTTCGGCGGTACCTAGTTTTGCGTCAAGTTAGCGAAAAAAAACGAGGCATATTGTAGCTGGTAGTCCGTAGAAATTGCGTGCATCAGTCCATTCTTAGAATAGTTACACCTAGAAAATAAAGAGAAATTCGCGGAAACCTCTCACCATATGTACACCCCTGCTCCTTTGCCAGTCAACACAGCTTGTGGAGGTTGCATGCCTTTCCACTAGAAAACTGTTCCGGCTACCATGCAATGTCATATTAATTCTTCATTTTCTGATTGAAAGAACCTCTCAAACTGTATTTACTACCGGGTAGTACCCCTGGCTTGAGTGTCATATGGCTTATGATCGTATTCTTATTTCACGTAGGTACAATTGCCTCTAAATATAGAGAGATGATAATAGAACATAAAGAAGATTGAAGTAAGTTGGAGGAGAAGACAAGAATCGACAACGGTTTTCTTCAAAACGCGAGGAAGAATGTTGGAAGTTTCAAAAAAAGTTCAAGAAGACTAGAATGAAGAGTCTAGTGTTCTTATTACAGGGTTCGCGATAAAGCGATTTTCGAGTTTCCTTCATGAGAATGTAGTTTTGGTCCTCACAAAAGTGAAAAAAGGAAAAAACGGAAACTCGCACGAAAAAAGTTGAAAAACAAGGTATAACGGCTAATTACCGGTGTCGGTCGGCCCCTAATTAACGCGACTTTCATTAATGCTTGTTTATCCGCCTATTATTTTTCTCTTATAGTAGTTAGTAGTCTTCAGAAATGCTCAGAAATTAATTTAGTAGCAAAATAAAAGTTGACAAAACATGCATTTATAGAAATCTCTATAGTTGGGGGCGGGAGGACACCAAGCAATAACTTGTTCCTGAGCGTTTTTTCTTCAATTTTTTACTTATCTTCACTTTTGTGATGGCCACATCTATCCTTCCATGAGGATAGCACAGCAACCGATTCTATCGAGAACCCTGCCTTTGAGTGTTGCTTCACTCTCCACATTTTTGTTGATGGAAAAAAGGTGATGGGAAAAAACGCAGTAGTATTCACAAGTGTGCTCTACGAACAAAAGAAACCATCTCCGCAATAAGTGGAGAAAGCTCTGAAAACTGCTAGATTACAAAAAAAGAACATCGAGAAGTTCACCCCTCCTTAAGCGATTTCAACACTTCTTTAGTGGTGATTGGTTGTGTTGGACCCCAGTTAGGAATCATATGTGAGCGCCAGAGAATTTATCTTCCCAGACTAGGAAGGACGGGAGAGGTGGGCTAATGTGGTCCACGGCAGACACTGAGCCGCGTCAAGATCGAGGAGAATTCACTCACGATTATGAGATTCGCGTCGCAACCGACGTCGTTCGGAAATCAGAGTAGGGCGGCTCATTCGCCCTTCTTTCTGCTCCTCTTCACTTTGATGCTCCAAATAGAGGGAGTATAGAAGAAGTGACCTGAATATGTACACGATTTACTCGTGTTGAAGCCGCCTCAGGTGCATGGGTGATAAGAATGCGTTAGAAAAATACTATCCATTCGAATATCCAGGGGCTTGAATGCCTCAGTACCCTAATTTTAGCGAAACAGAAGTGCACAGACAACGGATGTGGCTAACGTTCTATGCAAATTACTCAAATCCGACATTCTTTACGTACACTACTAAAAGGAAAAAATGTTGCAGTTGCAAAACAGAGAACTCTCGATTCGACGTGAATTCATCGAAGAAATCTGTTCAACGAGCTTCGTCCACATTCTTGCTTATTAGGCCCTTGAGGCCTTGATCCAACCTGATGCACCGCGTAATATGCGACGCAAGTTTCGAGTCATTCACTTATTGTAATTCCCATCAAATGAAACAAATTGAATACCTTCTGAATGACCTTATGAAAAATCAATACAAGTCTTTTGTTCTGGCAAGAGAAATTATTCTGGCGCTGTATGAGTTTAGCAAAATGAAGAACATTGCGAGGATGCCATGGCTACTAGAAGTAAAGTTTATTTGTTTCTTTATTGGTGCACGAAGACGTGCATGCACATACTGCACCAACTCGAAATCAGAGCAAATTAATCCAGTCGCATAAAAACAGAAAAAAACATTGAATAAATACAAACACTCCTAAAGACAGTGTTCACGATAATCTTCGATTCTGAGATTAATCGCTAAATCGACTGTTTGGCCCCAGGGTGTAAACAAAATGACGAAGGAGACAATGAAATCTTCTGTAAATCCGTCTTTTGAAATTCGCGACTCTCTGTTGCTCTGTTTTTTTCTTCGGATCCTAACTAATACTGTTTTGCTAAAATATTCCTCTGTTTTTCTTCAAGCCCATTTTTTACCGGTGACAACCACCATGAACATGTTCATCTAATCGGACAACAAGTCCAGGCCTGAGACTGATATCACTGAAATATGACGTTTTAGTGCGTTCCAAGCCGTTTATTCAGCATTTTGGTAACACTTGGTGACCAACGCATTCTTTTGAGTGGAAAATTCCAGAACGATCATCATTGTGAACACTGACTTTAAACTGAAAACATCAAAATAATAAAAAAAAATAAAATTGCTTGGTAAGCCGACCAGGTACGGAACACCATTATCTTTGCTCAAAATGCAAAGCTAAGCAAAAGAACACATGAAATGCATGTGGCTAAAATTGTCTGCAACCCTTCTGTGAATATATATTCAGATTTGATATTTTCTGGTAGGCATTCGTCGGAATGGCAGTTCTACACAGGGTGGATATCGCTCTACTCCCCGCTTCCTATATACCAGGTTGTCAAATAATTCTTGTCCGAAGATCATGCTCTGCTGCTGATGGGACACCAAGGGCATGCTGTACTTCGAGCTGCTCCCGCAAGGCAGGACGGTCACCGCCTCCATCTAAACCGATCAACTCGAGAAACTAGCCGCCGCCATCCGAAAAAAAACCGTTCCCGACAGGCCTCGGTCCACCTGCTGCACGACAACGCGCGCCCCCACGTGGCGAAGGAGACCCAGCAGAAGTTGGCGACGCTCGGCTGGGAGACGGTTACCCATCCGCCGTATTCCCCGGACCTCGCCCCTCCGACTACCACTTGTTCCGCCCGCTGAAGCACCATTTGGCCGGAAGAAAATTCACCAACTACGACAACCTCAAATCCGACATCGCGGACTTCTTCGAGTCGCAGCCCCCGGAGTTCTGGGCGAAGGGCATCGGCGACCTGCACAATCGATGGGCCACTGTTGTGGATAACCGTGGTGATTATATTGTTGATTAGACTTGTTTTCCAATAAAGTTGAAAAAAATAAAAATGGTGAAATTTTCGGACAAGAATTATTGGACAACCTGGTACATATAGAGCGCTGGGGAGTAGAGCGATATCCAAAGTAAGCTCTACTCCCCAGCGCTCTATATATAGTATGCATGCCGAGTACGGCGCAGGAATTCGAATGTTAGGTATTCCTTGACCCTCACATATACTATGAAAAAAGACTGTATTCTACCATAAAGTAGTACTGAGGAGAAACGATAATTTGGGAAAGCAGAAGTTGTTCAAAGAGCTGTCAAAATTTGTAAGCATGCATCGCCCAGACCTGTATCCCAAGAACTTATATGGTCAACGCTATAGGTCACAGGAGAATTGGCGTTCCACATACCTACCCTGGCTAACCTCAAGCATCCGAAAAACTCAAAACGGACTTCGTATACGGGTTTATGGTACCAAATTACCCAATGCACGAGTTTGAGAGCAAAAAAAATAGGACCTCCAGAAAAGAGAATGGAATTGAGCCCCATGGGGCCCTGGAATACCAAAAATTCTCTGCAGGGAATAAGTCTATGAGGTTTAAAACATAGGTCCCTTTTTTTTTGATTTTTTCCGGACGATTACGGTAGGTTACCAAGAGTAGGGAAGAAAATAAGTTAGTGGAGAGCAGGGATGAGCGGAACAAAAATATGCAAATTTGGAAATCGGTTTCTGAGTTTTGAATCAGAAATTTTTTCTCGTGTTCCGGGAATCGGGCGCGAAACGCCTGAAAATGCGCGGAAATACGGTTTTCGGAACGCGAAACGCTGAAAATTTTAGAAGTCATCCAATGTTTTCTTCCTCTCAGATGATCCGATATTTTCGCATTCCTCAGCGTTTTCTGCTGTTTTCGAAATGCGGAACGCGAAATGCCGAAAACGCGCGAAACTGCGAATTTCGGGATGCGAAACGCGGAACTCCGCTCATACCTGTTGGACAGAATCGTAAGGCTTCCGAAGGTGTTTGAAGAAATTTTTGGAAGAGAGGGCATAGAGTGATAAAATTCACAGAATGAGCTGTAATTCCTAAGCGGAATAAGCGATTTTTCCAAGTTAGCAACAAAAGTACAGTACCGGAAACGTACTCTGCAGAAACGGCGTTTTGTGACGTATTTTGCGCGCAGAGAGCGCATAGTGATAAAATGCTTCAGAGCTGTCCGATTTAAACTTTGAAGTTGAACGAGTTTTCAACGAGTCATAAACAAGTAACAAAATAAAATTTTCAACTTCAGCAAGTTATGGGAGTTTGCATAATTTCATCTCAAAATCTCTCGTAATGAACTGATCAGACGGCCATGATGGCAGAATGTCCTGTGGCCGATGGAAAATCTAGAAGGGAATACACATTTTTCGACAAAATTTTTTGAATGAGTTTTTCTCACATATCATTGCAATGGCTTCACCGAGGAACACGATAATTTCCTTCAAATTTCAGTTTGTCTTTTTTAAGTGAGCTTTTATCGACGCTTTGAGCGCTCCGAAAACGGCCATGGACGCCGTTTTTGCCAACAATCTGCTCGGTACTGTATCTGTTGTGAAAAGCTATGTTCAAACTCATACATTTTTGACCAATGTCCCTGACAGTCACACTGCGCAGTGCAATGCTCAAATGAAAATCACGATGTGATTTTAGGCCAAATGTGAAAGTTCTACAACTTGCAAAAAACGTTAGCACGAAGGGAATCGAATCAATTTGTTGTGGCTCGATATTCGTTGCAGTACCACTGCTCCACACGGATTTCACACTACCGACTAGGCTCCGCATAGGCTACACAGGCCCGCTGGCCGCGAAGAGTTCCCTGCTTTTAAATTCTTGCTTACAACATCTTTCACAACTCATTGAGACTTCCTTCAGAAGAATCCACTCACAGTTATTACTACCCTTAGCAAAATCATCCTTGCAAGGCGCTTCATTCTGCTCAACTCGCACAACACTAAATATGTATGTTTCCCTTTTGAGACAAACTTATTGGCATGTGTCTATGCTATGGAAAGCTGAGCTAGGTCCTGTGGAAAAAAGATATAAGAATGAAGGAGCCGGTGAAATTCTGTGGATTCTGCCAAAGTGGGACTCTTTGGGCACATAAAAAACTGGTCATCAGTAGATCTCGAGGGGATCGTCAGACATAGAATTGGCCACGATTTATCATGGGATGTTGTTAATCTTATGCCCCATGGCTTACCCAATGATTGGACTTCTTTCGTTTGAGTGGGTTTCGCGTCTCCCAAATAACCACAAATGGGTTTGATGTTGAGAGGGAAACTAAGCCAATTGAACTCTATCAGGAGTGTATGCAAATGAGAATAAATGAATCTTGATTGTCTCAGTAGCATTTTCCTTACTTGCTAATGTATGTATTAGGTCGCATTATGCTGAACCTACAATAAATAGCTTTTAGTTTCATGTTGGAAACATCACTGCTCCAATAAATCCACCGAATGCATACCAAGCAGTTGTTGCTACTTCAACAGTAAAGAAAAATAGGGAGAACAAGGCAGTTGTAGCAGCGCATACCGCAGCAACAATTGCAAGGTTGCCATACGCGGTCAGCCTATCGCTATAAAAGCTAGTGTTCTGAAGAAGATGCTAAGTCACAAGTTATGTGGCAAAAATAAACTGATTCCTCCATTAAATTTCGCTTGCTCCAAAAACAGCTTACGCGAAATGAAACCGCTTTTCCATTTCTCAAGGCTTCCGAGCAAGTTTACCGAAGAAGCCCTGAAGAACATTCAGTTTTCAGAGAGAGAATTCATCAAATAGCTGTTCAAACAAGTTCGAAGTCTGCCCACGCCTATTTTGTGTCTTTTGTGCAGCAGAGTTTTTAGCGTCGGAAAAGAAGCGTCCACAGCGCTCCTGCGGATGTTCGAATGTCTCAAGCTGATGGGTATATAGCACTACATAGATGATTTGCCGAAGTCATGGCGCGGTTTTTTTATTGGGTCGAAACCTAAGAGAATGTAGGAATGAATTGAACTGAAATCTTCATGTGCAGTCTATGGCACACCAATTGATTCTAACAAGGGAAGTGTTCAGAGTGGTAAACGCATCTGCCAAAACGACTAGTATCGTTAGTATCTTTTGTGGCTCAATAGTAAAACTGCGCAGTATCGCGCCCAGAGCTGCAGGTTCCAAGAAGTACAAGCTTGAACAGGTCGCTTTTTGTGTTTTTTGTACCTTATAAAAAGCGCATTGGTCTTCAGAAAATCAGGAAACGGACCTCATAAACGTGTTCAGCGCCCAAAATTGCCCCCTGAGCAAGGTTTGGGTGAAGGCACATTTTCCATACTTTGTCCAGACTGACAGCAATTTGGACTTGTATGGATTTTCGGTTGGTCGTTTATTTATGCCGATTAGAGAGCTTTGGAAGCGTTTTAGAAAAATGTTCCAGATTCGACTTAAAGCCCTTCCGACGGTGGTTTGAGGCACTGATCACGAAACTGGGGTCTACTTGCCGGTTTTTCAAAGTTTCCGACTTGATTCGTTCAAAACCTCCCATCGGGCGAGAATTTCGAGGGAAAAACGCCACTTCCGACATTCCCAGATTTCTACGATAGATGTATCTCGAAGTCAATCTCGAAGGGTTATTTTATTTGGAGTGCTAAACACGAATCTGGAGTCCGTTTATCGATTTTTTGCAGATTAGGGTACATTACGGTGGGTATACGGTAGTTTGGTCAAAATCTCAGATTTTACTCAAAATTTGTAAACGGGGGTTATTCGGGGTGGAAAATACTGATTTAACATCCGTTTGTTGAATTTCAGATTACTAAGCTGGGTTTTACCCTCTAAATGACATGTAGCTCACCGTAACCTACGTTAAACCTGAAAATTTCAACAACTGGAATCCAGATTCGTGTTCACCACCCTAGATTACTCCTTTCATGCAAGTTTTTGGGTCAATTCGAGAAAAATTTTTGGAACTCCCAAAACAATGCCTGATTGGTAGGTGTCGTTGCCTTTTCGCGAGGCTTGGAAAATACTCATAACTTGTTCGAGCCTGCAGCTCGGGGTGGGATACTGCACATTTTTTACTATCGAGCCAAAAGAGATACCAAGGATACTGTCGTTTTCGCAGATGCGTTCACCATTCTAAATACCTCTCTTTTAAGAGGAAAGAGCTCTGAATGGGTGAAGTGTTCGGACTGTTGTGGTGATGTTAGACGCTACTTGAATTGTTTCCTTGGTCTTGTCACTTATTCAATTTTTCGTACACTCAATCTTCGAATATGTCGTGAAATCGCTCTTTAGACAAAGAAGAAAACGTCAGACTTTTTCCACTTACAACGTAAGTGTCTAGAGCTTCTTAGAAAACGAATTACATTTTTAATGTCTCTTGGGCATCAATAGGTAGTAAGACTATTCCTTTTGTGGCCTATTGGTATTCTTGCGTACAAAAATCCATCTACACATGCGAGAAGCTCACGTGTAAAATTGTTTCGGACTTTTTCAATGGCATGAATGTTTCTCTTCAATTAAGGATTGAACACAGTAATATTGGCTTCTTCAATCGAGCTAACATAGGTTTTGTGTGCTTGAAGGAGAACGGACTTATTCCTGCTGCAAAGACCTCTGAAAATGTGAAACGTTCGCAATTTTGCCTTCGTACACTGGGCCTTTGAGTGCTTAGCGAAATCAAGTTTGTCATCATAATGGAAACCAATGTTCTTCACGGAACTCACAGAGGAAATAGTTACGCAGCCCACTAAGGACGAAGTAACAGCTAAGCTTAATTGAGATTTAAGCTGCAAAAAAAAGAAGTCGTTTGTGGAGACTGCTTGAAAAAGGAAGACGCCGTCATTGTTCCACGGTAGAGAGCAATTTAAACGCTTCGGTGAAACTTCTAACACCCACCCTACAATCAATGCGTGGGTATATACACACTCAACTCGAGAAAACACCCGAATGGAAATGCTCCACTGCAGGAGCATGAACGCTATCCGGCACCTTTCGCTTTAAAATTTTTTAGCAGGAGCACGTTCCGCTGATGCGACATTTGTGGATGTTTATGTGTACAGTTAGGAAGTCAGCCCTGCCGCAGGCGGCATCGGGGACCTTGCCATGGTCTGCAACGAAACGTCCCTTCTCGCAGTCGGCGACGACGGTTATTGGCGGAATTTCTTCCAGGTTCTAGCCAACTGAGCTTTCTATCAAAGGAGTCGCCTTGCATACCGATTGTCCGAGCACTGTTATCATCGTCGAGCATGTGACAGAGAATATGCACAATGTTCCGTATTCGCGAAAAGCGTAAAACGATCTAACAAAGGAACTCTTTTTGGTCAAACTGACCATTCCAAATCAAGTTTACTTTTCAAGAACCAGTTTTGAATGTAGAGTCCAAGTGTGTCCTTCGCAGCTGCCTTGCTGATTTCTGAAAGAAGTTATGAGCTTTTTTGAAGCTTTGCGGAAAAGATTGGGTGGCGATTTTACTTATGTCGAGTCGAGTCATCGAGTCTTGGTATCGACTCAAACAGTCGACATCGAGTTAGTCAAAAACCCGATTATTCGGAAAATTTTTCGAGTCGCCGAAGTATAAAGGCCATCAGTTAATTTTTAGGGTGTTTCCAAAGAAAATTTCTCGGATTCGGCTCAAAACGTTCATGTAGGGGTAATCTAGAGTGCTAAACACGAATCTGAGGTCCACTTGTCCAAATTCTGACGTTTACTGTAGGCTACGGTAGCTATCATGCCATTTAAGGAGCGAAACCTACCTTAATTAATGATTTGAAACTCAACAAAAGGACATCGGATTTGTATTTATGAGCCCAAACAACACCCGCTTAGAAATTTTGAGTCAAACCTGAGACTTTGACCAAACCACCGAATACCCACGGTAATCTACCGTGATCTGTTGAAAGTCGATAAACTGAATCCAGATTCGCGTTGAGCATTCCAAATAAGCCAAAAAAAAACAATTTGAGCCACATCTATCGTAGCACTCCATCAAGAGTTGCGTTTAGCCCTTGAATTTTCCTTCCGATGGGAAGCTTTGAACGACTTTGATAGAAAACTTTGAAAAATCACAAATAAACCTTAGATTCGTGATCAGTGCCCCTAAAAACCCACCTGAGAGAATTTTGAGCGAAAGCTGGAATATTTGTCTTAATCACTTTCTGAACACCCTTATTGACATAAATAAAGCTCAATCGAAAAACCGTAGATGTGGAAAACGCTATCACTCTGTGCAAAGTACGGGAAATGAGCTCTCTCCCAAACTTTGCTGAGGGGAGAATTTTTCATGCGCTTAACACGATTATGAGGTCCGTTTCAAGATTTTCGAGAGATTACTGAGCGTTTTGGAGGGAACAATAGTTACGAAAATCACGGGAAAATACCTATAACTTTTTAAGAGTAATTCTAGGCAGCTGCGAAGTGAAAAATCGGACTCTACGTCTAGAAATGATTTTCGAAAAGTATATTTCATTTGGAATGGCCAGCTTGATTAATAGTGAGTTCCTTGTGAGTTGAATGCGTATTGTGTGGGACTTTCACCATATCTAGTCTATCTAACGGACGAGACGTGATCGCTTGGGGCGGACCGTGCTGCGTTCGCGATACCATCGGTCTGCAAGGTTTCTATCGCGAACGACGATCAGCTTTTTCACTAGACTAAACTCTTCGAAAAGACCATACGCGCATATTTGTCTTATTTAATTCGGACACAACAGGAGGACTCGCCCAGCAGAGCATCCAACCACAGCGCTGTGCTGGTGAGTAGCCAGTGATCGAATTGTATGCATATGGGCACACATCATTTACCGCGAATATGGGGGCTACTCTTCTCTTCGAAAGAGAAGTATGAAGGATACTAGGAAGTAACCATCGTATTACAGAGGATGCATTATCTCCCCATTCGTCGTTTAACTGTTTTGAAAGCAAAGATCTTTGGAATTAAAAACTCATAGGTCCGAATCAAGAGGGAAAGCAGGGTAACATCGAAGTCATAGTTCCGTTTGCAAATACATTCTCAGACAATGGGGTGGACCGACCGCGGGCGAAAAATCGCGTTTCGCACCGACCGCGTGCCACTATCGTGCTGACCGCGGACAAGAAATTCATTTCGTGCCGAACGCGCGCATTTGTGTACGCAAACGAAATAGTGCACGCGGTCGATACGCCTGGGCTGCGTACCAACCGCTCGCGGAATTCCACAGAGGCGTGCTGACCGCGCGCATTCTTCTTTGCGCGCGGTCAGTACGGAATATAACTTTTCGCTGCGGTCGGTACGTGAGCGCAGACAGTCAGTAAGCAAGTGGTCGTGTTCGATACGTAACCGCCCGCGTTCAGGACGCAGCAAAGTGGTCGTTGAGATCGGTTATTCAGTCTTCGCGGCAAGTGCACAAGTGCTCGCGTTCAGTACGCAATCGTCCGCGTTCGTTACGGAGGCGAATTAATGGGTGAGGTCGGTTTGTCAGTCTGCGCGACCTGTACTCAAGTGTGCGCGTTCAGTATGCAATCGACCGCGTTCTGTACGCAAGTGAACTCGTGAATGTGGTACATACGCATGTGCACGTGCTTGATAAACAACGGAATCTCGACCTTCTGCGCATTTCGTCTACCGCTCCATCAGAGGCAGGACTTCCCTTTAAAAGTTTTGACTTTTTTTGTTCTGGTAGAGAGTCTGATGGGTTGGTCTTCTTGACAACTGCGTCTTCAAAGCGGAGAATCCGACGAGAACCTCTGAAATGGGGCAAATTCTTTGACTATAACAGTTATCTAATTCACAACTTTGCTCACACACGTCTGGCTTCATCTATCCTAAGCCTAGAACTCGTTTCTTCAAAATAGTCAGTACTCGTGAAAGAGCTCCGTTACTCGAGGAAGGAACAACAACATGAACTGGCGTAGTGATCCTACTGATGGCCGGTTCTAAGTGTATTTTTGTGTTTTTCTACAGGGCTCTTGCTGACTTTTGCTATAATGTAGGTCAAACCTACACACAGGTGTCGAATATGCATTCAACTCGAGTGACCACACCCATTGAAAGGCTCTATAGCAGGGGCACGTGCTCCAAACAGCAGCACGTGCTGCGAAATTTGGTGGCATAAACACGTGCTTCAAAATCTGATCACGGGAGCATAAGCAGTCAGATAGATCGGAGCTGTCGTAGCAGCACACCGACACGCGACGCGGCCGGCACACCGACTTGCAACTCGGCCAGCTGTCCGAGCACCATATGGGCCACCAGCAGTTAAACGAGGTCTCCACCGGCTAAGCGAGCTAAGTACCGCAAACTTAGATAATGTAACCGACTTCTGAGTCCCGTCTGAAGAGTGCATCTTATGCTTCCCTTTTTTGAAAAATAGTTTCATCATCGAGTTAAACGCATATCATGTGCAAATTGAAAAGTTTATTTGTTCGGGCACGTGCTGAAAATTGAGACACAACAGAAGCACGTGCTCTCCTAGCAGCACGTTCCTTGACTGTGCTCGAAACCGCCTTGTCTCCGAGTTGCAGGCATATTCGACGTGCATTAAATGCGGCGATTGTCTGTGCGAATGCTTTGATAAATCAACACTGTCTTTGAATAATGTTTGAGCGAGAAAACAGAGCAATGTGTCCTTACTTCGGTAGTTGCTTGGTTTTTATAGGAACCCTATCAGTTTTTGTAGGGCCATATGTAGCCATGAAAAACTTCTGCATACTGTTACAACTAAAATTCCTCTATACTTCATACAGTCGTAGCATGAATCGCGCGGTCAATTAGATATTATCAATGCCAGTTTTTAGTTATCTGTGCATCACGCAATTTTTGTGTCATGAGGAAAATCTTCTTCAGAATTTCATATGCTGATATGCTAGAGAGTGGATATCTACTAATAGGAAGTTTTGGGAGAAATCATGAAGCGGTACGCACAGATTCAGGTTCTTCGTCACCCCAAATTCTATAACCTCCTTGATCACCTCGTCATCGGCCACGCTAATGACCACCTCATCGACTCCCACCCCCCCCCCGACTCCACCAGCGTGCACCAGGAAGTCAGCTTAAAACTAGGGATTTTATTCAAATTGCCGGGGCATTCCTTAACATACATATTTCTTTCTCTACTTCCGCTCTCTTTCCTTTTCTTCTCCATTCTCTTTTCGCTCTTCACAACTGCAAAAATTTTTCTTTCTCCTCTTCTTCATCTTTCTGTTGTTGTGATACTTTTGTTCGTTTTACCTTTCTATTTATTTATTCATCTATTTACTTATTCAATTAATAGTTTATTTATTTATTTATTTATTTATTTATTTATTTATTTATTTATTTATTTATTTATTTATTTATTTATTTATTTATTTATTTATTTATTTATTTATTTATTTATTTATTTATTTATTTATTTATTTATTTATTTATTTATTTATTTATTTATTTATTTATTATTTTTTACTTATTTATTTTTTATTTATTTATTCATTTATTTATGCATTCATTTATTTATATAGCTGTCAAGACGATATCGTGGGCAAGACTTTTGCCCGTCGAGCCTATTCCGACGCTGACTCGGGCTCTAGAACTGCAGTTTTCCTTGGAAGTGCGGGAAATTTTTTTGGAGGCAGAAAACAAAAAATTCAGGCTGACAGAAAACGGGCAACAGACAAAAATCGGCATAAATGGGCAGAAAACAGAATTTTTCAGAGAGCCAACAAATAGTGTTCACCTTACAGTACTTCGGATTTTTGACAACATTAAAGTTTTTACACATTTTTCCGTGATAAATGGTTTTTTGCAGAATATCCGAAGCCAACAGTTGCCAGATGGAGAAATATAGACTTCCGAGAGAGGCAGATTATGAGTACAAAATGTCCCTCTGACCTCTCTTTTTCTGAGAAAATAACACTCGATTACTTGATTAGAAGCTCAATATGTGCAGAGAGAACATAGATTTGTTGTTGGTCGAAGCAGACTTGCCCTCCCCTAGCGTACATATTCTGACAATAATTTCGATATAAATTCCGGGTTGAACACTGCTTTACTCCTCAACGCCCTCGAGTCGCGAGCGTACCACGCGGGTGTGCCGCGTGAGTATAAATGTCCTAAGGCACCTCTCACTCCATCATGGCGGTTCGCTCATAAATCTGTGACAGTTTCAACAACTACATCGCCCCATCATCAGTTTCAATGCGCTTCATTTTATTCAAATTCTGAGTCATCCTGTGCATGAAAGAGGTAAAACACAAACTTAGAATATGCGTGAATGGCACAGTTGGGGCAAAGTTTTACCATCTAAGTCAGATCCTTCTTCTTCTCAGATCAATTAAGTACCAATTCGAAGACTTCGTAATGTGTAGATCTGGTTGACCCTGGGCGAAGATTGAAACCTGCCGTGTCGAGCGAACAGCAGCGCCTCCGCTCGAGTAACCACAATAGCGACTCCGCTCGGGTAACCACCATAGCGACGGGCTCACCATAGGGAACAACAGAGAACGCGGATGAGGTTTTCTAAACCTAAAAGTTCACCGTATACTGTGCTTATCTGGGTCAAATTCCGGTCCGAAATTGCGTCTAGACACGCTTCGCGGCCGCGCGCTTCCGAGTCGGAAGAGTTTCCAGCGCCCTAGCTGCCGATCTGTTGACTCTAGGTGGATTTTAGAAACTGGAAGCTGAACAAAAGTGAAGAAAACTGTATAAAAAAGCCATATCGAGTCGGCTTCGGAGCTGAAAACTCGATTGACTCGAGCGCGGGCGGCCGCAAAGCGTGTCGAGACGCAATTGCGGACCGGAATTTGACCCAGATAAGCACAGTATCAGTCCGGCCACTTGTCTCTGGAGTAAGTTTGCCACAAACCGCGGTTCACGTATTTTTATGTTTTCTGTCAAATTTTGTCTATTCTTACACACCATTGATGAGTAGAACAGAAAACAGAAAAAAATCTTCAAAAATGGGCAGAAACCGGAAACGAAAAGTTCCGACACCCCTGGTCCCAACTGTAGTTGAGGTGTGAATGGACAAGACCGACTCTCGTTATTGCGATTACTGTATTCGGTGTGTGTCCTGGCAAGCTTAGAGCACGCCCACGAGGAAGAGATTCAACCGCGGGATGTGGGTGGTTGTAGGCGAGCTAGATTCTCTTGTTCATTCTTTCTTTCCTTATTTTTCCTGATCTCCTTGTTTTACTGAAGGCTCTTACTATTTCTCTCGATCTCGATCGTTTTGCCCTCCTTAATATTACCATTCTTCACCATCTTGTTCTTCTTGGCCTAGTCGTGTTTCAAGTTGGTTTAGTAATAATATGTATTCGACATTTGATGTTTCGAGTTTTTCAAATATAATGAAAAAGAATGTTCACGTGTACGCGAGTAAAATTTTTCTTCGCAAACAGAGCTTATCTTTCGTGGGGAAAAAAATCTGAATATGTTTGCAACAAAGCAGACACTGAAAAACTTTCTTTCAGCAGCTTCAACAGCTGACGTGATTGATTGGAAAAAAGTTGTAGAATCACAATCAATTAGGACATTCGATCTCATGAGGATTTGGAGAATAAAACACACAAGTAGTCACCTCACAACACGATGAATACATTGAATCCCGAATAGAGAAACTAGGAAGAAGGCAAAGGGAGGAAATGCAAGAGCGGATATCGATGGTTGTAAAATACAAGGAATGGCATCACAAGCTGAGAAAATATAGTAAATACCTCTCTACGAAAGTTTTTTTGAGATTTAACAGCGGTTGGTACGCACGCACGAGCGGCAAGTATACATTGCTCCCATTAAAAATCCACGTATTAATGCTCAGAAGAAGCGCCGGTGATTGAAAGATTTCTCAGTTTCCATCATGAAGATGTATATTTCGCCAACACTGGAGTGAAAATGAGTGAAATTCAGTGAAAAGCAAGGTAAAACGATCTAATGCGGCAGGCCTCCAACCGCCAAATATATGTAGTTGTTCTTAGGAACGTTAATTCAATTTTGAGCTAAACAAGCCATAGGCTGGAAACGGCTAGCTTAGCGAAAAGTCACTGTCTGGGTCAGCTATCCAAAACGTTATTTCTCTTGTCTACCCTCAGTATAGCATTGAGTCTCTTCGATAGTAGATTCTATTGATTAAATTTTCGGTTGGAAAGCCCGCCGTGTTAGGCCGCTTCAACTTGTTTGTGCATTACCCCAAACCCCATTCCGACCCCAACCTTCAATTTTGCATAGTTTCAATTTACTGGAGCCAGATATTCACTTTCAGGATAAAAACCTTTTTTCACGAACCCCGCATCTGAGTAATAATGCGTTCCGAAAGGGTGTCATTTCGTTGGAACCAACATATGCCTGCAGCGCGTGCATGCGTGCTGACAGCGGTCAGGTCTTTAGAAAAAGTTTCGTACTGACCGAGCAATGAAATCCGGCCAACCACGTGTGAATGCGTGCTAACTGTGGCCAATCCTGTGCCCGACATTTGTGCCGACCGCGTACTGATGCCGTACCTACAGCGGGGCAAAGCGTTACGAACGCGCGTGTATGCGTACCGACCGCCTTCTTTATTTGGAAAGCGTCCGTGCCGACAGCGTAGCAGTACGTATCGACCGCGCTGCGATGCGTACTAATCGAGTGTCAATGCGAACCGACCGCGTGGCAGTGTGTATCGACCGCGTGGCGATGCGTGCCGACCGCATGTTAAGACGTACCGACCGTGAGGCGATACGTACTAACCGCGTGGCATTCCGTACTGAACGCGTGGTAGTGTGTATCGACTGCGCTAATTTGCGTGCCGACCGCGTGCAAATTGCGTTCCAAACGTCGCCCATCCCGCTGTCGGTACCCAACTTGTCCGCCGTCGGTCCACCCCATTGTCTGATTTACGAAGAGCAATAAATCATGTTATGTACTCTGTCTTTCAAGACGTCCATGGATCGCCGTGGGAGAAAATGGAGGTTTCTTCCATATTGGATAGATCACTTGAGACCAAGATCGAAGTGGCTTGCCCTTCGAGGAAATTCACGTTACTACCCCTAATGAACGCCTAATAAACGTCTGCAGAAACGACTCGAGATTTCAATAATTTAATGTCACAGCATTGCTCGAGATTGCACAAATTACCAAAAACGAATCGAGGCAGTTAGGCACGTCGAGCGCGGGCTCTGAGGTGAGCAAGAATTTCGTTGTCGGTTTTGAACTGGGTATCGAATGGATCGTCGAATTTGCATCCGATACGGTAGTTGACGGTGGAGTTGAGGCATTTGCCGCTGCGCCACAAGTATCGCTCCTCAGCACGCTAAACAATGTCCGTAACTATTTCTTATAACGAAATTGATCAGTCGGAGCTGGTTTACCTTCTCGATCTGGTAAGTGATGTAGTTGAAGCAGGCTCTGTGTCCCTGATCAATGTAGGAAATGAAAACAGTATGTGATTTAGGGCAGACAAGATCACAGTACTCCCTCTCTTCTCCCTCGTGGTCCTCCTAGAATTGTGGAGCAATCCTCTTCCATCTCAACATACAGAAGAAGAGAGGGCTTACCTTCCAGCATCCAAGACCTTTTGGTACTGGTCGTCCTGACTCGAGCTCCTCCTCTTTGAGCGTCAGCTGGCATTCAGCCCTGAATTGCAGACTGACTGAGATTTTGCAGAGAGAATGCAAATGCGTTTTTCTTTCAAGTTTCAGGGCCGACATAAATAGCTTCAAAACACAGACTTTTTTCTGTACTTGTCACTTTTAGACGCCCATATACACTGTGTGTTGGTAAAGTCTGTCCAAAAGTAGCTGTCCGCACACGAGGTCGGCGTGCTTGTCGTGCGTCCGTCGCGGAAGTATTCTTCGGACTTGAAATTCAACGAACAGGAATATAAGACGAATAGGGAGTTCTGTGTTTGTGGGAGGTCTCGTCGGAAAAAGCCCTTGCGATGCCCACGCAGCCTATCGCGTGGGCGGACAGTTTCCTTCAAACAAAATGTGGCCGGGATTACGTTTAGGAGCGCGAAAAAATCAGCTCTGCTGTCTCAGCATGAGGATGAAGACTTTTTTTCGGAATCTTCAGCACTGTTTACAACCCAGTTCTCCCGTTTCCACTCGTGTATGTACAAATAATGTAACAAAAGTTGCCCAAAGAAAGGCCTCATGTTCCAAGTCAATTTTCTGAGTGGACACAACTCTAGTTCAGAAAAACCAACTCTCGAATTGACCTGATTCCAAACCATTGCAGTCATGGATACTGCTGAAAAATCCGTACTGAGCTCTTCTCTCAAAACTCTCCAGGTCAACTGATTTTAGCGATTGAATAAGCAGAAGTGAAAGCCGAGATGGAATTATACCTGTCGGGTCCTCCTCGAATTGTGTTGGTTGGGGTGGTACATTTCAACTCTCGATATTCTGCAATGATTTCAATCTTCATTGTATCAGTAGGTTCAAAAACGACTCCACACAGTACCGGAAATATGTTCTGTGATTGAGAACAGCCTCCTTCCTTAATATCATTCCTAGCGAAAAAAAACAACCTTATATGCACTGTATTCTATACGCAAATATTAAAAGGGAAAGAAACAAATCCACTCAAAATATTATGAAATCTAACATTTCCGACGGCTGCATAAAATCATTAAAAAAACAAAAAACCGAAAAAAAAACTGCGCAAGAATCGAAATCGGATTGCTTACGGTGGAATGCGATGGCGAAGGCGATGGAGACCGTAATTAGAAGGAGATGACGGAGCATATTGAAGCGAGGTGAAGTGAGGAACGGAAAATGGCGAGGGCCTTTTAAAGCCGAGATCCCGGATCGTAACAACCGGTTGCTCTTGCATAATCAAAGCTAAAGATGGCTAGCCGAGACCCGTTTCTCGTTCAATGCCAATTCGCAAAACAAGAATCCCATACACGCACGAAGACCGATTAAGTGACCAAAGCAGTAACCAACACTATCATTCGTTGTTAGCTATCCACCAAAGACCACAATTTTCTTCAGAAAAAAAGCCCAATTATCTTCGGAAGTTGTTCATTCACTAGATATATACATATACACTTCCTGCTTGGATACGAACCGTTGTTGTTTGAAAAAAGACGCGGTAATGCCGATGTCAGCGCATAAAGCGGAGGTTTTTTTCTAATTCCGGTCCGCAATTGCGAACTATCGCATGCGGCACGTGATAATCGTGCTGGGAGAAAAGTAAATCGTGTCGGGATCAAAAGGTCCCAGCAAGATTATCACGTGTCGCATGATGAAACAGCCGTGGTTCGGTCCTGACCCTGAGAACGACAGTACGTAGCACTATTTAGCACTTAAGAGACCGCTTGTCCACACTGAGCACCCACGCCATTAAACATTCGATATTTCAAGACGTGGGGTCTTTCTTGCATACAAATGAGTCCTTTATAATGTAACCTATTTACAGCCACACTGGTCAAGCGTTTTGAGTGTTCCTAGTTATTTTACTAGGATATGCGGGAATCACACTTTTCGTATCTTCAAGCTTCTGTGGTCGGAACGAAATTGCTCCAAACTTTGCTAACAATATGTGGGTACTATAGACCATACCTACCATAAACCTGATGTTTGAAATAACGTTCGAGATAATGGTAGATCAATGTTTCAAATTTTGCTGCCCTAACCCCGAGGGCTATTCGAGTAGATGTACAGGGACCTGGGGCGGCATGCACGTACGCGGCGGTTTAGAAGGGGTTGGGGCAGGGGTTAGGGCGTCGGCGCATTTCATGTTGCCCTGCGAGTGCTGGAGATCATAAACGGTGTTTCAGCGAGGTCTCGGCACCTTCTTAGGTAGAATTGGCGGAGGAACGATTTTTCAGTGCTAACCCAACCCCTTTTCAGCTCTCGCCCCGCTATCATCAAACGCACCGACGCCCCAAACCCTGCCTCAACCCCTTCAAAACACTTTTCCATTCCCAATGAAATTTTAGTAAGCTGAGGTAGGTTGATTACGCGTATATTGAATACAAGGTGCACACCAACGCCGCTTCGCGGCGTACTTGTGGACGTGCTTTAGGGTCTATGGATTAATTAAAATTGCAGGGCGGTGCCTCGCTGTGCTCAACAGCCTTAAAGGCATCGAAAAAAAAACATTGTCTTATTTTTCTATGTTTTCGAGTAGGCAAACTCTTGAGGTAAGCCATAATAGCAAAGAAACCCCAAAAAACTCCTGATTTGGATTAACGCGTTTCAAAACTTTTTGAAAAGTTGACTTTCCACCCCCTCCGTCGAATTCGGTGTGTCCAGTGCAATGAGTTTTTCTGAACGTTTGAAGTGGTTTCACTCTATAAACTTTCTAGGTGAGAAAATTTCTTTTGCCTATCTTCTACCAAAATCACTAAAAAATAAAAAGCTTCTACTGTGCAAATTTGGATGATAAGTGCTAGATGGCTGGTGAGAACTGGTGGCGAATCCTCATCCTAAACCCATTTCAATCTCATAACCCTACGTTTTTGACGCACCAAAGTTTACCGGTGTGATCTATCGGCCTCATTCATGAAATTGAGCCAAAAAAAAATGGAAAGTGGTTTCCAGCGCGAACGAAGCCTTTAGGCCCATACAGTACCGCACAATTTTTTGCAGAAAAAGCATTTGCGGTGTTTTTTTTTTGTTTTTTCACAAAACGCTGCATCGCCATAACTTGCTTCAAAGTGGTCCGATTTCAATTTTGAAGTGAATTCTGAACCGCTTTCATTGAGCTCTATACGATAGTGTTAGAAAATAATATGTTACACTTAAGAAATGCATCGAGAAATGCAATATTTGCACCACATAATCCCTCACTATGAACTGGACAGACGATCATGATAGCAGAAATATTTCATGCTCTGATTTGTTGTCGACATGAATTTTAGAAGGAAATACACATTTTCCAACAGGATACGGGAGTTGCAATGGCTCTCTACATCTGCCTCACTGAGAGGAACACGAAAACTACCTCTAAAATTCATTTCGTCAATTTCGAAGCGAGATATGGCGATGTGGCGCTTTCTCTGAGAAATACTGCCGCGACTCTTCCGCTACTGCCCCGCGACTCCACCGTGATCCCGGACTGTCCCGCCACAACCCAGCGACCCTTAACTCTTCCGCGGCTTTGCCGCGACTTCTTCGTGTGTCAAGCGTTCGCAAATCTACCGCGACTCCCTCAGGACTTTTCCGCGACCCTACCGCGATTCGATGAATGAAGAATAGTCCGCTGTTCTGCCCAGCATCTCCCCCGCTACTCCTCCAGCAGGCGCCAAGCCGAAGGAGTTGCGGCGGAGTCGCGGCAATATTTCTCAGAGTTGTATCAGCAAAATATGTCACAAAAAGCCCCTTTTCCAGAAGAAGGATTTGCGCGCTACTGTATGTTTTCACGGAAATCAGTTACACTGTGCTCAATCAAGCTCACGCAGGGAAATTCCGCAATGCAGTGCATAACCCTTTACAGTCTGACACAGATTCGAAAGAAGAGAATCTACGGAGGAAGTTATGACACACTTCTCCATGGATTGGTGAACATTTCGGTTTAAATTAATGTTCAGTTCTTGAACTCATCGCAGAAAGGAACAGTTGAAGCAATAGGCACACATGAATCCTAATATATGGGGTAGAATGGTTTCTCATTGACACGGTAGGTTAATCACCAAGGCTGCATGCGTGGACAGTGTGTGTGACAACCGGGTGTCAATTGTTACCGACGGGTGGCGATGACTAATCTCCGTTCATAGTCTCACACACACACACACACACACACACACACACACACACGCACACACACACACACACACACACGCACACGCACACGCACACGCACACGCGCACGCACACGCACACGCACACGCACACGCACACGCACACGCACACGCACACGCACACGCACATGTACACGCACACGCACACGCACACGCACACGCACACGCACACGCACACGCACACGCACACGCACACGCACACGCACACGCACACGCACACGCACACGCACACGCACACGCACACGCACACGCACACGCACACGCACACGCACACGCACACGCACACGCACACGCACACGCACACGCACGCACACGCACACCCACACGCACACGCACGCACACACACACACACGCACACACACACACACACACACAACACACACACACACACACACAGACGGTCACCCACACCACAAAGCAGCGTATAGTTAGTAGGATTATAAGAATCAGAAACAAAAATAATGCTGAAGCAAACAAGAAAAAAAGAAAACCTGTAACTCCCCCAGAAAATCAGCTGTGCTCTCGATCGATAACGAAATCTGGCGTCTTCCACCGTAGTTTTAGTGTGTGACCGCAACTGCACCATGACCTTTTGGCATTGCGGTAAACTATACATTGTTAGTATCTCTTGGGTATCAAAAGTAAGACTATTCTTTTTGTGGCCTCTTGGTATTCTTGTGCACTATGTAGTAACACGGTTTTTGTTCCTGGCTTCTAAGTGTTATATTTCATTTGCTTGTGCCCAAAGTATGTGGAAAACTGCCTTCATTGAGAACAGAATTCGCTTACACTACAACAGCATGAAGAAAACCCGTTCTTTAAAAAAATAGAAAGATTTTTTTATTCATTTTCGGCATTATGAACAGGTAAAAAACTGCAGAAGAAATAGGCAAACACTTTCGGAAAGCACTCAACAAGGTTCAGAATTGTGTGGATTTCCTAGATTTACGATTGTACTGTGAAGCCCACTCTCGAAGTTGCACCCAAATGCAGTCCCTCATCATGTTTCGTTATACTGTCCTTTGTAACGACTCTGTCCGAGGCTAAGGTCAGGGCTGGTATATTCGTCGGACCACAGATCAAAAGGATCATAAAATGTGGGGATTTCGCAAAGCCGTTGGACAGGGCGGAGAGAACGGCTTGGAGCAATTTCGTTGCAATTGTTCACTGCTTCCTAGGTGATCACAAAGCTGAAATCTACTCAGATACTCGCGGCTTAGTAAGGCAGCACGAGGGGATTACTAACGCATTTACTCGTCGAGGTGTAAGCCCCTTTCGTTCCCCCAACTGCTGCCCAGGGCAGCACGTTGTGTCCTCTTGCTCCGCTGACTGCCCCAACTGCTGCTCGTATAGTTGCCCCACCTGCTGCTACAGTTGCCCCAACTGCTCCAGTCGTCGCCCCAACTGCCGCACTTCATTGTGGCCCCAACTGCTGCTCCTCAATGTGGCCCCAACTGCTGCTCTTTATTCTCGCCCCAACTGCTGCTCCTCATTTATGATCTTTTCTTTTTTCTTGTAATTTTTTATTTCTGGGTGATATGTCGCTTTCAGCAGCAGCGCTGCAGCGACCCATCAAAGATAAAGACCCCAGGGAGGCCTATTGATATCCCTCACAAGAGTTTCATCCTTGATTATATCCTTTGATCTTCGCCACCCATCGAGGAAATGATGCTCGCATTGCCGACTGTCTCATGCCCATGTAAGACTGCCTCGTATCTGGCACGAGTTTGCGAGGGCCGTTCAACCTGAGCCTCGGTCGGTAGTGAATGTGCGTGTCCCAAAAACATTCCCCAACAGAGATATTCTCTATCCATAAACAAGAATCTATTTTCACTCGGTTTTGTGACCGTAAAGATAAGAATTAGGCACAATATTCTGTTTTTCTCGATTTTAAAGACGAATCATGGCTTTCTTTGGGAAAAACGTTATACCCACATATTCCAAAGATGGAAGTTTCCCCAAAATATTCTTAATTTACTAAAATTCGCACTGGTTAGAGGAATGTCTAGGGCGAACGAGATTGCAAATATCAGAGTATCCATCAATTGGCGATCTCTCTATAAATGGTGATTTTTTCCTTCCGAACAAGCAATGATTCAATAAAAATGTTTTCTTCTTTCGAAATTACTGTCGTGAACTTTCTCAGGATGGTTTAAAATTGTTGAATTAAATGCAAAGTAAATTTTGGGAACTGTCTGCTTTGAATATTGTGAGCATAGTGTTTTTCGTGGAGAAAACGTATTGGCCATTTCGTTCCATTTTCGGCAAACCATTGCCGCTCAGCATTTAAAAATACAAGTCCTCGTGGTCCTTGTCCAAAATCAAAAAAATATGTTTCACTGGAAAATGCGAGTAAAGTTCAAAGTCATGAAAACGAATTTTAAAGTAAGAACGTGATTTTCCAAAGTTTTCGACACATACCTTCAAGATTCGAAAAAAAACTCAAGTTGTTGTCGAGATCTTGTAGAACCTACTGGATAAATTATTTCAGAAGGGTTGAACGTTTTTCAAATTTTCGGTCAGTTCCACACAACTATCATCCTATGAGAATGACGACTCATCATCTTTTTCAGTATAATTCATCAGCCTTTGACCGAGCTGGACCATTCACATTGCTCGCAGGGAACTACTTTACTCGAATGTACCATCTCAAACCTAACGAAAATCCTTTTTTTCTAGACGGTGTTCGATTTGATGATCAATTAAGTACCAGATTTTTTTTTGAAAGACTTGATGCAACGAAAATGTGAATTTTGCATAAAATTACCACCTTTGAGGTGGCCGCGCAGGTAAACAGGTAAATCGCTTACGCTTGGAACTGAAAAGTGTACGGGCAAGACCTCAGACTCAGACCGTGCCAAAAACTCCGCGTGTCCGCCTCCCGCCGGGCGCATGTTGCGGCGCCCCACCCTGCTTATCCGATCTGAAAGCTCACTTGAATGCATTCTTCCTGGATTTCGATGGAAATGATTAAAAATCACTAAAACATGTTTGGTAATATACAGATTTCCTAGTTTACTTCAGATTTAATGATTTATATGCTCTCTATTTTTATTCTACTGTGAACAACCTAATCTTTGGGGGTACTTGTATAGAGCTCAGGATTTCTATTATCAAAAACAGCGGAATACTGAGACATGGAGAAATATAGCGGTGCACATCCAATCATTTAATGATATGCTTACCGATTAAAAAGGCAGTTGCGCCCTAATTCCTTGCGATGGCATACTGTCTCATGAAAAAGGACGTTTTTGGTGGATCTTAGAATAGATTTCGAGCAGAGTATTGGTGGTTAAAGTTTAGCGAGTAGGAGTAGGCACGCATCCCCCGAAATCTAGATACGCGTACGATACTTATGAAGCAGTCCTCACACTTTCTTTGCTTACATAACTATTCCCCAATTTGATATCCGTTCTGTGTCTTTTCTGGAAGATGGCTGCAAAGATACTCGACTTCATCTGTGGTTTGCTTTCCCTTCATACAGGCTTCTGGCAAGCTTTCTCATATGCGACAGTACACTCTGTACGAATTCGACATGGATAATTCGTAATGCGTCGTCTCAGAAAACGCGGTGAGAACACCTAAGCCCCCACACCCTCACCAAACAAGCCGTTGTGTACCTTGAAGTCACACTACACCCTCACATATGAATTTTGTGATTTTATTTGATTGTCTAGTAGACCCCTCTTTTATAAGACGTGCCGAGTGCGAGATCTCAATTCCTCCGAATAAGCGAGATATAGGCGACCACCTTAGGCCCGACCTGCTTCGCTCACCTGCACGGGCCACACCCCTCACCAGATTTCCAAACTCTGTAGCGGCTAGATGAATGACTGAATTCTCAACAATTCGTCGTTCTTCAGACCATAGTCAGACTGTCTCCTTATCCTGGCTCGCTCTCAGGCAACGATTGCGAATGAAGAGAAGAAACAACTCATCCGCCAATTTTTCACCCTTTAAATATAGGCATCCTTAATAAGCCATAACTCTGTTCATAGGGGGTCTTGGACGAAAAAAAGAGATACCACTGTGATCAGAGTGTGACCCTCCTTAAGACCAGCATAAAAACTAGAAAAAATCATCTTCTGGGTGTTCTGTGCCTTTGAAGGCAGCTTCCTTTTTTTAAGGCGGAAATCCGCATTTGGGGTTTTCTTCTCGCTCCAATATTTGAACCAAGTGGAGATAGCGGAACTTGAGACCTCAATGTCGCGCATATGCATTTTTCGATGCACATCTTGCGTTCAATCTAATGTTTTCTAATACTTTCGTAAAAAAGAGATACCACTGTGATCAGAGGACTCAATGAAAGCAATATAGAAATTACTCCAAAATTGAAATCGGAGGACTTTGAAGCAAGTTATAGCGATGCAGCGCTTTGCGAGCGCAAAAAAACGCCGCAAAATGCTTTTTCTGCGAAAAATTGTGCGGGACTCTACCTAAGGGGTAAAATTCGGTATTATAGTCCGCCCACCGTGTATAGCAACCCTGTCAAGCTCGAGAACTCAATTCTATCAAAAAAGTGAGAAACTACACGGAAAAAGTCGCCCCCGCACACAACACCATAAAAGCATAATCAAGCGTTTCGACCTCGAAAAGATAACCCAAATTTTTGCAAACGGAATATTTAGTTTGTGTGGCGATGCTCAAAAGCAAAATGTACAATAGCAGAGCTCTTGGTTCTCTTTCCGGGGCGATGCAGTTAGGCTTTTGGGGCGGAGCCGACTTTTTCCTTGAAGTTTCTCATTTATTACAGCGAATTGAGATTTCGCGCTTGGCATGGTTGCTACTCACGCTGGGCGGGCTATAATATCAAATTTTACTCCTGATGTTGCACTGTGCCTTCAAGGCTGTTTAGCGCAGCGAGGCACTGCTCTGTAATTCAAATAATCCATAGATCTTAAAGCACGCCCACAAGTACGCCGCGAAGCGGCGTGGGTGTGCACCTTGTATACAGATATCCGGAAGTCTTAATGTTTATGCTCAGAAGAAATAACTCTCCAAGCTGATTATCAATGCCCTTGTAGCTGCCCAAATGAACCACTTTGAGCAAAGTTACCACACTGCGCTGGCCAAAACGGAGAGCAGCAGCTGAGGCGACGAAAGGAGCACGAGGGCAGCACGTGCTGCTAAGAGCAGCACAAAGGCTGCACGTGCTGCTCGAGCAGCAGCTCTTCCCCTCGTGCTGCCCTCGCTATCCTCGTCGAGGTGAAAGCCTATTGTGCTCCATTACGACCCCGCGATCCTCTGAGTATGTGGGGTTGGTGCACTCTCATAGAGCATTACGCCAAAATGGGATGCAGAATTTCTCTGAAAATCCATATAATTGATTCCCATCCTGAAAAAATAAACGAGCAAGGCGAGCCCTTTCATCTAGATATACTGAACTTTCAACGTCTTTACCAAGGACAGTATAACGAAACATGATGAGGGACTACATTTTGGTGCATCTTTGAGAGAGTGATTCACAGTACAATCGTAAATCTAGAAAATCTACACATTCCTGGACCATGATGAGTAGTTTCCGGCTGTGTTCGTTTATTCCTTGTGCATTTTTTGTTTTTGCCTCATCATAGTGCCGAAAATGAATGAAAATAATTCTATTCTCACAAAAAAAACGAGTTTCCCTCGTGCTGTCGTCGTGTAAGCAAAGTTTGTGCTTAACCAATTCATTTTTCACATACATCAGAAATAAACAATTGAAATATAACACTTAGAAGTCAGGAACAAAATCTGTCTTGCATAAACACGCGATTTTCCAAATTTCATTGTCCTAGTCACAAAAGCGATGTTTTCCTGGGATAACAGCGATTTCCTGTCTGTTCTAGACCTAACGGGTTAGAAAAACGATTTCAACCCAGTAACAGAAAAAAGTGAAAATTTGTTACATAACGTAATTGTTTCCGCTGGGGTTCAATGCTCCGCGTTTGCCGATGACTTCAAAATTTACCACCCGATAACTAGCGTTGAGGATTGCGCTCCCCTACAGAAGGCAATCGATGTAGCCAATGAGTGGTCCATGACATGGTCTCTTCAACTTTATGGAGAAAAACCTGTGTTTTGCATCTAGGTTCCCGCAATAGTAGGTTTCCTACCTCATCCAGCAGTCGCGTATCAATTTGATCGAGGACCAAAAAGATCTCGGATTCCTAATCACCAGTGACCTTAATCTTGACTAACACTGTGATGAAATCGCGTAAAGGCAGTGTTCACGATAAAAATCGTTTCTCTGTTTTTGCCCTATCTTGAAAACGGCCCAATGCTGATTCCAATGATATCTCTGAAATCGCACAAGACCTTCAGGGAACGGAGTTATAGTCCCTCAAATATTGAGCTAAGGAAACATGGTGGACGAGTTGTCCGAGGCTTGTAACTTCCGCATTTTGCAGCCGATGTATGCGAGATGACCTGAGTAAAGAGAAAAGTTGGGAATAAAGGGAAGAACGGGGCTATTGATCGGAAGCCATCGCTCATCTCACAATCTCGAGCATCTCAGCAAGCTCACGTCGGTGAGCGTGGAAAGTGCATCTGGGGGTGACGAGCTGATGGGTGTCCAACTTTGGGGCCGTAAGGGACCGTTCCTAGCTCATTTTTCTCAGTTTTTTCAACGTTGGTGTTCCGCTAGGCCCCGCAGCTGCCGATCTCCACCAAAAAATCGAACATGGTTTTTATCGTGGACACTGACTTTAAGGCAACGCGGATGATGTACAAAATGTTCAGGATGCTGACAACCAGAAACTCGACATTTTTGCTTCGGGCGTACAAAGCTTATGAACGACCAATTTTGGAATATGGTACTCCAGTATACTGTCCTTACAGGGCAAAATCAATTGAGGTGCTTGAAAAGGTTCAGAATAGTTTTACTCGCAAGCTTATGACTAGGATTCTCGGAATTCTTTATGATAGAATATCATCAGCCCCTGGGAGAAGCGCTGACCTTTCCTTGGATACTCTTTGCTGTCGAAGGAGAAGGTTCGATCTTATACTTTTTCATAAAATCCTCACTGGTGCATGTGGTCCTCACCTTCGGCAATTCTGTACGTTGAGAACGTATATCAATAGAGGAGGGGAAACAAAATACATTCTACCTCGCGCCAAGCACAATCGCAGATTTCACTCGTCTAAAGTGAGGGCGGGGCGAGATTACTTCGACTTATTCAAAAGATCTGTGCCGCTAATCGATATTGGAGCCTTCAAAAAATGGTTGGGTATTAATCTGGATCCATATTGATGATTTGTTCACTGCTTACGTATGATATGACTTTTTTCTCTTTTTTTTTCGTCTTAAATATATTACCACACGAATTTGCTAGTGTAGTAATTATATGAATATATAAAATTTACTGATGTTTATTTCACGATTTTCAATAGAATTTACACCGGCTGCAGTTCGTTAATCGTTGGGAAACGTATAAGGTTTTTAATGCAACTTCGCCCAGGTGGTTGTTGGGAGGGGGGGGGTCGCTGAACTCGAATCTGATTCCCATTTTCGAATTTGTGATGGTATTTTCATTGATCACCTCAGACAAAACTTTTTAGGTCAAAGTCCCTGAGTCTATCCACAATTCGCCGCGAGGCTTATATGGCCGTCACTTATCTGTAGGCCTTCAGTTTTCCTTGTTCGGAGTGCTTCAGATTGGTTTTGGACGGTACACGCCTAACGATATGCTGTACCCTACCGAAAATTCTGAAAGCCAAGAGGCAAACGTTGAATTCGTGACCAGCACGCCCAAAATTCCGCCAAAAGCCGTGTATTCAAGCACTCTGTGGATGCAAAGTTGAAATGTCTTCCAAAATGGAAACACACCAGATCCGTTAGACGTATTATCATTGCACCGTTGACTCTGCACGCCTCCGTTTGAAAGCCTGTGTAAAAGAGAAGATTTGAAATTTTTGGCCACTTGCTCGAATATTCTCACTTGTTCTATTTGTAATCTACTAAAATAGAAGTCACCTTTAGGTACCATACATCATTGAAAACAATAGCGTTTTTGTTAACGCTTGCACTTTTCAGCCCTCCATGTAGTCTATCTCCATGCGCAAGTTCCGGAATTTCACCTAATTTGACATCACTTATTTTGTTCACCTCTATGGAAATATGAATGCAAGTGGGGCGTCGAAACCTCATGATCTTTGACTAGTCTGTTCTTAAAGAAGCATTAGCGATGCAAACAAAGGAGGAGATCTCAGCAACAGGTGACCACAGATTGAAGAGCGCTAATCAACTTTTCTCGTTTTCAGTCGAACAAAACTTTGGTTTGGATGCGAATGTCAGCGAGGAAACGCCATCTAAAATGTGGAGTTCACGAGCGTCTTAATGCAATAAATTTGAATTGATCCATAAATTGCATTCACGCAAGCAAAGAAGGAAGCAGAACTCCTATAGACGGATTATTCACCCAATGTGGCGCATTCCAATTAGTCTTAGAAATGTTTAAGTGGGGTTTAAAGCTTTTTCAAATAGAAAGGGATGCTCAAGGTAAAACTTAAAAAGCATTACCTCACCGAAGGTCGATCTTGACAGCCGGCCACACTCAAGTACAGGAACTGAGAAAAATTGCTATTTCACTGTTTTTAAGTATGGTTTCCGTTTTCATTTTAGTCTGACGCATGGAACAGGCGGCTGGCCGTGCGGGGTCGGTGGCCTCACCGGAGAATGAGGTTTCGATCCGCGCGGGGTGATCTACCGTCACAGCCCCGTCCATTCATCAGACTAAAATTATCGTTGGTCTCTCACAGAGAGATCGCCGCGCTCAGCAGTGGGGCGCAAAATCGTTTGATTAATAGCCATTCTCTCTTCGTTTTCCCGCGCGCAATTTTTCCCGCCAAGCAGCGTCGCGGCGATCCCTCATCCAGGGATGGACGATATCACGCGAACTCTACATTTGATTGAACCCCCAACTGCGCTTTTTTGTCAACCCAGGATACAGAACCGAGCCTTGCAATTGCAAATCATTCAGAATTTCTAAAGAAAGTTATTCGTTCGATGGGTTGAGGTCCCTGGTCTCTTTTTGTGTTTCGCGTGTTTGAAGGAGTTGGGATCACATGCCTCGTTGACATTTGCAAACTGAGGGTTGAAGAATTCTACGATCTCTGAGGAAAATCCCTTCGAAAGGAAGGAAGATGCTGGAGAGAGCTCAATCAGATTTTGATTTTCCGAACAGTCTCGAGCCGGTCAAGCTTTTTGGGCCCCTGAAAAGTCTTATTTCCCGCAGATGACTCAAGAAACATTTGAGAAGTCCAGCGAGAGTTGGAACCAAGGTTTCTGTGAAGTACCGTGACGTAACACGCTATCTGAGCCCCGAAGAAGGTTCAGATGTTCTCAGTGAATGCTCAAAAGCTAAAGTTGCCATCTGTGAATGCAGTTCAGATCTCCACTGAGGAGAGTCTTCATGATTCCCACTTTTCCAGATTTCAGTCAACATTTGTGGAAGAGAGAGAGACAAATGATGGTCGCGTCACAACAACTCACTTTAGGTCACGTTTTGAATCGAATGTTCTTTATCGACACGTGTTTCTCGCGGCGATTACCTCCTTCAAATCGGTCGTGTTCCACTCTTTCGCTTTTTTCTAGTTCTCAATTATGCATGAGGTGGTCTGGCATTGCAAAAAGATCGCAGTGTTCAAGCGAATAATGTTGGAAACATTTAGAATTTCGGATGTTTAACTTTAAAAAAGTTTTTCAAATGTGATTGAAATCCTAGGAGACATAGTATGTATTTCGAATAGTCAACAATCAATTGCTGCCTTATCCTTCAGCCCTCACAGTCAGATCACACAAACCGCCGACTCTGAATGCTGCCTGACCTTCTCTTTTCACCGCAAAATCTATCGATTTCCTTCATTATCGATCCGCTTCTCGATATTTCAAATCAGTATTCACGACTTCTTCATTAGTTTGCATGTGCGTCATTTCTCTATCTCTGTCTCCTAACTTTGGTATTTGTTTTCAACTCAGTACATGGCAAGCGCCTAGACGGACGATCCGAGGTTAGAGCTCGTTCTAATAATGTCTCGAAACGAGTAAAAGCGAATCCAATATGACCCTATCCAAAAATTCTACCACACATATTGTCTTTACTCCGGCCCGCGATTGCGGACAACCGCTGTTGCAGCATCGCGACATGATGATATTCGTGCTGCAGGACAAATCTTAACCGTACCGGCACCACGTGATCCCAGCTCGAATATAATCGTGCTAAAGTTGATGGGGGATAGAAAAAGAGAAACTAAAAGAAAACGGGAAAGCTGACGTTTCAGCGCTACGTCAGCGCACTTTTTTTCCAAATTTTTTCATGCACTCGCAAAAAAAGCCGGTAGACTGAAAACGGATTTCGCATTTTCGGTCAATAAGGCGAGAACAAACGGACGTATCCGGCAAAAAAAAACATTCTCTTCTCGTTGCGCCGCACCGCCCACACGCAATACACAACTCAGGCCTCTTTCAGAGTTCGATCGCCGCGCGACGCGATGGGATGATAAACATAAGCATCGATTGAGATCGCGTCGCACGTCGATCTGTATTCAAAACATCTCATCGCGGCGATCAGCGATCGCACTCTGAAAGAGGCCTTACCGTTTCAAAGGTTGTGTCCACGGTGACAGCAGTCTTCGAGTTTTTTTACCGAAAATAGAGAGGTCCGGAGCTCATTGCAATATAGATGCTAGGAAAACGACCTAAAGAAAGCCAAGAATGACCCTACACGACCTCCAAACTTAAACGTGGCATGCCTTCTCCGCCCACTTCCCCCGTTGGGGAATTGGGCGAGCGGGCTTTCCACGCTGAAGTTTGTAGGCTGTACAGGGCTATTTACGGCTCGTTTCTATGTGTTTCTCCAATATTTAGGTTGCAGTGAGCACCGCACCTCTTCAATTCCGGTGAAAACTGTGCCCTTAATCATTCATTCAGAGTAGAGAACAGGAGGTAGATACCCTCTGATGTCGTTCGTCATGGTCCCTTGTGGATCCGGAACTTCAATTTCTTTCTTAGTGTTTTTTTTTGTTTCCGGACCCCCCGTTGACTCAAAATTCAGCTTGCCATGACTAACTTTCCGGCCATCGTCAACCCAGCTTGAGTTTTCTACGAAAATAGCCGCAGATGCGTATTTTTATTCTCAGGCCCCGCTAGTTGTATTATGACTCTTAATTATCTTCATATGAGATACTCTCTCAGAGCCGCGGAGGCGCTATCGCGGAACCGCAGCGGCACTGTCGCATAGCCGCTACGGCTCCGCGGTAGTGCCGCCGCAGCTCCGCGATTGTGTTCGTTCGGTGTCCGTAGGCTCCGAGGCGGCACTGTCGAGGAGCCGGAGCGGCAATTTCTCTCAGAGCAGCACCCATCGATTAGGCGCGATGCTATCCAAGTCTTAAATATGTAGTACTCGTGATAATTCAGGGCCCGATTTCACTTTCTTGAATCGCTTCGATCGTACAGGCTACGGCGCGAGGTGTGATAAATGTCAACCCTGATCCGACCCCCCCCCCCCCCGAAGTCCCGTGATTTCCACACCCCGTTCCCCCTCTGTGAGAAGATAATGACTACAGAAGTCACGGGAGGTGGGTGGGGTCGGACCAAAGTTGAGTTATATCCCATTTCGCGCCGTAGCTTGGTGGGCGCTTTCCCCCCTCTCAGACTTGAATCTAGGGCGGCACCACATACAAACAATTGCCGAAAAATTCTCTATCGGCGATCGAAGCATTAAAATCACTACGTCACATTTACCGCTACCATTGTGACCGTTTTCAGCTTAAACTGGGATTTTTTTTTCGGTAATCTCCTAGTCTTGAAGGTAGTTCATGATGAAAACGGTCTCCGAGTTCTTCAGAAACTTGAAAGTTCCGATGTGATCCTGATCTCGATTTCGAAGTGTAGAATATTATTCGATTCGAATATTCGAATACGATTCGAATATTCGAATAGTTGGCCGACTTTTCGAATATATTCGTTCATTCAGCAATTTTTAACAGGCCTTATTCGAATGTATTCATTTATTCGAGGATTTCCAAAAGGCCTTATTCGAATGTATCCATTTATTCGGGAATTTTCAAAAGGCCTTATTCGAATATATTCATCTATTCGGGGATTTTCAAAAGGCCTTATTTGATTGTATTCATTTATTCGGGAATTTTGAAAAGGCCGTATTTGGATTATTCATTCATTCGAAAATTAGTGTCGAATGCCCATGTATACTCCATAGCGTCAGAACTCTTGATGTGTCCGCTCGTTGTTGAAGTATTAATGGCCACTTCCACGGGTTTCGCATTCAGGATCTTTAGACGATATATTATGCATTTGAAGGAAGTGCTCGCGCTGATAAAGTCTCCCCTTTCTCCAAACATTCTTTTTAATTTCTTTTTATTCCTTTTTAGTATTGAAAAAATCGCTTATTACCCTTACGCACGAATGGAAGCCTGTACTCAAAACACAGATTTCTTTGAGAAACGAGGAAAAGACCATGAAAGCACAGAGGAGAATGAAAACTTCACTGAAAAATATGCTGATCGGTCGATTAAATTACTACTCTTATAAAGCAACTGCATATATATATATATATATATATATATATATATATATATATATATATATATATATATATATATATATATATATATATATATATATATATATATATATATATATATATATATATATACATCTATATATATATATATATATATATATATATATATATATATATATATATATATATATATATAGGGGGTGTGTATACAACTCTGTTGGTACCTGCTCGTTGGCCCCTGCTTGTACTGAACCCAGCTGACGTTTGAGTGTACACAGGGAACGTTCGAGCGATATAGCGTGCACAACTATATCGCACATCCCGCACATTGCATAAAGGTGTCGCCGTCCGGCACACCAAGGCCTCTGGTCCATAACACCTTAGGATCCGTACCTAAAGAGTTCATGGAGTCTTTGGTCACAAGCCACAGTTTCGCCACCCTGAACTGTCGATCGCTGTCGATGTGATATCCAAAAAACTGCGCTATCCAGACTTCTGAGCTATTTCCATGCACCGTTTGCTGCTTTGCAGGAAACCCGCCTCAAGGATAGACCCGTCATCAGCGTCGGATAGTACACCATCTACTGCGGTAACGCTGTCGATTGGAGAGTGGAAGGCTGTGCAATAGCTGTAAGGAAAGATTTCAATGGTATGGTCAAGAAGTTCGGCTCAACGTCGTGTCGGAATGCATTCGTACGACTGCGGGATCACAGAGGATTCAATCTGTGGATAGTGAGTGCTCATGCGCTCATTGAAACCGCCGAAGACGATTCGAAGGATGCGTTTTATGAGGAACTCAATACGTTGCTGGCCAGGATACCTTGTCAACATGCTGTTGTCGTGGGGATTGACGCAAATGCGAAGATGGGACTTGATCAGGAATCCGAAGTACTCGGTAAATGGTTCTACCCAGTGGAGCAAACATCGGACAATGGCTACCGCCTTGTCGACTTTTGTGAGCGCAGTGGTCTGATTATTGCATCGACATTCAAGAGGAATCATCGCCGCCATCAGCTTACGTGGCAGGGACCAACCCAGCTATCTCCAGAAGAGCAGCGGAAGCGGAAGATGACAACTTTGAAACTTCAGCTTGACTATGTCCTGACGAGGAATATTCCAGTATCGGACATTCGAAGATCTAGAGCTGTGTGGGATGTCGCATTCGATTCGGATCACCGTCCTGTTCTGTTGAACTTCACTGCGAGGATTCATAAGAGAAAGCGTGGGGCTCAGCCTCTCCAGAGGATAGACATGACAAGTCTCAAAGATGAAGAGTGCAGAAGGAATTTTCGACAACGCGTTTCTATTCACATCGGAGTACGGACTAAGAAGAAACTTTGCGACGCGGATTCTTTTGTCAAGTGCATCCAGGACGCTCCGAAAGAGGCAATCCCGGTTGTACAGCCTAAGAAGAAGTTCGCCTACGTCTTAGAAGAAACAACATCTACCTACAACAGAGTATGTGCTCTCCGAACTGCAGGAAACTTCGTGGAGGAGAAGCGTCTGAGGAGGAAGTTGCGTCGGCAGCTTCAAAGTGACCGCGAACGAGAGTGGACGTGTAGAGCTAAGGAGTTCGAGAAGGCTTGAGAGGAGAAAGATCCGAAGAAAGCCTACACGTTGCTGCGGCAGTATAGCGGGAAGATGAAGAGATGTTCTCCTGTCTTGAACACTACCAGTGGAGTTGCAGTTGGTGATGCGACGCTGCCAATATGGAAGGATTACTTCAGTTCACTACTGAATCGTCCAGCGCCATCAGTACCTGAGCTCCCGCATGTTCAGAGAGCACATTACGATGTCAGTGAGGAACCGCCGACTGAGTCTGAAGTTTTTGGATTGTGGTCGGAAAATGAAGAATGGAAAGGCAGGTGGAGATGACAACATCACTGCTGAAAGCTCTTCTTCCGTCTGGGATTCGTGAAATGACCAACACCATCCGTGCTATATGGATGAGCGAAAGGATACCCGATTCGTGGTGACATACGATCATCGTACCTCTTCACAAGAAGCTATCCGTCACGGATCCTAAGAACTACAGAGGAATCTCTTTACTTCGTGTCATGTACAAGGTTTTAGAGCGTATCATTCTCGAGCGACTTATCAAACATCGTGAAGGTACGACCAGAGATGAGCAAGCCGGTTTTCGACCTGGAAGATCGACCATCGACCAAGTGTTCGCCGTGAGAAGAGTAATTGAATCGTGGCAGCGGTATTCGAACCCATTACAGCTCGCTTTTTTTGAACTTTGAAGCCGCGTTCGACTCTCCTCATCGTGATCGAATGCTCAACGCTCTGCGAGCAGATGGGGTGCCGGAAAAGTATGTTCGGTTAATCGAGGACATGAACAAAGGAACAACAGCAGCAGTTCGTACACCTGTCGGATTTACGTCAGCTTTCGAGGTGAAAACAGGAGTAAGGCAAGGAGCCGTTGCAGGACCTTTTCTATTCAACTTCGCCGTTGATGACATCATGCGTAGAGTTGCAGAACAGTTTCCTGCGGATGTGATCCTAGCACCATCAGGACGCTCCCTTGTCGACCTGGAGTACGCCGACGACATTGTGTTATTCGCTGAAAACAACGCAAAACTGCAAAGGATTGTGAACCTCGTTTCGAAGTATGCCGCAGCCTATGGACTTCGTCTTAGTCCCGACAAATGCCAGCAGATGTGGGTCTCTCACAGGCCTTCAACGGGAGTTTGTGTGGACGGACAACGTATCGAACTGGTGGACGATTTCTGTTATTTGGGCTGTTTGCTGAAGAACGATGGTAGAGTATGCAGCGGTTATTCGACAACGATGTGCGAAAGCTACGTCTGCATTTAATTCTCCAACCAAGTGTTTGTGGTCTACCACCATCGCGAAGGAAGTTAAGTTGCGCGTCTACCTATCCGCTATTCGCCCTATCATGATGTACGGATCGGAGACGTGGGCAGCACCGAAGACGCAGATGGAAAGGTTGGATTGCACGAAGAGGAAGCTTTTTAGGTGTTTGCTTGGATATTTCTGGCCGCGTGTATGCCATAACGAAGACCTTTACAAGGAAATCGACGCAGTACATCAACGCTTGACACGAGGGAGGTGCCAGCATCTCCTAACAACATCTCAAGCAGCAATGGTAAGTCGACTTCGACTGCTCGGGCATATACTAAGAAGAACGCCGGATCGTCTCGTACAACACGCTTTAAGAATGCTTCCAAATCCTGTCTGGAAACGGCCACCTGGGCGTAGGCGAAAGTTCTGGACGGATGTGGTTGAAGAGGATTTGAAGTCACTCGGCATCGAAAGACAGTTCAGGCGCGATGTTTCGTTTCGCAGGAAATGGAATAGTGACAGCTGGATGGATTGTGTTCAAATTTTGGCTGAAGACCATGAAAAATGGACACGGCCGACTACTAGGACGGCACACCTCGGTGAAGATGCAGAATGACCGCGTCAGGCGAAAGCCAACCGATTAAGTGAAGTCAAGTAAGTCAGTCCCTCGAGGAGGAGTTATATCGCCTGCTCTGTTCAGTCTTTACCTGGAAGATTTGCCCGTCCCCTAAGTGACATCAAAGTCGTTGCGTATGCGGATGACATCACCATCTTGTGCCGAGACAGGGACATTAATATAGCTTCACGCAAGATCAATAGTTATCTCATCGTTCTGAAGAGCTTTCTCGATATGATGCTCACTGTCTCTGCCGCTAAATCATCTGTATCTGTTTTCTCCGCTGACCCTAAGAAATACTGCGCTCACCCCGTTGTGAATTTGGAAGACGCTCGTGTGCATGCCGTTCGACAACGATGAATTTGTGGACGAATCCGGTTTGGTTTCAGTCGCCCGTTTCTTGAACCTCTGACAAAAACCTTCCTGCGGCTGCAAAGAAGAAGAAGTAGAAGAAGATCTGTTCCTCTTTCATAAGGCAAAGGAGGAGAGTTTAGCGTCAGACTTGCAATGCTTCTCAGGATTTGCTCTAGGAGCTTCCGTGGAGCCAGCGTTTTGCCAATCCAACGGGATTAGTGGGAGGTGCAGTGGAGAACAAGAAGAACTCTAGTTTAACGGATGTTTCAATTCGCTCTTAGCACCCTTAGTCATGAACTCGGTTACTTCACACCTCTAGAGGATTTTACGCATCCGAAGTTTTGTCCATTTCGTTCAGCTCTTCTGGATCCCAAAAAGCGAGCGATTTACGATGCGTTGGGTATCCAAGGTCTAGACACGCAAGGATGGGAGTTGGTATCAAGATCGGCGAATCCGGACAATATCAGGAAGGAATACGAATTCCTCCAACGATTGAAGGAACAGGAGTTAATGATGCAGAGGATTCATCCTTCGGTAAGTTTGTCTTCCGCGGTCGTCTCGAGCTCTAGCCTTATGGTTCATTTACTTTAGAGTGGATTCGTTGTGAAGACTTCGTGTGCCGGTTTATTTCAAGAAGATCCTGATGATAGGTACACAAGTTTGTTGCTTTTCCTCTTTATGTCCCATACTGATCTCTAAAGCTTGTTAGGAATTATCGAATACTAAGGATTGTTTGGAAACATCCTCCTTCAACCCCCACCCCCGCCCTCAAATTTGGACGTGAGGCGGTAGTCTCTCTCGGACGATATGTGAGTGAAACACGTAAAACTAAAACAAACGTCAGAGGCGAAAGCCAACCGATTAAGTCAAAGTAAGTCAATATATATATATATATATATATATATATATATATATATATATATATATATATATATATATATATATATATATATATATATATATATATATATATATATATATATATATATATATATATATATATATGCCGTTCACGTCCGCAAAGTGCACACTGGTTATGCGAAATCGTGCTGCGGCGCGGTTGTGAGTATTCTCAGACAGGGATGTGGGATCACCCGGGCACCAAAGGCTAAAAGCGCTCGGGGGAGATCCCACATCCTTGTCTGAGGATGTTTTCCATGTCTGTCTGAATTGTTCCGTAATCTGGCAGAGTTTTCCCGTAATCTGTCAGAATTCTCCCGTATTACTCCGGCCTGAGTATATATATATATATATATATATATATATATATATATATATATATATATATATATATATATATATATATATATATATATATATATATATATATATATATATATATATATTGTGATGAGCGCGAAGCGCTCACCAGATTTGGCTTTGATTCGCCATCGCGCAACCCCTGATCTCACTATCAGGGTCCAGAGTAAACGTAGGAAGACCGTTCTTTTTGCATTTAATACACTTTAGAAAGGTGAATAACTGTTCAAAAAATGGTTCGGAATGGTTACCTGAGATTCGAGAAAAATTGTCAAAACCACGTGATTTTGTTCGAAAAAATGGTTCATCTCCTTTTTTTCAGTTGGAGTTCACGATCTTGTTGGAACACTTATCGTTGAGCTAGAGAGCTCATTTTTGGCAAGGAAGCTGGTTTTGTTTGCACCTAGCTCCTGTCAAATTTTGAAGTTGGTAGCTCAATTTTTGCGAAACCTCAAAATTGAGGATAAAGAAAGACAAAAACACGTAAACATGTTATTGAAAACCAACCGACGTTTGCTTATTCGTAAAAATGAACTAGTGAAATAAACACCGTTACTGATAGGCTTTTGCTCAGGATTTGACGGGGCAACGCTTCAATCAATACGGCGGGATCTCGGAAGTACTTTTTGAAACGCCGCACGGTGTGACTCAGAAGTGCGCCACAGAACGCCGTAGATACTGTGCGGGACCCCAGCAGGAGTGAGAAAGACGTCGTAGAACATGTGTGTGACCAAAGTAGGAGTGCGCCGGACGCCGTAGAAAGTGTGTGGGACCCAAATGAGAGTGCGCCGGACGCCCTAGAAAGTGTGTGGGACCCAAATGAGAGTGCGCCGGACGCCGTAGAAAGTGTGCGGGACCCAAATGAGAGGACGCCGTAGAAAGTGTGCGGGACCCAAATGAGAGTGCGCCGGACGCCGTAGAAAGTGTGCGGGACCCAAATGGGTGGGCGCAGAACGCCGTAGAAAGTGTGCGGGACCCAAGTGGGAGTGCGCCGGACGCCGTAGAGAGTGTGCGGGACCCAAATGGATGTGCGCAGAACGCCCTAGAAAGTGTGTGGGACCCAAATGAGAGTGCGCCGGACGCCCTAGAAAGTGTGTGGGACCCAAATGAGAGTGCGCCGGACGCCGTAGAAAGTGTGCGGGACCCAAATGAGAGGACGCCGTAGAAAGTGTGCGGGACCCAAATGAGAGTGCGCCGGACGCCGTAGAAAGTGTGCGGGACCCAAATGGGTGGGCGCAGAACGCCGTAGAAAGTGTGCGGGGCCCAAGTGGGAGTGCGCCGGACGCCGTAGAGAGTGTGCGGGACCCAAATGGGTGTGCGCAGAACGCCCTAGAAAGTGTGTGGGACCCAAATGAGAGTGCGCCGGACGCCGTAGAAAGTGTGCGGGACCCAAGTGGGAGTGCGCCGGACGCCGTAGAAAGTGTGCGGGACCCAAATGGGTGTGCGCAGAACGCCCTAGAAAGTGTGTGGGACCCAAATGAAAGTGCGCCGGACGCCGTAGAAAGTGCCGGACCCAAATGGGTGTGCGCAGAACGCCGTAGAAAGTGTGCAGTACATCAGTGGGAGTGTGCAAGATGTAACAGAATGTGCGCAGGACATTAGTGGGAGTGTGCAGGATGTCATAGAAAGTGTGCAGGACATCAGTGAGAGTGTGCAGGACTATAGTGGGAGTGCGCAGCACCTTATAGAAAGTGTGTAGGACATCAGTGGAAGGATGCAGGACATCAGTGGGCGTGTGCAGGACGTCATCGAAAGTGCGCAGGCCATCAGTTGGAGTGCGCAGGACGTCATAGAAGGGGGAAGGGGGGAGAGGGGGCAGGGCATCAGTGGGATCACTTGCATCTAACACCACCAGGCATAAATCATGTTAGAAAGGAAACCTTGAGAAAAAATAAATGAAATTCCTGAAAGTTTAGGTTCCTGGCAAAAGTAAAGATTTGGCATGGTCATAAAAATATACTCAGTTAAAAAGGGAAGATAAAGAAAAATGAAAAAAGGTTTTGAAATATTCCTGAGAACGATTTGGCGTAGAATAATTTGTTCTTCGGGAAATGAAGTGAAATAGTTGAAAGTATGATTTGGCAGTCGAGTTTGAACCAACTATTGATAAGAGTTGTGCAAAACGAGAGATCGCCTTGTCTGTGCTTATCCGTAGAACATATCAAAGCGAAATCACGCGTGAAATGGAAAGCATCAAAACTTTTTCGGGAGCTGTAATGCGGCGGTCTTCACGTATTAGGTGAAGTAAAATCAACACGCGTGATTCCGCTTCGATATGTTCTACGGATAAGCACAGACAAGGCGATCTCTCGTTTTGCACAACTCTTATCAATAGTTGATTCAAACTCGACTGCCAAATCATACTTTCAACTATTTCACTTCATTTCCCGAAAAACAAATTATTCTACGCCAAATCGTTCTCAGGAATATTTCAAAACCTTTTTTCATTTTTCTTTATCTTCCCTTTTTAACTGAGTATATTTTTATGACCATGCCAAATCTTTACTTTAGCCAGGAACCTAAACTTTCAGGAATATATATATATATCTATATATATATATATATATATATATATATATATATATATATATATATATATATATATATATATATATATATATATATATATATATATATATATATATATATATATATATATATATATATATATATATATATATATATATTGCACAAATCATATTCATTTATGGTTTCCGCATTCGATTTAGTATGACACATGAACCAGGCGGCTGGCCGTGCGGTGTTGCCTTCATCACTGGCCGTTTCAATTCGCGTTTCAATCAGTTTCAATCCGCGCGCGGCCATCTACCGTCGCTGCCCCGTCCATTTATCAGGCTAAATTTATTTTGTGAGCTCTAGGTCTTCCGCCAAATCTAGGCGAGTGAATGGCAGAATCTGCGCAAAACTGCATAGATCCGCCTCGAGAAAATGACCTGGATCGTACAACGTCCCCTAGCAAACCCACGACTGCAACCCCACTCGTAACACACCCTCAGAGATTAAGGATACAAGAGCCAACAGCTCATTATTAGTAGTAGGGAATACACTTACGCTTTAAACGTTGGTTCAAAAAATGATAATTTTCATTGGATCTAGAATGAGTGATTCATTAGACAACATTTGCGGTGGCCGTTTGCTTAAGCGACACAACCAGTCAGCAGTCTTTCGATCGCGAACGATGACCTACCCCCGCGGGCCCGTCCTCTCATCAGACTAAGGCCCGTAGTTAACACAATTCTGAAGATCTCGGATGAGTGATTGTTTAGACAATCTGTGAACAATCACTGCACGTTACTACGGGCCTAATCTTGACGAGAGACTTATACTCTCCATTACGGAATGGCATTTTCATGATTCATTTCGTGCGCTCGTACGCATCTCTATTTGTTTTCTCCTCCCTGCTCCCGTCTGTCGTGCTCTCTACAATCGGTTCGGAGAATACCAATGAAAACTTTCCGACAACATGCGGTATAGATCAAATTGTCGTGCTTAGATTTAAGCTTCAACCTTTCCCCGCCTATTTTGACCTTAACTGTGGCATTGATGACAGGATTCGGATAATTTATCCCACGTGATAATTTATCCGAATCCTGTCATCAATGCCTCAGTTATGGTGTGAGACCCCGTCCCTTCACTTACTACCCACGTCCGCATAGAGGTAGGTGGGATGTCACACCACACCATGTACTCCCCCTCACCATACCTATTTAGAAAGCATTGGACTCTTCGGTTGTGGTTCACACAGTCCAACCTATACCACAACAGGTCGGTCAGCAGCCTCTGTTGATGTTCTTTTCGATTGCTTGTTGTATTTCAGTTGACATGAAGAAGAGCTTAGGCCCGAAACGTTGTCATAAAAACGTTTAACTGAAGAGCTCCTACTAACTTTTATCAAAAATGCGTGAAACTATGAATCTCACGGAACCCACAATACTTCCGATACTACCAAGGTTAAGAAAGGTATCATTATATTCTCGCCATCATTACGGCGTTATTGTCACTGTAGGTACATCTGTTCCCTAGACAAATGGCTTGCCGTTGTCTAACTTTGAATGAGGAAAAAATATAAGACAGCAATCAGCCGCCGTCTGCTAATCGGGTGCCCAGAGGCGCAGTCCAATCTCAGAACCCCTCAAAGATTGTGAATTTCAACAGCCAGAAGTTTGTGGACGAGTTTTCTCGGGGCTGCTTTTTCTCGTCATTCGCAACCTTTGCTTTGTTGCAGACCACAACATTAAGTTAAGCCGATTGAAGTTGAAAAAACGTAGATTTCGATCAAAACCCGACGCGCATTTCGCCTTTGTTGCGATCGGAAACATGTCGATGGACGCGCTCCATTTTTTTTTCTTTATGGGGGGCGTGGACAATTTTTCTCTCGTTTTTCTCGAGTATTTGAGCGATATTAGATTCTGCTCTTGGCAGTGTTACTATGACTATGAACTCAAAATTTACAACAGCGGATGGACAGTGTCTCTAATTGATGCGTTGTGTTTCCATACTATACCGTGATTAGGAAACTGTGACAGTGTGATTGTACTGCATATGTCCTGCGAAGCACATCCAGTGAAAGGCGCTATTCATACTTCTCAACGCCAGCGCGGCACGCGCGTCACGCGCAGGCGGGGCGATAGATTATGAATTCTATCTGCTTAGAGCGCTTGCAGAGACTGTGAATACTCCAGCGGTGACTCTATGGCGGAGCGGATTAAAGTGAGCCTTAACTTAGCCGAGCAAGAAAGATCTGTGCACGCGTTCACTATACTGCTGACAGAAGATAGTACTGGAATTACCTATTATGGAACGGAATGAAATTGAAGATGTATTAATAATTAAAATGGTGAAAGAGTTGGTACGGCCGTCGCCCACATGGCGGAGCTGGCGTCACGCGCTTTACGCGCACGCCGCGCTGGCCTTGGGCAGTACGGATAACGTCTAAGCAGCGACCGTAGTCCACTTCGATCACTTTCCGTATGCTCCTGCGCATTGACTTAACTGAGAGTTTATTCCCGATACCCTTCCTTCTGCCCACACATTGTCACTCGGAATGGATTCTGTTCAAGTGAAAAAACCCTGTCGTGGATTGTGTGAATTCTTTCAGTAACTTCTCAGAGTGTATCTGTAAAAGAGAATTACAGATGTATGAATCCCCAACCTAACAGTATATATTTGCATTGTTGACACAACGAACAGTAAGAACAGATTTCCGAGTAAGAAGACGGAAATGTCTTCGTTCTTTAGGTGAAGCGGTTGAGAGCTACGACTATTCAGCGTCATAGTCATAATCAGCGCAGATTTGTGAAAGTGCTCTGTGACTGAAATGCCACCCGCACGTTGACTGCAATGGGGGACGGCTCGGGTTACCACGCTCATAAAGGGATGGGAGCAGAGACGGCAGTGAAAACGACGACCACGACGACGCATTTCATCCTCTACACTTTGATTCATCACTCGCTGCTCGCTGCTCCAATGCCACACTTCCTCGTTTTGAATGAGGAAAGAGATCAGGCCCTGCTTACCTCTGAAGTGCGTCAAATAATTCAGGTGTCTTGAGGGTCGCAGTTGCTGGCACGTCTCCAACACTTGAAAGCCATTAAGAGACATAAGGTGTGTAATTTTCATTAACAAGATCACGCACTACAGACGTTCGTGGTGTACGACTTGTTTGCGCAGTATCGCTATCACGAAACATTAGGCTATTACGAAACACAAAAAACCCTGGAGAATCAAACCCATTATAAAACTTTCCTAAGTTTTGACCCCGATTTCGGCATATCTTAACCACCGTTTGAGCTGTCTTTCCACTTCCGACTTGGCTCAGAGCTTCAGCTGCTGATCCCTTCAGAAGAATAGTGTGTGAATGAAGACACACCGCTCTGCATTCCTTTTATACCCTACCCCTTATCAATTGGGTATCATCAATTCTGTTTCAGTTAGTCGCCGGGGGTTTTTGTCTGTTTCGCAATAGCCCCTTTAGCCCGCTCAATCAGATCCATTCAAGTAAATGCCTTGTTGAATCTTGGAGCTGGATCTCTAGGTTAAAGCGTATGGCACCGAGTTTGCGCTAACCTTCAATAGGGAACACAAAGTATCACTAGAATCCACGCCTACTGTATAAAGTAAGTACTCCGGAACATCAGAAACGATGTGAGGGAGGAATCGTACAATGCAATATCTAAGAATTAAACTTGAGCTGAATATCAGATTCCCATGAAAAAGAGTGAGATCTTCTGCGCTAATATACCTTTATTGAAACATTTCCAGACTTTCTCAAACTTCGCCACATCCACCCTAATACCTTTTTCGACTTCGATTATTTCCTGTATACCCCCATCCGGCGGGAAATCATACACCGTTGGCAGTTTATTTTTCCAGAGGGGGACATTTCAATACAGCTGCCAAAGCTTCTGAACTCTTCTGTGTTTCTTCTGACAAGAGAGTGAGTGACCAGACCGGGTCATCAGAACTACCCGTGCAGCCATGTTTTTCTGATTCACTGCCTTCCTGGTACCCCCGCAGATTACATTTTATGTAGGTGCCCGAGTATTCGTAAAAGAAAAAGTTATGAGCTGCAAGGTTATGTGTGCTATAGGTATAATGACATTTATCTGCCGTGAACTGCCGTGGTCGTCCGAAATACTGAAAACGGACCTTAATTTTTTTTGTTTAGGGCCTCAAATTACCCCGAGGGAAAATTTTGGGGTTACGAAATTTTTAAATTTAGCTTTAATAAAACGGCTTTGTTTAATTATCACTCAGCCAGCTGAAATATGTGGGTTTAACGAGTACTGAGAAGGTACTGGATCACCTTAACATGGCTACATGCGTAGTTCTGACGGACAGGTCTGATCACTCACTCCCTTGCAAGGTTTCCCAAGACATCCTAGGGGCTTTTCAATTCCGTAGCGCGCTTTCCTTGTGCAATTTCCAACTGATCTCTGCCTTCTTTCACCTTTTTTTATCGTAGCGTTTTTTATCATAGATTCCTGATCCTCTCCCTGTCTGGATGTAGTCTTAGATATTTGTAAAGTTCCCTGCATTTGAAATCTCAGCAGAAGCAAGTGGTCGCGCTGCATGTCTTTCCCGTCTTCATTGGAGCATCTTTATCACAAATGTAGCTGTGAAAGCCATGTAACACGACCACTCGCTTTGAGCAGAACTCAAAATGCAGAGCTCTTCGGAAACGCTCCGGGATGCATCTTGAACTTCTTTGAGCCTTACCTTGCTTATTTAAATTATTGTGTTGGAGTTTTTCTCCACAACTTTTCTTCAATTTCTTAAGATTCTGCGCATCTTTCTCGATAAATGAATCAAAATTTCTCGACTTTGTCGAAGGTTTCAGTAGTCGAAATCTGTTAGGGGCACTTTTACCAACTAACAAATACCGCAGCGGATCTCTATAACTGCTTGTCCTAGCGGTGCCAGAATGACTTCACTTACGACGCCCTCACCATATGTATAGATTTTTTTATGATGAGTCCATAAAGCGGGGAGGGGGGCAAGTGACTGCCGTAGTCTAAATCGGTTGCTTTTGATTTATCCTCTGTAAAAATCGTGATTCTCACGACTCATGGCGTGAGCGGCTCTCGCGATTCTGCTCCCTCCGTCTGGCATGCGCTCTCTCACTGTCTCTAACCTCCGCTTCGCACCAGCACGCGTAGAAACCATAAGAATTTCGTGTTTTTGTAGCCTTTATTCATCCCGATAGGTGCAAAAATCGAACATAATGTATAATTTTTGAAGGTGCAGTCAACCTTCAGAATCATTTTCTCTTTGTTCGTTTTTGCGCATCCTGAGGGGAATTTCGTTCTGTTCATAGCAGTTTCTCTATAGTAATGCTTGTTGCGTTCAAACCGCGAAACGGGCGGGCGTGGACCGAAGGGCTGTGATTGGCGGTAGCCAACGTATCCTCCAATCACGGCGCTTCGCTCCTTTCCTCCGTTTTCGCGGTTTCGACACATTACGACCACAACCCGTTTCTCTAGAATCGCTCAAAATACCCTGCGGAGGGGGTTACAGCACGTCGAAATTCGAGATTGCTAACAGGGTATTCGGACCAGTTGTCTCTAGACTGTTTCTACCCTGTGTTTGTAGCCGTTAAGGGGTCGGCAGAATTGAAGTCGCGGAGTTGCTCGACGAGCAGCTTTAGGAGATGCAATATCGATTACAATGGCAACGACGACGACCGGCGCGTTAGGCCAGTGGTATACTTTGTCGCTGTCATGAGCGACAGTCATAAAATTTAGCACAAATTGTGGCGGGACCAGCACTGGAGCAACGGTACTGGCTGTCGTGGAAACAGTTGTCGCGTGACCGTCGCTGCGATGTGTCGCGGAGGGCTGACATGCTTCAAATGTGCGGATGCCTGTCGTTGTCACTGTCGCTGTGCAGCGCACTGCGACAGCGACAAACTTAAAGGGCGGGAGCTCTGCGACAGGCGGTCGCTGTCGCTGTGCAGAGCGACGCGACCGCGTGTCGCAAAAGTATACCATTGGCCTTATGAAATGCTACGAAGGGAGGAGGGGTAGCGCAGAGAGGTCTGACGCCGCGACGTCCTGCGACACTGCCAGCGAGCGACAACCGAAGCCGCGGCTATAATGTTCGAAAGCATTTTGTCGCCGCGTCAAGGTTGACGCTCGGAGAACATTCGTCGTCGCTGCAACTTTGCAAACGCCTTAACACAGGATCGAACTTTAATGAAAAGCGGAAGCATTAGCGATCCCCGAATCAAAACCTTCTATGTGGGGTTGCTAGACACAGCCACTGGATCATAATTATAGAATTTACCGATGAGGTTGGACTGTGCCTTCAAAGAGCCAAGGAAGCCTTCTATCATCTTCTCTCACTTCTGTAACCATTCGCGCTCTAATGCAATTTTTACTGAAAATGGCTTTTTATGCTCTGTAGAGGACTTCAAATTCTCAGGTTGACGAGAGAAAAAACTTGCCTGATTGTGTTTCAACTCAAATACAAGATGTGCATCTTAATTTCTGGAAATTTCTATCAAATTTCCGAAAATTTTTTTAGCATTTTAAAACATTTAATGAGCTTCTAAGCCATCTCTTCCCGTCTTTCTTCTCTTTGGTCTTACACATGGTCACAACTTGCTCCTAATTGTTTCGAGGTTTTAGGTGTGTGGAACTGTCCGCTTGTCTTCTAGAATGAGGAAAAAAAGTAAAATTAATAGTTGTGTCAACACCATCGGTCCTCGGTCAATGCTTACTAGGAAACCTCGCATGGTTTTCCTCCCCATTACAAAGATGTTGAATGTTTTCCGACCTACTCTAGCGCGTTCTCTTCAAATCTCAAATCGAAATTTTTTTGCGGATTCCCACTTAAACAATATAGCCGGTCAAAAGTTAGTATTTCCTTAGGCTGAAATGAACGCGACGTTTGTGGATTTCGGAGAAATCTGGCCCAAAAATGCTCCTTTTGAGGATCATTTGACGTAAGGAGCTTTATTATGTAGTCAGTTTCTTCCTATTCAAAAAACTGTTCTGGGGGTCGATGAGTGAAAAGCTTGTAGAGGCTGGATTTCTGTACTATGTACTTGTTCGTTGAGCGTCTATTTCATAAAGGTTATATGGTTCTGGAAGCGTTCTAGATAGATGTTCCAGAGCTGATATGAACTTTTTCCATGGCTTCGTTTCAGGTGCCAATCACGGGTTCGAGGTCCGTTTGTGGGTTCTCGGAACCTTAGGGCAGTTTACGCACCCTAAATCGCATTACGTCTGGCATATCTCACAGTAATCCTTGAAATGTCGTCGAATAAACCAAAGATTCCGGCTCAGCACCCTAAATGATATCCATGCAGCTGTTTTCAGTCAAACCCGAAAGAATGTCACCGAAAACCTAAAAGTTACTTGATCACCCTTACCTTCTTGCGCAGCTTCAGAAGCGCCTATAACTTCGTTCACTCAGATAATAAGACCGGCTGAGCGGGCGGAGAAGTAGGGTCGCCGGCTGAGCGGGCAGACTTATTTTGGGGGCGGAGCGTCTTACCGGCTGAGCGGGCGGGCATGCGTTTTACCGGCTGAGGGGCATGGCTCTACCGGGTCAGCGGGCGGACATAAATCCACGGCGGAGCATGTCACCGGCTGATCGGGTAGACATAGCATTACCAGCTGAGGGGCATGGCTTTACGGGCTGAGCGGGCAGACATTAATCAATGGCGGAGCATGTCACCGGCTGATAGGGCAGACGCTAAAGCGAACCAGGCTTATGTACGGCGCGAGCGAAATGGATTTCGAGCTGATTCGAGTGATGGCATTCGAAAGGGTGGTCATCCACACGATTTGGATCATTGACCCCTCACCCCGTACGGTTCGTTGTGACCGTGGGGACGTGACAGCGGGTCAGTTCATGATTTTTGAAGCAAGGTAAGGCTTGCCGTTTCAGAAGTGAAACGCAAGCCTCGAACTTGCTGGGGATGGATGGAGCCTACTAGGGGCTTTATCTGCTCTTGCACATCGATATCATTCACGTGGTAAGCAACTAATACCGGCAGAGCGGACCTCCATTTACCGACTGAAGGGGCAGTGAATATCGGGGCTCGCCCGGGTTCAATGTTTAGTCAGCCGGTATTGCCTGCCCCCTCAGCCGGTGTTACTGCCTGAGCAGAGGTGTCCATACCAAGACCAGATTCCGAATTCAAAGACAGCGTGCCAGAATTCCCCAGAAAACATTTTCCTTCTTTCAAATTGTTCGGACGGTCATGCGAGGTCCCCTGGTTATGTAGGTGTCGGCCATTGTCGGCTTACAAAAATAGTGAACTTACATATTGTATTTACAAGTGATTTTTCTTGAGTAACATTAGACATTTTGTCACCGCTTCAACCAAATCGAACCAAAATAACACTGCGTGTTATTTTTAGCCAAAAACTCAAGAACTTTTACTTTGTGGGTTTTACCTTTAAAGGCAGTCTTCACGATAAAAAACCGAATTCTAGTTTCCGATCTTTTTAACACTTAGGAGACCGCGCGTTTCACGGCTAGCCCCCGCAGCGGACCGGCGCGCTCCACGGCCAATCACTTCAGAGAGTTTTTAAACTGATTTTTTGTTGTAATTGCTTATGTCAAAAGGAAATAGATGGCGCTAAATATCTGCATACCATTTATGGAAGTTGTATGAAGCATAGAAATAGAAGCAATAATTGGAAGGAGCCCGATTTTCTTGAAGTAAAACCAAAAAATCAAGTTTTTTGCGTGGGTGCACAATGTGGACACGAGGTCCCAGGAGCAAAACAGCCCTGGGTGCACAGTGTGGACACGCTGTCCATTAACACTTAGGAGACCGCCTGCTCCACGGCGAATTTCCACAGCTGACCGGTGCGCTCCACGGCTAATCGTTTCCATGGGTGCGCAGTGTGGACACGCGGTCCGCTTGGAACCGTTTTGATCGGAGCAGGCTTTCTTACTTAGACAACAAGTATTCTGTTTCTACTCCACCTGAGAGTATGTCGCTCCACAGAGATCTGGAGTGAGGCCATGGTGAAGCAATGATCCACCGCTTTTTCGCGGACCTGCTTTCCTTATTTTTGAAGTTATTCCAGCTTTACATGCACAATCTGGTAACGGAATAAGCGTTTGTTTGTCGACTTCTGGAATTTTCTTTAGGTTACAGCTAATGGTTAGGATTGAGCCGTGCTAGGCCGACCCGGAGTATTGAAAATTTGAAAAATGAACAAACTGCTCCTTTGTGATGTCCTAATAAACCTCATGTAGAACTTTCGGCGGGCTCAAATACTTTGATCTACCAAGTTGTCTGATGCGACCGGCAGAAACTTTATCAGAAATCTCAAAATGGGAATCAGATTCATGATCAGAACCCCCTCCTCCCCAATGACCACGTGAGCGAGGTCGCACCAAAACCTGAAACGTTTACAAACGGATAACGAACGACAGACGCCAGCGAAGCTTTAGAAAACCGTGAAATATACACCACTTCATTGTTCAGCGCCTCCAAACTTACCCCGTAGTTAAATTTCAGTAAATTTTAAGCACTGAACTATTTCAAGGTTTTCACCCCTTTCCCCCCAAGTTATCCTCCACCCGAAATTTAGCGAAAATTTAAAGAAAGTTGACCGATGGCTTATATGCCGCAGTCAAAGGAAATTTCATTGGAAATTGAAAAGTAAAAACCAGAACCTTGTGCCGCAACTCGAATAACCCTCGAGGTCAATGCAGCAAAATTTTGAACGATGACCCACTACAGTTATCTCAAATAGGTGGCACTACTATTTAGACAATCAACTGTAGAGCATCAGTTCCGTGATAAGCATCATTGATACCCCTTCTTAGCCACGCTTGGAACGATTTATTGTCAGCCAAAGAAGCTCGAAAAATCGGAAAGAGCCATTTCCGGAGATGCTTGTAAAATTACTAGGAACACTGAAAATGCTTGACCACTGTGAGTGTAAATAGGTTACATCATAAGGAACCTATCCGTAATTAAGAAAGACTCCACGCCAGAGAAATATAAAAAATATTCAAAGTTTTATGGCGTGGGTGCGCAGTGTGGACACGCGGTCCGAGGGGCAAAACAGCCGTGGGTGCGCAGTGTGGACACGCGATCTCTTAAGTGTTAAGCGTTATGTAGGGAATTCCACTAAGTATACGTTATTAGGGGAAGCTCCCACAGAACTCTCAATGACCGGAGAAAAACTGTTCAAAGAAGTCTCTGAAATGCTGGAATAAGCATTTCGGTGTGTTTCGGGAGGCTGCAGACAAAGCGTCAAACCTGACGTCTGTAATTCTTTCTGCTCTTCAAAATTTATGAGTAAGTAAATTTGTTTTCTGTTTCTTGTACCCGAAATTCTTTGAAACTAAGATTGGCCAATGCGCATGTTGTTGGGATATTAGAACTTTTCATGATGAGAAAATTTCGAAAATTCGGTGCCTGTTCCTCTGGTGAACGAACGAAGGACAATCGTTATATGACGTGGGCGGGGTGATCCAATGGGACGGCTGGTCCAGGAGATTTTCACCCACTTCCTGGCCGTTTTTCGTCGTATTTCCGTTCTAGCTCTTCTCAGAAGAACCCAAAGCTTCCGTTTTTATCAAAAAACTGACGTTTTTTATTGCGAAAACTACCTTTAAGCTGCGTACTTTTAACTTCCAACGATCGCCATTCCACAGAGTACACCTTGTTTTGCTGAATTCACTCCATTACCATCAGTAAATGCAAATAACAGGTTTTCCACAACTTCATCTTTAATTGAATTGTCAGCCGTGGTTTTCAGACTCCACCTTCCAGTTCAGCGGAAATATGCCCGTGAAGAGTGAAAAACTTCAAGTATTTATTTTTCGTTGTCTTTGTCGTGCGTAAATTCCTCAACTCTTACCTTCATTTACCATCTTTAGAGGACCCTCATTCTGTAACGGCAGGAAGTACGCGATCTCGGACAAATTCAGCCGAAACAAAAACAGCTGGAAATAGTTCAAATTTGGCCGGCTCTGTAAAATGTGGGCTACTTCTTGGCTATGTACCGCATTCTATCATAACTTTCACAAAATTCGCCTCACAGCTTTGAAAAACGCGTATTGCATGCTAGTAGACCAGTCGGAATCGAAAGTGAGATTGCTCAGACATCACATCCATTTCCCAGATTCCCCCACAATAATGGATGCTTTTGCAAGCAGTTGTTACTCTACAATGGCCAGGAGCGCGTTATACACTTTTCGTACGCTTCCATTTGATCTGCCTCGGCCTCCATAGTGTCTAAAGTGATATGAATGATTTTTTTGTTTGTTCCAAGATGAGGCGATCAGAGCATTTGTGATTGCAGTGAAAGGTTTTTCGCTTGTGTATCCCTGAGGGCACGACGTGAAGATTTCAACCGATCATTTGGATCTCATTCTTTCGAAATTTTACACAGCCACTCACCGCTCGCCTGCCGCAGCAATTTTCGGCTCCTCCAACTTTCAGGATTTATCGTCGCTTTCCATCCGAATATTTCGTAAACATCTTTTTTTCCTGCTTCGACTAAACGAATCGGACCGCTTAATACATCAAAGCTTTTTGTTACGTTATGGGACCAGAAAGCTACCCAATTTAACCTTATGCGTTGTCAGATTAGTTCGGGATTTAGATTGTGCTTCGGTTTGGACGGCTTTGTATTTTCTCATGTCAACTCCCCTATAGTAAAGGCAACGGGGTTGTTTATCGAATACACAGAACGGGAGGAGCCTCCGGCCCAGTTTGGCTGGGTAAGTGCGACGCGCGCTACAAAAAGTTGTGAGACAGCCGATCTGGGCCCTATGCTCCCCTTTTCTGGGCATTCGATCAACAAGTCAAGGCGATGTTCATGATTAGGTCCGTTGCGTAGTTTCTCGCATAAATCAGTGCGACGAGCGCCAGCGGCTACTGAAATCACTAACAAACTGCAAAACGACCAAACACTAATTTTCGGCAAAATTGTTAACTGTTGTTGCTTTTTCGATCGATAAATCATCACTGCCTCAAATCCGAAAAAATAACAAAATCTGTTTAATTTGACTGCTATATCATTGAATCTGTGAGCCCGTCTTCGTATTTTCTGCGATCATGACAACTTACATATATGTGTGAACCACACCTATCGATTTGCGTCGATATGGGTGACAGACCGGGATCATACTTCCCGCGACCAGCGACGGCGTTAATCCACGCAAGTCATATCGTTTGGTGGTAAACATTGCACAGCGGCGCTCGTCGCAGAGAGTATGACCCCGGTTCGTTTGTCGCGACTACGGTTGCGGCAAGTATGAACCTGGCCTGGCTTCACTTGAAGTTAACTGCCAGAAATGCATCAGAATATTGGCAACGACTAGAATGTGAAGCTTTCTACACTTTTAAATTGATTTTGAACATCACTTTATTGTTTTACCGATTCTTGCACTTTATGTTGTTTTTACCTGATTATTACTAATGCTGCGTTTACTAAATTTCGATATTTTGATGATCTCATGGTTTTAAAGGCAGTGGCCACCATAAAAAATGTCTGGTTTTCTGGCGCAAATCGGAATTGGCGAGCCTATCTCAAAGGCACTGCACACGATAAACTTCGTCCTTGAACCTTCAATGGAAAACATTTGTGGTAGCCCTCAGAAGGAGAACTGTGCTGAAAAAACGGGACTAAACTCATTCCCAGAAACAAAGAGCGGTTTTGAAGATTATCCCAATAGACAAGTCCGGCCTCCTTGGGTCTAGTTGTTGGCCTCGATACCATCACGGCTCCATCATTGCCACGCTTTGACCTGCGATTATCAGCAGTGGTTTTCGTCGAATTAAGATATGGGTTGGAAATATCTTTACCTGAAGGAGATCTCCGGAAGTTTCCGACAACTAATTCTCAAATCTAATCTCTCTTTCAATGAAAAACCACTCCCGATGATGTCAGGTCAAAGCTTTTCGGTGATGGAGACAAGCCAGTGTTGACGACAAGGAGGCTGGGCTTGCTCACTGGGGTAATCTTCAAAACCGTTGTTTAACTTCTGGGAAGGCTTTCGGATACGTTTTTCTTCACTGTTCTGCTTCTGACCACTACTGTTTTTGGAACAAAACTCAAGATCGGAGTTTATCGTGAGCAGTGCCTTTAACCATTACGTCGGAAAATCCGAGAAAATGAACCTGAAGGGCCTCGTAAGGCTTCAAAATGGAACACCGTCCACTCGCCACTCCCCGATGCCATTGGCTCTATTGCAATTACGTGGAATCAATAGAATCAGGGGTGTCGCGAAAGTACGATGTTCCAACTCAATATTAGAGATCTTATGGGGTCACTTCGAGCCTGTTCGTCTTGGTTTTATCAGCGTTATTTTTGTGACCACCCAAGTGCCTATTTCTGCCAAGAAATCGGACTCGGTGTTCATCGTGGACCCTACCTTCGAATAAATACAGAACGGGCCATAACTTCTGTCCCAAAGCGCGTCGGCGACGCTAAATCGCGTCGACAACGCCGATTTCGTTCGGAGTGAACTTTTTGAGAACCTGAAAAGACCATTCGATTCGTCTTGATGAGGAGATTCCGACTGTATGTTCAGGCTTGAGAAAAACTCAAGTCTTCACCTAGATATGGCCTATTTTCCCTAAAAGGAGTCAAAATCTTTGTGAATGGTTACTCTTTGAATCTGAAAACACTAATTGCCTCCTCTCGTCGTCCTGATTCCGAAAATCTTTTCAATTTTAGAAAAATGTTACTTCTTGACATAGTTATGGCATATTTCGCCCACTCAAAGAGTAGGAAAGCTCTACCAACGGCGAAACTTGAACGTGAACGTCGCCAGCATATTTGTGTCGTAATTCTGACTTCAAAGCTGTCTCTGTACCTGGAAAAGTGTGAGATTTGACCCTTAATCTTTCTTAGTTATATATGAACTCGATTTTGGCGATGGTCTCCCTTCAATTTCTCGGTTCTCCGCGCTCTCCACGCTATTGCTCTCCTCTCTCTGACGCACTCCTCGCTGCCTGTACTGCCTCGCTCGAAGACAGTCCTCCAAACTGAATAGAATTCGAACAGCGGAGACGGACTGGAGAGTCAGCGTTATGAACAGGGCTGGGCACACTTCCCGGCTTAGCGAATCTGAATATGCACCCCCCTTAGCTCGCTAATTTTTAGGCACCCCCTTATGGGAAATCGAAATTGGCTGTTTTCCGAATAGTTGGACAGCCATGATCTTGACCTCCTGATTTTGATGAACAAGAATATAAAAAAAGCACTGAATAGAGAATATTCCGAAAATGGCAACAAAAAAGGTAGTGTAATTTCTGAACTTCAAAACAACCCCATGAGGAAAATTTGTTAGTAAGACGGTAAGTTATGACAAAAGATTAATTAAACAATTACCAACAACAGAACTACTACTACTGCGATAATTAATGTTTCCTGTCGAAGGTTTTCATAAACCTATGAAGGATTAGTTAATCTGTGTTTGATTGTTCTGATGTGGAAATCAGAACTATTTTGTGTTGTGGAACAATGTTAGGATTCATGTGATTCGTAGGGAGTAGAAAACCCCAGTTTTACCCTCCTAGAATGCCGCAATCCCTTAAAAATCGGCTTGCCGTACGATACGGTGTTTGTACGCAGCTACACAGCGCTCACGTGTATGGACGCGCACACAATATTAATAAAAAATGTATTTTATTACAGAACGGGGAGGAGAAAAGGATTGGAACTGAAGGAAATGGAAGATGGTGAAGGTAGTCTATTCTGGATGTTTCCATTTTAGAAATTTAATGTAAATAAACAAAGTTAGAGCGGGTGTAAATATTTAGCCGTGACAAGGTTCATTCAAACGAACCTAGTTGATCAAAACTAGCATTAAACAAAGAGCAAAGGATATTGTTAGAAAGAGGAGAATCTGGCAAACATTTTCGGTTCAATAGGACCGATTTTTAATGTGATTTAAGAACCTTAAATCTCGTCCCGGTTTTACCCCGAAAACCGGGACAAAACCGGGACAAAACCGGGACGAGGTTTAAGGTCCTTATATCACATAAATATCAAACTTATTGGAACCACGGTGTTTGCCAGATTCTCCTCTTTCTTTCAATGCTCTTACTTTTTATGTTCAATGCTGTTTTCATTCAACTAGGTTCATTTCAATGAACCTTTTCGAATCCAAAAAACTCATCACGCTCCAACTTAGTTTATTTACATTAGATTTCTATAATGGTTACATTGAAAGTATCGTACCTCTGCCTTCTTCCATTTACTCCAGTTTCAGCCTTTTTTTCCTTCCCGTTCTGTAATAAACTACATTTTTAAATTAATATTGTGTGCGCGTCCACTCCAGTGTGCGCTGTGTTGCTGCGGACAAGCACCAGATCGCACGGCGAGCCGAATTTCAAGGGATTGCGGCACTCCAGATGGCTACAACTCGGGTTTTTATAGTTCCAAAGCCCTATTCAGTGCACTTGTGCTCTGCAGGGTACTGATAGCAGTTTTTTTACCATGATGAGAGACATGGTACTTCTCAAGGAGGAGGACACGATCATTAACTTCTCTCACAAGACCTTGCAAAGTCCTCAATTTTCACAATCGGTTCTCTTCATAAGTCACATTCTCATGAGCTAAAATTAGTTGGCTAGTCGTGATACTAAATGTGCTACCTGTAATTTCAATCTGTACTAATACAACAGTTCGCTGATTCTTTTTTGAACGTGAACGATAGCGCTTCTGAGCGCTCTCTTTGTATCTTTGCCTCGAATCGGTTACCACCCGTGTAATAAATGAACGTTGCACCAGAGAAACATGACATCACACCAATCCTTACTTGCTACTAGATAACGGAGTAGTTTATTTCTTTATCAAAGTAATCAAACAAATTATAGATAATACTTAATTCATAGAGTTATTAAAAAGAAACCTCGACAGCAACTATTAATTTTTGCGAACGCAACCTGCATATCTATCCATAATTTGAATTCTGTTAGTGTTTTTTTTCGAAAAGCGGAGAAGAAGAGTTGACAAATCAAAAGAAAAGCGTGTACTATTTTTTTCCCTGAAATTCTGCAGAACAGGCACTTTGTTTTTATCTGGGTGTTCGGTTTAGGCACCCCCCTTTGCCCTCTCCGCAGCGTCCAATATGCACCCCTTCTAAGGTCAACCGGGACGCGTGCCCAGCCCTGGTTATGAAAGCCCTGTATCTGAAAGACCAAAGGTCCAAATGGAAGAGGAGTAAACATCATGGGTGTTCTCTGAGATATTGCTATAGCGAGACGGAACGCTGGTTTTTCTCAACTAGGTGAAAATGCATTTTTCTCATAAACAGAGGATTCGATACTTTTCCTGTATGCATTCCCAGAAGATGGCTCAGTGATGAGTAACAGTCTTCGCAGGGAAACGAATAAATGCCGTGCGCGCCGCGACCGCGCGCGCTGACTGGGTGGTCCGCATCCGCAGAATCACTCACCGATGGCGTAGTGTTAGAATAGCATTTAGTAAACCAGATACAAGCCACCCATAACGCCAACTCCTGTTCCGATTGTCTTTGATGCTTTCTTTTCCGAGTCGACCAACGTTCCGTCTCGTTATATAAATATCTCAGAGAACACCCATGATGTTTATTCCTCTCCCATTTGGAACTTTGGTCCTTCAGATACAGGGCTTTCATAACGCTGACTCTCCAGTCCGTCTCCGCTCTTCGAATTCTATTCAGTTTGGGGGACTGTCTTCGAGCGAGGCAGTACAGGCAGCGAGGAGTGCGTCAGAGAGAGGAGAGCAATAGCGTGGAGAGCGCGGAGAACCGAGAAATATAAGGGAGACCATCTCCAAAACCGAGTTCATATATAACTAAGAAAGATTAAGGGTCAAATCTCACACTTTTCCAGGTACAGAGACAGCTTTGAAGTCAGAATTACGACACAAATATGCTGGCGACGTTCACGTTCAAGTTTCGTCGTTGATAGAGCATTCCTACTCTTTGGGTGGGCGAAATATACCATAACTATGTCAAGAAGTAACATTTTTCTAAACTTGAAAAAAAATTTGGAATCATGACGACGAGAGGAGGCGACTAGTGTTTCCAGATTCAAAAAGCAACCATTCACAAAGATTTTGACTCCTTTTAGGGAAATGAGGCCATAACTAGGTGAAGACTTGAGATTTTCTCAAGTCTGAAGATACAGTCGGAATCTCCTCATCAAGAAGAATCGAATGGTGTTTTCAGGTTATCAAAAAGTCCACTCCGAACGAAATCGGCGTTTTCGACGCGATTTAGCGTCGCCGACGCGCTTTGGGACAGAAGTTATGGCCGGTATTGTATGTTGCCCCTGAAAACTGTCTCACCTAACAGAAATCTCGGGATTTCCTTCTACAGTAGCATTTCGAGGAGAGCAATGAATTCTAGATCAATCAAACAAAAAATCTCTGTTTCTGCGCTCAACCCGCGCTTTCCCACTGAAAGTCAGCATTCTGGCCTCTGTCAATTTATTTGAAGTGTCTAGAAATCGCATGTCGCTCTGTTTAACTCGGACGGACTTTTTTTCTCGCACTCATCCGCACAAGAAATAAATTCATCGCGGTTGCATCTCCTCCCGCTTTCATTTTCCTCGAATTCGTCACCGGAAACGCCTGCTAGCCGAACTTTCGCGAGTGGTGTATTCATCCACGAGAAAATGGCCGCCGCCTGGAAGCCGAAAATTGGCAACACCTGCGGCTATCGAGAACCACTTAAATCTTTTTGTTGAGGACGACTTGGCTCCAACTCGTCTTTTTCTCCTTTATTTCATTCAGCTAATTGGCTCAACTTCTTTCACGATGGGGTCGTACCGATGTTCTCGATCAATTTATAGACCAAGGAGGCTATTCTTCCGACATATTCCTACAGCCTCCTTGTACCATTGTCGAGAAAGCTGCATATAAAAAACGATTGTAATTTGTTTTTTCTCTCTTAGCTAAACTGATCTGAGCGGAGGACTGTGTTATACGTAAATCTGTCCGAAGGAACCGTTTCCCCCAAGCGGTCGTCTGACGTGTCTAGTGGTCTTTGCGATAAATTTTTTCGGTCACTATTTCACTCAAAATATGTTTACTCGATCCAATGTGTAGCTCCTACTAAAACACATATACAACCTAATATTTGACACCTGCATTCGGGAGTGACACTTTTAGTCCCCTGTTGACGTTTAGCTCAAACTAGGGGCCCGTATGTTATAACATATGTACACCGAGTTTACGAAAACCGTCAATAGGGAAGGACAAGTGCCAGTGCGATCTAAGCCGACTGCAGGTAAGTGAGAAACCCTAAGAAAATATTGCACCTTGCTAGAAACTCGCTAGAGAAATCTTAATAACGTCTTCCGATTAGAGCCTCGTGAGGATGTAACTTCTACTTATAGTAAAAATGTGAAGGTGGCTAGGACCAGATTTTGATCTTAAATAGTTTCGAGCTCGGAATGGCAGATAACGCCAATAACTTTCTGACAATTCAGCTACTTATCTTAAAGGCAGTGTTCACGATAAAAACCGGCATAGCGCTTAAAAAATTCTGGGTGAGTTTATTTTCCGTTTCCTTTCCCAAAATTTTTTTAAAAGAATAAGATGGGCCAATGCACATGATTGGATGTTATAATTTTTTGCTACGAAGAATATTTGAAAAAATCGTTAACCGTTCCTCTGTTGAAACGAACGCAGGGCAACTGTTATATGACGTGCGCGGGGTGATCCCATGGGTCGGCCAACCTACAAGATTTTCACCAACTTCCAGGCTGTTTTTCGTCGTATTTCTGTTCTCACTGTTTTTAGAGGTACCCAATGCTTACGTCGTTGCCAAAATACGGGCCACTTCTTCATCGAGAACACTGCCTTTAACCAGACTCAATCATCGGAAAATCTCGAAATGGAGATCATTTTGATGCGCAAGGCCCCAAATGCCACCATGGACGAGGTCTGCGCGAAAAAATCGGAATCTGAAGTCCCGCAGACAGTACAGGCTATAAAACGGCGAAATTCACTTGGTTCCTACGCGTGCTGGTGCGGAGCGGAGGTTAGAGACAGTGAGAGAGCGTAGGACAGACGGAGGCCGAGAGGTCGCGCGCGCCGCTCGAGCCTCGAATGATGTGAATTACGACGTTTTATAGAGGGTACATACAGGCATATCTGTCAGATGTTGGGATATTTTTCTCGCGCCATCAGTCACTTGGATGTTTGGGGCGCTTAGCACGGATACGGCGTCTGTTTTCAGTTCTTCGGTGAGTTATGATACGAATAAATTTGATTAGCTACTAGCTACCGTAACATGCAGTTTCGAGCTCTCAACTCTTTAGGATCGGGGACTACCCGAGTCACATTCACTTTTTAGTACAACTGAACATCATGCCAGGATCCGTTATTTTGCCAAAATCGAAAACCTTTTTGAAGGCTTTTCTCGTTAGGGACCCACGTCACTGTACCTATGTTTGGCCAAGAAAGGGAGTGAAGATGCCGCTACCTCAAGTGTCTCTCCTATTGATTTTTGGATAATTCGCTTGCATCCAAAATGCCTTCGGGACTTTTCGCGCCTCTTGTCTCGACCTTCACTTGATAATGAATGAACCATTATGGCTAATGATACAAGGGGCCTCCCTAACTGCAATTACCTGTAGTTTTTCTCCGCCGCCTGAGCGCCCTGTGTTCTTTTTTCGTTGCCTCAGTTTTTTTGATATTCGTCATCTGTTAGCTGCCACCATGCTGTTCTTGTAGAGATTTTACAATGCTAACCCAGAAACTATCTACACACTTTCCCCGATGGAACCTATGCGGTGGAAGTTAAATGAAATGTCCAAGTGCGACTCTCCATAAACCTCGGCATAATGATATTCCAGTTGTGTGATGCTGTTGTACTCGACACGAGGTTGATAGTAGTTCTTTATGGCTTACGTTTCGGAGCAACCTCCTTCTTCAGAGCCTGAAAAGATCAAATAAGAACTGCGTTTACCCGGCCAAACATCTCCTAAACTCCACTAAACTCTGATCACTAGCGAGTTCTTGGCTAGGTGCGGTATATTCTCTGTTTTCCTCTCTCACCTACGTGACAGAAAATAGATTCTCGATTTTAGTGGAGTTTAGGAGATGTTTGGCCGGGTAAACGCAGTTCTTATTTGATCTTTTCAGGCTCTGAAGAAGGAGGTTGCTCCGAAACGTAAGCCATAAAGAACTACTATCAACCTCGTGTCGAGTACAACAGCATCACACAACTTAAATGAAATGGTTTTAGTCCTACGGAAAAGACCGTTAAGTGACTTTCCGTCCTGAAAACAAGCAGTCGCTTTTCATCATCGATCTCCTATGTACATGAATCCCGAATTGATCTATGCTTGTGCTCTGTGTGGGGATTTCAGTAATTTGGGGTCGGAATGGAGGTGGAGACGAATCAATGGTGATTCTCATCGATGCTGACTCGGGGTGGCTGACCTCTTGGATGGTGAGTGCCGGGTCAAAGTCATATTTACCTCGATATTAGCCCGTTCCTCTCTCGAAACGCGCTACACTCTACTTTCACTCTAGATATCGATTCGCTCTGAACTCCTCACTCCATCCTTTGAACTTCTCATCCCCATCTACGACGCCTACCCTCATCATCAGACATATTTCTTCCCTCGAACCGCCGCCCCCTCACAGCGCCCCGTTCCCCATAGGGTTCCTTCGCCTCGTTTTTTGGCCTCCTTGCCATCTCGTGGATTTGGTCTTCGGGCTTTCTTCCAGTGAGTTTCGGATATCGCTTCCAAACGCTTTGGAGATTTCAATGAATTTTCTTGTTTTCCCTCAAACCTATTGTTTCCTTCATTCCTCTCTTCTTAAAATACGGGTACTAAATACCTTCACCAAATAGGCCCGTCGAATTTTTCCTTGTCCTGTTGTGCTGTTTGTATCAATCGTGGTATAACATCCAGAAGCTCAACTCTTCTCCTACCTAAAATCAATCATCTCTACCTAAAAAATTGAATTGATTCGAATTTTACATCAAAATGTCAAGAAAGCTGTTCAGAAAGTTTCAAATGTCTCTGGTTCACTTTTTTTTCACCATCAAGGCTGCTTGAGTTCAGTTCAAAGAACATTTGGACCCCGTGTGGACTACGTTTTAGCAACACGACGAATCCGCAGGATTCCTAGTCGGCCAAACTTTCAAGACTGATTAATTTTATCATATCATTATTGTCTAGCGACTCTTGGGCATCCGTTTTCATGGTTGAGCTTTATGCACGTCATCTCATCTAGTGATGTTTGTTTTGTCATTTATAGACCGTTCTTTTGCAAAGCATTTTTAATAACTAAATTTCGAATATAAACGATCTATAATTGACCAAATAATTATCAGTAGATGAGTATTTGTCCATAATACTTGAATGTGAGGTTGGGTGCCCTAAAATCAATCGTTATAGATGATATTATTGAACTCATAATTTTAAAATAAACCAGAATTTGCCTCATTAAAGAATTTCCGTGCACCTATTTAATAATATGGTCTAGTCGGGTTACGTTGTTCCATGAACTAATACAGCCCTGATGAAGAGGGAGGCACATTTTGAAAATTTCCGGCACAGGAAACCTCCTCACCGTTTTGATGAAGAACTCAGAGTAGTTTGATTTTTTTCTGGTAGCGGTATAGGGTACCAGTTTGGAGAAGAACTGGATTTCCGAATTGTATACATCACTTTACTGAAGGGAAACAAATGGATAAAGGAAAATCGCTGACTGCATAGGTGTGCAAACTTTTCTGACCGGACTGATACATAAAGAGTAGCTTACTCGGATGAATCCGGGCGGAGTAAGCAGCGGAGCAGTCGGTCATGGCAAAATACAACAGTGATAAGGAGATTTTCACATTTTAAGCCCGATAAGCCTTACTTCGACCGGCTCAAAATGACGGAGCTAGTCTGTATGTATTTCTTCACCTCACTTTTCTTTTCTTTATCTTGTAGTCGTACAGCAGCATCTCTCTCTTTAAGGCAGTGTCCACGATAAAAGCAGTCCTGGGATTTTCAACGTAAATCGAAAGACCCGGGAATATAGCCCCACACGGCCTTAAACATGAGTGTTCCGCTCACGCCACGCCCACTCCCTCAACGGCTACCGTTAAAAGTTTCCAACTGGAAACCCGACTATAAGAAGCAAACCATTATGGAATGATGTAGGTTTTGTTGAGCGGAGTGGATTAGCTCCTGGCTGTATGTTGTTTCCCCAATGTCGCTTTCTTAGTTGTCTACGGATCGGAAGCGGTTGAAAGGGTGGGCGTGGCTTGAGCGGAACACTCGAGCTTAGGGGCGTCTAGGGCTCTTCTGGGCCCGATCTAAGCCGGTATTTCAACATTGCTGTTGAACTTGGTCTCGGACCTTTGGACCTGCGGTGGAAACTCGAAGACCTAATCATCGTGGACATTTAATTCAACCACTATTAACAAGCCTCTAAAATGTAAAAAGTATGGTATGAATACAAACTATTGAGGAATAATTCAGTTATTAAATGTGTTCGACATATGAACAGTACAATCAACTTGTTAATAATCATCAGTGAAATCATATGTTGCTTTTTTTTGGTTTTTTTAATGACTTTCAGCTCTTAAAAGAAACATCCTAGACATACCAGTATTCCGCAAAAGTCTGTTTCTCACCACTTTTCCTAAACGTTGCCCGAGTCAGAGGGAGCTTCTAGACGTTTTAATGTGAACTCTTGGAACCTCTAGTGCACTCTCCCAGGTCGTAAATCTCCCGCTTTATCGTGTGTAGTGATCACAAAAAGGCGTAGAGGTTTTCAGAACTTGGGGAAGAGGCTTCCTCTTCAATTCACCAAATTTCAATCGATTTAAATCGTGCTGAACTGAAATTTCAAAGCAGCGACAGCGCGAAAACCGCATCTTTTCTAACCTTTTTTCCGCAGGTAGGCTCACGAAGTGGAATGTATCGAAAGGGCCCCACAAAAACTCAAATTTTGAAAAGAAGATCCCTCGAATAAACTCCCCTGAACGCTTTCTATCCTCCCCGCAGCTGTTTTTTTTAATGTAGTGTAGCAGAATTTGCAATTTCGGAAGTGGTTATGTGCTTCAAATTTCTTACCTGAGTAAATTACTCTCATCTTGCTCCGACCAAACGTTATTTGAAAGTAAGGAGCTCTCATTATGTATGTTTGTATGTTAGGGTTCCTCGAATCGAATGTGCTAGATGGATGACTGAGGGACCTCCCAGGTCATGGGGCCATTTTCACAAAGCTGCTTTAAAGTTTGGTAATCAGCTGCTAATCTGTTCACTAGAAAAAAATCTACAGAGCTCGTTATCTATTTTCCTTTCAAATCATCTTGACACTGGTGCACTTGTTCAAGGAGATACTTCCCCACAAATACGTAATTTAATTTTTATTGCCTGCTACTAATATAAATTTTGTTTGGAAGTTATCAGATCTTCAACGCGAGTGTGCCGGCTCCGATTCTCTCTTTGAACACAGTCCAATTTAGATCTGCGTCTGTTCTATCAAAAGCTCTTTAGATCATAGATTAAGGGAAGCGGCTATTTTCGTTGTGGACCCTGCCTTTAACATTGTTATCATCGTTTTCGAAGCCGCCATACTTCCTCAGTGAAATGAATTTCCTCCTATATCGAAGTCACTACCGTCGGCGCTTGCTTCTTGAAGAAGGGCACAGCCATTGAAAAGGGATCCATTTGTGCTTTGAAGTAGAGAGTCCGGCCGTCTTCAGAGCAGTTCAGTGTGAATGTATGAGCAGAGTTTTTGAAGGATTCAACAGTAAGCTCTTTCATAGTTCACATCTCCGCCTTCTGGCATACCTTTGATTATCCGAATTTTATGCCTGGAAAGGCCGCCGAGCACGTTTGGTTGAAAATGCTCTTACCTATATTTTCCCTTTGTTTTGTCACAAAACTTATGTGATTTCTTGATGTTCAAAGGGTGTCTGATCGTGAGTAGATAAGCGTGCAAGTCGAAGAGCATGATCAAAAACTTCCTACTGATCATGGGTTTCAACGTTCAAAAGTAATCCAAGAGCTATTCGTTGTCTTATATTCAAAGGAGATCCAGTATAAATTCACTGAGAGGTCCGGTCTGCGTAACCACGATCATCTTGAATGTACATATGTGAGGCCACTGCGACAGCGATTCTTGACATGGTCAGCGGAAACCAGTATTTTTGAGTAATTCTGTATGTGTGTTTTTGATAATTAAAGGCACAATACAGCACAATACACCCTCAGATATGAATTTTGAGATTTTCATGTAATTGTGTAGAAGACCCCTCCTGTATAACATGTGCCAAATGCGAGATCTCAATTCCTCCAAATAAGCGAGAGATAAGAGACCACCACAGGCCCGACCCCCTAACAGATTTTCGAGCTCGATAGCGGCTCAATGGATGGATGAATTCCAACAAGTCGTCGTTCTTCAGTCCAATGCCCGTCTGTCTCCTTATCCTGGCTTGTTCTCGTGCAGCGAGTGCGAATGAATAGAAATACAGGCCTGAGACAACTCGCCCACCAATTTTTCACCCTCAAAATCTGGGCATCTTTGGAGAGCCATAACTCTGTTCAAAGGGGGTCTTGAACGATTTCAGAGATACCACTGTGATCAGAGTGTGACTCTCCCCAGGATAAGCATAAAATCTGAAAATTAATTTTTTGGGGGTCTTGTGCCTGCCTTTAAGTACACTACTGATGGAGTGGTTTCAATTACAGATTCTCCCTTGCTATGCAGCCAGCTAGCCTTCATGTATCGCAACTCTCAGTTCTTTTTCGCGGCGCATCCGTTCGCTACGTTGTTGCGATTCGATCGCTTTCGCTTCACTTAGCGCCATTTCACCTCCGTAGTCGCGTATGGCGACGGAGAAGAACTTGCATTCTGCGGTTCGCAATTTTATCTTCAGTTTCAGTGAAACACGACGAAAGCGACTGACATTGCCCCCGATAAGCGAATGAATGCGTTTTCATCACCTCTCTGTCTATTTCGACATTTTTTGAATTGCACCCGTTTCCCATAATTCCTTCCTGCTCATATTCATCCCGAAAATCGTCTCCTGATGCCACAATATCTTGCCTCAGGGCAGAATGGTCACTTTTTGTCATCTAAATCGCCCTGTAAGTTTGACATTCGTGATGGTTTGTAAGACATGCGGATCGAAAATCAAGGGGTGGAGCACTGTTCGTTGGTACTGCACGAGATTTTTACGAGTTTTCAACATAGAACCGTCTGGCCCGTTTTCCATAGTTTTCCACCTTCAATAGGATGCGGTAGGGAACTGGATGCATCTCGTTTAGCTATCGTCAGCCTTCTGTATCCGAATTCTATTACTCACCCTGCCAGTAACGTGGTCTGCACAGTAGCACATGAATTCGGAAGATGAAGCTGGAAGAAAATGCAGAATCGAACGCTGTTTTAATTTAATTTGGTCTTTTTGTGATCAGAACGGGAGGTTGTTCATACTACCACGGGTCCAATCAGCTTCGATTGCCTTCAAATAAAACTAATTCGAATTTTTTGAACCATACTTTTATACCTTTCGAAAAATACGAGCAATATGTTGCTGGATTGTGTTTTATACGATTTGTGTTTTATAGATATTTTTTTTGCTCACTGTTTTCTGTTTGTAAGGTAGCGTTATCTAGAAGTCTTCTGTGGTGTTTTTTTTTCGGCAACTCAACGTCCATTACCTAAAGTGATGTTCTCATAGATCAGAACGACAACTCAGAAAATTGTCTCTTCACCGGTCCCTTCTGCAGAACCTCAATGACCTGTTTTAAACGTCTTTTCAGTGTCTAATGAGGCTCATCTGACTTTAGATGGGATTGTTTAGAGCGAGATGCCACAGATAACATCAGTACAGATTGCCTACAACTCAAGTCATCTTCAGCAAAATAGTTCTTGGAGAAAAGCTCGATTCTGAAAAGTATTTAGAAATTTTTTCTAAACCCTATTACGTATCACTTCATGAAACATCTCTAAGCTCTCGGGGACCCTTATCATCCTTGGAAGCATCCGAGAAAATTACTTGTCTTGATGGAGCTTCAACCTAAATTTTTTATGGTATCGTTCTGTTCTATGCTTGGTGATATCCTTCATATGGAGTTCTTTCTGCTTATGTGAACTGGCAGGTATCCCCCAAGCTCTTTCAACGCCGATTTCCTGTCTCTCCACTGTGTACTGGGAACGAACTTTTTTCCAACCAGCATATTCCACTGTCGCCCTTTTCTTGAAGAACATCGATGAGGAGGTCTTCCTGGACCATTAGGATTGCTATGTTTGAACGGCCAGCAATAAATCAGGGCAGGGGCGTCACTTAAGATCTTTAGGGAATCCTAGCTCAACATATCTTCGCAAACAGTCCACAAAATTTCCCCGTCTTTGAACCTAATCAAACAAATCCTCACAACGTTCCTCTTTAGGCGGATGACTATCCTCTCTTTTTGTGCATCGTCATTGTTTGTCTAGAAATTGTAGCAACCTATTTTTGAGAACGTTTTTATATTTCTGTCAACAAATTCAATACAGTATCTTGTATGAGTAACAGTTCAAGGTCCAGCGATTATTCGAAGATAGCATATCTCTGAGAGAATCTTCCGTGCTAGCACCGTGATGCTCCCGCGATCCGCGGTGGTACCGTAATCGTTTCCCTTTCGTCCCGCGATACGTGCTCTTTCCGCGATAGTTACCCGATCGACCCATCTGTTGACATTCACATGCTCGTACCGTGATGCTACCGCGATCGTTACCAGGTTTACCGCGCTAGTACCGTGATGCACCCGTGATCCGCGATGATACCGTGATAGTTTCCCCCCGGTCCCGCGCTCTCATGCTGTGAAGATTTGTAAAGCAGCGCGAAATACGGCACATGCAAATACCTTATAGCTTCGTGTTGATCTGATAGGCAACACTCGCTTGGATGAAACGCCGAGAGGGCATGCATGATAGGAAGCGGTACGATCAGGAGTGCATGGTGGCAGAAACTCGTGGTCGTCCCGCGATAGTTCCGGGCTTGGTTCATCGCGGTTCCGCGATGGAACAACTGGAGTATTTCAATTGATACTCAGGTCGAAACTGGTAGAATCTCGCGATCGTTCCGCGATAGCCCCATGCTGGTATTCTCTCGATCGCTGCCAGAAACCGAGGGGATTCTATCCGCGAACGATCGCGGAGGATTCTTTCAGAGATCTTCTTCCCGAAACCTATCACTGTGAACTGATCAGAAGGTCACTTGCTGAAATTTGCACCTCTGACTGCTGATCTGTGAGACTTCCAGAAGGATTTACGCATTTTAAGCGAAATAATAGGGTAAAATTACTTCTTTCACCTAACAATGCATTGCCTTTATTGAGACGAACCCGTAAATTTCTCAGAGTTAAATTTCGTTGATTTTGAAGCGAGTTGAGTTATGGCGAAGCTGCGTTTTATATGCAAAAAAGCGCTCAAAAGGTCTGTTTCTTTTTAGAAAAAAAAAACGCGTGGTACTGCATAGTAGCATTGTTTCGGAAAGTTCTCAGTCTGAGCTCCTGTCATGTTTTGTCGGCGTCGAAGAATACGAATTCATAACAGATTTGTAAAAATATCAGCGAAGCTGAAAACATGGAAGCATACAATACCGCGCATTTTTTTTTGCAAAAAAAGCGTTTTGCGGCGTTTTTTCGCGCTCGCAAAGCGCCGCATCGCCATAACTAGCTTCAAAGTGGTCCGATTTCAAATTTGAAGTCATTTCTGAATTGCTGCCATTGAGTGCTACACGATAGTATTACAAAATGGTAGATTCAACTCCAGAAGTGCATAGAAAATTGCATAATTGCACTACAAAATTTCTCACGATAAACTGATCAGACGGTCATGATTGCAGACAGCTGTCATGTTTTGACCTGTGGTCAATGTGAATTTTAGAAAGAAAAACGCACATTTCAACAAAATACCGGAGTTCAAAACACTTTCTACACATATACAGGCCATAAAACGGCCAAAGTCTCACCGTCGACTGCGTAACACGCGCTGCGCGACCGCACGCGCGTCGGAAGCAGACGAGTTTTGGCCGCCGCGCGACGAGTTCCGGCCGCCGCGCGACGTTTCGGCCTCCGCGCGGCGGCCGAAACTCGTCGCGCGGCGGCCAAAACTCGTCTGCTTCCGACGCGCGTGCGGTCGCGCAGCGCGTGGTACGCAGTCGACGGTGAGACTTTGGCCGTTTTATGGCCTGAAGCCTAGTTTTGACTGCAGGTGGTCGCTGCGGCCATGCGAGGGACAACTGTTCCTTTTTCATCGCGCGTAATGGAAAGCCGCTCCAATTGTGATCGCTTCGTGGCAAACGTCCTTCATCGCTGGGTCGCGGCGACGAAATCCTATGTTTTACTGCATCGCTGCTTGAAGAGCGATTCTCAATGGTCGCTGACCATCGCTCCATCGCGGCCAAAATGGCAGCGATGGAGCGATTGCCAGCGAATGACACGTTTCGTCTAGTGAACGTTGACCATTTGACATGACAAGATCAGTGTTTTCGAGTCGAAACGCGTTATTGATGAATACCAGCCATTAATTTCACTGATTGATTGAATTTCTTCTATCATCCGTGGGCCTATGCACTATGAACAGAATCGCTGCCGCTGCTACATCGCTACAGCAGCGGGTGCAAAATCGCTGCGATAAAAAACAGCAGCGATGCAGTCAAAACTAGGCTTCACAGAGAGGAACACGAGAACTCCCTGAAAATTCAATTTCGTCAAATTTCAAGTGAGTTATGGCGATGCGGCGCTTTGTGAGCACAAAAAACGACACAAAACTCCGTTTTTGCAAAAAAACACGCGCGGTACTGTAGATCATTTGCTTCGGCGATTGTAGTGATTGATGTGTGAAAACAAAAGCACTTTTGCAAACTGGGCGAGGTAAGAGTGAATTTTTGGATAACCTATCATTTTTCAGTGCTTTGAATGGACCATTTTTGTGCACGAAGTCTGAGTATTTCATCCGCGTATAGAAAAGGAAATTCCAGTTTTTTTTGTGTTCAATATTATACTGGACAGGAATCTAATTTTTTAGGACGTATTTCTATTTTTCACTACCCCATTTTTCACGAAAGTGGCTACGATAAAAATTGCCTTCGAGTTCTCAACAAAAATTGAGAGAGCAGAGGTCTAGCAACGTTGAAAACGGCTAAAAATGAGCCATAAGTGGCCCCGTACGGCCCCAAAGCTTGAACGTTGTGTGGCGTTACATCCTCGATGACCGTTGAGAAGAAGGACGTGGCTGGCATGCTGCGTTCAAGTGCGAAGCCGTTCAGGACATAAATGCCCCGTTCTTAGCCGTTTTCTTCATATAAACGTTATAGTGGGCTCCAAACCTGTCGGTTTCTGTGAACGTTTGGACGCTGTTTCCAACTAAAGCGCGGCCTTCACGATCTCAGTTTCGATCTCCTGTTTAAAAAAATAAGAAAAATCTGCAATTTATTTTATTGTGATTAGAGAGATGCCTTCCCTCGTTTGGGAAGTGTTGTACTCTATGTTGAAACGCTTTTCATTAGAACCTCTCGCATTATATTCGTATAGGATCGTTCATTCCAGAGTCGTTCGTTAAAAATAGCCTACCTCGCCATTCTTAATATTCACCAATGATGATTTCAGGTGATGGCAATCGCTGAGGATAGCGCTCTCAGTGGTCTCCACCAATTCCTCGCTTCTACTCAGGTAGGGATAGTCACTGATCGGATCTTCCCTTCTCATCTAGTTCGTATGAGTCTCCATAATTACAGCCACTGCAATCTTTGCGACGATCACCGGAAAAGATGCCCACCATGGACGATATTATGAATACTGTGCTACAAATACCTGCCTTCAATTATCCGGTAGGTTAAGCTGAAGTATACATTTAGCTCCACATGGATAAAAACTGAGCTTACGTAAATTTCAAAACTAACTAGGGAACCTCGTTACCTATGTATCGGCTTTGAAAAACTGTCAGGGTTTCTTAGTCAATTCGGACACACTCTTTCCGATTCTGTCATTGGATTTGCTACGGATATCAAATTAACAAGTTATTACTCGTTAAAATTACTACCGTGTAATCTGCTATTTCGCTATTGATTTGAAGGTTATTTTGCCAATTCATGTAATATTATTAGGTATATTTTTGTTGAGCACACCATATCCAGCAAGAAACAACTCCGAAAGGGAGGTCTGTGCTACTGGCAATAAGTCATTGCCTCGAAGTCTTGACCGTTATCTCGCCCTTCAGCGCCGTCAATGGATAGAGCAACACGTAGGGAGCGGATGTTATGGGCATACGGTCAGTGGTTCGATTCCTGTCACTGACGGTATGCTCGCGGACTTTTGCAAAAATGGTCATGACAATGTTTTTCTATGATTGAGTTTCAAAAAGATTGATTTGCTTCATCTTTGCAGCGTTCTTCGCAAATGATCTGAACATTCAAAAACTGAGTACTTTTCAAAGTTTTTTTTCTATTATATCGAACCATCCTTAAGTTTGTTCTGTTATCAGTATTTTATTTCTAGAGCTCATAATTGGCATAAGTCTTTTTGAGGTTATATAGCAAGCTTACCGCATGTTTTGTGCTCATCGGTTCGTCAACTTTCTGAAATATTCGTGGCACAAAGCTGGATACGTTGACTACCATCCCGGATCTTTTACCAGTCAGGCAGAATACCTTTTCGAGCTCGAGACTGTCGACTACTGAGAAAAAGATTGCCAGGAACCAGCCTGCATCAACTGTGCAGACTGTGAATCTCGTAACTGTTTCGTTCACTTCTTTGGAATGTGCCATCAGCGCTGAATAGAAGACTTATTATCTTGAAATTTGTATATTGTTGCCATATGAAGGTTATCACCGCGGCTATCTCGAGCAGTTTCCGTTGAATCGGGGTGTGGATGGAAAAGAAGGAGTTTTTCCAGATCCAGACCGGCTTTCAAACGAGATTGCCCTGTTTCAATTCTGAGAAAACAATTTCGACTTTTTTTCATGGGGTACCCCAATTTTGTGCAATTTTGTTGTTCGAGGACGAAATTGTTTCGGTATTTTGAGCTGAAAGTGTTTTCAGTGTCTTCCTCAACAAGAAACAATAGCCTTACAAGGTGTTTCGAGTTTTTAGAAGATTTTTTGAATGTTGAAAATGTCACATTTCTGCAAGCATTCTCAGCAAGAGCGCCCGCCAAGCCTTGCCCTTTTTTGTTATGGGGACGGCAGCGCTCGGATTCTGTAAGCCTGAATAACATTTCTGTTCTTGTCACTGTTGTTCTACTCTTGAAATCTCGAAGCACTCGCTCGATACACAAGAATTTCAAAAATCTGAATTACAACGTTGTAACTTTAACCAGTAATAACTTGTTAACTTGAAGTCCGTAGCCAAATCCAAGGACTTATTTGGAAAGAGCGTATCCGAGTTGACCAAGAAACATTCCCAATCTCTCAAAAGCCCATACATGGCTAGCGAGGTTCCTTAGTAAGAGTTGTTTGTGAGTTTAAGAACTTTCTCCCGACATTAAAGAGAACAAGGCACCCGAGCCGTACTGTTGTCATCCTTTTTTTAGAAAAAGCAGGTTATTGTTATTAACCGTTTTCAGTTTTCTTTAGTTTAGCTGTCTGCGAATAGACTTTTACACATCCCAGCATTCTTGTTCAAACTAGAAGATGTTGCTTAAGGCTTTTAATCTAGGCTTATAATGTTTCTGTTCTCAATTTTCGCGAAACTTAGAGAAAATATGGAAACTGTACCTTTCAAGCAAGGGTCGTTTCTGTTGCCAGAAAAGCTGCGAAGCTGTAGGTAGAGTGCAATATCGTGTGCACGCTATTTACCTCAATTGTTCCATATCATGGTTGTTCTATCCTTATATTTGAATTTGTAGACGGGTTTTTCAAGTTTTGGTTACGTCATAGTGCGAAGCCTTTATTTTTTGCATTAGCAATTGTATTGTTTAAGTGGACCACGAGGTTGATAGATGCTTCATTGAACCAATACAGCATCTATCAACCTCGTGGTCCAGTTCAACAATTCAATCGCTACTGAATTGCAATGCCGAGGTTCATCGAGAGTCGTACCTGGGAATTTTTTCATTGACAGTATTACCGTATTCGCTTATTATAATGATTTAGTGCTGCTTGTGAAGAGATCGTTGATAACAGTGCAAGAATCTCATTTCTGGGTACTCCAGTTTGACATAAAAAATATCTGGTTGAATGAGGGCAAGCTATGAAGACATGAAGCATTTTTTCGTAGGAAAATACGCAATAAAATATTTTCTCATCGTTCTTCATTGGTTTCAATTCTGTAACAAGATAACGGTAGTGTTTTAGTTGTGGCAAACTAACAAATGGAAATTTTCGCTTTGGATGACATTCTGTAACCTTATTCACTACAAATAGGTCCGATCACAAAAAAGAGTTCTGAAAAACTGGCATAAAAAGGTTCTAGGTGGGACGAAAGAAGCATATTCAGTCTTCAGTTTCTGTGTATCTGGATTGGTCAGAAATAGGCAAAGCGTTGACTTTTTTTGGTATCATCAGTGGAAGAAAATGTCTTCCCAGACTTCGTAAAAAAAAAGAGTTATATAGAGCGCTGACAACGACTATGAGGTCTGTTTTCAGTTTTCCAAAATATTATGGTATGTAAAATGTCGCCAAGCTACATTGATCTACCTTACTAGGGACTGATTTAAACTTATCGTGGAGATTTGGAAAACCATGTTGTCGTTGCTGTAGGTCTCTGCCAGTATATGAATAAACCGTGCTTGAAATTCCCTAACTGGCTGCGGGGATTCTAAAAAATGGCATTTTCATTGCTTCGAAAAAAGGTAAGGGGGGACATCAGCGAATTTTTGGGGTGTTGAGAAAAAAAAATTTCGGATTCGGCTCAAAAATTGCATCTGGGGGTTGTTTAGGGCGCTGAACCCAAATCCGTGGTCTTTTCCTCGCCTGACTTAGGGTTACGGTAGGTTACGGTAGGCAAAATGCCTTTCAACTGGCCTTACTTACCTTAAAATTCCGAACATCAAAAAATGGACCTCAAGTTCGTGTTCAGCGTTCCAAATAACATCCACAGTGAAATTTTGAGTCAAATCTGAAACTTTGACTGAGCTACCGTAAACCGACCGTAATCTACCGTAATCTATCGGAAATTGATAAACGGGTTGCAGATTCGGGTTAAGCTGGCCGAATACTCTCTATGTACAACTTTTGAGGCGATTTGATCGTAGCATTCTCGAAGTCGTCAAAAGTCGCGTTTTGCCTGCAAAATTTCCAGCGTTTTGAAGCTTCGGACCAAATCAGATGGAATCTTTCAAATATCAGCACCGAAAACAACCCCTAGAAACAAGTTTTAAGCTCAATCCGAGGCAATTTTTTGAACATCCTGAAAATTTCCATTCGTGTACCCCTTTTATCTAGTCAAAGCTATGAACATGCCCACTTTTGGAAATCTCCTGTAAATCTCCGTGGCATTGAGGGGATTTGGAAAGCGGATTATCAATGCTGTGTCCCATTCCTACAACTATCAGTACATGGTTTTATAAAAGCCCACCGGAACTGTAAGGCAAGCCCTAGTTAGTGTTTTAGCAACTGAGAATGGTCCTAGTATTCGTTTTCAGCACCGCAAGAACATTATGTACAAGGTTTGAGCTGTAAAATTTTTGAAATTCCTGAAATCAAAGAAAAAGAATTTTTGGCTTTTTTTCGATCTGCTCAGTTTCACAAAGAGAATTTCGAGAAGACAAATTTGCTCGTTTTATCTCAATTGCTAAAATTCATTAATTCATTTTTTTCTGGTCAATTTTCGTTATCTTTCTCAATTGCGAAGTTTTCACTTGAACAACTCTCAAGGATCTGTTCCGTATTCAACTGCGCATTCTTCATCTGCTGCAGTGAACCACACGAAGGATTTCTGGACTTATTCCCATGCTTGTTTAATCCATATGATATTCGAATTTCGGAGTCAGATTTTGAGAATTCAATGTTTCAATCAAAAAATGATATGGCATTTTAGACTCCCGTAGATGCAAAACCGGCAAGCTCTTCAGACAGCGGCGACACGCCTCGAAATCAGAGCCCAAGCAGTGATGGCGCCACGGAAACCCAGCCAGCTCTGAATGGGAAGGAGACCAGGTACATACCATTTACCCGGGGTTACTCTGATTTCGCGTGAAAGTCAGGCTTTCTTAGGCCGTACCGTCAAGAGCCGTGGCACGAGTGCTTCACTACCGTTAATAGGAAGGAGTTTGATGCATTGATCTACTCGTTGTACGTGATGGCAAGAGATGACAAGAAGTTGGATGGATACGAATAGTGAGTTGACGTTTTCTACCTGAAACTTGGGACTGAACTATCCGGATAGTAGGATGACATGACGTTATATGGCAACGGTGCAACAACTGTGGAGCAAGCGGGTGCCCCAATCCGCGCCTGTTGTCGCCTGCATGTTTGCGCACGTCGACTTTGTTCATCAATGCTGCCTCTAATTTTCAGCTACGAATGCATCAATCGCCTCCAAAGCAAGTGTCGGTATCGAGTTAGGGCGAGAAGGATGAACGAGTTCATCATTGTGGAAGAACGAGGGGCTCATAATCATGCGATGGAACCAGTTGGAACACCTGGAACTCATGCTGGACTGCCGAAGTGAGTCATTTTATTAGCCTCCTTTGGTGGTTGGAGCTGTGTAAAAGAGAGTTTTTTTTTCAGAACATTGAGAGAAATCGTCGATAAGTCCTTCTATGAAGATTGGAGCAATGCTGTGAGGCAGGAGAAACTCGAAGAGGAGGTGGGCTGAGCAATTTGGATTCACAACCAATAAAGAGATGAGTCACACTCTTGTTTTAGGTCCGGCGACTTGGTCTTCCTCACAACCCACGACTCGGCAGACAGGTGGACAATCGCATCGCTTATTTGCGTCGAGTGAAGAATCTCAACGAAATGAAGAAAATTCAGGATCAGGTAGGCTCATCTTGAAGTGTTCTTGCGAGGGAGGCGTGGAAGGTTGCACGCAAATTTTAGGAGCGGAAAATCTCTGATTCCTTCAGGGTTTCTGTAGATTTGAATAAAAAAACTATCAGAGACTAACAACTTTGTAACTTGTAACTCATCAATATCATTACCATAAATCTTTACCTGTTTTGAATTTTATGAGGAGAAAGGGCATTTTTACGTAAGAGGATTGTATTACGCCCTACGCATTTTTCGGAATCCACTTTGTCTGTGTAACCTCATGCGATGAACAACGACCAATTTGTCAAGCTGTTAGGAAGGCTAGCCACATAAGAATCTGATTTGATTTTTTTCCACTGCACCAACTTATTTATGTAGTTGCCCTCTATTTCAGAGCGAATCTTATTTTGTTCCTTCGCTTACTCTGAGAAAGTTTGCCCCGTCAGTGCCGGGAAAGTACCGCAATTCCCGACTGTGCTGCGATAGTTACGCGGTAGTATCGCAGCGGCTCTGCGATCATCCGTTTGCCGACGCGATTCTGTCGCAGTGTCTTGAGCCCCCAAAACGCAGCGACATCACCGTGATAGTACCGCAGCGGTTCCGTGTCAGAACCGCGCCGACTCCGCGAGGTTGCATCAGCGAACCCGCGTCGATTACGGTACACCGTCTTGTGTGGTAAAACGAGATTGCCGCCGCTTCATTCACCCAAGTTTGAGGTACATATCTCTTTGATATCTCTTTGGTCGCAGTAACGGGGATACCCTCTGTCCCTATCAGATAGTGGACGTAACAACCGCAAGTGCTTTTTCTCCGTAGGCCCGCATAAATGTATTATGTTTCATAGACAAACTCATATGAGTTATCCGCAGTCGTCCTATTCTAGTTTCCTATTTTTGTAAGGACGCAGGCAACGATCGCGGAGCAACAACAGCACTATCGCGGAGCCGCAGCGGAAGGGGAAAGCAGCGTGGGCGCTCACACGCACGCGATGAAACCAGCAAAGCCTCTTCCAATTGAACCTCAAAGTCGCAAACTGTTTTGCGGTAAGCAGTGTGATGTGGTGGCCTAGAAACCTCGATTTTTTCTTGAAAGTCTATCGAGCATTGTATTCAGCGGTCAGGCTAGCGGTAGGAGCCCTAATAAACAGCGAGCCCCTTCAACAGACAAAAGGCTTTGGATGTATGCATAAAAAGTCTTATAGCTTCAAAGGAAAAAAGCTTCTGACGATGTGAATGATATGGTTTTAGGGCATTCTGTGTTATTTATTCCTCCCAGAATGCTCATATTTTCGATATTAAATCTGTTCTGTTCTGGACTAGGCTTATTATTCTGCTGGAGGCTTGTGATCAGTCCTCCGATTCAGATAACACCAATGCCCAATGGAGACCTCAGTGGTGAAAGCGAAGTGAAGACAGACGATGTTGCTGATGGACTGCCACAACCTGTCATGCCAGCTCTGGGAAACCCCACCGACTTATTGCAGATGATGATGCAGGTAGCGCTATAAAAAATCAAATCATTTTCTCCAACCTCTTGCCCACACAACCCTTCTTCAGAGCGGCCAACTACCTGAGCTGAATCCTGAAACTCAAGCCCAACTGATGGCCCTAATGATGGGTGGAGCACCTCCGATGCAGAGTGACCAGGTGGTTGGTGCGGATCAAATGCCCCACTCCCAATCGGTCGTCTTCCCTCCGGCTGCAATGTCTCTGATGGCGAATCCATTCCTCCACGCCTCTGCCTCATTACCTTCATTGCTTCCGTCTTCGGTCGGCAACTCGGCTGAAAGCAGCCCTGCAATGGATCAAGCCGAAGAAGCCGTTGATATGGATGACGACGATGATGATGATGATTCGGCCATTGAAGACGGTCACCTTCAGATTGATATGGATCAATAGTCAATTTCAAATTGTATAACTTCGTACTTAGGATTACGTGTGTGAATTGCATATCTCCGGAATTGGTCTCTCGGCTACTTGTGTTTCATGACGGCTGAGGTAAAGAATGTTCCAATTAGGACCGTTAGTTTTCGGCTTGCGTATGCCGAAAACTATCGGTCTGAATTGGACATGCTTTATTGTTCTGTATATAGTATGTATTTGTATTTGCAAGGGTCGTATACTATATTCACTCATACCGTATCCTCATTCGTAACTCTCAAAGCCTTATCACTACGGGACCACCACTCAAGGCCTTTTTCTTATCGATTTCACTGCTATCAAAGTAACTATTACTACAGTGTATTGATAATCAACGAATGCTTAATTCGTTGAAAAGTTACATGTGATTTATTTGTCGAATAAAACCTTGATGTTTGTGAGGGATATGAAGAAATAGGGCTAAATACTTATGGTTAGGTCAGTGGCTTGTTTCCTCAAGGAAAAAACATTTAAATCTGACTCGCGGCTGGCGCAGCGGTTTAAATCTCACCAGCGTGGCTGTTAATTACCTGGGAAAAGCCACGGACTTGAGGATGCTCTATCAAGGGACGGATCACGCATGCTGGTAATACCGAGGAATAGTTATATCGAGGAATACAAACATTAAAGGAAGTGGTTTTCCTTCATTGTCTAAAAATGTAAGCAATGAACAAGCTCAGGTGATACGCGGCCCTGAGCCGCACCGAGCAGGAATCGAATCCGCCAGACAGTTCGGCTCGTTCTCCCAATCTCCGTGCCACTTCTGTTGTTGTCTGGACTAAGTGGAGGAACCCGTGGCCGTATTCATGGAAGAACGGGAGCTTCCTGGAAGGTTTTTGATACGAGCCAATCTATGCGGCGGGCGGACTTTGGACTCTCGGGAGGCTCCCGTAGTTTCATAAATACGGTCACCGGACAGCAAAAGCAGTGGTCCGATTAGCATCAGAAGCGGCCGACTGGTTTAGAGAACGAGCCAAACCGCCAGGCGGCTCGGGGCTGAGAATCATTTAGAAAATTGGAGGTCATTCGAAGCAGCGGACTGTAGCTGAGCATGAGGTTCAGCTTAAAAAAGCCTCAGGCTTCAATAGTTTTCCTTATACAAAAAAAAACCAGGAGCTGCGAATTGTCTTTCTACCTAAAGTCGGCACGGATCACACTGATACGTTTAGTTCCCTATTGAAGGTTTGCGCAAACTCCGTGCGCGTATGTCATTATTTATGGGCATCGAGTTTGCGTCAACCGTCAAAAGGGATCTCGAAAGACCATTGAGATCCGTGCCTTGGGGAAGATTTCGCATAAGACCCGAAGCACTCGGCATGCTTTTGTAATTCGAGTGTTCCCTTCAGGCTGATATTCGGCTCGTTCGGAAGAACTAATTTATTCGATATTTTGATTACTTAGGAACTTCTGAACAGGTAATCTGTGACTTTAACGCAAAGTGCGTGATGGCTTGACGCAACTTACTAGCAAAGTTTCCGATTGAAGTCACTTGCAACTGTGAGGGATGGCGGTCGAATGGCGCGGCCCTTCGTGTGACACCCGGACGGCGCGACGTTATAGCCAGCCGGACTCTACAGTAATCCACCGCGCCGCCGCAGCGCGGTGAATAGGTGGACGAGTTGTCCCTGGAAGTCTCAGAGAAGAGAGCAGAGACAGCAGGACAACAATTGGCAAACGTCCAAGCGAACTCTTACTGCTGCTCCTTACACCAACATTCGTCTACTGCCATGTAATCAGCGATATTTCGACTGCTACTTACTATTCTCTACAAATATTCCGGCTAATAGTGATCAAATACAAAATCGATGATCAATTTTTTTTTGAAAAAGGGTCGTTGTTCTCAGTAAAAGGTTTGGACCAAAGAGCTGAATAAGTGTTCCTGCGTCACTTCAAATTTTGTCCAAGTTTTATGACGGAAGGAACACACAAAGCTGAAACTATTTGTCAGGAAATTAAGAGCTGACGTTTTACTGAAATCTGAAAATTTTCTTCCCACAATCCGTCACGAAACCACCTCTGACCTCCATATCCAACCTTTCCTTCTTTTACCCCGCTACGTTGCCGGTTGCAAGCTGAAGGATGTTTATTTCACGAATTTCAATTGATCGTGAAACTTTCTTCCTTACGGTTCGCTCACGGCATTTTGTTATCCATTTCTATTTTTGTCTATTTTTTCGTAAACAGGGTTAAACATCCCGTTTAAAAGGTGTCGGTGGGAATTACAGCCCTCAATACTTTTTATACATAGGAAAAATTCACGCCAAAGCTCACGCAGCCTCCTCCCCTCCAAAAATGTTTCTCCCTGAGTTTTCCACGAATCCCAATTGGCAAGCCATCCAGTTGTTTTCGACCCTGTTCGTACACTATTCGAAACTATTTGCTAAGTCGATTACTTGTTCAGAAAATAACGAATTTTAATTCGATCTGAATAGAGAACAGTTTACTTGAACGCATTAATTAAAAAAAAACCATTCCCAGAAGTTGGGCTCCTCAGAAAAGGCTAAGGATTTCGTATTGTTATAAAATGTGAAATTCCTTTTATTAGATTTAGCTTTCAACTTGATATTTTTCGATATTGTGGATTTGTCAATTTGATTTGGCCATTTGGTATAATCACATACAACGCAATTAAGAAGTGTACACTTTCAAGACGTTAACTCTTTAAATTTCCTTGACTACTTGAAATTTTTTTTCGATATTTTTCACTTTGAACCTGTCCTTAACTGACATGAAATTGGAACCGATCAGAATATGCGAACGTTAAAAACAGCTAGTATTCTAGCGACCTAGCAACCCATTTTTCAGAGTTACTGACGTGTTGTGATAATGAAACGTCAGGACCCTCAGGTAGAAATTAAAGTATTTGCAAAAGTTTAGACTTATTCTGACCGAAACCAATCAACTGTAAGCCAAAAACTAGCATAGAATTCCTACGCGAAATCAAGGAAATGGCGCTGTGCCAACTATGGAGAGCCCATCTTCGAAGAGGATTAGAGAAATCATCAGCGCTCCTACATCGATAACTGATGGGTCACCGTTTGAATCATCTAGTTACGCGCCCATGTCACTAGATGGGCCAGTCCATGCGGGGTCGCAAGACTGGCCGCAGCGCGATGGCGCGGCGAGCATACGGTAGCGTTCGGGTGGCAATTGCGCGCTCTGTTCGGCTGTCATACAAAGGGCCGCGCCATATGTCCTACACCCGAAATTTGTTCGTTCGGAATAAAAAATGAACGAATTTATTCGAAATTCTTTCGTTCGGAATAAAAAATGAACAAATTTATTCGAAATTCGTTCGTTGGAAATAAAAAATGAACGAATTTATTCGAAATTCGTTCGTTCGGAATAAAAAATGAACGAATTTATTCGAAATTTGTTCGTTCGATTTCTTTTCCAAAAGTCCTCACTCAATTTCAAATTACATGTTATAACACTGCAAGTTACTCGCAATGATGTGTCACTCACAGTTGAAATCGAACGAACAAATTTCGAATAAATTCGTTCATTTTTTATTCCGAACGAACGAATTTCGAATAAATTCGTTCATTTTTATTTCCAACGAACGAATTTCGAATAAATTTGTTCATTTTATTCCGAACGAAAGAATTTCAAAGAAATTCGTTCATTTCTTGTTTCGAACGAACGACTTTCGAATAAATTCGTTCCTTTTTTATTCTGAACGAACCAATTTCGAATAAATTCGTTCATTTTTTATTTCGAACGAACGAATTTCAAATAAATTCGTTCATTTTTTATTTCAACGAACGAATTTCGAATAAATTCGTTCATTTTTTATTTCGAATGAACGAATTTCGAATAAATTCGTTCATTTTTTATTCCGGAACGAACGAATTTCAAATAAATTCGTTCATTTTTATTCTGAACGAACGAATTTCGAATAAATTCGTTCATTTTTTATTCCAACGAACGAATTTCAAATAAATTCGTTCATTTTTATTTCGAACGAACGAATTTCGAAATAAATTCGTTCATTTTTATTCGAACGAACGAATTTCAAATAAATTCGTTCATTTTTATTTCGAACGAACGAATAAATTCGTTCATTTTTTTATTCGAACGAACGAATTTCAAATAAATTCGTTCATTTTTATTTCGAACGAACGAATTTCGAATAAATTCCGTTCATTTTTATTTCGAACGAACGAATTTCGAATAAATTCGAACGAACGAATTTCAAATAAATTCGTTCATTTTATTTCGAACGAACGAATTTTAAATTCGTTCATTTTTTATTTCGAACGAACGAATTTCAAATATTTCGAACGAACGAATTTCGAATAAATTCGTTCATTTTTTATTTCCAACGAACGAATTTCAAATAAATTCGTTCATTTTTATTTCGAACGAACGAATTTCGAATAAATTCGTTCATTTTTATTTTCGAACGAACGAATTTCGAATAAATTCGTTCATTTTATTCGAACGAACGAATTTCGAATAAATTCGTTCATTTTTATTCGAACGAACGAATTTCAATAAATTCGTTCATTTTTTATTCGAACGAACGAATTTCGAATAAATTCGTTCATTTTTATTCAGAACGAACGAATTTCAAATAAATTCGTTCATTTTTTTCGAACGAACGAATTTCGAATAAATTCGTTCATTTTTTGTTTCCGAACGAACGAATTTCAACAAATTCGTTCATTTTTTATTCGAACGAACGAATTTCGAATAAATTCGTTCATTTTCGAACGAAACGAATTTCGAATAAATTCGTTCATTTTTTATTGAACGAACGAATTTCGAATAAATTCGTTCATTTTTTATCTGAACGAACGAATTTCAAATAAATTCGTTCATTTTTATTTTGAACGAACGAATTTCGAATAAATTCGTTCATTTTATTTTCGAACGAACGAATTTCAAATAAATTCGTTCATTTTATTTTTCGAACGAACGAATTTCGAATAAATTCGTTCATTTTTATTGAACGAACGAATTTCAAATAAATTCGTTCATTTTATTCGAACGAACGAATTTCAAAATAAATTCGTTCATTTTTATTCGAACGAACGAATTTTCGTTCATTTTTATTTTTTTTATTCCGAACGAACGAATTTCGAATAAATTCGTTCATTTTATTCCGAACGAACGAATTTCAAATAAATTCGTTCATTTTTGAATAAATTCGTTCATTTTTTTCAACGAACGAATTTCGAATAAATTCCGAACGAACGAATTTCAAATAAATTCGTTCATTTTTTATTTCGAACGAACGAATTTCGAATAAATTCGTTCATTTTATTCTTGAACGAACGAATTTCGAAATAAATTCGTTCATTTTTATGAACGAACGAATTTCTAAATTCGTTCATTTTGAACGAACGAATTTCGAATAAATTCGTTCATTTTATTTCGAACGAACGAATTTGAAATAAATTCGTTCATTTTTTATTTCGAACGAACGAATTTCAAATAAATTCGTTCATTTTTTATTTCGAACGAACGAATTTCGAATAAATTCGTTCATTTTTTATTCCAACGAACGAATTTCAAATAAATTCGTTCATTTTATTTCGAACGAACGAATTTCGAATAAATTCGTTCATTTTTATTTCGAACGAACGAATTTCAAATAAATTCGTTCATTTTATTTTCCGAACGAACGAATTTCAAATAAATTCGTTCATTTTTTATTCGAACGAACGAATTTCGAATAAATTCGTTCATTTTTATTTCGAACGAACGAATTTCAAATAAATTCGTTCATTTTTATTTCGAACGAACGAATTTCGAATAAATTCGTTCAGAACGAACGAATTTCGAATAAATTCGTTCATTTTTATTCGAACGAACGAATTTCAAATAAATTCGTTCATTTTATTTCGAACGAACGAATTTCGAATAAATTCGTTCATTTTTATTTTTCAACGAACGAATTTCGAATAAATTCGTTCATTTTATTTCGAATGAACGAATTTCGAATAAATTCGTTCATTTTATTTCGAACGAACGAATTTCAAATAAATTCGTTCATTTTTTTATTTCGAACGAACGAATTTCGAATAAATTCGTTCATTTTATTTCAACGAACGAATTTCAAATAAATTCGTTCATTTTTTATTTCGAACGAACGAATTTCAAATAAATCTGTTCATTTTTTATTCGAACGAACGAATTTCGAATAAATTCGTTCATTTTTATTCGAACGAACGAATTTCAAATAAATTTTTTATTCCGAACGAACGAATTTCAAATAAATTCGTTCATTTTTTATTCGAACGAACGAATTTCAAATAAATTCGTTTATTTTTATTCGAACGAACGAATTTCAACGAATAAATTCGTTCATTTTTCTATTTCGAACGAACGAATTTCGAATAAATTCGTTCATTTTATTTCGAACGAACGAATTTCAAATAAATTCGTTCATTTTTATTTCGAACGAACGAATTTCGAATAAATTCGTTCATTTTATTTCAACGAAAGAATTTCGAATAAATTCGTTCATTTTTTATTCCGAACGAACGAATTTCGAATAAATTCGTTCATTTTTTATTTCCAACGAACGAATTTCGAATAAATTTGTTCATTTTTTATTCCGAACGAAAGAATTTCGAATAAATTCGTTCATTTTTTATTCCGAACGAACAAATTTCGAATAAATTCGTTCATTTTTTATTCCGAACGAACGAATTTCGAATAAATTCGTTCATTTTTTATTCCGAACGAACGAATTTCAAATAAATTCGTTCATTTTTTATTTCGAACGAACGAATTTCGAATAAATTCGTTCATTTTTTATTTCCAACGAACGAATTTCAAATAAATTCGTTCATTTTTTATTTCGAATGAACGAATTTCGAATAAATTCGTTCATTTTTATTTCCAACGAACGAATTTCGAATAAATTCGTTCATTTTTATTTCGAACGAACGAATTTCGAATAAATTCGTTCATTTTATTCCGAACGAACGAATTTCGAATAAATTCGTTCATTTTATTTCAACGAACGAATTTCGAATAAATTCGTTCATTTTTTTTCGAATGAACGAATTTCAAATAAATTCGTTCATTTTTTATTTTGAACGAACGAATTTCGAATAAATTCGTTCATTTTATTTCGAACGAACGAATTTCGAATAAATTCGTTCATTTTTTATTCCGAACGAACGAATTTCAAATGAATTCGTTCATTTTTTATTTCGAACGAACGAATTTCGAATAAATTCGTTGATTTTTTATTCCGAACGAACGAATTTCGAAGAAATTCGTTCATTTTTATTCGAACGAACGAATTTCAAATAAATTCGTTCATTTTATTTCGAACGAACCAATTTCCAATAAATTCGTTCATTTTTTATTCCGAACGAACGAATTTCAAATAAATTCGTTCATTTTTTATTTCGAACGAACGAATTTCGAATAAATGCGTTCATTTTTTATTTCGAACGAAAGAATTTCGAATAAATCCGTTCATTTTTTATTTCCAACGAACGAATTTCAAATAAATTCGTTCATTTTTTATTTCGAACGAACGAATTTCGAATAAATTCGTTCATTTTTTATTTCCAACGAACGAATTTCGAATAAATTCGTTCATTTTTTATTTCGAACGAACGAATTTCGAATAAATTCGTTCATTTTTTATTCCGAACGAACGAATTTCGAATAAATTCGTTCATTTTTTATTTCCAACGAACGAATTTCGAATAAATTCGTTCATTTTTTATTTCGAATGAACGAATTTCAAATAAATTCGTTCATTTTTTATTTTGAACGAACGAATTTCGAATAAATTCGTTCATTTTTTATTTCGAACGAACGAATTTCGAATAAATTCGTTCATTTTTTATTCCGAACGAACGAATTTCAAATGAATTCGTTCATTTTTTATTTCGAACGAACGAATTTCGAATAAATTCGTTGATTTTTTATTCCGAACGAACGAATTTCGAATAAATTCGTTCATTTTTTATTCCGAACGAACGAATTTCAAATAAATTCGTTCATTTTTTATTTCGAACGAACGAATTTCGAATAAATTCGTTCATTTTTTATTCCGAACGAACGAATTTCAAATAAATTCGTTCATTTTTTATTTCGAACGAACGAATTTCGAATAAATGCGTTCATTTTTTATTTCGAACGAAAGAATTTCGAATAAATCCGTTCATTTTTTATTTCCAACGAACGAATTTCGAATAAATTCGTTCATTTTTTATTTTGAACGAACGAATTTCGAATAAATTCGTTCATTTTTTATTCCGAACGAACGAATTTCGAATAAATTCGTTCATTTTCCATTACTAACGAACGAATATTCGCAATTGGAATATTCGAATGCTTTATTGCCACCTACAATTGAAATTAATGAGGCACGACTCATCTCTCAACCTGTACGGGCTACAACGCAAAGAATGCTGCAAAATCAACTCTTCCGCTCTAACTTAGCCTAAGTAGCGTGTTCGAGGTGCATAACTAACTTTGCTTGCCCCATAAGCCAGCCAGATCGGTGGAGCCGAGATCCATATTTCTTTCCATAGGGTGCTTTCGCCTCTATGGTTTAAATGAGAGGCGCGGAGTTCTGCCACCGACCTGGCTGGCTTATGGAGCGAGCAAAGTTAGGAACCCGATATATCATTCGACGCAGAATTTTACGTAGATTTCAAAAACAACCTTTACCAGATTAAAGAGTTATAGGCGAAAAACTGGTGTTTCGTAAAAGCAATTAGGCTGAAGAATCGAGAAAATACTTTTCCAAACTGGAAGCACAAGTTGACGAAACTTAAGGACAAAAAAACAGGCAGTGACACCCACCCAATCTTGAAAATGGCTTGCATGAGTGTTGGGTCACTTTCATTCTTTTTCGGGGCGTTTCACCGGTTGTCACCGGTTTTCCCAATGATGGAGGTTCCCCCTTTTCCTGCCCAGAGGTGAAGGTTGGTGGAGTACATGGCTCCACCCAACGAATCTATGGTTGGTTTTATCATTGCTCCGGGGGCATGAAAAAATGGGAGTGGCCAAGTGCGATTGCCATGTGACTCCCCCTGTTAGAATCGCCCTAGTAGCCTCACCAAACGGTGTGGGGAAAAAAATTAGCTCTTGTTTTCGGAAAATTGGAACAATGAAACAGTAACGAAAAAGAATTCAGTCTTGAAAGGTATGTCGATTTGCTTTATAAATTAGAGCTGACTTTCATATTTTTTGTTAAATACGCTCGGGTATTCAAATTCGAATAACGTTCGAATAATCACCTCTGCGAATAATCGAATTTGACTAATGTTCGAGTATTCACCTTTTCCGAATAGTCGAATTCGAATAATATTCGAATATTCACCTCTTCCGAATAGCCGAATTCGAATAATATTCGAATATTCACCTTTTCCGAATAGTCGAATTCGAATAATATTCGAATATTCACCTTTTCCGAATAGTCGAATTCTGATAATATTCGAATATTCACCTTTTGCGAATAGTCGAATTCGAATAATGTTCGAATATTCACACTTTTCGAATATTCGAATGTTCGAATAAAAATTCGTTCGAAAAATTCGAATATTCATTCGAACTCGAATATTCGGTCCTCACTCTAATTTGAAACCGACACGCAAAGCGGTCGGCCCGCCGAGCGCCATCTCGAGCCACCAGCGGTTGACGTCGTCAAAGGATCTCAAACTTGGGGAATTCAACGACGACAATGCCAAAATTTGAATTCTATCTTAAGAGTGCGTCGTTTACTTTACTTGGAAATGGCCTGCCGCTTGACAGTCAAATTCTAAAAAGGTATGCTACACCGAATATCCCATGTAACGAACTCGTCAATAGCCTACTTACATACAACTTTCCACAGCCTAGATAACTTACAAGTGCGATGAAATAACACATTAAATTTGCACGCGAGTCATATGTAAGACAACTCACAACTTGCAAGAAACCTACGCTGTGGATGGGCACGTGCAACTAAAACTTCTAGAGATAAGTCGCAGGCAACATGTTCAGAGCCCTTTATTCGCATGTAATTCGGCCAAAAATTATTGAATATTCAGACAATCTCAAGTGACGATATTCAAATATTCAACTACACCCTGGAAAAGTTCTCCCAGGCGCTTTCTATTTCCATTCAATAAAGGTTTTCAATTAATAGGCGCCATTTGAATTGAACCACTAGAACTTCTGGAGCCCGCTACTTTCGTTCTTAGAAAGCTTGTCATCCAAAGCACAAGGAGCATCTTCGATTCTCAAAAATGCTAGTTATTACTCGAGTTAGTTGTAGGATCGAACCTAAAATCATTAAAAAACCGAGCAATTTGAAACCACATCAAATATTTGAATAAATATCTATGCTTTCGGATCGAATAATGAACAGTTGTTCGTATGTTTTCATATACAATACCGTAAATTAAACCTGCACGCATCTCGAGATAGCCCCTCTTTCACCTGATTCACGAAGAAAATAAAGATATTTTTCTTTTATTATCTGTACAATTACTACTCGAAGTTTCGCCTTTTTTTGCCGCGCGCGACGTTTTTGTGAGGCGACCGCAAAAAACAATTTCGCTCGAAAACAAAGCGAATTTAGGGGGCTCCGGTCCACAATAAACATTATTATGTAGGAGTTTGAGCTGTGAATATAATGGCAAATTCAGAATCCAAAAATGTCTAACAAGCATCGGACGCTTTTTGCCAAGTCTGGCAAATACTCCCCTTTTTTACAAAACTTAGCTTAGGTATTGTATATATTCCAAGAAAAATGGAAGCACCAGTTCGAAAGAAAATATTTCATTGATAAATCTCAAAACCTGCTGTTCAAACTGTTCATCCGCTCACCGCTCAGAGCCAAGCGTCGAATGCTGCTCATATTGTTGCTTTTAATCTTAGGAGTAACACTTATTGTTACCCACTCTTCTTTAGTTTGAGGCGCGGAACTGATGCTTCGCGGGCTTTTCGTTGATTTAGTGAGCAAAATCTAGCCCTTCTACGACTTGAGTTGGAAGGAAGAGTAAAACTCCGAGGATAAAAGCTGTCAGGATAGGATCTTTGAGCTGGGCGAGGCAGTCGAGCTCTGGAACAGGCGTCGTGCCCAGCATTGGGTTTCGAAGTAGTGATGTATTCTTCTTCAGAGCCGTCTCTTTGAATTTCTAGTTTTCGAATCCGTTTTCTAGCTCGCTGGCGTTGTTCCCAAGCCATCGTATGACATGTGGATAGAAGTTTGTCGAAGCAATTACACCAGGTCTGAAAGCACAACTAAAAATTGTATATCTGTGCGGATGCACACGCACATATCGAGTACTAAAAATCAAAACACGTGCCCTTTTTACTGATGAAGAGTAGTCTATTCGAACCAAGTCGATTTAGATAAAAGTTATACGCAGAATATAGAAACTTCAGTTCTTCTTTTCGCTTTTCGAAAATGACTGCAGAAGAAAAGGGAAGTGACACAAGTTTCAAATGGAAAAAAAATGATCCAGAGGAAATTCCTGTCGATTTCTGGAACTAAGGCTACTGTTGGGCCAATGTCTATCCACTCGGAAAAACACTTTGCCGATTTTTTAAACCAGCATCAACTGTATTCCTGAGTTTATTTACGTGCACGCAAAAAAACCAAAAGTCTTCACTACTTCAGGAGGTAACAGAGTCCTGAGATGAGGTCGGAAACATCGCCGACACAAGTAAACGCTAGGAGCAAGCTATAGTTGTACACGAACTAAATTTTCGAAATTTTTTCCGCTCGTTCGATAGTTCGTCGAACGAAAATTTTTCAATTTTCGTTCGTTCGAAATTGGTTCGAACGAAACTTTTTGATTTTCGTTCGTTCGACATTTTTTTCGAAATTGTACAACTATAGAGCAAAGTATTTATAACTACACCGAAGCTATGCCTGAACTAAACGGATTCAACAATGACAGCTATACCTGTCTGTCCACAGTTGAGCTCAACATGATGCTACTAAGTTGGAACCTCGGGCAAAAGCAGCCTTAATTTCGTCTTGGAGGATCAGACGGTAATTAATATCTTCACTGGTTCACTGGCTGATCGGCGCGGTGCCGGGCGGCCTCCAGCGACGACGTATTCAGCGCGGGTTTCGAGGCCGGCGATAGCATTGCGCTGTTACGGGACTCGAATTCTGTCGCGGGTCGCTCGATGCTACACAACCAAAATTATGACTTTTGAGGAAGGCGGTGCAAATCCAAAAGAGATCAAGTTTATTGGAAAAGAATTAATGATTTAAAGGCATCAAGCCTCTCACTAGTTTAATATGAGGAGGGATTCTTTTGTCGATAGTAGGCACATAGCTTTAGAATTATTGAGGAAAATCTATTTCCAACTAGATCAATTTGATGCACAGTGATTATAGTCACAATTTCATGGCGAAAACCCAGTCTACTCAGGAGGAACTTTGTATGGAATTTGAATCACAAAAGGGTTTCAATGCGATTGTTGGGTTTTGTTTCAAAAACGTCGTCATTGAGGTGAGTGAAAAAGTTGTCTTTGGGGCATTTTTTTTTGCATAAAAGATTACTGAAGTACATATTAATCATTCCAACATCATTTTGGTTCCATAAACTGCCTCGACTCAACAATTTATCCGCTCGAGGGCTTTCAGTCGAGAACGTATAATACCCGCGCTAAGTTTTTTTAAAAACGGGGAGCATCTGGCAAACTTGGCAAAAAAGCGTCCGATGCATGTAATTTTTTTAAGTGAAGACATTTTTGAGTTCATTCACAGATTAAATCGCTACCTAAATGTGTGACTTGTACGCCGAAGTTCTCTAAAATCGCTTTTTTTTTGAAGGAAATATTTTTTGCATTCATTTTTCAAAAACGTCGCGCGCGGCGAAGTGCGGCGACACTTTGAGCAGTATTTGTACAAGTAATGGAAAAGCAATTTGTATGTTCTCTTCATGAATTAGGTGCAGGTGAGAGAATCTCAAGGTTAATGTAAGTTGAACCGTTGCGGTGTTCTACACGAAAGCACTCTGTAGTTCCAAAAATAGTCTTGATTTCGCGAGAATCGTTTGAATGAAAGTGCATGTAAACCTAATACTTACCATCAGAATAGAAGATGATGCCAAAATCATAGACGGACGGTTAGCTCCAGTTGCTACGAGAAGCGAAACCAAAGTGCAGCATCTAATGAGAGTATTTTCTTATAATCTCGTCAAAATTGAAGTCTATACTTGAAAACCACTGAACTCTTCCTCGTGAAATACCACAACGGTTTGTTTTTGCTGTTAAGAAGTATCGGCCAGGAAAATCAGTCTGAGAAAATATTGTTCACTTTTTGTAGACTCTCCTCATTCTACTTACCTATTGTTCCCTTTTAGTTGGAACGTTTCTGACGCCAACCAAACCTCTTTTGCTTGGGAGACCCCTTTTTGATAGAATTGTTCACTTTTTATTGATATTACGAAGTAATATCTCTGAAAAATCTTCAATATTTTTCGAATAGCATGGATTGCTATAATAATCAGTGAGCAACAAACTTGTTGCGCACGCTACAAATGAAGCGCTACTGACTTCCCACGACGTCCTGATGACGTCAGAAGATGCCCTATGCACTTGGCACCACCTTGGCACGACGTCCTGATGACGTCACCATATGCTTTATGCACTTGGCACGACCTTGGCACGACGTCCTGATGACGTCATCAGATGCCCTATGTACTTTGCATGACATCCTGATGACGTCATCAGATGCCCTATGTACTTTGCATGACATCCTGATGACGTCATCAGATGCCCTATGTACTTTACATGACATCCTGATGACGTCATCAGATGCCCTATGTACTTTAGGTGACACCCCGATGACGTCATCAGATGCCCTATGTACTTTAGATGACACACTGATGACGTCCTCAGATGCCCTATGTACTTTAGATGACACCCTGATGACGTCATCAGATGCCCTATGTACTTTACATGACATCCTGATGACGTCACCAGATGCCCTCTGTACTTTAGATGACACCCTGATGACGTCATCAGATGCCGTAAGTACTTTAGATGACACCCTGATGACGTCATCAGATGCCCTATGTACTTTAGATGACATCCTGATGACGTCATCAGATGCCCTATGTACTTTGCATGACATCCTGATGACGCCATCAGATACCCTATGTACTTTACATGACATCCTGATGACGTCATCAGATGCCCTATGTACTTTAGATGACACCCCGATGACGTCATCAGATGCCCTATGTACTTTAGATGACACACTGATGACGTCATCAGATGCCCTATGTACTTTAGATGACACCCTGATGACGTCATCAGATGCCCTATGTACTTTAGATGACATCCTGATGACGTCATCAGATGCCCTATGTACTTTACATGACATCCTGATGACATCATCAGATGCCCCATGTACTTTATATGACACCCTGATGACGTCATCAGATGCCCTATGTACTTTAGATGACACTCTGATGACGTCATCAGATGCCTTATGTACTTTACATGACATCCTGAAGACGTCATCAGATGCCCTATGTACTTTACATGACATCCTGATGACGTCATCAGATGCCCTATGTACTTTACATGACATCCTGATGACGTCAACAGATACCTTATGTACTTTACATGACATCCTGAAGACGTCATCAGATGCCCTATGTACTTTACATGACATCCTGATGACGTCATCAGATGCCCTATGTACTTTACATGACACCCTGATGACGTCATCAGGTGCCCTATGTACTTTACATGACATCCTGATGACGTCATCAGATGCCTTATGTACTTTACATGACATCCTGATGACGTCATCAGATGCCCTATGTACTTTACATGACACCCTGATGACGTCATCAGATGCCCTATGTACTTTACATGACACCCTGATGACGTCATCAGATGCCCTATGTACTTTACATGACACCCTGATGACGTCATCAGGTGCCCTATGTACTTTACATGACATCCTGATGACGTCATCAGATGCCCTATGTACTTTACATGACATCCTGATGACGTCATCAGATGCCCTATGTACTTTACATGACACCCTGATGACGTCATCAGATGCCCTATGTACTTTACATGACACCCTGATGACGTCATCAGATGCCCTATGTACTTTACATGACACCCTGATGACGTCATCAGATGCCCTATGTGCTTTACATGACACCCTGATGACGTCATCAGATGCCCTATGTACTTTTACATGACACCCTGATGACGTCATCAGATGCCCTATGTACTTTACATGACACCCTGATGACGTCATCAGATGCCCTATGTACTTTACATGACATCCTGATGACGTCATCAGATGCCCTATGTACTTTACATGACACCCTGATGACGTCATCAGATGCCCTATGTACTTTACATGACACCCTGATGACGTCATCAGATGCCCTATGTACTTTACATGACACCCTGATGACGTCATCAGATGCCCTATGTACTTTACATGACATCTTGATGACGTCATCAGATGCCCTATGTACTTTACATGACACCCTTATGACGTCATCAGATGCCCTATGTACTTTACATGACACCTTGATGACGTCATCAGATGCCCTATGTACTTTACATGACATCCTGATGACGTCATCAGATGCCCTATGTACTTACATGACACCCTGATGACGTCATCAGATGCCCTATGTACTTTACATGACACCCTGATGGCGTCATCAGATGCCCTATGTACTTTACATGACACCCTGATGACGTCATCAGATGCCCTATGTACTTTACATGACATCCTGATGACGTCATCAGATGCCCTATGTACTTTACATGACACCCTGATGACGTCATCAGATGCCCTATGTACTTTACATGACACCCTGATGGCGTCATCAGATGCCCTATGTACTTTACATGACACCCTGATGACGTCATCAGATGCCCTATGTACTTTACATGACTTCCTGATGACGTCATCAGATGCCCTATGTACTTTACATGACACCCTGATGACGTCATCAGATGCCCTATGTACTTTACATGACATCCTGATGACGTCATCAGATGCCCTATGTACTTTACATGACACCCTGATGACGTCATCAGATGCCCTATGTACTTTACATGACACCCTGATGACGTCATCAGATGCCCTATGTACTTTACATGACACCCTGATGACGTCATCAGATGCCCTATGTACTTTACATGACACCCTGATGACGTCATCAGATGCCCTATGTACTTTACATGACACCCTGATGACGTCATCAGATGCCCTATGTACTTTACATGACACCCTGATGACGTCATCAGATGCCCTATGTACTTTACATGACATCCTGATGACGTCATCAGATGCCCTATGTACTTTACATGACACCCTGATGACGTCATCAGATGCCCTATGTACTTTACATGACACCCTGATGACGTCATCAGATGCCCTATGTACTTTACATGACACCCTGATGACGTCATCAGATGCCCTATGTACTTTACATGACATCTTGATGACGTCATCAGATGCCCTATGTACTTTACATGACACCCTTATGACGTCATCAGATGCCCTATGTACTTTACATGACATCCTGATGACGTCATCAGATGCCCTATGTACTTTACATGACATCCTGATGACGTCATCAGATGCCCTATGTACTTTACATGACACCCTGATGACGTCATCAGATGCCCTATGTACTTTACATGACACCCTGATGACGTCATCAGATGCCCTATGTACTTTACATGACACCCTGATGACGTCATCAGATGCCCTATGTACTTTACATGACATCCTGATGACGTCATCAGATGCCTTATGTACTTTACATGACATCCTGATGACGTCATCAGATGCCCTATGTACTTTACATGACACCCTGATGACGTCATCAGATGCCCTATGTACTTTACATGACACCCTGATGACGTCATCAGATGCCCTATGTACTTTACATGACATCCTGATGACGTCATCAGATGCCCTATGTACTTTACATGACACCCTGATGACGTCATCAGATGCCCTATGTACTTTACATGACACCCTGATGGCGTCATCAGATGCCCTATGTACTTTACATGACACCCTGATGACGTCATCAGATGCCCAATGTACTTTACATGACATCCTGATGACGTCATCAGATGCCCTATGTACTTTTTTACATGACACCCTGATGACGTCATCAGATGCCCTATGTACTTTACATGACACCCTGATGACGTCATCAGATGCCCTATGTACTTTACAAGACACCCTGATGACGTCATCAGATGCCCTATGTACTTTACATGACACCCTGATGACGTCATCAGATGCCCTATGTACTTTACATGACACCCTGATGACGTCATCAGATGCCCTATGTACTTTACATGACATCCTGATGACGTCATCAGATGCCCTATGTACTTTACATGACACCCTGATGACGTCATCAGATGCCCTATGTACTTTACATGACACCCTGATGACGTCATCAGATGCCCTATGTACTTTACATGACACCCTGATGACGTCATCAGATGCCCTATGTACTTTACATGACATCCTGATGACGTCATCAGATGCCCTATGTACTTTACATGACACCCTTGATGACGTCATCAGATGCCCTATGTACTTTACGGCATGACCTTATGACGTCATCAGATGCCCTATGTACTTTACATGACACCTGATGACGTCATCAGATGCCCTATGTACTTTACATGACATCCCTGATGACGTCATCAGATGCCCTATGTACTTTACATGACACCCTGATGACGTCATCAGATGCCTATGCTACTGACACCCTGATGACGTCATCAGATGCCCTATGTACTTTACATGACACCCTGATGACGTCATCAGATGCCCTATGTACTTTACATGACACCCTGATGACGTCATCAGATGCCCTATGTACTTTACATGACACCCTGATGACGTCATCAGATGCCCTATGTACTTTACATGACACCCTGATGACGTCATCAGATGCCCTATGTACTTTACATGACACCCTGATGACGTCATCAGATGCCCTATGTACTTTACATGACACCCTGATGACGTCATCAGATGCCCTATGTACTTTACATGACACCCTGATGACGTCATCAGATGCCCTATGTACTTTACATGACACCCTGATGACGTCATCAGATGCCCTATGTACTTTACATGACACCCTGATGACGTCATCAGATGCCCTATGTACTTTACATGACACCCTGATGACGTCATCAGATGCCCTATGTACTTTACATGACACCCTGATGACGTCATCAGATGCCCTATGTACTTTACATGACACCCTGATGACGTCATCAGATGCCCTATGTACTTTACATGACACCCTGATGACGTCATCAGATGCCCTATGTACTTTGCATGACACCCTGATGACGTCATCAGATGCCCTATGTACTTTACATGACACCCTGATGACGTCATCAGATGCCCTATGTACTTTACATGACACCCTGATGACGTCATCAGATGCCCTATGTACTTTACATGACACCCTGATGACGTCATCAGATGCCCTATGTACTTTACATGACATCCTGATGACGTCATCAGATGCCCTATGTACTTTACATGACACCCTGATGACGTCATCAGATGTACATGACACCCTGATGACGTCACCAGATGCCCTATGTCCTTTACATGACATCCTGATGACGTCATCAGATGCCCTATGTACTTTACATGACACCCTGATGACGTCATCAGATGCCCTATGTACTTTACATGACATCCTGATGACGTCATCAGATGCCCTATGTACTTTACATGACATCCTGATGACGTCATCAGATGCCCTATGTACTTTACATGACACCCTGATGACGTCATCAGATGCCCTATGTACTTTACATGACATCCTGATGACGTGACCAGATGCCCTATGTCCTTTCCATGCCACCTGCATGACCTCATCAGATGCCTTATGTACTTTACATGACATCCTGATGACGTCATCAGATGCCCTATGTACTTTACATGACACCCTGATGACGTCATCAGATGCCCTATGTACTTTACATGACACCTTGATGACGTCATCAGATGCCCTATGTACTTTACATGACATCCTGATGACGTCATCAGATGCCCTATGTACTTTACATGACACCCTGATGACGTCATCAGATGCCCTATGTACTTTACATGACACCCTGATGACGTCATCAGATGCCCTATGTACTTTACATGACACCCTGATGACGTCATCAGATGCCCTATGTACTTTACATGACATCCTGATGACGTCATCAGATGCCCTATGTACTTTACATGACACCCTGATGACGTCATCAGATGCCCTATGTACTTTACATGACACCCTGATGACGTCATCAGATGCCCTATGTACTTTACATGACACCCTGATGACGTCATCAAATGCCCTATGTACTTTATATGACACCCTGATGACGTCATCAGATGCCCTATGTACTTTACATGACACCCTGATGACGTCATCAGATGCCCTATGTACTTTACATGACACCCTGATGACGTCATCAGATGCCCTATGTACTTTACATGACACCCTGATGACGTCATCAAATGCCCTATGTACTTTACATGACACCCTGATGACGTCATCAAATGCCCTATGTACTTTACATGACACCCTGATGACGTCATCAGATGCCCTATGTACTTTACATGACACCCTGATGACGTCATCAAATGCCCTATGTACTTTACATGACACCCTGATGACGTCATCAGATGCCCTATGTACTTTACATGACACCCTGATGACGTCATCAGATGCCCTATGTACTTTACATGACAACCTGATGACGTCATTAGATGCCCTATGTACTTTACATGACACCCTGATGACGTCATCAGATGCCCTATGTACTTTACATGACACCCTGATGACGTCATCAGATGCCCTATGTCCTTTACATGACATCCTGATGACGTCATCAGATGCCCTATATTCTTTACATGACACCCTGATGACGTCATCAGATGCCCTATGTACTTTACATGACACTCTGATGACGTCATCAAATGCCCTATGTACTTTACATGACACCCTGATGACGTCATCAGATGCCCTATGTACTTTACATGACACCCTGATGACGTCATCAGATGCCCTATGTACTTTACATGACACCCTGATGACGTCATCAGATGCCCTATGTACTTTACATGACACCCTGATGACGTCATCAGATGCCCTATGTACTTTACATGACACCCTGATGACGTCATCAGATGCCCTATGTACTTTACATGACATCCTGATGACGTCATCAGATGCCCTATGTACTTTACATGACACCTTGATGACGTCATCAGATGCCCTATGTACTTTACATGACACCCTGATGACGTCATCAGATGCCCTATGTACTTTACGTGACACCCTTATGACGTCATCAGATGCCCTATGTACTTTACATGACATCTTGATGACGTCATCAGATGCCCTATGTACTTTACATGACACCCTGATGACGTCATCAAATGCCCTATGTACTTTACATGACACCCTGATGACGTCATCAGATGCCCTATGTACTTTACATGACACCCTGATGACGTCATCAGATGCCCTATGTACTTTACATGACACCCTGATGACGTCATCAGATGCCATATGTACTTTACATGACACCCTGATGACGTCATCAGATGCCCTATGTACTTTACATGACATCCTGATGACGTCATCAGATGCCCTATGTACTTTACATGACACCCTTATGACGTCATCAGATGCCCTATGTACTTTACATGACACCCTGATGACGTCATCAGATGCCCTATGTACTTTACATGACATCCTGATGACGTCATCAGATGCCCTATGTACTTTACATGACATCCTGATGACGTCATCAGATGCCCTATGTACTTTACATGACACCCTGATGACGTCATCAGATGCCCTATGTACTTTACATGACATCCTGATGACGTCATCAGATGCCCTATGTACTTTACATGACACCCTGATGACGTCATCAGATGCCCTATGTACTTTACATGACATCCTGATGACGTCATCAGATGCCCTATGTACTCTACATGACATCCTGATGACGTCATCTGATGCCTATGTACTTTACATGACACCCTGATGACGTCATCAGATGCCCTATGTACTTTACATGACACCTGATGACGTCATCAGATGCCCTATGTACTTTACATGACACCCTGATGACGTCATCAGATGCCCTATGTACTTTACATGACACCCTGATGACGTCATCAGATGCCCTATGTACTTTACATGACACCCTGATGACGTCATCAGATGCCCTATGTACTTTACATGACACCCTGATGACGTCATCAGATGCCTTATGTACTTTACATGACACCTGATGACGTCATCAGATGCCCTATGTACTTTACATGACACCTGATGACGTCATCAGATGCCCTATGTACTTTACATGACACCCTGATGACGTCATCAGATGCCCTATGTACTTTACATGACACCCTGATGACGTCATCAAATGCCCTATGTACTGATAGCCTGCGACCACTGGCAGTGGCTAGTGGCAGGAACGAGGAACGAGGGACGAGGAACGAGGAACAGGACACGAGGGACGCGTTACAAGAAAAAACGCGAATTTTAGCTAAGCTTCCGCCGATCTAACTTTGTTAATTTTCAATCGATTTGGCTCAAATTTTGTCAGCGGGTGTCTTCTATACTCTCTCACTTATATCCAGAAGGAAATCTCTAGAAAATTTGTTTTACAGGTTTTATTAACTACTTTACCAAAATCTAAGTGATCACAAGTGCCAGGCAAAACCAAACCTCTCCAGCCGCTTCGCGGCTGGAGCGATTCTCGAAATCCATCGTTTAAGAGCCCAGGGTTTTCGCAAAAAAAACCCCACTTCTCAGGTAGTTCTCAAGTGTGATTTCGAAAAGTTAACCAACACAAACCATGCGATTCTCTCACCCGCACCTAATTTATGAAGAAAGCATACAGATTGCTCTTCCATTACTTGTAAAAATACTGCTTAAAGTGTCGCCGCACTTCGCCGCGCGCGACGTTTTTGAAAAACGAATGCAAAAACTATTTCCTTCAAAAAAAGCGATTTTAGAGAACTTCGGCCTACAAGTCACATAATTAGGTAGCAATCTGATCTGTGAATCTGATAGCGTTTAAAGAATTCGGAAAAGTCTTCATTCAAAAAGTTACATGCAACGGACGCTTTTTTGCCAAGTTTGCCAGATGCTCCCCTTTTTTACAAAATTTATCGCGGGTATTGTAGTTTAATAAGTTAAATTATCAACAAACACTAATATGACAGAGTTGTGTATACGAAACATTTTCAATAAAACTATTTTCAATAGAACTTGTTAATACTACTATTATTGTTCTTTTGCAAGCAAAAATATATTCTTCCTCCCAGAGTTTTATAATCAGAAACTGTATTCTAGGGGATCGCCTCCAGCATCAAATGTTTGATTAAATGTATCTGTGCTACAAAGTGATAGAGCCGATTGCTTGAAACAAGATCCCATCAGAAGGAACTGAAGCAAGAAGACAGTGGAAGCAGAAAAAATAGAAAGGTGAGTGATAGGGAAAGAAGAAGAGGCATTGAGGAGGAAGTTGTAGAAAAAATGAGAAGGGAGAGAAAACAGAAGGGTGAAGGGAAAAGAAAACGAAGAAGAAGCGGAAGAAGAAGAATAGAAGGAGAAAGAAAAATCAAGAAAGAATAAAGGGAAGGAAAACGTGCTTACGAAGATGATGAGCGAGAAGAGAAACAGGAGAAAAGAGGCCAAAAAACAAAACGAAAAGAAGGAAGGGAAGGAGAGGAAAGAAGAGCAAAAAGGATAAAGAAAAAGATGGAGAAGAGGAAGAAGAAAGAAAGGTCAGAAAATAAGAAGAAAAAGTTGAACAGGAGATGAGAAAAGATCGAAAAGGAGAAGAAGGTATGAAAGAGAAGCATGAAAATGCAGAAGAGTGGAGGTAGAGGAAATTACAAAGAAAAGACAGAGAAGAGAACAGTAAGGAGAAGAAATCAGAAAAGAAAAGGGTGAAGCACGTTGCATCAACATTTATGAAATAAAAGTGAAAAATTGGGTTCTATCCTAAGGAGGGGGGGGGCCACTTATGACCACCACATGATAGAAACCACGAAATGAAAGTGAGCCCTACTCTCAACTAAGACCAAGCAAAATATCTAGAAAAAACATTTGCTATCACAGTGATACGAAATGATCTTGTGAGTGACTGTGGTATAATCTTTTCATTTCTATGAGTGCCCCCCCCCCTCCTTAAGATGTTGGTGCCAAAAATTGGTGAGCAAAAAAACTACTTAAAATTCTTTTGAACATGGAGTGCGTTTCAGGCACTGTCCGCGCTAGGCAGTGAATGTAAATTTTTTTGTAAATATGGCAATTTTAATTGCCTAGTATGGCACACTAACCACAAAAGGGACCCGCAGCTCAAGATTCTGTGGGGAACATAAATTCTTCCCAGCTAACAAAATGTAAACTCACAAAGCAATGACAGAACTCTCTGCAGTAGATGTGTATCAGTACAGGGACGAGAATGCACAAAGCCAGCAGAGTGAGACCAACAATCAGTGTCACCCAAATCCACCTGCAAAATGCATGCGATAAGGAGATGTGACGGTGTAACGCACACGAACAGAACGAATCTGTGCTTTTATGTACATCCACATGTAAGAGCAGTGAGAGCAAACTGGCGGCTTTTATTCGACAGAAAAAGCTCATGTATGTGGAAAATATTTCAACCGATACGTGAGAGTACAATCGTATTTTCAGTCTTAAACATAAGAAATTGGCTAAAATATAATGAACCATTTGAAAAAGCATAGTGCAGTTTTCTCACAAACAAGGAGTCAATCTTCGTTATTTTCGGGGGAATAAAGTGAGAGACTTACAGATCATCATAGCTGTTCCGAATTTCTCCTGTCCACGTGTTCCGAAATGCCCAAGGATCTCTAGGATCGTAAATACTTCTCTGACCCATCTAGATCTTTGCGAAGTCGAAGAAAAACTAAAAAACAAAGAAGAAATGTGTGAAAAAAAGAATCTCAACAATCTCTCACTACTTCCAGAAAGGTGGAGAAACTACAACAACATTTTAAATGACGCCAGTTCAATTTTATACCATGAAAACGAGACTGGGTAGACACTTGAAAACTAATACAACTGTTGAGGTCAGGTAATGGAATCCCCACTCACGGATTATCTTCGCCTAGGCAACCAGCCGACTTCATCAAATAATCGTTGCCCTGTTATAATAGGCCGCATAAACTAAATATACCGGTTCCGATGGATTGAAAGATTTGAGCATACGTAACTCTAGTTAACTGAATCGCTCCTTGAATACATATGTAGTACATAAATGCCAACAAGAAAACGAAAATTGAACCAGTAAAAAAATACCCCGATTTTTTAGGGTCGCTGCAATTTAGGGTCAATGCAACCACGTTCTAACTACATAACTACGTGATTTTGCGGCGATATTCCATTGTAAACACAGATTGTAGGCCCGGATACTAGAGGGCTGCTTAGAATAATATAGATTTTTTTCGAATAAACCTAATTTTCTTTCCATGATCGGAATGGTCTCAACAGTTCTCAACAGTGCTCATTTTCATACACTACGATAAGTGGAAGGTAATCATAGTTGATAAAAAAGTAGGATTTCGCTTATTCATTAAAATGCAATAGTCTAATAATTGAATTTTTTATACGAATTTTTGATTAATCAAATAAATTGCGATAGCGATCTTGTGATTTAACAGATATCTACTTTTTCATTAACTATGGTAACCTTCTTCTTTGCGTAATCCATGATACTAAAGGCATTCAAAACTATTTGGGCTCTGAGGAAATATTCGAGTTAATCGGAAGATCGAAAATATTCGATCCAACATTGTGCCGGATACTCCACACTCGAGCTATTATTTTGACAAATTCAACAGCATAATCGCAGACACACAGTAGCAATTCGCTTTAGTGAGATGTTTTGAAGACGAGTCCATGCCGTGGTGATGCCGAATGAAGGCCCGGATACGGCACAATACAGCTAATATTGTAAAAATTCAACTACACAATCGCTGACAAACAACAGCAAATTGCATCACGGAGATGTTTTGAAAATAAGTCCGTGATATTGCCGCGACAATGCCGCGAGTTTGCCGCAATACTGCCGCGATATTGCCGCAAGTTTGCCCTAAGTTTGCCCTGAGTTTCCTGTGAGTTTGCTGTGAGTTTGCCGTGAAGTTGCTGGGCAATATTTTGATCCCACGTGAATACCGGAACCTGGTTTAACCGCGGAAATTTCGCGAGGAAGTGGCTACCGTAACTCATGATCCTATACTGGGCGAAGGCGTCGGTATCGTAATCTGGTTCGATCGCGGAAATTCAGCGAGGAGCGGCTACTATAGTTGTGCCATTCGAATAGATTCGACTCGATATATTCGAATAATTGCCATTCGAATACGTATTCAGAATCGGAATATATAAAATCGCACTATTCGAATACTAATCAGAAATCGGACCTCAAAAAGTGGGTATTCGAATGTACTCAATAGTCGAAGCCTACTATTCGAATGTTCATTCGAGTAGTTTTAATTTCGAATGGTTTCGAATAAATTTGCCCCGTCGCCGCTATTTACGGTGTACTATTGTAGATGATCATGTGCTCCATTGGCAGGTGTGACCAAGTTAAAGGCAGTGTCCACGATAAAAACCATGTTTGATTTTTTGGTGGAGATCGGCAGTGGTGGAGATCGGCAGCTGCGGGGCCTAGCGCAACCCTAACGTTGAAAAAACTAAGAAAAATGAGCTCGGAACGGTCCCCTACGGCCCCAAAGTGGGACACCCGTCAGCTCGTGACACCCAGATGCACTTTTCACGCTCACCGACGTGAAAAAATGAATGCTCGAGATTGTGAGATAAGCAATGGTTTCCGATCAATAGCCCCGTTCTTTCCTTTTTTTTCCAACTTCTCTCTTTACTCAGGTCAGCTCGCATAAATCGGCTGCAAAAGACGGAAGTTACAAGCCTCGGACAAGTCGTCCACCATGCTTCCCTAGCTCAATTTTTGGGGGACCCTAACTCCGTTCCTAGAAAATCTTGTACGATTCCAAAAACATCATTGGAATCAGGAGGGGACAGTCTTCAAGATAGGCGAAAAAGCAGAAAAACGATTCTTATCGTGAACACTGCCTTCAAAGGGTTTCGAAATCACTTGGCGCCTCGCCGCGTGAGCCGCAATTCAAAAATTGGCGTCTTCATCGTAACGTGGCGGCTCGAGAATTTCATTTAACATCTCACCTTCTAGAAATAGCAAAGGCACTGGGCACCAGTAGCCTTTTGCTAAAGCACAGATACACCAACGCCCCTCGAGTTGTGAAAAATTACGCCTTATCCGAGTGCGAGGCCGAGTGAAACTGAGTTTGAACCCCTGTCCTCTAGTGTTAGAACGTCTCAAAGTGAAGAATTCAGATAGTTTATGTCGCACTAAACCGTTTAAAATCTTAAGAATCCAAAATAAATCATTTCTGCTCTTACGGAGAGCAAGTGTGTCCAGTTGTAGTATTTTATTTCTGAGATGACTCCTAGAAATGTTTGCATACTTGAATCCAAGTGCCCTAATAACGACTTTCCCGGTGAAACTTATTTGAACCCTTCCTAAAATATCTACAATTTGCAGTTTGCAGGGCGCAAAAACGCAGGTGTACTCTTTTATCTTTAATTGCACAAAAAACGGTCCGCCAATAGTCCTCTAATGGGCCGGCTAAGACCGTAGTTTACGTCCACGACGCGTTCTCCGCAGACCCGGGTGTGCACAGCGGCAGGGTGGGTGGCCGGTGACGGCATTGATGAATCGATCGCTCAGCACACCGGTGCACACCCGGGTCTGCCGAGAACGCGTCGTGGACGTGAACTACGGTACTAGCCGGCCCATTAGAGGACTATTGGCGGACCGTTTTTTGTGCATCCAAACGATAAACAGAGTATACCATACTCCAACATTGAGCGAACGTAAATATCATAGGCCTTGATCAGTAACAGTGGATCTTTTGATCTTAAAGGCAGGGTCCGGGCAGAATTTTATTTTCGAGCTTTCACGCTGAATCGGAGCGTAAGGTACAGGTGGTCCCAAGGGATGTGCGATAACTGCGTAAAAAACGATGTTCTGCATATTATTCCACCCACTTTCCTCAACCACTGTGTCAGAAAAGTGTGCCCATCGTCTACGCCTTAGCCGTCGTCCACGCATTCTTTAGATCTGCCGTGTAACTATCGGTCATTCTGGCCGTGCTTATCTTGTTGTGAATACCGTAGGGTGAAAACTAGTTGGGGTGGGGCACTGAAGATTTACCCTTAGAAATGAAAAGATTCATTCATGAAAATGAAAATTTCTTTCGTTATGAGATATGTGATAACGTTATCACTCGTAACTTCCTACTCAGACAAACTAGCCTGAGTAGCCGACGAGAATCCATCATTTCTTATCAGCAGAGCAGTTAACCAACAGTGGCTACAGGGAGGAGGCAGAGAGATTACCGATGTTTCTTCGTCCTGTTCTCTTGCCTAACTTTTGCTCTACTCGCAGCAGCTAGATAGCTAGTAGCCGAAGAAAGTAGCGAGCTTCGATAGTGATAGTAGATTTGATAGCATTGAGAATCTATCCAAAGCCTTAATCGCTTCACCGTCTTTCTACGCACCGGCCACACATACTCATCATTAAAGGCAGCATACACGCTCACAAACATGGTTGAGATAACAGCATAAATAGGACCGCCTGGCCCCTACCATGTCGTCAACGACGTTTGAAGCGCTGAGAACCATCAAGGTTGACAGAATTCGAGCATTCCCGTCTCGAAAACCTGTGGAACCCCACCCCTACGAATAACAGAATGAAGAGTGAGGCATGTGGAAGCATTTGATAATTTAGAGTGGTAGCACTATCAAATGAGAGTCTACGAGAGAAACAGCTTGATTTCCCTAAATATAACTTGTTTACATAGCGATTAATTTCCATCCACTTTCAAGGATGCCGCTCTACCTTGGCTGGCTTATAAAATGGAGCATTTCATCAGTAAACAGGCATGTTATGTTTGGGTAAATCAAGCCGTTTCTCTAGTAGACTCTCATTTGATAGTGCTATCACTCTAAGTTATCTAATGCTTTCACATGCTCCACTCTTCATTCTGTTATCCGTAGGGGTGGGGTTCCACAGTCTTTCGAGACGGGAATGCTCGAATTCTGTCAACTTGATGGTTTTCAGCGCTTCAAACGCGGTTGACGACACGGTAGGGCCCAGGCGGTCCTATTTATGCTGTTATCTCTACCATGTCTCTGAGCGCGTATGCTGCCTTTAACAAGTGAGTTTTCGAGACTGGCAGGGGTTGCACGCATCAACCTGCAGACCATGGAAGCAGCAAAGGCAATAGTAGGACCGAGGCCATGCTCCCTGCGACCAGCGACAGTGCATATCAGGCATATTAACTTTCTGTCCATATTTATGGTAAACATCGCGTCGTCACTCGTCGCGGGAAGAATGACCCCAGCCTAACGGTGAGGAGCTTCACAGGCAAACCGGATCGGGTAGCCGACGAGAATCCACCGCTTTCTTTTCAGTGCAGTAGTTGATGTGCAGTTCCTACAGGGAGAAGCTAGAGAGATTCCTCGTCTTTGGGGCCGTATTCGACAACAACCCGCCGAAGGTAAGCGGAAGGGATGATATCGCGCGCGGCAGAGGAACAGGGCAACTCATCTTACACTAGTTAAGATAGAAATGCAAGCTGTGTTACGTATCGATACCACTGCAGAAAGATAAAAATTCATCAAAAAGCGGCCATTTTTCAGCGAAGCGATGTGAAAACTTCCGGCGGTCGCGAGGGAAGCCAAGGGAGGCGAGGGGTTCCCGTGCGTGTTGTACTGAATTTTCACCTCACCTTCCCTTCGACTTCCCGGCGGGTGATGGCAAATAGGACCCCTGCTCTCTAGCTATTTGAAGTGTTCTCCAGAGTTGTACCGCACAGCAGCACGCCGCCGAGCGAGAGGATTTGGGCGTGGCCAAACCTTGACGGTGCGGCGAACTTCGAACGCGCGACAACTGTACCTAGACAGCCAACTCCGTTGCTCCGATGCTGGTCCCGCCGTGATTTGTGATAAATGTCATGACTGTCGCTCATGACAGCGACAAAGTATCTCGTTGATCGCGCTCTTGCTTTACTCGCAGCGGCTAAAAAGCTGAAGCCGACGAGCGTCTTTTACTAGTGTCTCTAGCATAATTGCGCGTTGAAAATGGTTGGTTTCGTAGTTCACGTGGACAGAAGGCGACGTTTAACCGGATATACTCAACCGTTTTTGTTCTTTTCAGAGTCTAAATAAAGCGATACAGGTTCCACATCTACAGAGTCTTCAATGTTCCTGATTTCAGAGCCTACATGCGCGGGTATTTGATCATCAAGGAGGCCTGTCTTGGTGAGCTGTGACACTACTTTCCAATTGCATTTCACTGTAATTAAATGGTTTTACCTATGGCGAGTGAGACAGTAGCTACTGCGAGTAAGCTAAGAGCATGATAATGAGCATTTTAGTGCTCGGCTACTCATCCCCGCACGAGCTAGTGGAATGAGGCAGTAGCTACTGCGGCTATGCCAGTAGCTCTTCAGAGGGAACGCCTAATTTTCCAATATAAGCCGAAGGGTTAGGCTACTCATAATTCATTCTTCGGCTACTCGAGCGGGACTGTCTGAGTAGAAATTCCGTGGAATTAGATCAATTTCTGAAAGCAGTATCATTCATTCCTCACTTGAGATCTGAGGTTCCCCCAACTAGCTTTGCACCACCGTAATCCCTAACTTCAGGGCTGTTTCCTCCAGGAGTAAGCACTGCAGAAGTAAGCAATTAGTGAAACGTCGGGACGGTGTTCAGCTGGGCCAGTCCACTCTATCTGACCCGAATTTCGGCACTGTCAAAGTTTGACTGGAACTTGCCTTTGAGGATCTAAAAACCAGAAATAGCCTCTGCTGCGCCTTAGTAGCAATGTGCCTAGAATGCTCATCAAACGAGTTCGTTATCTTCTACGAACACGAGGTCTTTTATTTTATCAGTTGTCTCAATCGGCATACCGTTAATTACATACAGGGCATGACGTATTTCTGCCGAATGTCCACTGAAATTTACATTTTCAATGCCGAAGCGTTCAAGGATCATGAGTATGGTCTGGACTTGTTTGGCAAGCGTCAAGACTCCAATCTGTTTGAGATTTTGATGCGATCGCTGTCGCTTGGGTTTTCTCATGTAGTTATCCTCTGTTTCGGAGGCAAATCAAGTTCTCTCCTTCGTGTGTTTGTGCGGTGCGAGAATAGAGGCAGCCTGAAAGTGTGAGGCAAGGGGACGTAGCATGCACGAACACACACACACACGATCAGTAGCAGTAAATTTCACTTCGAACTAGAGGATCCACTGACAGCTCACCTGGTCTGTTTTCAGTCTGTCGCTTCCAAACTATTCCAATAGTCTGCATCGTTAAATAGTATATTGCAAGCGACTTCTATGCCATACGAGGTTTTCGGTGGATCTTTATTTGGCCTGACCTTTCGGCCCAATCGTCGTCTTCAGAGGCCTAAACGTGGTGCAAGATTACAAAAATGTACTTTATTCGATCAAACGCGAAATCTCCCCTCGTCATTTCAGACCTCCTCTGAGAACACCAGGTAAATCTCGCAAGAGGATCAGGTAAACTCACGCTAAGATCCACCGGTTGAGCAGAGCAAAATCGCTATCACCTTGTATTGATGACCAGCAGAGCGAGTGAACCCACGTCCCCCAATGTTTGATCTATAGCCCGCATTGCGATGAAAACGGCAGAAAATCATTTGTCATAGACAAACACTCATTCCTGTTATTCATTCCAGGATTTCTGGAGAATATCCACAACGTTTCGATCCTTTTCCTAGATGAAATTTCCGTTTCTTAAGCCAGAATACAACACTTGAAATCAGGGTTCGGCACGAGGTGTGGACAAGTCTAAATTTACTCAGATTCCCCTCCCCCCTCTAAAAGCAAATTTTTGTCGATTTTCTCGGAACTCCTCTCAGGAGTGTTAATTGTCTGTCTTTGTTGTAAAATTGAAATAGCAGGAACAACTTATTCCAAAAGATGTATAATTTAAAGAAGAACAACCATTCCAGAAACAAGACATTAATCCATTCACGACCACGTGTCCCACCGGTGGGACACGCGTTGACTTCCACTTCGGACCGCGTGTCGCACCGGTGGGACACCCTTTTCAAAAATCGATTCCTCCGCTACAAAAAACTACTTTCGAACCTACATATGATCAATGTATTGACCTACCCAGAACTTGAATAAAAACCTCGTGGTCCATCAGTAGATCAAGTTCAACAACGTATCTAGACTTTTATAGAATAGGGTGCGCTAGAGAAGAGGAAAAAACTGCTATAAGGTAACTTTAACAGCACCTTATGATTTCTTTTTCCTTCTATTGCTAGCTTTGAGGCTGCTTAGTAGAAACTTATCGTTTGAAGCTCGTTTACTTTTCTGAAAGCGTTGCAGCTCAGTTGAAGCCGTTTTGGTTTTGAGTATGGGACTACCTGCAGCATGCGCTCTGATTTAGCTGGAGTTCTCAAAATCAGAATTCTGTCCGTACCCTTCTTTTAGCCTAATCCTATGACAGTGCCCACTGTGAAAATTTTCGTGGGAATGACAGTGCCCCCTGTGAAAATTTTCGTGGGAACCAGTCAGCGTTGGGAACGGTCCTCTGAGCCTACTATGTAGTCGCGAACGACACGAAATCGCACATGTGCTGCGCTTCACATTGCGCAACGTTCGGTCGTGGTCATAATGTAGGGCTTCCGGAACTTTGAAGCAGTGTCATTAGCAGTAATAATGGTTAGTTTGTATCTTTCACCTCAGGTCAATGGTATACATTGTCGCTGTCATGAGCGACAGTCATGACATCTAGCACAAATCGTGGCGGGACCAACATCGGAGCAACGGTTCTGGCTGTCGTAATAACAGCTGTCGCGTGTCCGTCGCAGCTACGTATCGCGGAGGGCTGACATACTGCAAATCTACCTATGCCTGTCGTTGCCACTGTCGGTGTGCAGAGCGACGCGACTGCGTGTCGCAAAAGTGTATCATTGGCCTAACACATCACCCAGGGAAATATACACATATATCAATCCTGATGTAATCCTTGAATTCTAGCGCGATGTCAATGACTACGGATTTTCTAAAGAACTTTTGGATTGCTTGCCAGAATATTTTTCATTTCGTTATTCGTTTGATTTAACAACCACAAAGCGTTCTAGTCAAAATTACCAATATTCCTGGACTGGGGCACGTTATGGGTCACTGTTGGCTCCTTTGAAGTAGCACGACTGAACCGCATCGTGATGCATTTTTTCGAAACCGAATCATGAGCCGAGTCCTGGTGTATTTCGGTGGTTCGGATTTCGGTTTGATTCGGATTTGCCGTTTTTTCGGTGATTCGGATACCGAATCGTCTAAATTTCGAATCACTCGGACGGTTATCCGGAATTATCCAAATCGCATCCAATGTATACTGCTCACGTACTCGTACAGTAGTGCTTTGGCACAATAGGGGTTGCATCGCAGGGCAGACGTCGAATTGAACCATTCGCTGCCAGCAGCAGCTGCTGCTAGCAGCGGTATACGATTCCAGCGTATGCTGGGAATGAACCCCTCAATATTGGCAGCAGCTGCTTCTGTTAGCTGTCCGCTGCAGCTGCTGCTGACAACGAGGGGTTGAATGCGGTTTTGGACCTGGGATGCAACTCCCTATTGTGCTGACGTACTGGCGTGCTGTGAGAGTTTCACCCGATCAATAGTCAAAAAATAGCCAGGAAATTCCTGCTTTCTGCGCGATAGCCGAGAAATGGTCGTGAATTAGCTGGTTCCCGCGAAATGGCCGAGCAAATAGCCGCCAAATAATGCTCGCCGCGTAATGGCCGCCAAATAATGCTCTCCAAGAGGTGTATATGTACACGACGCATTCCTGAGGCATGATTTAGACGTCAACACCGCCGTCGGTTCAACTACCCAAGTTTGCGGTACTTGGACCCTGCCTAGCACCAGGAGGCCCCGCCCAACCGCTGGAAGCCCTGGTGGCTGCTCGGCGAGCCGGTGAAGGCCGCGTCGCGTGTCGGTGTTTCTTGGTTATTTCTCGGTTACTGCTTGGCTGCTTCTAGTCTATTTTGTAAACAACAGGATCTCAGCCGCGTAGTATCCGAGAAACAACCAAGAAGTTTCCGAGAAATAGCACATCAGGAGCCCCCGTGGAGCCTGCTGGGCTATTTCTCGGCTGAAACTTTCACTCAGATAGAGATTTCACACTTCGCGCGGTACCACTAGCCGAGGTCCCGTAACCCCTCCCGCGAAAGGCCAATAGATCGGTCGCGGACAGTCGGCAGCGCGGTTTCGTTGACTGCCCGTACGCGGTGAACAAGCACTCTGCGGCCCTTCTGCCACCGCCTTACGGCTAATCTGATGACTGACAGAAAACAATCTCAAAGCAGTTTGCGGCATATTTGAAAATCACCCTTCAAGTAAAGGTCTGTGAAACAAACTTCAAAAATTCACTTGTGTGAACTTCATCTTGAACTGCTCTTGACAAGTAAGGAGTGAGCTTCTACGGGGAAGCTTCCTACACTCACTGGTTCTTGCAGTCTTCCTATTCGCAAATGCCATTAATGGACAGTGGTTCACCTGCCCAAGGCCAGCGTCGCACACAGAGCGGGTTTTAGAAAGAGTCTCAACGCAGCGTTCCCTGCTCAGCAATCGTTCATTGGCTCCACCCTAGTGGGTGGTGCAATGATGATATCAAAGTGGGAATCGATGAGTGAGTGTTCGATGACCCCCAGGAATAGCCTACTGCCCGCCGACACTCCGCGGGAAGTACTCAGATAAAAACAGCTCCTTCCCACCGGCCAAGTCGGGCTAGTCGACTTCGCTCGGCACCAATTTTGTGGGCGTGGCTCAGCGCCCCATTTCCTGCGGAGAGAGAGGCTTTCCCATCTTCCCGCGGAGTGTCGGCGGGCAGTCGGCGATTCTTGGAGGTCATCGAAAACTCACTCATCGATTCTCACTTTGATATCATCATTGCACCACCCATTAGAGTGAAGCCAATGAACGATTGCTGAGCAGAGAACGCTGTGTTGAGACTCTTTCCGAAACCCGCGCTGTGTGCGACGCTGGTCTTGGGCAGGTGAACCACTGTCCGTCAATGACTTCTGCGAATGAAAAGACTGCAAGAGCCAGTGAGTATAGGAAGCTTCCTCTTTGAAGCTCACTCTGTACTTGTTAAGAGCAGTTCAAGATGAAGTGCCCAGAAGAGAATTTTTGGAATTTTGTTTTAACAGACCTTTCCTTAAAGAGTGATTTTCAAATGTGCCGCAAACTGCTTTTGCATTGTCTTCTGTCAGTCATCAGATTAAGTGGCAGAAGGGCCGCAGAGCGCATGTTCACCGTGTTCTGGCAGTCACCAAAATGGAGCTGCCGTCTGCGCCGTCTGCCCGCTACCGATCTATTGGCCTTCCGCGGGATGGGTTACGGGGCGTCGGCTAGTGGTACCGCGGGGAGTGTGCTGTCTGTATCTGAGTGGGGCGCTGTGCCACGCCCACAAAATTGGAGCCGCGCGAGGTCGACTACCCCGACTTGGCCGTATACTTAGTATCCGAATCACTCCATTTCGGATATCCGACCGGATGTCCGAGATTCGGATAATCCGATATCCGAAAATTTGAAAACATGCATTATCTGAATTGAACCAGTATCCGGGAAATTTAAAATCGGCATTATCTGAATGTGTGTGTGTGTGTGTGTGTGTGTGTGTGTGTGTGTGTGTGTGTGTGTGTGTGTGTGTGTGTGTGTGTGTGTGTGTGTGTGTGTGTGTGTGTGTGTGTGTGTGTGTGTGTGTGTGTGTGTGTGTGTGTGTGTGTGTGTGTGTGTGTGTGTGTGTGTGTGTGTGTGTGTGTGTGTGTGTGTGTGTGTGTGTGTGTGTGTGTGTATGTCGCCTGAGATTTGTTCCGATAATATCCGAAATTATCCGACGGATATCCGTATCCGAATCATTGGAAAATGGCATTATCTGAATCGATCCAATATCCGAAAATTTGAAAAAACGCATTATACGAATCGATCCATTATCCGAGGAATTACCTTCGGATAACAAGTATACGTGGCCGGCGAGAAATGGGCTGTTTTCATCTGTGTCTTTAAATGATGATCTACCCGTCATTGACGTATCATTGCAACTACCAATGTCTTATTGGTGATTTTCGCAGTCTCGTAGATATTGTATTACTGGCATGATGAGGGCTTTCGGAATTACACTTTTTTCATTTGAAAATAAAGTTCCAACGCAATCAATATTTTTTTCTGAAAAACGTTCTGCTTTCTGTTTTCTGGCCGTTTTAGCCTTTCTGTTTTCGGTATCCTGACTAATTCGATTTTCTGTTTTCCGGAAATTTTTAAAAAATATCCGCACAACCCTGATCCCAGTGTACTCTTCACCCCGCTCTGTGGTGAAAAGGTAATCGATCTATCAGCTGCTGATAACAGAAACCATTTAGTCAATGCTCCGCAATGTCGATCGATGGCGACGGTTTTGAGCGGTGTGTTGATTTCTTTCAATGGTTTTGGTCACAGTGATTCTACACTTTTTCGTATATGTACGTTCCATGTGACTCGCAACTTTCATCTTTTCCTTTCAGTCACAAAGAAATTCTCTTAACAACTTTCTCCTTCGCGGGAAGTCCGTGAAAATCGCAATTTTGGTGCTGCAGAATAGTTATGTGCTTGATTCTTTGAGGCTCCTAATAACGACTGACTGCAAACCACAAAGTTTTTGAGATTGATTAGAAACTTGAATTTAATTGCAAACTCTGCATTTAAGAAGTTTTCAACTATGTACTGTCTCGCCGGTTAGTTAATCCAGAACAATTAATCAGTTGAAGACGAAAAACTAGGTACAAGGACAGATTGGACCCCTCGTTCCGTTTGCCACACGGCGGAAGCCTCCTTTCCCTTGTTAAAAGTTATCGACAGGCTGGCAGATATGTACATATGTATGTGGTGTAGCCCTCGCCGCACTTCTACTCGCCATTGTGCTTATAACCTTGAGATTTAATCGAGATCGAGATCTTCGCAGTCTCGTGCAGACATAAATTTTCTTTAAATTCTAGCTAATCTGATCGGTATCCTCTTGAAGCAAAGTACACTACCGCCCGTAGGATTTGGTGGATTTGGTCAGAAGGGGCGTATTTCCAAGTATTTACGTCCTATTTGAATAACTTCCTTCAAAGTCAACTACTTTCAACGTCTGAAAAGTTATTTAGAGGCATCGTACAGACGGAAAACCGTATACTATTTTTCACGTTTTTGTACATTTTGGCCTCTTTAGTGGAGGAAACAGTCGAAAGGGCCCATGAAAAACCCACATTTGTGAATAAAATTCAATTCACTTTAATGCAATTTTATTGGCGTGAGCATACACCCACATGAAAAACAAGAAAACCCAGTCCGAACCAGGGCTGGGCACCAGGGATGAGCGGAATTCCGATTTCCGATTTCCGATGATTTTCGGCCTTCCGATTTCCGATTTCCGAAAAAAAGCCTAAAAATGCGGAAAAAATCGGAAATATCGGAGTTTAGGTTTTTGAACCCTTTTCCTTGCCAAGTTCTTAGGGATATCTGGGGCGCTGAATTCGAATTCGAGGCCCGTCTTCACTTTTCAGAAAGCTAGGGTTGAGGGCATTTACAGGAAAGTTATTCAATAACATCCTACTGTCTACATATGTTTGCCTAACTATGTGTGTGTGTCTGTGTGTGTTTGTGAGAACTAACGGAAATTCGGTGATTTTTTTTTCAACAATGAAGCCATTCGGTTTGTTGTTATTATGGTGGGATGACGTGTACTGATAACACGATCAGTTCCCTATATAAAAGCTTGCTGAAAGAGTTCATGAACGGTTTCATGTGAGATTTAAGGCCCGCTGTGAGTTTCTCGAGGGGAGTGTGCGGGACTTTACTGGTAAGGAATTTCTGACAGAGTTACATGCGAATGCTCTCGACTCTAGATATGCTCTCGGCAACCTGCCTTTACAGCTTTAGGTTACATTTGACCTTAAACATTGGATATATGCTCCACGGTGCGAGTTGGGTTACACGTGACATAAAGCACTGGCGTGTAACCTAAATGTATTATGTATGTTATCGCACATGTAACTTATCTACGCGGCGTGCCGTTCCCTAGGGAGGTATACGTTGCACCCTGGAGGCATGACTCAGATGCAGGCAGCGTCGTCCATTCAGTTACACTAGTTTTGAGGTACTTGGATACGCACACCGGCTGGAGGCCCCGCCTGACAGACCGCTGCAGGCCCAGTCGTGCTCGCCGAGCAGTCTCCGTCGCGTGACGGTATGCTGGCCTCGTCGCTTGTCAGTGTGCCGGCCATGTCGCTGGTACGTGTCAAGTAACATGTACCAGCAGTACGAGTTACTCGCAATGTTGTGTATTTATTATAGGCGTATGTTACATTAATCAAAAATCTCGTACAATTACACGTAACATCGCTTCAAGTTACATGTTAACTCAAAGTAAGTTGCGTGAGGCCACCATGCAACTTGCGTTGAAGTCTCAGGTAACTTGCTCAGCATTTTCTGAGTTGAAGTGCGTCAAGCGTCAAAACAGTGGGCTGGGCTTCACTTAGAGTGCGCAAAGCGCTGGAAAAGGTGTGCGGGGTCCAACTGGCAGTACGCCGAGCGCCGGTGGAACTGTCTGTGTTGCGCTCAATTTGGAGTGCGTCGAGCGCCGGGTAGACTGTGTTGGACACAACTTGGAGGGCACCAAGCGCCGGCGAAACTGTGTAGCACCCCAACTAGGAGTGCGTGAAGCGCCGAGAAAAGTGTGTTGCACCCAACTAGGAGCGCGCCATGTGCCGGGAAGAAAAGTTTGCGGGACTCTAATAAAAGTGTACCGCTCGCCGGAGAGACTGTGTTGAACCGACTTGAAGTGCTGCAGGCGCCTGGAAAAGTGTGTGGGACCTAACTGATTCTGCAATGATTCTGAGCGTCACGATACAAGCCTACAAGTACGCGTGGGCATACACCTTGTTCAATAAAGTAGGATAAGCCCAAGTGTTTTGGCAGGAACAATCACCAGGGGAGGACTAAGAATTTCGCTGATCATTTCCGATTTCCGAATTCCGATTTCCGATGGTTTTTGGCGTTCCGATTTTCGAATTCCGATTTCCGAATTTTAGAGAGTCGTTCCGATTTCCGACTTTCGATTTCCGCAATTCAGAAAAAAAAATTTCCGCTCATCCCTGCTGGGCACTTGTCCTGGTTAACCTTAGGGGGGTGCATATTAGACGTTGCAGAGAGAGCAAAGGGGGGTGCCTAAACCGAACACCAAAAAAAAGAACGAAGTGCATGTTCTGTCGAATTTCAGGAAAAAAAATAGTACGCACTATTCTTCTGATTTCTTCTTCCCCGCTTTTTGAGTCGAACACTAAAAGAATTCAAATTATTGATAGAGATGCAGGTTGTGTTCGCAATAATTCATAGTTGCTGTCAAAGTTTGTTTCGATGAAGGAGTGAACACTACTCCGTTATCTTGTAGCAAGCAAGGACTGCTGTGGTGTCATGTTTCTTTGGTGCAACGTTCATTGATTACGCGGGTGGCTACCGATTCGAGGCAAAGATACAAAGACAGCGCTCAGAGAAGCTTTTGTTCAAGTTCAAAAAAAGATTAGCGAACAGATGCATAGCCTAGGTCGCCCATTTTGAGCCGGTCGAAGCAAGGCTTATCGGGCTTATCATGTCAAAATCTTCTTATCACTGTTATACTTTGCCATGACCGACCGCTCCGCTGCTTACTCTGCCCGGACTCATCCGAGCAGTCTAGGATTTATTTCGACAGTTTAAAAGTACAGATAGCACAGTCAGCATCACAACTAGTCAATAGATTTTTATTCATGAGAATGTGACTTACCTATGAAGAGAGCCAACTGTAAAAATTGAAGACTGCAAGTTACTATGAAAGAAGCGAATGACCGTGTCCTCCTCATTAAGAAGTACCCTGTACATAAAAACCCGAGTTTTATCCACCTTGAATGCCGCAATCTCTCATATACTAGGCTAGCCGTGCGATATGGTGTCTGTCCGCAGCTGCACAACTCGCACTGGAGTGGACGCGAACGCAATATTAATTATAAAATGTATTTTATTACAGAACGGGGTGGAGAAAATGATTGAAACTGGAGTAAATGGAAGGAGGCAGAAATAGGATTCTTTTAATGTATCCAGTATAGAAATTCAATGTAAACAAGCTATGTTGGAGCGGAGTGAATTTTTTGGACGTGATAAGGTTCATTCAAATGAACCTAGTTGATTAAAAACACCCATAAACATGAGAACTAAGAGCATTGCGAGAAAGAGGAGAATCTGGCAAACATTTCAATAGCAATAGGTTTGATATTCAATGTGATTTAAGGACCCTAAAACTCGTCCCGGTTTTGTCCCGGTTTTCGGGGTAAAACCGGGGCGATATTTAAGGTCCTTAAATCACATTAAAAACCGGTCCCATTGATGCTAAAATTTTTGGCAGATTCTCCTCTTTCTCACAAGATCCTTTGCTCTCAGTTTAATGCTAGTTTTGATCAACTAGGTTCGTTTGAATGAACCTTATCACGCCTAAATATTTACACCCACTCTAACTTTGTTTATTTACATTAAATGTCTAAATTGGGTACATCCAGAATAGACTACCTTTCCATCTTCCATTTACTTCAGTTTCAATCCTTTTTCTCCTCCCCGTTCTGTAATAAAATACTTTTTTATTAATAATGTGTGCGCGTCCATTCCCGTGTGCGCTGTGTAGCTGCGTACAAACACCGTATCGCACGGCAAGCCGATTTTTTAAGGGATTGCAGCATTCTAGGAGGGTAAAACTCGGGTTTTCTACTCCCTACGAATCACATGAATCCTAACATCGCTCCACAACACAAAATAGTTCTGATTTCCACATCAGAACAATCAAACACAGATTAACAAATCCTTCATAGGTTTATGAAAACATTCGACAGGAAACATTAATTATCTAGCAAATCATCTTAATTAGCAACATTAATTACTTAGCAATAGTAGTAATTCTGTTGTTGGTAATTGTTTAATTGTTTTGTATTGAAAAATGTTTTATCTTTTGTCATAACTTACCGTCTTACTAACAAATTTTCCTCATGGGGTTGTTTTGAAGTTCAGAAATTACACTACCCTTTTCGTTGCCATTTTCGGAGTTTTCTCTATTCAGTGCTTCTTTTATAATCTTGTTTATCAAAATCAGGAAGTCAAGATCATGGCTGTCCAACTATTCGGAAAACAGCCGATTTCGATTTCCTATAAGGGGGTGCCTAAAAATTACCGAGCTAAGGGGGGTGCATATTCAGACTCGCCATGCCGGGACGTGTGCCCACCCCTGGTCCGAACACACTGTAAAGATAAATTTGAATTTTGCGCCAAAAATCGTTTAAAAAGTTTCCTGCATTTGTAATCCTCGTCACTGTCGTTTGAGAAGTTTTTCTGCATGTGGGTTTGTGCTGTAACTGTTTTTTATGGTGTTTGACGGTCGCATCAACATTCTATGAAACAGTGCTAGATGACTGATGAGAACCGGTTGCGGATCCTCATCCTTAACCCCTTCCAACCTCATAACCCTACGTTTTGACGCACCGAAGTTTACCGGTGTACATAGTCTATTGGACTCATTCATTTAAAGGCAGCAGACACGCTCGAAAAAGTTGTTGAGATAGCTACATTAGTGGGGTCGAGCAGGCCCTAGAAGAGCCCTCACGAAGTTGCAAGCGTTAGAAACGAGTTCAAATGACCGTATTTGAGCCGTAGTCAGTCACGAAATCATCCTTGCTCCGCCCATCGATACGGGCTCCGCCCCTCCATACAGGTATTTAATGCTCGATTGCGGCCACTTTAGATTACTTTTTAGGCTTCTAACGGCGTAAGCGTTCCAGAAAGGTCCGTACTAGTACATTAGCGTCGTTTTCCCAACAAATTTGTTGCTAGCTCCGCTATTTCAGCCAATGCCGTACAACTCGTCCATTTCTGGGCCAATATAGAACGTACCGTTATATCTTAATTTCCGTCGATTTGTTTTCGTCTTTTTCGTTATTTCTGAATACTAACAGCTTCAGACCTTCAGTTTAATCCATAAAATTGATATCATTTTTGAGCGTGTCTGCTGCCTTTAATTGAGTATATAAAATGGAAGGTGGTTTCCAGCACGAACGATGCCTCCAAGATCCATGTGTGTAGGGCTATCCAACACTGCATGGGTTTCTTGCCAAGGTTCAGAAAAACAGAAAAGTTCGATGTGCCATTTGCAGATCGTTATTCAGAACGTCTAGCGCTAAGTAGCCGCATACTGAGTAGCATACTCTCAGAAAGTAGCAGGCCCGGAGCGCAACCGGTTCCGCCTCTCCCGTCCACTGCGACCGAAACGCACAGCGGTTGATATTCAAACTTGCGTTGCGTGTCGGTTATGATTGCAACGTGCAGTGCGTTCAGGTTGTTTTCCGGGCCACATGCGTTGATTGACGCGCGCATTTCAAAACTAATAGACGACGCCCAGTTCTCAAACTCCAGCGTTTCATACATTGGTCGATGTCGACACACCTACCTCATTTTCTTTCGAATGACTCTTTGTTTAATCATTCTATGATTTAAATAATGAGATTTCTTTTTTTTTCCTTACCAACGTATCATTCCTGTGGTGGACAGATTAGGGTATGGCTATATGTAGTTTATACAATAGAAGATGGTCTCTGAGAACACCCTCCTTGCAGAATCTCGTTTCTGGCGATAGTTTGAGACTTAAGAATAGGGCAGTAGAACAGTAATGAAGAATTAGGTGGTATATCTCTTCTGGGTTATGTTTTTTCTGTTTATTTAATTTTTCCGTATTCTTTCCGTCTGTCCTTAGTAAAGACTGTACGATTTTACCTTAGACCGAATTCTATTTTTGCTAAATTATTCGAGTGATTTTTCGAATTTCGCTTGAACTGGAATTCAAAATTTTCGCTTCGGAATGATAATCGAAATTCGAGTGCTTTGAAAACAGCAGTTTCGAGTAGTATTCGAAATTCGAATAAATCAAAAATGGGCCTTTGAGTATTGTTCGAAATTCGAATAAATCAAAAATAGCCTTTGAATATTATTCAAAATTTGAATAAATTAAAATAGGCCTCCGAATATGATTTGAAATTCGAATATTTCGGAGGCACACTTTCGAATAGTATTCGAAATTCGAGTACTTCGGCGTCAACACATTCGAATTATTTCAAATTTCAAATAGTCAAAATACTCAATCATCATTTCGTCAGAGTTCTGATCGACTTTTGCAAGCATACTGCAAAATCATTTGACTCAACCCCAGAATCGCCAACTAGTCTCGGCTTCACGTTTCATGCACACCTTGGGGCTTTTTTTAAAATTAGGCTGTGGGTAAAAGCTTGTTATTTTCCTAACTCAAGTACATATGTATGAATGTCAAACGCGTCTTCCCCGTGAAAGTTCCCTAGCTCAGACAGTCGTGCGGTAGTATGCCGGCAAAATAGATGATATTGTACCCGAAAAAGGTTAGCAACACCCTTGCCGTAACTACTGCTAATAGCAGGAGCTGCTGCCAATCAGCAGCATATCCTGCTGATTAACCCCTCTGCTGATTCTGGCATTGCGAGTTCGGCTCGATTGAGAAGGATCACACCCAACACCGCTGATAATCTCAATTCTTTCTCCGTTTGCAGAACAGGCTGCCGATGAAGATGGGTTGAACACCAGCATGCGTTGGCAGCATATGCTGCTGTTAGCAGCAGCTGCTGCGCACAACAGGTATTTGTATCCGATTTTTGTCCTGGGAAGCAACCCCTATTGTGCCGAGGTACTACCCCACGATTTTCTGAGAGCACGTGTGTAGACCATAGGTTCGTTGAGGGAGACATGTACTCTACCAAGGTTCTGCCCGAGAATCTGAAAAGGGAATTAGCACCTCGGAACAGAATCTCAAAATTTGGGCAGGTTCTTTACGTTCTAGTCTTTCAGCATCCTTGACAGCATTCGAAACTTGAATCTCTAGGCTCCATTTCCCTGCGAAGCTATCATGTAAATTGAATTTTCGCTGTAATACTTCTTTGATAGAGTATATCAAACGAACGACAGTTTTCGAATATTCGAATAAACAAATTATTCGGAAAATTGACCTTTTCGAATTTTCGAATAAACGTATTAACCGTAAAATTGACTTTTTCGAATATATTCAAGAAATTGACTTTTCCGAATTAGTCGAATAAACGAATTATTCGAAAAAATTACTTTTTCGATTAGTAGAATTCTTCGAATATTCGTTTATTCGGCCGAATATCCGTTTTCTGAATATTCATTATCCTACTCTTCTCCTCGACGACGAGGCACCATAGGTTCGTTGGGGTGGAGACAGCGGTCCGAGAAGTGAAGGTCGTTCAGGATACCTGAGTTGGGAATGGTGAATGTTCCCTATTGACTTGCGACTTCAAAATTTGACGTTCTTATCATCCTCTTTTTCTTGCATTTAATATATTTTTATTTTTAACCATTAATTCTGGAACATTTTTTCGTTGGATGACCTCCTTTAAAAATTCACTACTCCTGATAAAATGATTCGCCTAGGTAATGGAAAATTTCCTTTGAGCTGTCTTGGAGTCAGAACTTTTGGGAGAAATTTTCCGAGCGGTTTTGAAAAAACTATCTGTTCTTGGCTCATAACATTTTTGCCCTTCAAACTGCATCTTTGAACAGAGCTGTTTCCAAAATCTTCATAGAATTTTGCTTCGAATTTTGTTTTTAATTTGAGGAAAATACGTTTCCAAACTCTCAGCCGATTTCACTTTATAAAAGAACGTTTTTTTTTCCACCAAAAACAAACAGTTTTTCGTCCCCAACTATTTAAGCCTAGAAGACAGCCCTTTGGTAAAGGTTGTTTTCGGAATCCCCATTTTCTCGGCGCGTTTCCCCGGTGGTCACCGGTTTTCCCAATGGTGACGGTTCCCCCCTTCACCTGCCAAGAGGTGAAGGTTGATGGAGTACCTGGCTCCACCCACCTATGCGTACGTAATCGATAATTGACATCAAACTTTTGATTTTTATCTCAATTGCTCAGAAAGAAGCACTGGTAACGTTTAAAATGGTAGGTTTTCTCCCAACACACTGAATATTAATACACCCGAATTATTTTCTCTTGATACATGCAATAAGTACACGAAAAAATGGAAAAACACAACAAAAAACATTACGAAGAAAAATATTTTCAGCTGTTCATTATCGATTCTTGGAACCGAGCCAGCTATGGCTACAGTATAAGTACGCAACCACACAACGACCTTTTTCCGTTTCCTTAGACTGAATTAGCGCAATATTTAGTGTATATCCAGAAGTTAGAGCATTCAAACGACTAGAAAAGAATTGCTCGGTTCCAGCCATTCGGAAGTTACCTAGAAACTTTATTCAAGTCTAATCATTCACTCTGAAGAATTGGAAAGCATTTATTTGGAAGAAATCATTTATTCGGAAATTTCTGATGGGGTTTATTGGATTCATTTCCACAATTAAAGCGTTCTAAAATGACTGTATTCGGCTTATTCATCTGTTCGCTCGAATTTAATTCCAGTATTTTTTTCGCCCAAAATCACTCATTCATTCGCTCGATTTTTTTTTATTAGGGGCTGGTTTTTAGGAGCGGGAGGTCGCTGCGAATACCTAATAATTCAGGAAAATATACTGAATAGTTGAGGAGAATCAGGTAAAGTCAGAAGATCAACAGTTTAAATGTTGAGGGGAAATGTGACGGAATCAAAATCCAGAGTAGAGGAAAGTATATTAAGCTAAGCTATTACATAATCAGCACTAACTTAGAAAAGGGACAATTGAGGATCACATAAATCCAAGGAAATTCATTAGGGTGGGGTGATTCGATGAATGTGTGGAAACCGTTGAACTCTTCCTTGAAAAATCGATTAGCGAAAATGGGTGGGATAATCGATCAGAGAAGCGTCTGATCTACGTCGAGGTATCGACATTGGAACTGTGTTGCTAAAATCGGTTTATAGAAAGCGCCCGAGGCGCCACCATCTACGCTGGATGATGTACTATGACGTCATCAGACGACAGCTGAGCTCAGGGCTCTGCGTGAATCAGTTTCGTCGGTAGCCTTTGGAGCGCAACGTATGTGGCCTGCATCGCAACATATGTGGCCCGGAAATTGCCAATTTTGTCACCCTGAGCGCAACATGGACGCGGCTCCGGGTGCATTCGGGGTGGGCTCAGGGCCTGCTATCGTCTGAGCTAGCGAGTAGCATGCGCTGAGTAGCATATTTGTATACTGTAACCCTTAAATTTTGCTCGAAACATTCTTTGTTTTAACTCGATTTCTAGCAGTCATCGAACCGTTGGAGAACCCTTCTCAGCAGAGCCTGAAATAACTTTTCAGATCCGAGAAAGATTTATCTCATAGGAAGTCCTTATAGAGGACGCTGAAACATTCTCGCGCAAATTCTGACCAAATCCTACGAGCGGTATTGTAACCCCGAATGATGACAGTTTCCGCGAGCAATCAGTGGTTGTTGTGAAGCATGACTGTTCTCCATTCAGAGTCCGGAGCTGCAGACCCACCCTTTCGTTTCAACAAATTTTACAAAAAAAGTTTTCTGCTCCAGGATCGAGTCACTGATGAGACCTTCAATGTACAGTACGGGCCATATTTTTTGCGTTTCCGGCGAGAAAACGCAAAAAGCGTTTTTTCACACTTTTGTCATACATAACTCTGTTCATGATGGTCACTTTGAGAATCTAAAGAGATATTTGGGATCAGGATCGAGAGATCTCTCTTTTGGCATGCTATTTGGCATACTTCTTACAAAGCATGTAGGCGTAAGAACATGGACACATTCGCTCATAATTTCCGTACTTGCGAAACCGCGTTTCATGCGCGTTTCGGGTTGGTTGTTTCATGTCTAATTTTGCCTACATATCTTTATGGAGAAGGAGCCATGTGTTATTATAGAAGAAAGATCACACGATGCTAATTTCCAATATCTCTTTACATTCCCAAATGAATCATTTTGAACAGAGCTATGAAAAGAGGGGCGAAAAAACGCTTTTTTGTGTTTTTTCCCAAAACGCAAAATTTATGGCCTGTATCTTGAACTCTGTGGTTATTACATAACTCGTTGGGTATACCCTCGTTCGCCAAGAAGTGGTACTCTCCACGCCTCAAGTAACAAAACGGGAGGTGTGAAGACCACTATTGGTCGACGAAACTCTGCTGGCAGCAGTCTCTCTGCATCACACTGCACAGTGGCGTCGTCCAATAGCAATGCTTGGCTCTTCCATTCAATCGCACCGACTTCTTCACTGTTGGACGTTGCGACATCACAACCTTTGGTGAAAATGTTCGCAAAAACTCACAGGAAATGCCAAACATCGTAGAAGAAAGTTTGATGTTTGCAAGTTTCTTGAATAGGTAGCTCTTATAATTCTGAAAGTAGATTAGTTTAAAATGATTTCTAGTAATTCGCAGGGCCGACCAAAATTTTTCTTTTTTCGTCCTCGGTCTTTTTTTTATGGAGACCTCAGATTCTGTACAGCCCGCTCGTGACGGTCCAAAGAATCAACAGCTAGAACCGTTTCCCGTAAAAAAAAAACAGATTTGGACACATTCGTATGTCAACTCCCATCATCAGGTATCGGTTTTAGCCCTTTAGTTGTGCTGTTTTGATCAATTGGAAACTTTCTCATTCAAGAATCTTGCAAGCATCAAAACTTTATTACCGTCTCAGGCAGTTTCCGGCCCCGAGCCGCCTGACAGTTCGGCTCGTTCCCCCAATCTGCTGGTCAGCTTCTGTTGCTGTCCAGGCCGCTGCTGTTGCTTTCCGGGCCACTGCTGTTGCTGACCGAGCTTCCCCCGTTGACCGGAATACAACAGCAGTGGCCCGGAGATTTGGAGAACGAGCCGAACTGTTAGGCGGCTCCGATTCCTGTTCGGTGCGGCTCGGGGCCGAGGATCGCCTGAAGAGTTCGACAACTTTGTTCCTGAAGTATCAGTGCTGGAATTGCACATACTACGGAATTAAATGATTATCTTAACCCATTCTAGACCACGCCTAATTTGGGTGAGTGCTCGTTTGGACCGCGTGCAATACTGCGTTACCGTATAACGTGACCCACCGTAAAAAGACACGCGCTGTGGAATTCATAACACCCAGAATCGATCATCGTTTTTCATATTCACAGGGAAGCTGTCAATGAAGTAAATATTGAACCAGAATTCCCACTCATGAGACTTTTTCTATCATGAGAAATAACTGCCTGAAGTCACAGCAGCGTTAGGCGGAAATATTATTTTGCCACCACTGTTGCGTTGATATTCACTCAAAGACAATGTCCACGATAAATCTCGTTTTCAAGGTTTCAGTGTGGAACACTGAGCTGACAGATGCTCGAGGGGATAGCGTCGAAGAAAGCAGCGTAAGCGGGCCAGAAGCTCCGTTAAAAAATAAAAACGGCCTGTAAAGATATCCCAGTGCGCCTACCTGTTCCGGTCCGCCCCCCATTCGGACAAGCTTCTGACGCCGCACACGTTTTGATGACAAATTGTCAAGAAACTCTGATGCGTCCAGCCTGATTGATTCGCGCAGATTTCGCGATTAGCGCGCGCTTGCGGGTATCAGCAGAGCACATGATTCTCGTCCACGCCCTTAACGTTGGAAACCATTAAATTAGTTTATTCTGAACGTCTTTCTTCGCTGTTTCTCCTCTATTAAGTACCTCACGATCGAACAATCCCATTCCGGGTCGAACTCGAGTGCGATATTCATCGCGAACACTGACATTAAAGGAGTTTCTTTGAATGCGGTTCAGAAACCTGCTAGCTGTTTGCAAATTTTGTATCGTGTGGGTTCGGTCGTGGTGGGCCTAAAAGTTTAACTTGAAGAAAATCCAAGTTTCGGAGTCATGGTATGTGTACTAATGGTTGGGGTACGTTTCTAGGTGAACAGAACGTGATTCCAACTCAGGTCTCCTGCTGCTATGTTCATAAATTGCAGTAAAAGGAAAAGGAACTCATAATGCGCTCGAAAAATTGTTTTCTCAAGCATTGTGCTATAGTGGAGCTGTCGGCGGACCACGACTTCCGTAGTCGAGTCTAGGATAGGTTAATACACTGACCATGAGAAAATTTGAAAATTCGCCCTTGTGGCAGAGAGATCTATTTTTGAAAAGTGCGTCCCACCGGTGGGACACGCGGTCGTGAATGGGTTAAGGGCACAGAACAACCTGAAATACGTTGATCACAGTGGTGTCTCTAAAATATACCCCCTTCAAATGGAGTTGTGGCTCCTTGAAAATGACCGTATTTTAAGGCGAGAAATTGTTGGACGAGCGGTCTCATACCTGCAATTCTTTTTAAGCGCAGTCGCTGCACGAGAGCTAGCCAACATTACAAGATGGACCGGCAATCAACTGAAGAACTTAGACGCGGTTGGAATTCATCCATCTATCAAGCGGGTATCAAGTTCGAAAACCAAGAAGGAGGTCGAGCCAGTTGTGGTCGCTTATATCTCGCTTATTCGGAGGAATTGAAATCTCACACTTAGCACGTGTTATATAGGAGAAGTCTACTACTGCCTAAATGAAAATCACAAAACATATGTCTGAGGGTGTACTGTGCCTCGGCTCCAGTAAAACTCTGTGTCTCTTATTTACATAATAGGCGTAGTGCATACTTCCCGCGACCGCGACAGTGCGGAACCGCAGTATCGGTTTGGGGTCGATATAGATGACAAACACTGTGTCGCGTCGCTCGTCGCGGGAAGCATGCACTGGGCCATAGAGGCGAGAGCACCCTCTGGAGATTACTATGGATCTCGGCTCCACCGACCTGGTTAGCTTATGGAGCCAGTAAAGTTAGGAACCCGATATATCACTCGACGCAGAATCTGACGAAGATTTCAAAAAAAATTTTGTACCACAATATCTCTAACGGTCAAAGAGTTATAAGTGAAAAGGTGGTATTTCATATACTGAATTAGCTGAAGGGTCGAGAGAATATTTTCCCAACCTGAAAACACTAGTCGACGCAAAATTATATGAAACAGTTTTCAGCAAAAGTCTATCTCTCAGCGGAGAAAAGATACAATACCCGCACTAGTTTTTTTCAAAAAATCCGCAAAAGTCGCGAAATCGCGACTTTTTCGACTTTTCGTCAAAAAATAGCTCAAAGTAACCCGTTCGGGGAGCTAGCGGCATATTTGGAATCAGCATCGGGAGCTCTTAATTTTGAGCACGCAAATTTTTTGAACGATCGACTTCTCCGGATCGGGCTGCCGCAGTGCTAATTTGAAAGACGATCAGAAAGTAAAGTTGTAGGCCAAGCTCCAGGTCGATTAGTCACGTTTGAGCTGAGAACGGGATGTCGGTGGTGTTTTCGTTCACCCGATTTTTCTGTTAACCCAATACGCATTGTTTGCAGATCAAAAAATGTGTGTTCAAAATGAAGAGCTCTCGATGCTGATTCCAATTATGCCACCAACGGGTCACTTTGAACCGTGTTTTGACGAAAAGTCGCGACTTCTTCGGCTTTTTTGAGTAAATTAGTGCCGGCATTGTATGAACGAAAAAACCTATGGCTTTAGTAAAAAAAGCACTACATAAATTAAAAAAGGCTGGAAGAGTGGGAAAGTATTTTCCAAGCAAGAAAACGCTATTATATGCAGAATTTTATGATCATTCCAACCACAACCTACCCCAAAGGTCTGTCGCTGAGGGTAAAAAACGTTTTGGACGAAAATCCGGAAAAATGACACCCACTCCATTTAAAAAATTACTTGCATGGATGTCGGGTCAATTTGATTTTTTTTCGGGGCTTTTTCCCTACGATACCGGTTTTCTCAGTGGTGAAGGTTCTTCCCTTTAACTGCTCAGAGGTGAAGGTAAGTGGAGCACCCGGATCCACCTAACAATGCCATGCATTCTTAAGGCTTTTTCCCAATGCGGCCCGCGCAACTCTGGCACCTTTAAAATTCACTTTTTTGGTCTTTTTTATACTTCTATGCAATGTTTTGACATAGGGTAAAAGTCATGAAAAAACCTCCATCTGCAAAATTTATTATGGAAAGAAAATACAGGGAGATCTCGGATTTCGGCAGTGCTGCACATGTTGTAGCACAGTTGATGAATAACAAAATTGAATATTTCTCTCCACCTTTTAGAAAATTGCGAAAGTGGTCCATCTGAGATGTTTTTTCAACCGTAAAGCCACAGTCCAAACTCAGAATTGATTTTTCGTTTTTCTGCCTATCTTGGAGAAAATTCCACGCTGATCACAATGGTGTCCCCAGAATCGCTCAGAATTCACTACAAGTTTTGTTAAGGCTCCTCAAAAATTCTGAATTTGGACTGGTAGACGAGTCGCGGACGAGTTTTCTCGAGCCTGTATTTTCTCGTTATTCGCAGCTATCATTCTGAAGCAGGTCACAATATAAAGCCAGACCAAAAACAAAAGGAAAAACATAAATTTTGAATAAGGTCATTCGCGCGTCTCCTTCCTATTAAGGTCGGAAACCTGCCACTGGGCGTTGCCCATTTTTTCCTTCAAGGGGGCGTGATCGACTTTTTCCTAGCTTTTTGTCGCTTATTTGAGCGAATTGAGATTTCGCGCTTGGCAAGGTTGCTATAGACGGCGACCGGACAAAATATCAAAAATTGCCTCTGAGGTTGGACTGTGCCTTTAAGCTCTTTATTACAGAAAACGGAAAGTGAACATTCTTGAGGAGGACTGGGGTGACGACGTCTCTATAATCTCCAGAGATGACAAGTCCACAGTAAGTGCTTCTGACATATTGAAATTACCATTTAAGAGGAAAAATTTTTCCACTCGAACAATTTCATGTTTCGGGGAATCTTTTCCCACATTCTTCCTTCGAATGATTCGACACTACGGAGCTACTTCGTTACAAAAATTATTTCCCATGTACTTTCAAAAGCACTTGACACCCAAAAAATTATTTTTCAGATTTCATGTTTATCTTCGAGGGAGCCACTCTCTGATCAGAATGGTATTTCTGACATCGTCCAAGACCCTCTAGAAACGGAGATACTGCTCTCTGAAAATGCCTGCATTTTGAGTGCAAAAATTTGGTGGACGATTTGTCTCAGGCATGGATTTTTCTTCATTCGCAACCGCTGCACGAGAGCGAATTAAAATGAGGAGATAGACCGGCAACGGACTGAAGAACAACTACTTGTTAGAATTCATCCATATATCTAGCCGCTATCGAGGAAATCTGGTAGGGGGTGCGGCCCGTGGTGGTGAGCGAAGGAGGTCGGGCCTGTGGTGGTCGCCTATATCTCGCTTATTTGGAGGAATTGAGATATCGCATTTGGCACGTGTTATACAGGAAGGGTGTTCTACATAGTTACCAAAATTCATATCTGAGGGTGTACCGTGCCTCAAGAATGTCGTCAAGAACTCATTTAGGTTAGAAAGTTCTTTACAGTCAAAATACGAACGAGCTTTTTAAGATTTATTACCGCAATCACATGCTGCTTTGAACGAACCACATGTACAAAGTACTGTTAGTTAAAAGGTCTGTAGCGTTCCCTCGTGAAAAATGCTCTCTGCATTTTTCTCAACATAATTTGGTTTTCCGACTTTCTTGTATGGACCATGACATCAAAACCAATCTGAATTAACGTCTACATAGAAAATAGTATACAAGTCAAGCTTTTCTCTTGTTTCTCTTCCACATGATTTGGGGCAAGAGGCTTTTGGATCAAGTACACGAAAAGGTAGGAGCCTCGGATGAGTTTTGTTAGCTGTCAACGCCGTGGCCTTCTATGGCGCGCAACGTCATTCAACTCGATCCGTAAACAGTAAAGGAGCTAAACAGGAGAATTGTCTCGTAGAGTTCTCAAAACTGATTCACGGAATGTTTTCAACTGTAATTTTCAGGCAATTTCCAGAAGTGGTTTTCAGGTTGGAACAATAGTACTTAAAATCTGCCTTGGTCTCATTTTCATCGGTTCAGCCACGGGTGCAATCGTCTACTCGGTTATCAATTGTGAGTGATGACGTTATTTCCATACGATTGTAAAACGCTGCGCCAACGTTTTACGGCATCCAACTGAAAGTTTCAACACTTGCACCATCAATAAAATTATAGATACTTTTGACATACATTTCAGACTTAAAAACGGCAATTTCACATGTGTTACTAGCTTTTGCACACAATTAGCATTTAGCATTCATAAGTTCGTGCCCAACGTACTGCTGAAGCGGAATGAAGTTCCAACAGTGGAAAAAAGCTGAATGAAAAAAAATGAATGAAATATCAAAATTTTCTGCTTTGTTCAATTCTAAACAGCGCTTAATTCAGCGGAGGAAAGTCAGAATCAGCCTCTTGATGAAAATGCGACCCTATACTTTCCGTACGACATCAACCAGCAGTGCTACAATGGCACACTCACTATGATGTATCGAAAGGGAACTAATGATGGAGGTCAAGTTTATACGGTAAGAACATAAATTCCTTAGAACATAAACAGCGGAAACAAGTGCAAACTTTTCCAAGCTCCAGATCAAATGATCGCTCAAGAATGTGCTGGCCTTTTGGAGCTCTTTTTTCAACTTACCTACTTCAAGGCAGCATATACGCCCTAAATCGATCACAATTTCATGGCTCCATGACATTGCTCACCTGCGTGCGCACGCGTTACGACCCGGTGAGTGTCACGCGCGCGGCGAAAGCGGAAAAGCCGTCATCGTGTGGAAGTGTCATCAGCACCATATACGGCAAAACGGTTATCGTTAGGGATATAAAATGAATGTAGCAATGTAAATAATGCTCCAGAACATTCCAGTTTACTTGATTTCACTTAAATGCTGAGATGTCGCGTCGGCACCCTTTCCGCCGCGCGCGACGCTCACCGACCGCGACGCAGATTGCTCGGATGAGCAATGACCGCTTCCCCAATTTTATGGTATGAATCAGAGGCTTAGAGCTATTAGTATTGAGAATAGACGAGAAACCCCGGAAGAAAATTAGAAGAGAATGAAGAAATAACGGATCTTTTTGTATTGGGTCAGAAGTGGACGAGTTACACCGCATTTGCTGAGATAGCTAAACTAGCGACAATACGGTTAAGCTTACGACGCTAATTTACTAGTACGCCATTTACTGAAACGCTTACAAGTTTTAAAAACGAGCCAGAATCATCGCGATCGAGCATCAGATTTGTGGGTGTTTGTAATTATGAGAAGGTCCCATCTTGAAAATAGGCGGAGAACGGATGAGTTCGTGACTCAATAGGCTCAAATACAGTCATCTTGACTCGTTTTTGGGGATCGCAGCGACGTCAGCGTTCCAGTAAAAGCCACACGACCTCATTAACGTCACTATCTCAACCACTATTGCGACCGTGTATACTACCTTCAGTTTCTAAACGATTCTCACAGTTTCTAAACGATTCTCACCAATTCCAATTTTTTTAGCTTTCATGAAACTTTCTAATGGATAATCCAACCTTAGGAGCAATTACTCAGCTTCACTACTTGCTTTGGAGAGAATTTAGAGCTGACAACAATGGTGTCTCCAGATTTACTCAGAACCCACTACGAACATAGTTGTGGCCTCATAAAGATTGTGAATTCCAATAACGATAATTTCGTGGACGAGTTTTTTCAGAGTTGTTTTTCCTTGTCATTTACACCGATCGCACTGGAGCAGATCACAATGTTAAAGGCGTCGTGCGCGCAGAAAACCGTATATTATTTTTTCATGTTTTTGTATAGCTTGGCCTCTGTAGTGGACGAAAATGTCGAAAGCGCCCATGACAAACCTTCATTTATGAAGGAAAATCAGTCTGAACACACAGTAAAATTAAATTTAAATTTCGCGCTAAAACCGTTTTTGAAGCTTTTCTGCGTTTGGGGACCTCGTCACTGTCATTTTCGGAGTTTTTCTGCATATAGAGTTTGTGCCGTAACTGTTTTCCATGTTGTTTGACGGTCGCATCATCATTCCATGAAAAATTGCTATATGACTGGTGAGAACTGCTGGCGGAGCCATATCTTTAGATAACTCCTTCCACTCTCATAACCCTACGTTTTTGACGCGCCGAAGTTTGCAGGTGTTTTCAACCGGGCTCATGTATGAAATTAAAGGCATCGTTCGCGCTGGAAATCAATTTTCATTTTTCAGGCTCAATTTCATGATTGAGCCCGGTAGACCACACTGGTAAACTTTGGCGCATCAAAAACGTTGGGCAACGAGGTTGGAAGGCGTCAAAGATGAAGATCCGCCACCAATTCTCACCAGTCATCTAGCACTTTTTCCTAGAATGTTGGTGCGACCGTAAGACAATATGAAAAATGGTTACGGCACGAACTCCACATGCAGAAAAACACCGAAAATGACAGTGACGAGGCCTCCAAGAGCAGAAAAACTTCAAAAAGGATTTTAGCGCGAAATTCAAATTCGTATTTACAATGTGTTCCGATTGAATTTTCTTCACAAATGAAGGTTTTCCATGGGCCCCTTCAACATTTTCGTTCACTAGAGAGGCCAAGCTACACAAAAACATGAAAAAATAATATACGGTTTTCTGCGCGTACGATGCCTTTAAGCTAGACCGACAATGAATGGGAGAACATACACTCGGCATGGATCTTAGTGATACTCTGAAGGTTGGTGCAAACTCAATGCCATGTGATTTACCATAGATGCACCCAGTTTCCGCCAACCTTCAATGAGAAACGCCAAGTATCACTAGGATCCATGCCGACAGTAGATTTGTATTCATATCCAACGTGCGTCTCGTGCCTTTCGCGGTCGAAAACTTGCCTGTTGGTGTGGCCCATTTTTTTCCCGTGGGACGTGATCGACTTCCGGGTTTTTGGAAAATCATTGTTTGTTGCATCTTTTCTATTTGCGAAATTGGATGCGCTTCGAGAGTTTTTCAGTGCAACTATTATAAATTCTGTAGCTCTTTTCAGTGGTTTTCTCATATAATAACGTTTTTTCTTCTTTCGCTTTCACAGAACTTACTGGTTTTTGAGCTCTCCTTGAATGCAAGGCAAACCCTGTAAGTTCTAAATTGCTTTTCTTTTCTTTCTGGATTTTGAGACTCGCCTCGGATGATAAAGGCGATTTAGATTTTCCGCCCTCCTGCCAACTTATCTGGGGGCACTCTAGGACTGAATACTGTTTTCCAAATTCTATAAAGTTCTAGTCGTTTTTCAAGGAAGATCAATATTTTCTAGGTTTCATTTTCGGTACTGAAAACTCTTTATGCATGTTATGAGGTCACTCTAGAATATTTGAACTTGCAATAGCTTCAAAAGAGCTTCTCACAATCGGGCTGTGAAAAATTTCGAAGTTCTCCTACATACTCCGCCTCGACTTTCTGACCTCCTCGACACTTCTTGTTGCTAGATCTTCCCAAAGACGTTGGAAAACAAGTACCGGAAGCACTGTCTGCGCCATATTCTGAACGCTTGTTTGGAAACAGCTTATCGTTATTTGGATGACACTGCGAACTAGAGGTCAAGCAGTTATTTTTATTTATTATTTTCTCTCATGAAGTGAGAATTTCGAAACTGTCTTGAAAATTCCATGCTGTATTCGCATGTATACTTCGGTAACCCATAATTTTTATTAAAATTCTGAGTTCTTGAACTATGTGAGTTTCCGATTTATCTAGTCTTTGAGTCTCCCGGAGTTGCAAAATTTCAAATGTTTGCGTTTACGAGTATGTACATAACTCTCCATTTCATAACCTCGAATACTCGAATTTATTAACTAAGTGTCGACTGCTTTAGTCGAATGAAGGCTGGATGACTCGATGGAGGACTTTTCGGTGCACTTTTGCTCGTTCTTTCATTTTTTTTCTCAAAAATCCTCCGAACAGTCTCGACTACATACATTCTAACGGTTCAGTACACACAATATGGCCTTTGTTCAGTACACACAATATGGCACGGATTGGGTGCAGGACTCCACCAAGAAACGACTGTACCATCGAGTGGGGTTGACTCCAAAGGACTGGCAGTACTCATTCTATGTTTTCCAACAGATCACGTATTTCCAAACAAAAGTTCGTTGCACAAAAATGGAGCAGGGTTACGATGAATTCCTTGAAGGGTGAGTTTTAATAAACTGTTGCCATAAATACTACATATACGGTTTGATATAATTCAAGGGTATTCTGTACCCTTGTAGGGATTATGCTGTTTTTAAGGTTTTGCAATTTATCACAAGTTGTCACAAAGGCCGAGTTGTACGCGAAACTGTTGGGCACAGGCACGATTCAAACCATTAACCGCTCTCCGGGCGAGCATGTTCCCCCTTACACCACCGTGCGCTTAGCTCTGGTTTGCCCCACAGTTTTTTGGACAACTGAGCATCTTGTTGAGAACTTGTAATTCCTTTAAAAATGTGGGAAATGCCAACGGAACGCTCTTAAAAAAACATAAAATACTCGTTCCAAACCTTCAGCTTAACTGGATTCTATTTCAAACTCTGCCCACCAGATCACACCCGATGACGGGTGAGTGCTGATGTGCTACACGCCTCCGTGTATCAACCAGTACATAGCCAACGAGTGCCAGAGCTGAGCGCACGGTGGTGTAAGTGGGAACATGCTCGCCCGGAAAGCGTTCGATGCATGTTCGAATCCTGCCTGTGCCCTACATTGTTGCGTGCAACTCAACGTGACTGTACAGTTCAATGCTCACTGTCTAGTAAGGATTGTTTTGAAAAGACACTGTGCATTCCAAAAATCGGCAAAAAGGGAAATGTTGGATTGAAATTAATAAAAACCACCGCGGCCCATCCTCATCACCTTCCAAGATTTTTAAGCGGTCCACCTTTGTCACGCGAAGGGTGACAGTTTCTAGCCCTGGCATGGGCGATAGGATTTCAACTGGCCCGGCTGTAGTCTCTTTTTTTGCTAAAAGAATTATTGTTTTATAATTGTCTCTCATAGTTTTCCTGTCTCACCAATCACCTTTCAGGATGGGATTGACATACATACGAAAACAACGGGACGAACAGGTCTCGCTAAATGGACACTACAGGGAGGTGGTTGTCTACGAGGGTGAACCTCCAACAGACGTCAACATCAACGGACAACGTCCATCTCTCATCAGAGGATACTCATCTGTACAAAGAAGTAATTATTTTAAGCAAAAATATCATTTTGAAGTCAGTGTAAGCTCAACAAAAAACCCTTGCCTAGTTTAAAGGCAGCGTTCACGATGATCAACCTCGGTGACTTTCCACAGTAAAATGATAGGCAAGAAGGATCTTAGGCTACCGGTGCCGAAAGAACGGTAAAGAACTAGCCAGGAGTGGCAAAAGAACGGCTGTAAACAAGCGTTTCGGTGTTCCAGAACCGCCCCGTGCTCCAGTGCCGCCCGAAGTGCTGTTAAAGGCAGTGTCCACGATAAAAATCGTTCTCGAGTTTCCACCAGAAAGCGCAGGTCTAGAGTGTGACTGTTTCATCAGTGAAGAAAGAATCATGAAAAACGCTGCGAAACATCCAAATACAGCTGTTTTTCTAGAAAACCACATTTAAACGGTGGATCAGTTGCGCGGGCATGGGCCTGAAGTAGGCAGCGTGCGAAAATGCGTCCCAATGCTAAAACTCAGCCGCGCTCGCGCTCCAATGCTAATGTAGAAGCGGACCAAACTGTTCCTCGAAAAACTCGATCGCGAGCGGAAGGGGTAGCGCGAGCGGACTCCGGAGCCGTATGGAGCTCTTTCGGGCTCGTTTTCGTTCGTTCTTTCGACCCCAGTGCTCCAGTGAGACCCTGAACTTTCGATTTCCCGCCAAAAACCGAGGACGAAGTTTATCGTGGACACTGTCCTTAAGTGAGCTGATCGCTTGATTGCACTGATAGGCACCATTCTTCAAAGCGCTCAATTCCTCCACGCTCAAAAATCAACGCAAACAAGGAAGGACCTATCTTAGCTCAAAAACACGGCTTTCGCGTCTTTTTGAAGCCTGCCTTGCTATACAGGGCACCAGACGTTCCGTAAACCGTGGAGATATAGGAAGTGAAATCTATCGTGAACACTGCCTTTAAAGACAGCAGACACGCTCAAAAAAGTTGTTTGGTTAATTACGTTACTGAAGTAGTATGGCTCCTAGTAGAATGCTCACGCCATTGGAACCGTCAAAAATAAGTCAAAACTTCTAAAATTGAGCAATGCAAATCAAAAACTTTCTGCAACCCCGCCCCTGAGCTTCGTCAACCCCGCCCCAAAATGCAAACTCGTCCTGACTGATTGTTCTAATACGGTCTTTTTGGCTGGTTTTTGATGCTTCCAACGAGGTGATTCTTCCAGTGCAGACTGTAAGAGTATATCGGCTACTCTATCTCATCCGTTTTGTTGCTAATATTCGCTGTTTCAACCGCGCGCGGTAAAACTCGTCCATTTTCACCCGATAACGAAAACAACCATTATTACTCTATTTTCTTCCAATTTTCGTTGGTTTTTTCGTTAGTTCCGCATAGTACCGGCCTCGAACCCTCGATTTATGCCATAAAATCGATATCATTTTCGAGCGTGTCTGCTGCCTTTAAGAACTAGGTCGCACATATCTAAAATTAGGCGAAAATGGAATGCATGTATCCTTTGGTTCCAAGCCGGATTTACTCTGTTCCCTCGCGCGCTTGTGCGGAGCAAGGGTAGAGACAGCGAGAGATTGTAGGGAGAAGACGGAGCGTACGCACGCAGACGCACTCGACGAGCTGAAATAAATCACATTGGAAACGGAGGATAAGCAATCTATCGAACATTTCATTCACCCTAATCGATTAAATGAAGCGTGCGCGTCCATCTACGGCAGCCCTCGCGACACCCCAGAAGTTTTTCAACAGCTTACGGGCAGCGTATGGTGTTCTGAACAGCTTGCTGGCAGGTTATCTGTGCACGGACAGTTTACAGCGAATTCGCAGGAGAAAGCGATTGCGTCAGCTGCTTACGAGCCGCTTATGCCCTGTCGCTGGATGACCCACATTTAGTCAACTGCGTTTCAAGGCTCCACGACTAACGAGCGCGCTTACAGTTTATGCATGGTCGATGACAGCGCGCAATTGATTGGTGAAATTGTATGACACGTCTCTCCAAGGCAATGTTTTTTTTCCGAAGCATGCTTTCCGGTAGCTGCACTAATCTTCTACCATTTTCCTCCGCTTTTCTATCCAGTTCTATATCATCTCGTGCTTTCCTTCTCTTTCCCTCGTTCACCCGTTACCCTTTACGTTGGAATTATGAGTTGTGACGCTTGAATTATGAGTTGTGGAAGTTTTTTTTGCGGAATTTGGAACTGTATTGATTTCGGATCGATAAACATATATCGAAAGGTAAAAAAGTAGTTTTAATAGTCCGAAAGTTCATGAGTCTCAACTCACCATCTCACAGAGCACAAAACTTCCTTTCTAATGCTTTATAACATTTTACGAATTTTCCGAAAATCAGGGCCCGTAAGAAACCCAAATCGGCCGAGCGAAGACGGTTGGCGGCACCCGACTGGCTGTAGCAAGCAATAACGATCGAGGGCTGTGCCTAGTAGTATTGATGCCGGATGCATGCAACGAATTCAGGGTTAGAGTGTTCCGCCAGGAGCTTGATTTTCCCAGAGAACTCATGATATTCACCCTTCGCCAAAGAGTATGCCCTGTCTCAGGTCCGAAATGTACCTGAACCTCACCAGAAATTTACCGGTAATCTCTGGCAGGCGTGCAATTATCTTTATTTCATAGAAATAAACTTGAGATTTTTTCGTAACTTTTGGCTTTAGGTTACTCTGTTGAATGATCAGACACGTACTACAAGATTCTCCCTAACCTAGTAACCTCTCGAAATCTATCAAAAAAAGTCCCAGAAAACGCATGTACGCATGCTTCTACGCTTCTTCCAGCAGTCGCGTGCGCGGACCTATTCGCGCTTAGGTCCATTTCCAGCTTCGTGCGATTGGCGACGCTATGGAAAGTTTTCCATCCACATCTGCAAAAATCAATATGACTGATGTGCATGGCTGTGGTCACTCGTTGCGCAATATGTGAATACCTCCTTATCGAAGCACACTCACACGCACACTCACGCGCAAAATGCATGCACGCACCTGAGCGTGTATACGCGCATGAACACGTGTGCCAGTGTATATATGCACACACCTGCATCGTATGCACTAGCACGCAAAACCCACGGAGATCTACGCGCATTCATATATTCTCATGCGCGAGCATGAACAGTGGTGCATACGCGTACACAAAAACGAGCACATCCTTGCGTTCATGTGTGTACAAATTCGCGCTCATACGCGCAGTGATAACACGCACACATACGCACTCTTTCATATATAAGCGACCACAATCGCCCAATTCCATTCACGAGAACACGCGCGCATGCTCGAACGATTGCGCAAACACTGTATATGCAGTGACATGCATGCATAATCACATTCATATTTGCAAACACGCGCGCACACTCACGCGCACTATTACGTACAGTCAGCAGGGATAGCATTGTTACTTTCCGTTCTTTATTGTGCGTTGGCGCAAGCTCTTTGCACATATTATATAACTGCGCCACCGCACAATAAGGACGGCAAGTATTCATGTGATCCTTTTCGACTTTCAAACACATGAGCATGCGCATATGCACATACACATGCATATGCTCATGCGTATACAATTACCTGCTTTCAAATGAACACACCCACGCGGAAACACACATATCCAATATTCTTTGTGTTATCAAATTTACTGTGTTCCTTCGCGTGCTTGTGCGGAGCGAGGGCAGAGACTGCGAGAAAGTGCGGAAAGAAGTAGACGCAGCATACGCGCGCAGACGCACGCGATAAACAGAAAAGAATTTGAATCCGAAGCAGAGGACGAACGCAACTTGCGCGCACTTACGAGCACATTTGCGCAAGCACCAGCTGGCACGAACACGCGAGCACGCGCGCGCGTACAAGCACACACACAAACACACAAGGTCGTTCACATATGCACACGCGCAGTAACCAACGCGTGCGCACACACATACACTAACACACAAGCGTGTACATATACCTACGACCGCAAGCGTAGGCATTACCATATTTATAGTAGTGTGATCAATTCCAGTCGACAAACAGAAGATGCTCGTGTGTTCCTCGACAGTTTCCAACAGTCGTCGACGCTGCGATAGACGCCATCTGAAATCCTAATAACTTTCCACGACGTTCTGACGACATCGTCTGAAGTCATATCTGTTTTCCACGACGTCCTGACAACGTCATCTGAAGCCCCACTAATTTCCACGATGTCCTGTTCACGTCATCTGAAGTCATACTGATTTCCATTACGTCCTCCTGACGTCGTCGAAAGGTTTGGATCCCGTGTGTCGAAGCTTTGCGACTCTTCCCAAATTTTAGCTCGAGTCGTAAGTTGCTATTTTGTAACTCATGGCTTGGACTGAAAATACTCTTCAATAGCAGTGCTATTTCGTAGCACGCTAGAATCCGGATGATTATACGAGTCCATCTGATTTTAGGACCTGGCCAGGTATTGCGCCGGTGCTCTCGCCTGCTATCCTACAACGTGCCTGTCCTCACGCTGACAGCCGGCTGTCAGGTCAACAGTCCAGGGGCAGCATGCACGTACGCGGCGGGTTAGTTGGGGTTAGGCAGGGTTTGGAGCGTCGGCACGTTTGATGATAGCAGCGCGAGGGCTAAAAGGGGGTTAGGCTAGCACTGAAAAATCGTTCCCTCGCAAACCCTACGTAGGAGGGTGGGGCAGCCGAAACCCCGTTGAGACCCCAACTATTGATTATCTCCAGCACTCGCACAGCAATGATCAAACGCGTCGACGCCCCAAACCCCGCCTAACCCCAACCTAACCCGCCGCGTACGTGCATGCCGCCCCGGATGATTTAATCAGCCGGACTGGGGGTTTACTACGGGCCCAGTACGCACTTCAAAAGAAAGCTCAAGCCCAATTGCTTAAACGTATGGTTGGAAAATAAGTGTTCGTGTTTTTGTCAGCATTTGATAACGAAAATAGCACTTGTGACAATGATTCGCTTAATGAGGTATTCTTGGTTGTTTCTGACTTATGCTCCCATCTTTTTATCAGTTCGTCAGTGTTCTAAGCGCCAAAAATACTCAGGCGGGGGTCGAAATAGTGCGTGAGACAGGCTTTGAGGTCATTGTCGCTGCAAAACGAATTCAGAAAAATTCGACATGGTGTTACAAACTGTTCAAAAGGAATTTTCTGCTTCACGAGGCGGTGTAATTAATTTTTAGATTCTTTCTCATTGCTTTTCGACTCAATAAAGCAAAGCTAATTTTTACCCTCTAGTTTATCGACCTTAAAACACGATCGAACTGCATTTAGAAAACAACCATGCTATTCTATAGACCCAATGATTCTCTTTAGAATAAGCTTCAAAATTTCACCAGAATTCTAAAAATTTAAGGCGAATTAATGCTCCGTTCAAAAAAGCGCAGGAACTTATTCCGAAACCCAAAATATGTTAGCACTAATTTTTATCCAGGAATTATTGGACTCGTTTGCATCTCTTGCTGAGAGTGCCTCCGGTCCACTTTCTTGCCGTTGACCTACTGCCTCCCCCCCCCGATTAGAGGAGAGTTCCGCAGTTGTATTGAGAGAAATTCCGTCGCCGTTATTCTGAAACTACCCCACAGATGTCAGAATACGTTCAACTAGCGTACTGTGCTTCTCTGGGCCAAATTCCGGTCCGCAATTGCGTCTCGACACGCTTTGCGGCCGCACGCTCCCGAGTCGGAAGAGCTTCCAGCGCCGCAGCCGTCGATCTCCTGACTCTAGATGGGTTTTAAAAACTGGAAACTGAGAAAAATTAGAGACAATTGTATAAAAAGCCACATCGAGTCGGCTTTGGCGCTGGAAACCCGACTGCCTCGAGCGCGTGCGGCCGCAAAGCGTGCCGAGACGCAATAGCGGACCGGAATTTGGCCCAGAGAAGCACAGTATGAAATTCGTCCCTCTTCATCCGTGATAATTTCAGAAACTCGATGGGTCCGACCGCAAATTTCTGTCGGGTCGAATCCCTTTCCGTTTTCGCTCCTCACGTCTTCCAACTGAGAGGGCGTGGGGGAGAAGTAAAATTTATTCTCCCCCCATGTCTTCTCACTTGAGAGTACATGGAGGAACAATGCTAAAGGGTCCGACCCGAGAGAAATCTGGGGATGGACCGCGTTCGAGCTGGGGTCGGACCCGTCGAATGTCTAAGAGACTACATGTATAGTTAGGTCCATGGCTTGCGTTCTCAAGAAGACCATTCAATTCCCACTCGTGGCTAGCTCGGTGGTCGCGTGCGCCTGCCCGCTATTGTCGAGAGGAGAGCGCAGCCGATCAGCTTACCACACGACCATCCGCCGGTGAGATTTAAACCGCCGTCGTAAGCCGCTGGTGAGATTTAATTTTTTTTTTGAGGAAGCAGGTCACGGACCTAACTGTATATGGTTTGAATCTTATCTGCAGGAAGCCGAGTTGTAGCTATTATCTCGCTCTCGGGAGCAAAGCGATTGTTTCTCCATTTTTACCATCGTGTTTCTTTAAAAACAACCGCTCCACTTTTATGATGTTCATGTTCATGTTTATTACAAAAGGTATACTTGTGTGAAGGTAGTCGAATCTATAAACGAGTGATGGCAAAGTGAACATTTCAACAAAACGATAGAACGTAGGCGACAGTGTGTGTAAACTTGCGATCCTTCAAACAGACACAACGGAAAAATCTGAAGAGTAAAAAAACAAAAAATTACGCAGAAAAAAAGAGAACCAAAGACTGATACGGCAAACTTAATTGTCTGACAGAAACCTGTTTGCAACGCTTGAAAACCAGGTAGTGTGCTGGGAATCTGATAAAGCAATCATAGCAGCTTGGCGGCTTCCTCCCATCAGTGGTCGATGATAGTCAGCTGGGACGAACACTAGCGAATTCATTTCCCTGTGTGACAAGAACCAACAGTATTCCAGTAAAAGGCGTTGATTTTGAGGAACTCCCGATGGCAAGAAAGTGCTACAAGTTTGGAACTTTTGTAAACATATTCTTAGTCATTGTCGCAAAATCATTAGGTATGCATTCATTTATCATTACATATTTATAATTAACTTATGCATCCAAGAACTTATGCCTTCAAAACTCATTTCGCAGAATGCGTTACTCGTGTAATATGATGTAACACAACATGTCAAAATTTCATCAAGTTTCGCTGCGATTAAAGCAAGATATATTGAAAACCAGTACTCGTAAAAATGTATATTTGACACCTTTCTTCGATTACTCTGCTGTTTATGTATCTACGAGCGTTGAAATTCAATTTGCCAAGTCTGACAAATGCTCCTCGTTTGTACAAAACAGACTCGAATATAGTGCGATCAGCATTTCGACATGATTAGGCTTTTAGCTGCTCGCGTCTGACAAGGGAATGACAACTGTTGACAAATGCCGTTTCCAACCGAATTCGCACCAGTGTATGTAAAGCCTAGCTTGCTCGGATCAGTCCGGGCGGAGCAAGCAGCGGAGCCGTCGGTCACGACAAAATATAAAAGTAATAAGGAAATTTCGACATGATAAGCCCGATAAGCCTTAGTTCAGCCGGCTAAAAATGAGGGAACTGGGCTTTATAGTGGATTCCACCAAGAGTGTCTCATTTACATATCAATGAGGAGCGGTCGATTGGAGATCAATGAGCATGAAACTCGTTGCAGCACAACCGCTCTCGCTCAATTGGTATCGAGCGTGCTGGTATGGGATTCATGCACATTGATCCCCAGCCGACCGCTTCTTATTGATAAGTAAATGAGACACTTGGTAGACTCCACTATACTTCCAATGACGGTTTCAAATCTATGTTTGTAGCTGCTGCGGAGCTCTCTGAACCGAGTTATGGCGAGCTTCCTCAGTTGGGTGGAAAGCTTCAGCTAATTTCTAGGATGTTCACCAAAATTTTTTCCACTTGGCTCAAAATTTTTCCTAGGGGTCGTTCGGGGTCCTAAACACGAATCTGATTCCTGTTATTCTGAAGCTTACTGTTGGCCGAGGTAGATATCATGCTATTTAACTAGTGTTCCCTACCTTAGTATCGATAAATAGACTTGAAATTCGTGTTCAGGACCCTATAAAATCCCCATAGAAAAGTTCTCAATCTGTGGCATTCACCAAACTGCCGTATACCCATGGGAACCCACTGTAATCTATCGAAAATCAGGAAAAGGACCTAAGATTCGAGTTTAGGATTCCAAGTGACCTTAGGCCTACTTTAGAGTTCCATCGCAGCGCGACGCGATGAAATTTTTCTGCGGGCATCGACCGATAACGCGCCGCTCGTCGATTTCAATATGAATCATGAAATCGCGCGGAGCTGCGGTGGAACTATAAAGAGACCTTTACAGGGAAGTTTTGAGCAACACGTCGAAATTGCCCAAGAATCTACATTTGGTCCTCAATTTCGTGTTCAGAATCCCAGATAACCCCCGAAATAAGTTTCGAGCAAAACTCGAAACACTTCTCATGAACACCGTGAAAATTGCCTGTGCTAGGATTCATGGACGGCAAACCATGGTGTGTTTGCGGTGGAAACAGCACGCGATTTGAGCAGGTAAACGCAACTGTAGCCCAGTAGTTTGTATTCATGAATCCCAGCCCTGGTGGTTGGGTGTACCCGTATCTTAGCGGATCCGCAGCAGCTATATACAAATACAGATTTGAAAACGTATTAGAAGTACGTCAGCTAGTATGAATTTTGTTCTAAACGGCGGTTGCGACCAGTTGTTGATCCCTTGTGAGGAGAACAGCTTACGCACCGCTTATGAACAGTTAACGCGCAACTCTCCGCTGGTATTCAACTTATTACGGACATCTTTCCAATGACATCGGTTAGTTGTCCGTATAAGCTCGCCGCAAGCTGCTCGCGACTCGGGTGGACATCATGCGAGCCGGTAACGAGCAAGGAACCCGTAACTAACCGCAGGTATTCCAGCGTGGAATCGACATCTAACCAATGACATTCGTTAGTTGTCCGCAAATGCTGCCAGCAAGCTGTTGAAAAACGTCAGAGACTGCGTCCAAAGCGGATTTCGTTCAAAACAGACGAACGAACCCTACAGTCCCGTGTATTCTCTGGACTAGAATTGAAGTCGCGACCATATCTAAATATGTTTAGATTCAATAAATGCTTTCTCCGTTGTTTTCAGATGCGACATATGGTTGGGAGCTCTATTTTCCACATACCTCAAATTTTTCGCTGTACAAACAGGAATACTGGTATCCGACGATGAAATCCGGCGAGCCCGACTGGAGTATCTTCAACGACATACCGAATCAGTGCATCAATTCGTAGTTATTGCATGAAACTGTTTTTATTGAAAACTAAACTTTCCTGATCTATTATGATCGTTTTGTTACTTAAACTCGGATCTAGCCAACCTGCGTGCCACAAGTCGTGGGAGCCTCGTTTTGACACAGATTGTACTGTCATGCATCACATGCGGCAAAGAAAAAAGCAAACTGTGTTGGTATTCGTGAACGCGAACCATGGGCTACAGCTAGGCTTGTCTCCAAGGATTGCATGCTGTTCTCCCAGCGAACCCAGCAGTAGCCCATGGTTTGTTGTTCATCAATCCCAGACCTGTTCTTTTTCACAGATCCCGCTTTAATTTTGATTTGAATTTCAATCCTTTTTCTATTGTTTTCTTTGTCATTTGGCCAGGGCAGTGATTAATTACTCTGAGACGAGTGTAATGTTCATGTGTATAAGAATATACATCGAGTACGGACAATGAAATAATTATCAAATTATAATGATATTAGACCCTATCTTCAGATTAGTCATAGTAATAAGTCAAAAAGGGAAGGTATGAAAGAGAAGTCGGCAAAGTTCGCTCTTCCGCTTGCCCCAGGCGAACTTTATCAAACAGCTCTGCCGGGGATCCTCAAAGAAGGACAGATCTGTCGATGAGAAAGAAGAATGAAGACGAAAGTATGATCCGAGTAGAGCGAAATAGAGCTAAAGAGCGTTAAATTGAGGTACAGGGCAAGAAGCTATTCCATGTCCATAAACGTGGAACGAGGTTCAATTTGTGTCCACATGATCACCACTCTTCATTGTGGATAGTATTTGACAAACAATGTGGTATATTCAACCTATACATAAAAAAGACTCAGTGCGTTATGTTTTTTGCCAATCTTTTATATTCTTCTTGTCACCTCTTAGGTTGAACATACAATAAAAGAAAAGAATATTATTGTTAAGTATTAGTACAGGGCAAAAAGTGTAAGTTGAGTGTTATTGAATCACCACAGTTTCGTTCCTGCCCTTAGACGGTGTACAAAATAACTGTTAGTGTTATGTGAATTATGAAATTTGTCTAGAGTGAAATAAATATAGAGCTACCCCGGAACACATCAGTAAGGAGGGTAGCTCTATGTATAAAGTAGCAATGATTAATTTTATTTCCAAAATGTAAACCTAATTAGGTCTAGATTAGTTAATCACTACACAATGTTAGACAAAAAGCAACAGCCACACACCGCCTGTGACCACTGTCACAAATCAAACGTGTAACAAAATGAATGGTCTGTATCAAACTTCCCATCATGAGCCTTACGCCTAGTTTCTCAGCTGATCAAGAGATCAAACCGAGCTGTATGATTACCGAATTTAGAGTGAATTACATGATTAACGACTCAAAACAGAAATGGATGACCGCAGAACTATCTGTCTCCTTTTAATAAACTTTGTAACCATTTATTATCACCTAATTTAGGATTATATTTGTAAAAAATGAAACTATTTTTATTAAAGCATTCAAGCATGAAATTATATATGAAGTTTATTGTATATCCATTTTTCTCTAAAATGGTTCCAAGTGATTTGATACGATCTTTGAAATCAAGAAAAAAAGAACAAGTTCTAGCAGTCCTCAGTTTCGATGAGAATGGTGGCTTTCTTAACATTATCTGATAGGAACGAGTCCCTATGTGGTAGCCTTTTAACTCCGAAATTGAAATTGTCAGTTTTGTTGTACAATTTAGTATGTATTTTATCAATAAGTATCGCAATTTCCAATTCCAAATAATTACATCTGTAATCATCTGTGTGAGTAGGTGTGAGTAAGTTCCTCTGATAAAAAAATGATACCGCTCAAGCAAGCTCAGCCATTGGTGGGGGAAGTTCCCGAGAACGACAGCAGAACTTCCCTCAAAACAACTGCGGAACTTCCCCCAAATCGGGGGAGGCGAAGGGTACATCTCGACAGCAGAGTGATAGCTCCGACATTCTTAACGTTCAACTACCGTGGAAAATCCGTTGAACTAACGTCCACATTGGAAATCAGCAGAATTTCCCGGTTAGTTCAACGAAAATTGTTCGGTAGTTGATACGGATTTCTACTAAAGTTGAACAGAAATGCTGATTGGAGGGAATTTCAAATAATTTCCGCATGCATAATCCTACACGCTCAGACACTGGGACGGGTGCAGCGCGGGGCAATGTCGGTGTGTAGGACCAGACACATTGCCTTTGTCTCGGATATCCCCCGCCTTCGCATTGACCCCACCCCCGCCATACATCCGTAAAACCCCCGCCATGCACCCGACATTACTCCCGCGGTGCAACCGGGTATTCCACCTACTGCAGCTGGACCGTCCGCTCATTTTAATTAATGATCTGCTTATTTAAAGCACTTATGGGTACTTCTAACCCATATTCAGTCGTCTTTATTACTCCTAACAAGTTTTGCCGTTTTTACATGCTTATTAATAGCATTATCTGCTTTCGTTTCTTGAGACTTTGATAATAACTACAAATTTTGTCCAAAAACGCTGAATTGAATTTATAGAGAGAAACAAAAATGCTACCTAGTTGAGAAGTAATCGGTCTTTTCATTTATTATTTATGAATCTTTCCAGACAAAACCCACAAGTTTATTAACAACAACTCAAATACCAAATAGACAATTATATTTCTATGAGATATATTTTCTATGAGTAGATCATTATAATAATTCTATGAGAGATCTACTCACACATTTGGGGGGAAGTTCCCGAGGACAATAGACCTGTTTTGGTCGTTATCACTCAGTCGGGGGGAGAGGAGCGAGACGTCCCCCCGGAGGGGGACGTCTCGCACCTCTCCCCTCCAATTATACACAACGATAAGGCGTTCGGAAACAGTCAACTCGGGGGAGAACAAGGAGGTTCGCTTCACGGTTGTTCCCATGGCCTCCCCCCGAACATGATGAACGCGAAAACAAAGCCGCAGCGTATACGGTGATGCAGACGGGCTAGTCGCTAGGTGGTCTCACTTCGCAAGATGAGATGGTAGATCTGCCACTCGAGGACTACGTAAGGCATCTCTGTCTGAATTTCAGAGGAGCTAATGAGCCTCTCTATAATCAGAGGTGAATATTTTTGGACCGATTGCAGTTTTTCAGGAACAGGAGACTGTCGAAAACAGCGAGTCCTAGCAAGCTGATTTTTGATCAATTATTGAACATTGGGAAGATCTGCAGTCGGAAGGTCGCGGGAAGACCTGCAGTCGGGAGAACAAGAGAACTCCTGCTGTGGGAACTTCCCCCATTACTCTGCTGTCGAGACGTCCCCTTCGCCTCCCCCCAATTCGGGGGAAGTTCCCCAGTTGTTTCGAGGGAAGTTCTGCTGTCGTTCTCGGGAACTTCCCCACGAATATCTGAGTAATAGGACTGTATTCTATTAGGGAATCAATATTGCACTGGAATGATTTAACAGAATATAAATCCCCGTAGACTCGCTTTGCTTCTTGAGCTAAAATACCCAAACCAATCAGTTGTTAACAACAATCTACTTAGATAAGGCATTCAGCAGAAAAAAAGCAAAAACATGGGCAAAAAGCCTTGTCTGACAGCGAAAAACCGGAGGAATTCAAATACCGAAGAAAAATGATTGAAAGCTGTATCGACAGCAGCAAGAAAATAGCGACGATCAAGAGGATTACATATGTTATCATGAGGCGTGATTGCAGAGTTTGTAGATCGGCTGGACTGGAGGTGCAGCTTTCTCCATAGGACGCCTTATTCGGCTTCATTCGACGTGAAAGCTCACTTCGTAGTGCGCTAAAGTATCAGAAATTATTCAGCGTCATTTTCGGTTTACGAGGCTACTCATATATTTTTTACAGTCTTGGTAGAGCCTACCTTATCTGGTTTTGATCCATGTCGTAGTCGTATCGCACCTCTTGCCTGAAACTAGCATAATAGTAGAAAAAAGCGAGCAGTTATCATGTCACTAACACTGATAGAAAATTTTGTGAGCGCATGAAATCGAATGGAGGAAACTTACAGAACTCTTTGGGCCGCGTTCAGCTGGTGCTTCCTTCAGGCATTGCTTCCAGCTGAAAGGGCTGAAAACGGGGCGTGGCGATCTTCGCCCGTCCAACCTACCAGAATCGAGATTCAGTAAAAAGGATTGGATATAGTAGGAAAACATTTTTAAAAAAGTGATGATGCAAGTTCAGAAGTTACAAAATGCTAAAATTTTCATATTATGACAGCATGATTGGATGACTCACATCAGCAATCGTTAAAGGAGAAACGCTGCTACTTCTTATATGAGTAATTTTCATGAAAATTGTCACGAGTACGAGAAAATCATGAGAACAGCAAAACAAGGAAGAATTTCAGCTAGCAGTTGGGTAACAAATTAACATCTGAAGACGTGAAATTAGATGTGTATTCTGCAGTGAACAGCTCCGCGGTTCAACGGGAGTGGTGCGGGCATTCAATCATCCCCCGCCTTTGCACCGAGAAAATGACTCCGCCCTGCAATCACTCCCGCGTTTGCACCGGCACCCCTTTTTCCCCCGCGCTTCACCCGTCCCAATGTCTGAGCGTTTTACCCAGCTTCCCCTTACGGTAGAATGTTGCTTCAATATACTGACTCCACCTACTCCTAAGCAGGTATCCACTTCCTGTGCTCACCAATAATCAATAACAGTGCAAATGCTCTGCCTCTCCCCTGCTCCCACGATAGAGCACCCATGTAGGTGCAGTAGCAGGCAAGTGCAGACACTCGCACCCCCCACTCAACTCGAAGGGAGAGCCCGAGGAGAACACTTGATGAAATGATTCCGTCTAACCCCACCTCGAGACGGCTCGCATGTACTGCTGGTTTGATTTCGGCGTTCAACGTTGCGTCGGAGCAGTCGTCTGCCGGCACTGTGCACGCGACGCAACACACAGCGCGGCGATAAGCCCAGCAGTTCAACTCATCGTTCTCATCAGGTCAGCTCCTCGACAAAATAGCCTCAGTGGTTCAACTCGAACGTCGTTTTACCCCAAAGTTCAACGCTGCGAATGTCTGAGAGGGGAAGCTCCCACAGCAGTAGTTCTCTTATTCTCCCGACTGCAGGGGCGGCATGCATGAACTCAGCGAACGGTGTAGGGAGCCGCTCCGCGTGCCATGCGCGCAGCGTCGAGCAACGGGGCGGCCCCGAATTTTGTGGCGTGTGTTGCTGTGCCTGATTTTCGGGGCCGCCCCGTTTCTCGACGCTGCGCGCATGGCACACGGAGCGGCTCCCTGACACCGTTCGCTGCGTTCATGCATGCCGCCCCAGGTCTTCCCTCGACCTGCAGACTGCGGGTTTGCCTTATTTCTCCCCTTAACGACTGCGATATCACGATTTCACAACAGATTTTTTGTCATCATATCATCATTATTATACCAACGATTAGATGTTTCTTCTATGAGTTTTTCTGTCCAGCATACAGCGCTCCAAAAACTTGGACTGGATTCGCTTTCCAAAATTTCGCGAGCACCTGAAACATTCTTTTCAATACGTTTAAGAAACGAAAGAAGTGAAAGTCTCAGGCTAACCTGTGTTGGATAAGCTGGGCTGGACACTCTCGAAGAGTTCAACATAGGGCTTCACACAAATGTACAATTATTCTAGAAATACAACCAATTTATGTCCATTTACCAATACCATGTCTGGAACTCACGGAAGGCTTACCTAGTTCCACGTTCAGATATTTCAGGGAAACAGGGGCGATGGAGAGCAGTTTCTTTGAAAAGTTCAGATGAAGTAATTTGGTCATCAGGAGCACTTTTCGCCTGATTCCAGCATCCTGAAAATGAATATTTAGGCAAAAACGCCGTTTGAGAGGAAAACTGGCCTAACTCCGGGGAAAACCATGTTCTAGCAGATTGGACACATGCTTTTCCGCCCAGGGTTTCAAGTAGCAAGAGAGCTCAAAGTAATCGCGTTCAACGTCTTAACATTCTGCAGCGAGGAAACCGTTCTTGCTGCAAAAAAAGCTATCACGAACGAGGGGGAAAGGCATTTGGCCATCTCACTTGATTACGCTCATTGATCTGCGCCGCAACGACTCTTCTGATTTTGGAAGGGTGGGAAAACTCTTGGTCAGTGTTCAATTTGCTCGCGTTAACTTCCGAATTGTTGCGGGCGGAAAATTGGGTGTGGTCGAATGCGATGCCATATTGTCCCTCACACCTTCCGTTTGGAATAGCTCCCGTGGCAACATCTCTAGCGTCCTGTGCGCCACCTGCCAGTCGTGATTTAGCGCGGCGTGTGCCTCAACTGATACAAGAACCGACTATGATCTCCCAATCTCGATTCGTCTTCTCGATTGCATCCAGTTCCTCACTTATCTTGTGGTTTGGTCTAAACGGAACAGTACTTGTCACGCACATAATCTCACCCCATTGACATCACTAACCTTCTCCCTCGACTCATTGAACCACCGGTTGAGGTGCAAACATGATTGAGTATCAACATCACCCCTGATATCCACGCTTTATCATGCACGTAAACATCGGAAGGGGAGGACTGCGAGACGTCCCCCTCGGAGGTTTGTTTTTGGGGTACGATCTTTCAGTTACTGGTGCCCGGTGCATCGTGGCGAATAATTCAAGGGGAGGCCGGCGAGACGTCCCTTCTGTGGGTACGTCTCGCACGTCTACCCTCGACGGAGCGATAACGACCAAATCAGGTCTATTGTCCTTGGGAACTTCCCCACAAATGTCTGAGAGTACTCGCTAATATTACTCAAAGCACAAAACAAATTACTTCACATACGAGACATACGAAGCAGTGCTGCGATTCTCAGTTTCATATTAATTTGGTACAAAAACGATGCGAAGTGGAGGTAAAAAATAGGATTTTGTGTCCGATTTTGGCTTTCCGTTTTTTTAAGCTACAAAAGTGAGCACTAGTTTTTTATATAAATAGTTTCAAAAAATATTTGGAAGCCAGACCCACTTCCGAATCCAATAGTTCGTAGAAGAAATAGGTTAAACGCCTACTAAACGTCATATTGCTGCTCAAGAGAAGCTTCATTTTAACTCAGAACGTTCTAGATTACTTGATTCCCAGCAATCACTAGCAAAATCAACTTCAATTCGACTAATTCCTGAAAGTCTAGGTTCCTGGCAAAAGTTAAGATTTGGCATGGTCATAAAAATATACTCAGTTGAAAAGGGAAAATAAAGAAAAATGAAAAAAGGTTTTGAAATATTCCTGAGAACGATTTGGCGTAGAATAATTTGTTTTTCGGGAAATGAAGTGAAATAGTTGAAAGTATGATTTGGCAGTCGAGTTTGAACCAACTATTGATAAGAGTTGTGCAAAACGAGAGATCGCCTTGTCTGTGCTTATCCGTAGAACATATCAAAGCGAAATCACGCGTATTGATTTTGCTTCACCTAATACGTGAAGACCGCCGCATTACAGCTCCCGAAAAAGTTTTGATGCTTCCTATATCACGCGTGATTTCGCTTTGACATGTTCTACGGATAAGCTCATTCAATGCGATCTTTCGTTTTGCACAACTCTTATGAATAGTTGGTGCAAACTCGACTGCCAAATCGTACTTTCAACTATTTCACTTCATTTCCCAAAATTCAAATTATTCTACGCGAAATCATTCTCTGGAATATTTCAAAACCTTTTTCATTTTTCTTTATTTTCCTTTTCAACTGAGAATATTTTTATGACCATGCCAAATCTTAACTTTTGCCAGGAACCTACACTTTCAGAAATTTCATTTTATTTTTCCTAAAGGTTTCCTTTCTAACATGATTTATGCCTGGTGGTGTTAGATGAAAGTAAACCCACTGGAAGTCCTGCACCCCCTTCTATGACGTCCTGCGCACTCCAACTGATAGCCTGTGCACTTTCTATGACGTCCTGCACACGCCCACTGATGTCCTGCACCCTTCCACTGATGTCCCACACACTTTCTATAAGGTGCTGCACACCCCACTCATAGTCCTGCACACTCTCACTGATGTCCTGCACACTTTCTATGACATCCTGCACACTCCCACCAATGTCCTGCGCACATTCTGTTACATCTTGCACACACTCCCACCGATGTCCTGCACACTTTCTACGGCGTTCTGCGCACACCCATTTGGGTCCGGCACTTTCTACGGCGTCCGGCGCACTCCCACTTGGTTCCCGCACACTTTCACGGCGTTCGGCGCACTCCTCATTTGGGTCCCACACACTTTCTACGGCGTCCGGCGCACTCTCATTTGGGTTCCACACACTTTCTAGGGCGTTCTGCGCACACCCATTTGGGTCCCGCACACTTTCACCGGCGTTCGGCGCACTCCCACTTGGGTCCCGCACACTTTCTACGGCGTCCGACGCACTCCCATTTAAGTCCCACACACCTACTACGGCGTTCTGCGCACACCTAATTGGGTCCCGCACACTTTCTACGGCGTTCGGCGCACTCCCACGTGGGTCCCGCACACTTTCTACGGCGTCCGGCGCACTCTCATTTGGGTCCCGCACCCTTTCTAGGGCGTTCTGCGCACACCCATTTGGGTCCCGCACACTTTCTACGGCGTCCGGCGCACTCCCACTTGGGTCCCGCACACTTTCTACGGCGTCCTGCGCCCACCCATTTGGGTCCCGCACACTTTCTACGGCGTCCGGCGCACTCCCACGTGGGTCCCGCACACTTTCTACGGCGTCCGGCGCACTCTCATTTGGGTCCCGCACACTTTCTAGGGCGTTCTGCGCACACCCATTTGGGTCCCGCACACTTTCTACGGCGTTCTGCGCACACCCATTTGGGTCCCACACATTTACTACGGCGTTCTGCGCACACCCATTTGCGTCCCGCACACTTTCTACGGCGTCCGGCGCATTCCCACGTGAGTCCTGCAAACTTTCTACGGCGTCCGGCGCACTCTCATTTGGGTCCCGCACACTTTCTACGGCGTCCGGCGCACTCATTTGGGTCCCACACACTTGTGGGCGTTCCTTGCGCACACCCTTTGGGTCCACATTTACCACACTTCTGCGCACTATACGGCGTGTCTGCACACTCCCATTCTGGGTCCCGCACACTTTCTACGGCGTCCGGCGCACACCCATTTGGGTCCCGCACACTTTCTACGGCGTCCGGCGCACACCCATTTGGGTCCCACACACTTTACTACGGCGTTCTGCGCACACCCATTTGGGTCCCGCACACTTTCTACGGCGTCCGGCGCATTCCCATTTGGGTCCCGCACACTTTCTACGGCGTCCGGCGCACTCCCATTTGGGTCCCGCACACTTTCTACGGCGTCCTGCGCACACCATTTGGGTCCCACACACTTTCTACGGCGTTCTGCGCACACCCATTTGGGTCCCGCACACTTTCTACGGCGTCCGGCGCACACCCATTTGGGTCCCACACACTTTCTACGGCGTTCTGCGCACCCATTTGGGTCCCGCACACTTTCTACGGCGTCCACTCACTTTGGTCACACATATGTTCTACGACGTCATTCGCACTCGCTGGGGTCCCGCACAAGGTATCTACGGCGTTCTGTGGCGCACTTCTTGAGTCACACCGTGCGGCGTTCCAAAAGTACTTCCGAGATCCCGCCGTATTGATTAGCAGCGTTGCCCCGTCAAATCCTGAGCAAAGCCTATCAGTAACGGTGTTTATTTCACTAGTTCATTTTCACGAATAAGCAAACATCGGTTGGTTTTTAATAACATGTTTACGTGTTTTTGTCTTTCTTACCCTCAATTTTGAGGTTCCGCAAAATTGAGCTACCAACTTCAAAATTTGACAGGAGCTAGGTGCAAACAAAACCAGCTCCCTGGCCAAAAATGAGCTCTCTAGCTCAACGATAAGTGTTCCAACAAGATCGTGAACGCCAACTGAAAAAAAAAGGAGATGAACATTTTTTCGACCAAAATGACGTGGTTTTGACACTTTTTCTCCAATCTCAGGTAACCATTTCGGACCATTTTTTTAACAGTTATTCACCTTTCTAAAGTGTACTAAATGCAAAAAGAACGGTCTTCCTACGTTTACTCTGGACCCTGATACTGAGATCAGGGGGTTGCGCGATGGCGAATCAAAGCCAAATCTGGTGAGCGCTTCGCGCTCACCACAATTTAGCTTGAAACCAGTTCACTTCAACGAAGTTTCGACTTATGCAGGAGACTATCAACTATGCATTGACTTCATAACAACTGTAGCCCCATTTTGCGCTCATGAACTACGGAAAACAACTCGAAAGCCACTTTGCCAGTCGATTAAGAATGCTATAACGGTAGAAAGAAGCTTCGATTCACTTTAAATACAATTCAAATGCCGGCGAGCGCCGATTTCGAAACGCGGGAGATTTTCTACTCCAAGTATTTTCACACTCTCCTATCGTTCGTTATCTTCTGCGAGCTCTTATTTTCATTTTTTCCTCTTTTGCTTTTTCTTCCTACTCTCGTGCTTCAGCTTGAGAGCGGTAATTTTTCTATTTAACATTTTGTTAAACTCTCAGCCAAACCTGGCGGTTTTTGAGCCGAAAGTTTATAAAAATGCAGAGTACAGGCTGTGCGAATTTGCTACTATGTTTTCTAGCTAAACCCCTGTGCCATCAAACTTGGATCGGCATTTTGACCCACTCGACTTAAAGGCACTGTTCGCGGTAAACTTCATTCTCGAACTTTTCATGGCAAACGCTTCTCGTGGCTCTCAGAAGCAGAACAGCGTTGAAGAAACGGGACGAAAAGCTACCTAGGAGCCGCAAAACGGCTTACAAAAGTGGGCGAACCCCGCCATTGTGGGCGAGCCCCGCCCCTTTCCGCCCCTCGACGTGAACAAAGGAACACTCGAAGTCGTGAGTTGAGCGATGGTTTCCAATCAAAAGCCCCGTTCTTCCCTTCATTTTCAACTTCTCTCTTTACTCAGGTCAGCTCGCACACATCGGCTGCAAAAAACGGGAGTTACAAGCCTCGGACAACTCGTCCACCATGCTTCCCTAGCTCAATATTTGAGGAACCATAACTCCATTTCCAGAAGGTCTTGTACGATTCCAGAAGGATCATTGGAATCAGAATGAGACCGGTTTCAAGATAGGCCAAACAACAGAAAAGCGATTTTTATCGCAAAAAGTGCCTTTAAATAACTTTTTTCATCAATTGTCGTAAGCTTCTCTCTCACTATGATCAATACATGACAAAATAAATTGCGTTGGGTAGGGATTTATGAAGCGAATGTTGAATAACAGAAGGATTAAAAGTTTCATTTTTTTTACAAAAAAAAATCAGTGACCCCGTTCTATCGAGAGCTCGGCCAACGCTATTTTCTCTCGAAAGGTTTGAGTGTCCTGACAACTTTGACAACTTTGATGGATGGATTGAAAGGGAATAGATGCACTCATTGATCTCAGTCTCGAAATTTCAAAAACATTTTCGATATAATTCCAGCATATTTTTAAGGACTTCCAGGTTTCCAGGTCTTTGTCCATATCGATGGTTTCACATGCAGTTCCCGGACAAGGTACGGACCCTACGATTACTTCCGGTGCAAAACTAGTTAAGGGGTCCACTCGAAAAAATGAAATGATTCATGCATGAAAATGAAAATTTCTGCTGATACCAGATGCCTGATAGGGTTATAAGTAGGTGTTTTCATGGAAACTCTCATGGAAAGTTTTCACGGACTACTTCGATTTTCGAAAGTGACATCACTCATGTTTTATTTGAACCCTGAGCCCCCCCCCCAACTAGTTTTGCACCTCACTTCCTACATTTTATCATGTTCACATCTGTTTACATCTGATTAAAACCGTAGGCTATCGAATGAGATCTGCAGGCCATGAACATCGACGAAACGTGGAAATGAGAAAATCCACAGCCTGGTCTTTTCCGTTTCCGATTTCCGTTTCCTGCGTTTTGACCATTTTTGTTCCGTCTCCAAAAATTATTTTAAAAAAATAGCACAGCCCTAGCCTTGATGAATATAAGCCCTGTGTTGCGGTTCAACAAACAGAACGCAAAGAGACCTCAATATTGTCTTTGGACGTCTTCTTACGGAACACATGACAACAGTTATGATTGACGGTATCGTTGTATGTAACTGTGAATGGAGGTACTCTGAGGGTTTTGGCCGAGAAATGCCTGCTTGCCGCGTAATAGCCGCTAAATAGCCGCCAAATAATGCTCGCCGAGTAATAGCCGCGGAATAGCCGAGAAATAGCCGCTAAATAATGCTCGCCGCAAAATAGCCGCCAAATAATGCTCGCCGCGAAAGAGCCGCGAAATAGCCGCGAAATAATGCTCTCCTGGTAGATATACGGAGCATTCCAGAGGCACGAATCTCATGTCAGCACCTCCGTCGGTTCAATTACCCAAGTATGAGGTACTTGGACCTCGTTCAGCCTCTGGAGGCCCCGCCCAGCAGCTGGTGGCCCCAGATGGTGACTCGGCGAGCCGGCGACGGTTGCGTCTTGGTCAATTTTGTTTATTTCTGAGTATTTTTCGGTTATATCTCGACTAATTCTCGGCTACTTCTTGTCCGTTCCGTGAAAAGCCGAGCAATAGCCGCGAAATAGCCGAGAAATAGCCCACCAGGAGCCGCTGCGGAGCCTGGTGGGCTATTTCCCGGCTATTTCGCGGCCGAAACTCTCAGAGTCAGACCGGCAATAGAAGTTCGCCACCTCATTTCCAGATTGGTGGCTTAGTAGAGAGCACCAGCTGCCGGGAAGTAGCCGAGAAATAGCCGCGGAATAGCCGAGAAATAGCCGCTAAATATTGCTCGCCGTAAAATAGCCGCCAAATAATGCTCGCCGCGAAATAGCCGCGAAAAAATGCTCTCCTGGTAGATATACGGAGCATTCCAGAGGCATGAATCTCATGTCAGCACCTCCGTCGGTTCAATTACCCAAGTTTGAGGTACTTGGACCTCGTTCAGCCTCTGGAGGCCCCGCCCAGCAGCTGGTGGCCCCAGATGGTGACTCGGCGAGCCGGCGACGGCTGCGTCTTGGTCAATTTTGTTTATTTCTGAGTATTTTTCGGTTATATCTCGACTAATTCTCGGCTACTTCTTGTCCGTTCCGCTAAAAGCCGAGCAATAGCCGCGAAATAGCCGAGAAATAGCCCACCAGGAGCCGCTGCGGAGCCTAGTGGGCTATTTCCCGGCTATTTCGCGGCCGAAACTCTCAGAGTAAGACCGGCAATAGAAGTTCGCCACCTCATTTCCAGATTGGTGGCTTAGTAGAGAGCACCAGCTGCCGGGAAGTAGCCGAGAAATAGCCGAGGAATAGCCCACCAGGCTCCGCAGCGGCTCCTGGTGGGCTATTTCTCGGTTATTTCGCGGCTATTTAGCGGACAACGTGGCCGCAGCCGAGCATTGGCCGCGAAATAGCAGAGGAATGACCGAGAAATAGCCGCGAAATAGCCGAGAAATAGCCCACCAGGAGCCGCTGCGGAGACTGGTGGGCTATTTCGCGGCTATATCTCGGCCAAAACTCTCAAAGTACGTATGGGACAAATGATGCAAACAATTGCGTATCATCGTTTCATCATTAATCGTTCCGCTCTACCTTTATTTCAAAACAGATCTAACTATAAGATGTTCGTCAGACGAAACTACGCACAAAAACCTCTGAATTTCATCGGTCAACGCTCACAATGCGATGGGATTTCAGCTTATTGAAAAAAATCAGAAGCCAAACTCGAAGGTAAAGCGTTTTCAAGAATTCTCAATCAACAAAAATCACCGCTGTAAATATTCATCAATTTAATGGATTTATCGGTCTCACTGATTTTTCGCGAAAATGCACGCACCAGGAAAGAGCTTCCGAAACTCGCAGCTTCGCGGGATTTTGGCCTTCCGCGTTCCGAAAACAGCACAGAGTGCTGCGCAAGGCGAAAATATCAAGTCTGTTGAGGCGGAGGCACCTAGTCAAAATTTTTGAAAAATTTCCTCGTTTCGCATTTCGGAAACCGCATTTCCACAAATTTTGGGTGTATCGCACCCGATTTCCAAAATTCGAGAATAACAATTTTGTGACGAAGCCCGAAATCCGATTTCTGAATTCTTAAAATTTTGTCCCTGGTGCGCATCCTCAACGCGCTATTCGCTCGTGGGTGGGTGCTGTTTTGCACAGGTTGTCAGCAAGCGCGCGCGCAGTGGCCGCCATAAAATTATTGACAGCTGACCTCCAAGTATACTGTAGGTTGGCGAAACTCGTCAGATCGCGCGTTTTTGAGGCGGAAAATCTGGGATTCTGTCATGTCAGCGTGAAAGTCCTGATTGTAGACCATCTTAAAGGCACAGTACACCCTCAGATATGAATTTTGAGATTTTCATGTAATTGTGGAGAAGACCCCTCCTGTATAACACGTGCCAAATGCCAGATCTCATTTCCTCCAAATGAGCGAGATATAAGCGCGACCACCACAGGCCCGACCCCCTAGCAGATTTTCGAACTCGATAGCGGCTTGATGGATGGATGAATTCCAACAAGTCGTCGTTCTTCAGCCCATTGCCGGACTTTCTCCTTATCCTGACTTTCTCTCACGCAACGATTGCGAATGAAGAGAAATACAGGCCTGAGACAACTCGTCCAACAATTCTTCACCCTCAAAATCTAGGCATCTTTGAAGAGCCATAACTCTGTTCAAAGGGGGTCTTGGACGAATTCAGAGATACCACTGTGATCAGAGTGTGACTCTCTCGAAGATAGGCATGAAATCTGAAAATTAATTTTTTGGGTGTACTGTGCCCTTAACACTAATCAGGCACTGATAGCTTATCAGAATCAACTGATAAGGGGAAAACTGCACGATTTCGAGCATTTTAACTGATACCTTATCAAATCGCACTGATAAGGTCATGATTCTGCGATTTTCCTGTTTTCACCTCAGAGGAGCGGGAATGTACTCCTGTGGCCGGATTCATCAACGATAAAACCGTGGTTTTAGGGTATAATTTACCCCGTGGGGTGAATTTTCGCGATTCATCAAAAAATAAACCCCAATTTTTGGGGTATATATGGGAGTATCCGATACATACATTTGGTGCTTATTTTGGGGTATGGAGTAGGGTTAATTAAACTCAGGGTATAAATTACCCCAAACTTCGTTGATGAATCCGGCCCCTGGTTACCTTGAAGCCGCAAAATAGATCTTGTTCAACACAAATAAGAAACTGATACCTTATCAAATAGCACTGATAAGGTCATAACTCTACGATTGCCAGCTTTTCATATCTAGAGTGCGTTCCAAGAAGATTTCCATGGGAGGAAAATGGGTCTTATAAGATACAGCGAATGATAATCTAACAGATAGGCTCATTTCATGCGGTCTCTCAATCTATCATTGGTCGGCTCTAATCAGATTCGTTTTTCCTCCCGTGGAAATCTTCTTGGAACGCACCCCTGAGGAGCTAGAAATTGCTCCTGATTACGTGGCACCCGCAAAATAGACTCCGTTGAACACGGAAAAGAAACTGATAGCTTATGAAAATTAACTGATAAGGAAAAAACTACACGATTTCCAGCATTTTGAGCCGGAGAACCGGGCTTCAGCTTATGTTAAGACGGAGATTGCCAAATGAATCAATTTCAACACAATAAAAAAACTGATACCTTATCAAATAGCACTGATAAGGTCATAATTTTGCGATTTTCATTTTTTCACCTCAGAAAAGCGGGAAATTGTTCCTGGTTACCTGGAATCCGCAAAATAGACCTTTTTCAACGCAAATAATAAACTGATACCTTATCAAATAGCTCGGATAACGTCATGACTCTACGATTGCCAGCTTTTCACATATGAGGAGCTAGAAATTGCTCCTGATTACGTGGCACCCGCAAAATAGACTCCGTTCAGCACGGAAAAGAATGTTTGTTTTTCCCCGAAAAGAATTCTGATCTGAAGGCAGAGAATTGGTGTCGAGAGCCTGGTCAATGGGTACTTCGCGAATTTCGTTAACCGAGTTGTTCTGTTGACTGGTGGAAGGATCTGAATTAGGAGAATTCAACTGGTGTAGGTGTGAGCATTTATCTACACTATAATTCACCCACCTTCTTAAAAATCTGTCCCTTCTAATATAGCAGCTACTGAGAATGACTGAAGACCTGATATGAGAACATTCACTAAATTCATCGGAATGCCCTCTATACCAAAAATCTATCTCGTCGTGTAGGAGTGCTAGGTTGTGGTATTGTAGAAGGATATGATGTGACAAGAGGAAATGTATCTGTGGATGTATAAAGTCCGGGAAACTGGGCAACATCTTAAAAGAAAGGGAAAACTGACGATGCGCGATGTATGTAAGAGATCTCAAGATTTAAAGGTAGGTAAAAGGTTGTTTCATTTATCCCTAATTCCTTCAGAGAATCGAGGCGAGAAAGAGCACGAACTTAATACTTTATTAGAATTAGAAACCTCAGTATTGCATCTTTTTTTTTGGAAAATAATTTTGTAATGTGAACTCAGAAATTGATTTTCACAAGACAATTCAATGCCATAGACATTGATGAATGCCAAAGAAAAAAAATTAAGAAAAAACATTGGAAATGAAATTTCGGAAATTCTGACTTGGAAATTGGGGAAAAATAGAATGCTCATATTCCATGGCTTTGAATTCTATAGTTCTGAAACGACTTCCGAACAACCTCATGCGCTCCACATGAAATTCATCGAAACCGATGAAGGTTTCAGCATGAAAAGGGATTTGGCATGGGTTGTGAGTTACCCATCATCTACGCTTTACCCAAGCTACATAAGGATCCCATAAAATTCAGATTTATCAAAGGAGCAAGAAACAGCAGTATTAAACCATTAGCAGTAGAACTACAAAAAAATTTCTCGTTTCTGAGGACACATTTCATTCATTACACCAATGTGAGTTACCAAAGGAAGGGAGGACTCAAGACCTATTGGTCTATCTCCAACATTAACTTAGCAGCTGAATTGTGTGGATTGAGTACCGATGGAGTTCAAGTTTATTCTGCTGATTTTACGCATATGTTAACTAGCCTTCCACACAGTTTTATCCAGCACAACATGAAAGAATTTTTGAAAATTTGCTTCAAAAATGCTAATAAAAAATGGATAGTTACCAGTGGATACAGAGTATTTTATCGAGATTCTGAGCTAGATAAAGGCGGTTACAGGTATTATACCATCACAGACTTGATATATCACGTTGACTATCTTTTACGCAACAGTTACTGTCGTTTCGGAGAACTTGTGCTTCAACAGACGAAAGGAGCTCCTCAGGAAGGTAACTTCAGCCCATTGTTAGCCGATATAATAGTTTTCATGTCGGAGTATAGGTACTCTATTAGCGCGAAAATTGAAAATAACGTACTTTTCAAACCTTTTAAATATATAGATGACTTGCTCATAATACATAATGAAGATGAAACATTTGTGGGTAGTCAAATTTCACTAATATGCAAGAATGTATTGGAACTCAAGAAGACGCACAATAATCCCTGTAAATGCAATTATTTAGATATTAGTATAGAAATAATTAATAATAGAATACACACAAAATTGTATAATAACTCAGATAGTCGCGGCTTAGTAAGGCAGCACGAGGGGATTACTAAAGCATTTACTCGTCGAGGTGTAAGCCCCTTTCGTTCCCCCAACTGCTGCCCAGGGCAGCACGCAGTGTCCTGTTGCTCCGCTCACTGCCCTAGCTGCTGCTCGTATAGTGGCCCCACGTGCTGCTACAGTCGCCCCAACTGCTCCGGTCGTCTCGCCAACTGCTGCTCCTCATTGTGGCCCCAACTGCTGCTCCTCATTGTGGCCCCAACTGCCGCTGTTCTTTCCCCAATTGCTGCTCATCATGGCCCCAATTGCTGCTCTTCATTTTTGATCTTTCCTTTCTTGCTCATAACCCTTCTCCCGCCGGAGATATGTCGGGCTCAGCAGCAGCGCTGGGTCGACCTATCAAAAATTGAGACCTCATTGAGGCTCACTCATATCTACAACGATTGATTCATCCTTGATTATATCCATTGATCTTCGCCACAGTTGAAGGACATGATGCTGGCACTACGGGCTGTCTCATGCCCACCCTAGGCGGCCTCGTATCTAGCCCGAGTACGCGAGAGCCGTTCATTACAGGCCTCGGTCAGCAGTGATTGTGAGTCTCCAGAAACATTTCTTGACACAGAATTTCCCTATACCTTGATCAAGAATTGATTTTCACTCGGTTTCGGGACTGTAGAGATGTGAATCAGGAGTGATAATGTGTTTCTTTCGTTTCGAAATAGGAATTATGACTTTCTTTGTACAAAAATTTATATCCACATATTCCAAAAATTAAGCTATCCTCAAAATGTTTTCAAGTCGCTGAAATTCGCACAGTTTAGATGAATGTCCAGGGTTAAACGGAATTCAAATATCAGAGTTTCCATCATTTATTGATCTCCCTGTAAATGGTGATTTCTATTTCTCCAAAAAAAACAACAATTTCAGAATTTCTTGAGCATTTTTTCTTATTTCTAAATTTTGGAACATTTTTTAGAAGGGTTCAAATTAATAGTTTCATTGGAAAGTTGTTTTTTTTGACTGTCGCTTTCAATTCTGTGAGCATTGTGCTTTTCGTGAGAAAATGTATTCTCCATTTTGCTCAATTTTGGCAATCCATCGCCGCTCCGCTTTTAAAAAATTCAATCCTTCAAACCAAAACAATTGGTTTCTCTGTGGGGAAATGCGAGTAAAGTTTGAGTTCAAGGAAACGCATTTCAGAGTGAGAAGGTGATTTTTTGAAATTCCCGACTTACACCTTCTAGATAAAAAAAGGCAAATTGTTGCAAATATGGAATATTGCGTCACCATACAATGTGCTCTTTCAGTGGGATAGGCTGGCTTGAACGGCCAGCCAACGCAAATCGTTTTTCTCTCTTTTTCGCATTTGTTATGTAGCTGTCAGGCAGATATGGACAGTACCAGGGTTTCAGCTTCCAAAACCCTCCCGTTTCAGAGAAACAGTAACTTGAAATACGGACGGTAGCGATTGAGCTCACTAATCTACAATGACTACTCTAGAAATACCAGCTCGGAGTGGTCTTCGCGACTGGAGAGGTTTGGTTTTGCTCAGGCCCTGTGAATTACGTTTTGTGAATTGCGAGGAAATTGAAAACTTACAATTTGCGATTCACGAAATTACAGAATTCGGCTACGCGCAGACCTGTGCGGCGCGGCACGATCGATATTAGGGGTCGTTTACACTTCCGCCGCCGAGCGGCGCGGCGGAGTGCCCACTTCCGATCGCCAATCTTCTTTCCACCATTCTCTGGTGGAAAGAAGCTAGCTGCCAACTTCCGGCTAGTTTCCTAGTAATCCGAAACACTGGCTTAATTGTAACTCAAAAGCGGCATTTTCCGCGTTGGCAAACGGGCCTAAGGATTTTAAGCTCGATTGTTCAGCCCTGCCCTCCCCCCACCTAAACTCGTGCAAGTTCGGCGGCAGAATTTTTGCCTAGGCCGCGCCGTGGCGTAGTAGTAGGTCTTGAGAGCGGCGCTAGGATCTCAGCGCTTGGATGCGATAAGGCGGTTCCTCGGAAAGGGATAGTAGTGGTCAGGTCTCACCTGAAGCCAAGCGTCTTGTGCTATACGCGCGTGAAGCGCTTGCGCAAACTGTGAATAATCCAGCGGCGGCGCTATGGCGGAACGGATAGAATGGGTCTTAGCTTTGCCGATCAAGCAAAATCTGTACTTGCGATCACTATCATAGTACCAGAAGATAGCACTAAAATTCATTATTATTGAACAAAATGAAATTGAAGACGGATTAATAATGAGAATGACGAGAAATCTATTACGGTCGCCACGATGGCGGAGCGGGCGAGGCTATTAATACATCAACGCCACCCCCGCGCGTCAGGCGCATGTCGTATGAATAGGGCCTCACATTGTGGTAGGCAAATGAATATCTCTACAAATGGATATTCACAGTAAATGACAGCTCGAAACTAGGTTTTCGAAAACGACGGCAAGAAAAACCTAATCAAAAAACAAGGCAATTTTAGAGAACTTCGGTACACATAGGTTATCATTATTTAGGAATTTGATCTGTGCATATGATAGCATTTTCAGAATTGAAAAAAAGTCTGCATTACAAAAAGTTACATGCATCGGACGTCTTTTTGCCAAGTTTGACAAATGCTCCCCGTTGTTACAAAACCTAGCGCGGGTATTGTATCTTAGTCAAAGATAAGAGATAAGGTTTGGGCAGCCTAGGGTACGCTACTCTATCTTTGCGCTTCTCTCTAGGAATCAATGGAGCGATGTAACGTTCCCTAGATGCATAGGAAAGGGTTGTTGACAAGTCTAAGGACTAAATTTGGCGGCCAGATCCTGCATTGCGGTATAAACAACCAGCAGGTTTGGTAGTAATCTTGTCTTTTAACACGAGTCAACCACGCGCTCTTGACCGTTGGCTGACCATGAATCAGCCACAGCTTAGCCGCGGACTAACCACCTCTGTAACTAGGATCAACTCGTTTTTCAAATGTAAAGTATGCGTTGCTTCAAGAAATGCAGCCTCTACATAGTAAGTCATGTAAGAAGCGATGAATGCATCCGCATTCTCTTCTAAACCTTTAACTCATAACAGTTTGCTGGGGTTTTTGTAGACCACTGGTAACGGTTCGATCTCATCGATCATTATAATTGCAGGACAACATATGGAGAAGCTCATACGCACACAGAGTAGAAATCACCCTTTACTTGAGACGTTTCGGGTCTTAGACCCTTCGTCAGGCTCTAAATAGGCATAATTTTAACACAACAACTCAAGGATGAAGAGAAATAGTGCCGAGTGCTATGCTGACCGGGCGTTGGCACGCGAGCGGGGTTCCTTTTTAGGAAAAGGTGGTGAGAAATCGGCCCAATCGAGATGAAACGCGAACGAAAAATGGTATGACCAGTTGTCAACAAGATCGCATATATTTTCCTTAATCACTATTTGACGTCAGCAGTCGTAAAGCCTCCTTCATTTCCTCTCTATTGTTCATTTCCGGCGAACATCTTTTGATCTCTAATGCCTCTCTGATTTTTCTCTCAGCAGTGTTCGAGATGTTCCGGTGTAGTAGGCTCACTGTCATACATGGGGCAGCTTCGTGAGCGTGGCGGAGCGTGCGATGTCTTGAAAAAGCACTGTTGGGGTAGGACTGTGGAGTGCGTAAAGCCCTCATGTGCTCGTCCAAGCGACATCGCAATGGCCTCGCAGTTTCGCCTATATAGGATTCTCCACAGACTTCACAGTGCACCTTATAGACGACGTCCCGCATTTGACAAACTTTTTCACCGTCAGTGCAGTAGAAGCAGGGATCTCTTCCACATCGGTCTTCGTAAGGTATCGATGACGTCAGAAGAATACGCAATGTCTGCGGGGAGCGAAATATAAGGCGAAGTGGTAGTGCCGACTTGTGGACCGCTCTGTTCACGTCTTTCGCGAAGGATTCGTTGATGTAGGGAAGTATGAGGGTAGTGCTGGATGTGGGGTGTCGATACGGTCTCCACGTCTGGCAGATGTTCTCCGTATAGCCGTTTTCAAGCAACACTTCTTTTATCTTGGTCTCAATTGCTTCCGAATCGTCAGATGTCAACTTTCTTGCCGTCTGCATAAAGTTCCTCACTACACTACATTTCATAAACGTTGGATGACAGCTGCGCGAATGCAGCAAGATGTTCTTCGATGCTGGTTTCGTGTACCAAACATTCTGAATCTGATGGTTTGAGATCCTTATCTTCGTGTTCAAAAATGGAAGATATCCATCGGGTCCCGGCTTTTCTGCTGTTAACACTATTGAGGAGTACCGCGAATTGAGGTCCTCTAATACTTGAGGTAATGTACCTTCTGATTTAGCCACTATCAAGATGTCATCAATATAGCGGCCATAATATACCACATTCGATGTAAAGTACTTCTTTCAAAGCTGTCCATAAACAGAATTGCAAGGAGCGGCGCAAGTCGGTTACCCATTGCCAAGCCACGTCGTTGCCGATAAATGGTGTTATGGAAGCGAAAGAAATTGAAATCGACAACGGCAGTCAGTAGGCTTTCGATATTTTCTGGTCGGAGATCAAAGAGATGCATCTCGTGTTGGTGTTGACGCAGAAGATTGATACAAGCTGCCACTGCTGCTTTGGCGTCTACGTTGGTGTATAGGGAAGTTACATCAAAGCTTTGATATTCTGTGTCCGAGGCCGTTAGATCGTTGTTTCTCAAACCTTTCAGAAATTGATCCGTGTTAACTAGGTGTGAGGGCACAAACTGCAGAAGGGGAGACAAAAGTTGTTGTAGAAACCAGCTGATTGCATCCGTCGGACCACTGCACGAAGATACAATAGGTCGAATCTTAATCCCAGTATTTGTCCGTAGCGCTCTGGTATCATTGACAGGAAGTTTATGCGTTTTCACGAGCTGATAATATGTGGGAATAATCGGATGTGCAGGGATAAGCCTCTTCATTATATTTGCGTCAACATTCTTATCAAGAATGAGCTTGATGGTAGTGTTCAGATCCTTCAAACTGCTGTTGTATTCGCTGTTCGAAGAAATCGTGTAAGTCTCCTGATTAGAAAGCGAATTTCGGCAAAGCGCTATATCTCTTTCCCGTGACATGGCTACAAATCCTCCACATTTGTCACCGATAGAGAACCGTACTGTTGGCCTTAGCTGGAGTGCTTTTCGTAGTCCAGCTCGCTCAAAAGTCGTCATGTTGTCCTCAACGTTTCTTCGGCGGTGACGTTCAATCACTTGAAGTATGTCTGATTCCAAGGTGGTTAGTCTTGTTACCCATCTAGGAATTGTTGAGGGAGCGCGAGCCTGCTTACGAGGAAAGGGCATTTTTCGTAACAAATTTTCATTACGGTTAGGCACTGTCGGTCCAATTTGTTCCTTCCATCTCTGTGTGTACGCATAGTTCTGCAGAGCTGTTATCACTTCCATTTTTAAGTTATCGTTGACGAGTGGACGAGGGGCAAAACTGGGGCCAAGATTGAGAGCTGCTTCTATTTCATCATCAGCAAGGCAATCACCAACAATGGTGCATCGTGTCGGCGGAGTCGCGTTGGGAATGAAGAAAGTGCGAGATGGTAAGACGTGTTGTTGCAAACTCTCTAGTTTCCTTCCGAGTCTCTCTCTTGTAGATGCTCTAAGTTCGTCACAAACTCGACCATGGTCCCGAAGTAGCTGTCTCCAACACTCATCACTTAACAATGTCCGCAATGTCGTTTTGAGTGCGACAATGTTTCGAATGTATTGGGCTCGAATTCGTTTCTGTCTTGCGATCGCAGATGAAAGTAGTCCCTTTCTCAAGTCGTTCACCGCACGTCGCACAGCGTTGTCCCGATATTGACCGAATCGGATTAGCATGTTGCTTATGAAAGTTGGGGTGAGGTCGTTCGCAACGCAGCTCTGGAGGAAATGGATAGACTCGTCGAGATATAGAGCATGTTGATGATAACCTACGTAGCATAACATGACATGAAAAGTATTTCTTCACAGTTGATATTGCCGCTGTAGGTACTTTAGATCATTGAGTATTCTTTGATCCCTGAGCTTCATTATTGTTGTTCAAATAGTTGTGTTGAAGCCCATACGCACACAGAGTAGAAATCACCCTTTACTTGCGACGTTTCGGGTCTTAGACCCTTCGTCAGGCTCTAAATAGGCATAATTTTAGCACAACAACTCAAGGATGAAGAGAAATAGTGCGGAGTGCTATGCTGACCGGGCGTTGGCACGCGAGCGGGGTTCCTTTTTAGGAAAAGGTGGTGTGAAATCGGCCCACTCGAGATGAAACGCGAACGAAAAATGGAATGACCAGTTGTCAACAAGATCGCTTATATTTTCCTTAATCACTATTTGACGTCAGAAGTCGTAAAGCCTCCTTCATTTCCTCTCTATTGTTCATTTCCGGCGAACATCTTTTGATCTCTAATGCCTCTCTGATTTTTCTCTCAGCAGTGTTCGAGATGTTCCGGTGTAGTAGGCTCACTTTCATACATGGGGCAGCTTCGTGAGCGTGGCGGAGCGTGCGATGTCTTGAAAAAGCACTGTTGGGGTAGGACTGTGGAGTGCGTAAAGCCCTCATGTGCTCAGCACATTGTTCGTTCGCGTTTCATCTCGAATGGGCCGATTTCACACCACCTTGTCCTAAAAAGGAACCCCGCTCGCGTGCCAACGCCCGGTCAGCATAGCACTCCGCACTATTTCTCTTCATCCTTGAGTTGTTGTGTTAAAATTATGCCTATTTAGAGCCTGACGAAGGGTCTAAGACCCGAAACGTCGCAAGTAAAGGGTGATTTCTACTCTGTGTGCGTATGAGCTTCAACACAACTATTTGAACAACAGTAATGAAGCTCAGGGATCAAAGAGTACTCAACATATGGAGAGTTGGGAATTGGAGGAAATAATGGAATTTTCTCAATTTCAAGGCAATAAATCGAAAAAAGAATGACAATTTGTACATTTTCTTGCAGCTGCTAATTTGTACTATATTATCTGTATAGGACATGATTGGGGGTGTGTATGTGTGTCTAGAGTCTGTTGGTACCTGCTCGTTGGTGCCCCTGTTCCTACTAGACCCATGCACGACGTACACAGGAACGTTCGAGCGATATAGCGTGCACAACGCTATATCACGCGAGAAGTATCCCGCACATTGCATAAAGGTGTCGCCAAATCCGGCACACTATAGGCCTCTGGTCCTGCTAACACCTGCAGATCCGTACCTTAGAGAGGGTCATGGAGTCTTTGGCCACAAGCCACAATTTCGCCACCCTGACACTCTGTCGAGTGATATCCAACTGCTGCTATCCAGACTGCAGAGCTATTTCCATGCATCCGCTTGCTGCTTTGCAGAACCCGCCTCAGGATATAATCTCGTCATCCCAGCGTCGGAGAGTACACCATCTACCGCGGTAACGCGATGACGGTGATATAGGAGAGTGGAGAGCTGTCAAAGCAATAAGCATGTAAGAAGCGATTTCAATGGTATGGTCAAGGGAGTTTCGGCCAGCTCAACGTCGTCGTCAGGAGATGCATTCGTTACGACTGCGGGATCACAGAGGATTCAATCTGTGGATAGTGAGTGCTCATGCGCCCACTGAAACCGCCGAAGACAATTCGAAGGATGCGTTTTATGAGGAACCCAATACGTTGCTGGCCAGGATACCTTGTCAAACATGCTGTTGTCGTGGGGATTGACGCAAATGCGAAGATGGGACTTGATCAGGACTGGAAGTACTTCGGTAAATGGTTCTACCCAGTGGAGCAAACATCGGTCAATGGCATACCGCCTTGTCGACTTTGTGAACGCAGTGGTCTGATTATTGCATCGACATTCAAGCAGGAATCCACGCCGACCAGCTTACGTGGCAGGGACTCAACCCGGCTGATTTCAGAAGAGCAGCGGAAGCGGAAGATGACAACTTTGAAACTACAGCTTGACTATGTCCTGACGAGGAATATTCCAGTATCGGACATTCGAAGATCTTAGAGCTGTGTGGATGTCGCATTCGGGATTCGGATCACCGTCCTGTTCTGTTGAACTTCACTGCGTGAGGATTCATAAGAGTGGGAAGCGAGGGGCTCAGCCTCTCCAGAGGATTGACATGACAAAGTCTCAGAGATGAAGAGTGCAGGAAGGAATTTCCGACAACGCGTTTCTATTCTACACGGAGTACGGACTAAGAAGAAACTTTGCGACGCGGATTCTTTGTCAAATGCATCCAGGACGCTTTCTCGAAAGAGGCACTCCCGGTTGTACAGCCTAATGAAGAAGTTCGCCTTACGTCTCAAAGAAACAACATCTACCTACAACAGGAGTATGTGCTCTCCGAACTGCAGGAAACTTCGTGGAGTGAGAAGCGTTCTGAGGGGAGGAAGCTGGCGTCGGCAGCTTCAAAAGTGACAAGGCGAACGAGAGTGGACGTGTAGAGCTAAGGAGTTCGAGAAGCGCTTGGGAGGAGAAGAATCCGAGGAAAGCCTACACGTTGCTGCGACATGTATAGCGGGAAGATGTAAGAGCCTGTCTTGAACACTACCAATGGAGTTGCAGTTGGTGATGCGACGCTGCCAATATGGGAAGGATTACTTCAGTTCACTACTGGAATCGTCCAGCGCCATCAAAGTACCTGAGCTCCTGCATGTTCAGAGAGCACATTACGATGTCAGTGAGAGAACCGCCGACCTGAGTCTGAAGTTTTGGATTGTGTCCGGAAAAATGAAGAATGGAAAGGCAGGTGGAGATGACAACATCACTGCTGGAAATGCTGAAAGCTCTTCCTCCGTCTGGGATTCGTGAAATGACCAACACCTATCCGTGCCATATGGATGAGCGAGAAAGGATACCCGATTCGTGGAGACATGCGATCATCGTACCTCTTCACGCCAAGCAGTCATCCGTCACGGATCCTAAGAACTACAGCGAGGAATCTCTCTACTTCGTGTCATGTACAAGGTTTTAGAACGTATCATTCTCGAGCGACTTATCAAACATCGTGAAGGAACGACCAGAGATGAGCAAAGCCGGTTTTCGACCTGAAGATCGACCATCGACCAAGTGTTCGTCGAGTAAAGTTAGTAATTGAATCGTGGCAGCGGGTTTTCGAAGCCATTACAGCTTGCTTTTTTGACTTTGGAATGGCCGCGTTCGACTTCTCCTCATCGTGATCGATTGCTTCAATGCTCTATGAGCAGATGGAGTCCCGGAAAAGTATATGTTCGGTTAATCGAGGACATGAACAAAGGAACAACAGCAGCAGTTCGTACACTCTGTCGGATTTTACTGCTGTCAGCTTTCGAGGTGAAAACAGGAGTAAGGCAAAAGGAGCCGTTGCAGGACCTTTTCTTTTCAACTTCGCCATGTTGATGACATCATGCGTAGAGTTGCAGAACAGTTTCTGCGGATGTGATCCTAACACCATCAGGACGCTCCCTTGTCGACCTGGAGTACGCCGACGACATTGTGTTATCTTTTCGCTGAAAACAACGCAAAACTGCGCGATTGTGAACCTCGTTTCGAAGTATGCCGCAGCCTATGGACTTCGTCTCGTCCCGACAAATGCAAGCAGATGTGGGTCTCTCAGAGGCCTTCAACTGGAGTTTGTGTGGACGGACGAACGTATCGAACTGGTGGACGATTTCTGTTATTTGGGCTGTTTCGCTGAAGAACGATGGCGTAGTTATGCAGCGGATATTCGACAACGATGTGCGAAAGCTACGTACTGCATTCAATTCTCTAACCAAGTGTTTGTGGTCTACCACCATCGCGAAGGAAGTCAAGTTGCGCGTCTACCTATCCGCTATTCGCCCTATCATGATGTACGGATCGGAGACGTGGGCAGCACCGAAAACGCAGATGGAAAGGTTGGATTGCACGGAGAGGAAGCTTTTTAGGCGTTTGCTTGGATATTTCTGGCCGCGTGTTTGCCATAACGAAGACCTTTACAAAGGAAATCGACGCAGTACATCAACGCTTGACACGAGGGAGGTGCCAGCATCTCCTAACGCCATCTCTTCAAGCAGCACTGGAAAGTCGACTTCGACTGCTCGGGCATATACTTCAAGAAGAACGCCGGATCGTCTCGTACAACACTGCTTTAAAAATGCTTCCAAATCCTGTCTGGAAACGGCCACCTGGGCGTAGGCGAAAGTTCTGGACGGATGTGGTTAAAGAGGATTTAAAGTCACTCGGCATCGAAAGACAGTTCAGGCGCGATGTTTTGTTTCGCAGGAAATGGAATAGTGACAGCTGGATGGGAATGTGTTCAAATTGTGGCTGAAGACCGTGAAAAATGGACACGGCTGACTATTAGGACGGCACACCTCGGTGAAGATGCGGAATGACCGCGTCAGGCGAAAGCCAACCGATTAAGTCAAGTAAGTCAAGGACATGATTAAAAAACACCAAATAAGGCTCAACTGCATTTTCTCATTCAATCTTATGTTATAAACAACAAATTGGTAAGGCATTAATCATGCTTACTTCGGTAGCCCTTGTTTCTACATAGAGCGAGAAAAATAAATTATAAAAGTGTGCGGTTTCGAGAAATCAAAGCTAGAAAAGTGAGAGTTGTAAAGTTAACTGGCTCACAAAAAGTCCTCCATGGGACTTTTTGCGCGACCGTTCTTCGTCTCTCCACTGCAGGTATTTTTCTCACCGTCCGCCAAAGAATCTTCAGCCCGTGGTTCGATGTGTTCGCCGCGGAGGGAAATTGCATTCGAAAACCACTCAATGACTACGCAATTTTTCATTTCAAAACAGGAGCATCAGTTTCTAAGCCAAGTTTTTTCGGGCCTTCCTTTCCAATCTTAAGAGTAAGCCCTTATTGTTCGTATTGCTTAAGAACAAACCTCCTCTTCATGCTATATATTTGCTCCCAAAGGAGCTGGCGATCTGCTACCCAATGACCACGTTATAGCCAACCGCTTAGCGGCGGTCAACTCGCGGCAAACATGCAGATTACTACCACCCAGATGACAGCATAAGACTGTTAGCTTGTTATAGAGTTGTTCTTACAGTATACATAGGTGATTGTTGTTGACAAACGGATGAGCCTCAAGTTGTTATCATACATAATAATAAACGGCTAAGGGTTAACCGGTGATCGGTGACCGTTGACCGGTGAGCGTTGACCGGTGGCCTGTGACCGGTGGCCGCAGAATGTGCGGGACCCAACTGAAAGTGCGCCGAGCGCCGGAGGAAGTGTAGGGAATCCAACTGAGATGGCTGAGCGATGGAGGAAGTGTACGGGACTCAACTAGGAGTGCGCCGAGTGCCGGGGAAGTGTACGGGACCCAACTGAAAGTGCGCCGAGCGCCGGAGGAAGTGTACGGGACCCAACTGAAAGTGGCTGAGCGCGTACGTGACCCAACTGAAAGTGCGCCGTGCGCCGCGAAAAGTGTACGGGACCCAACTGAGAGTGGGCTGAGCGATGGAGGAAGTGTACGGGACCCAATTGGGAGTGCGGCGAGCGCCGGGGGAAGTGTGTGGGACCCAACTGAAAGTGCACTGAGCGCCGGAGGAAGTGTACGGAACCCAACTGAAAGGGCGCCGTGCGGGACCCAACTGAAAGGGCTGAGCGATGGAGGAAGTGTACGGGACCCAACTGAGAGTGCAGAGCCCGATGCCGGGGAAGTGTGTTCGACCCAACTGAGAATGCAGGCGAGCGCCGTAAAAGTGTGGGACCCAACTGAAAGTGCGCCGAGCGCCGGAGGAAGTGTACGGAACCCAACTGAAAGTGCGCCGTGCGCCGCGAAAAGTGTACGGGACCCAACTGAGAGTGGGCTGAGCGATGGAGGAAGTGTACGGGACCCAACTAGGAGTGCACCGAGTGCCGGGGAAGTGTACGGGACCCAATTGGGAGTGCGGCGAGCGCCGGGGGAAGTGTGTGGGACCCAACTGAAAGTGCACTGAGCGCCGGAGGAAGTATACGGGACCCAACTGGGAGTGCACTGAGCGCCGGGAAAAGTGTGTTGGACCCAACTAGGAGTGCGCAGAGCCCCCAGAAAAGGGTGTGGGCCCAACTGGGAGTGCCACGAGCGCCGGGGAAAGTGTGTTCGACCCAACTTGGAGTGCGCTGGGCGCCGTGGAAAGTGTGTGGAACCCAACTGGGATTGCTCCTGGCGCCGAGAAAAGTGTGTGGGAACCGACCGGGAGTGCGCCGAGCGCCGATATAAGTGTGTTCGACCCAACTTGGAGTGCGCTGAGCGCCGGGTAAAGTGTGTTGGACCCAACTAGGAAAGCGCAGAGCCCCCAGAAAAGGGTGTGGGCCCAACTGGGAGTGCCCCGAGCGCCGGGAAAAGTGTGTTCGACCCAACTTGGAGTGCGCTGGGTGCCGTGGAAAGTGTGGAACCCAACTGGGAATGCTCCTGGCGCCGGGGGAAGTGTACGGAACCCAACTGAAAGTGCGCCGAGCGCCGCGAAAAGTGTACGGGGCCCAACTGGGAGTGCACTGAGCGCCGGGAAAAGTGTGTTGGACCCAAGTAGGAAAGCGCAGAGCCCCAGAAAAGGGTGTGGGCCCAACTGGGAGTGCCCCGAGCGGCGGGAAAAGTGTGTTCGACCCAACTTGGAGTGCGCTGGGCGCCGTGGAAAGTGTGTGGAACCTAACTGGGAATGCTCCTGGCGCCGGGGAAGTGTACGGAACCCAACTGAAGGTGCGCCGAGCGCCGCGAAAAGTGTACGGGACCCAACTGGGAGTGCACTGAGCGCCGGGAAAAGTGTGTTGGACCCAACTAGGAGTGCGCAGAGCCCCCAGAAAAGGGTGTGGGCCCAACTGGGAGTGCCCCGAGCGCCGGGAAGTGTGTTCGACCCAACTTGGAATGCACCGAGTGCCGTGTAAAATGTGTGGGACCCAACTGAAAGTGCGCCGAGCGCCGGAGGAAGTGTACGGAACCCAACTGAAAGTGCGCCGTGCGCCGCGAAATGTGTACGGGACCCAACTGAGAGTGGGCTGAGCGATGGAGGAAGTGTACGGGACCACACTAGGAGTAGGGTTGAGCAGGCCGTTGCGCCAGTTTTCGGCGGAGCTACGACCCCCCTCCTCGTTCACCGAATTTCTACGGCCCCCTCTCAAGATGAAAAATCGCTTAAGCTTACTCTAAGTGACAACTTTTAAAAGATTTCAATCTTGTAGTAATGAAGGACCTCATTTCACCTTACCAACTTTTTGGAGTTTTTGGATTAAGAAAAAAACATTTCACTCCGTAAATTTTAACGACCCCCGTTGCGCCGGGCCGCAACGGTGCTCAACCTTGACTAGGAGTGCACCGAGTGCCGGGGAAGTGTACGGGACCCAATTGGGAGTGCGGCGAGCGCCGGGGGAAGTGTGTGGGACCCAACTGAAAGTGCACTGAGCGCCGGAGGATGTATACGGGACCCAACTAGGAGTGCGCAGAGCCCCCAGAAAAGGGTGTGGGCCCAACTGGGAGTGCCCCGAGAGCCGGGAAAAGTGTGTTCGACCCAACTTGGAGTGCGCTGGGCGCCGTGGAAAGTGCGTGGAACCCAACTGGGAATGCTCCTGGCGCCGCGAAAAGTGTGTGGGAACCGACCGGGAGTGCGCCGAGCGCCGATAAAAGTGTGTTCGACCCAACTTGGAGTGCGCTGAGCGCCGGGGAAAGTGTACGGGACGAGAAAAGTGTGTTGGACCCAAGAGGGAGTGCGCAGAGCGCCGGTAAAAGTGTGTTGGACCCAACTAGGAGTGCGCAGAGCGCCGGGAAAAGTGTGTGGGACCCAAATATGAGTGCGCCGGGCGCCGGGAAAAGTGTGTTGGACCCAACTAGGAGTGCGCCGAGCTCCGAGAAAAGTGTGTATGACCCAAAAGTGAGTGCGCCGAGCGCCGATAAGTGTGTTGGACCCAACTGGAAATGCGTCAAGCGCCGGGAAGAGTATACGGGACCCCACTGGGAGTGCACTGAGCGCCGGGAAAAGTGTGTAGGACCCAACTGAAAGTGCGCTGAGCGCCGGAAGAAGTATACGGGACCCCACTGGGAGTGCGCCGAGCGCCGGGGGAAGTGTGTGGGACCCAACTGAAAGTGCGCTGAGCGCCGGAGGAAGTATACGTGACCCCACTGGGAGTGCACTGAGCGCCGGGAAAAGTGTGCGGGACCCAACTGGGAGTGCACTGAGCGCCGGGAAAAGTGTGTGGGACCCGAATGAGAGTGCGGCGAGCGCCGGGGGAAGTGTGTGGGACCTAACTGAAAGTGCGCTGAGCGCCGGAGGAAGTATACGGGACCCAACTGAGAGTGCGCTGAGAGCAGGGAAAAGTGCGTAGGTCCCAAATGGGAGTGCGGCGAACGCCGGGGGGAGTGTGTGGGACCCAACTGAAAGTGCGCTGAGCGCCGGAGGAAGTATACGGGACCCAACTGAGAGTGCGCTGAACGCCGGGAAAAGTGTACGGGACCCAACTGGGAGTGCACTGAGCGCCGGGAAAAGTGTGTAGGTCCCAAATGGGAATGCGGCGAGTGCCGGGGAGGGTGTGTGGGACCCAACTGAAAGTGCGCTGAGCGCCGGAGGAAGTATACGGGACCCAACTGAGAGTGCGCTGAACGCCGGGAAAAGTTTACGGGACCCAACTGGGAATGCACTGAGCGCCGGGAAAAGTGTGTAGGACCCGAATGGGAGTGCGCTTAGCGTCGGGGAAAATGTACGAAATCTAACTGCGATTGCGCTGAGCGCCGGGGAGAGTGTGTGGGACAGGACGTAAGTGGAAGTGCGCGCCAGGCGCGGGGGGAAGGTGTGTGGGACCCAAGTGGGAGCGCCTAAGGCGCCTCCAAAAGTGTGTGGGACGCATCAGAGGGTACGCCTTGCGCCGGGGAAAGTGTGTGGGACCCAAGTGGGAGTGCTCCAGGTGCCGGGGAAAGTGTGTGGGACAGTACGTAAGTGGAAGGGCGCCAGGCTCCGGAGAAAGTGTGTGGGACCCAACTGAGGGTGCGCCATGCGCCGGGGAAAGTTAGTGGAAGTAAACTGGGGGTGCGCCAGGCGTTGGGGAAAGTGTGTAAGATAGGAGTGGGTTTCAAGGAACGATTATGATTAAGTTCTCATTTAGCAATCATTCGAATATTTTATGCATCATAATAAGCTCCTACAAGTACGCCGCGAAGCGGCGTGGGTGTGCACCTTGTCCACATAGGAACAACTTAACGTTGGTTCGTTACGGCGACAAGCAGAAAGTTGTTTTCAAAGTCGAAATCCAGTAAACGAAAATGTTCTGAGTAATCGGAAGGATTGTCATTGGGGTGGATTAGGACTGATGATCAGCATCCGGTTCCTTACAGTTCAGTAGAATACAGGCGAATAGTGCAAAAATACAGTGAGGACGAAACCATATCGAAATAGTTGTGAGAGAGGCCTTCTAGAGACAACCTCGTCCGCGCCGAAGGGCGGAGCATAGCCCGCCCCACTTGCCCCGCCCACCCGAAAGTGTCTCTTTGCCGTACCCCGAAATTGCTTAACCCATTTTCGAAAACGTGTCCCACCGGTGGGACACGCTTTCAAAAATCGATTTCTCTGCCACAAGGAATAATTTCCAAACTCTCTCATGTTCAATGTGTCAACCTATCCTAGACAAGACCACGGAAGTCGTGATCCTTCAAGATAATCCGTCAACAGCTCCACTATAGCACAATGTTCAAACTTTTGTCAATATAGCTGGGGCTCAATACGAAAAAAATCATTGCAAAAAGGATTTTTGCGCAGATTATGATTTTTTTCTTCTGATTGCCGTTTGTTAGCTTTATCAGCAGGAAACCTGAGCTGGAATCACGTCCTGTTCACCTGGAAACGTGCCACTACCATGACTGCACCTTCCATGACCCCAAAACATCGATTTCCTCCAATTTAAACTTTTTTACCCACCATAACCTAACCTAAACTATACAAAATTTGGGAACAAATGGCAGGTTTCTGAATCGCATTCAAAGAAATTCCTTCAAGTTAGTATCACCGGAGCAGTGGTGGCGAAATATTATTCCTGCTCGACCCTATCGTAACTTTTTTTGTATTTGTTTATTACACGTCATGCCTGCATAGTTAAGTTACATAGAAAAACAAGTGCAAACACTGAATATAAAAAGACAGGAAACGGATATAATACTAATATGAATTGAAACAGGCTCAATCATTCTCAGTCATCAAGTACTGATCCATGCTGCGCTTGAAAGCGAAAAGAGTGATAGACGCCCTGAGCTGGAGGAAATCGTTTGGCTCAACTCCAACATGGCTATACAAGATCTTCTAAACCATCAGAAGATCAAACCTTTTTTTCTTCTGCAAGCCAGCGATTCGAGTTGTAGCTCCTTATTCCTAGCAATGCTGCAGGGCATTTCACTATAGCTGAGACCTCCGACCTTGATCATCACCTTGCGTGTGAAGCTGTTTTAGAGTTTTTCCAACACACCCCTGGACGAGACCTTGTGAGGGTTGGAAATTACAGTCCCATACTCAAGGCGTGGCCTAACATACAGTTCACTTCCGCACTGCCGTTCAGTCCGCAAAGTGCGCGCTGTAAGCGAAAGCGTGCTGCGGCGCGTATCCTCAGACAGGGATGTGGGATCACCCGGGCGGTTTTCGCCTTTGGTGCCCGGGTGATCTCACCGCCCGGGTGATCCCACATACCTGTCTGAGGATACTCGCAACCGCGCCGCAGCACGATTTCGCAATCAGCGTGCACTTTGCGGACTGAACGGCAGTGTGGAGGTGAACTGTACGTTTCATGAGCATCAAGAAGCACCCTTTCGTTGTTGCTCGATAGGGCTCTGAACATGGTATACAAAACTTTACTAGTTCTAGACACAGCCTTAGCCTTCAAGGCAGTTGTTTCCCATGATAGAAAGAGCTCGATGAGCGGAAATTCTAGTACAATCTTAACTTCAACGATAGCTTCACTACGAACATGAAAAACGAACATCGATCGATTTTCGGTGGCGTGACATTCGCACTTGCGTGTCCCAAAGGTTGGGCAAGGTATACGGTAACGCAATATTGCACGCGGTCCGAACGCGCGGTCGCCCAAAATTAGGCGTGGTCGTGAATGGGTTAAAGAACAAAAGAAACCATTGAAGAGAACATCGCATGCCGTTTCAGGCGAGTATTCACAAAAAATCTAATGGATAGACTCTCCACCCGTCACAGCCTTCTTGCCTAATCTCAGACCTTGGTGGGGAAGTTCCCGAGGAGAATAGATTTGATCTGGTCGTTATCACTCGCTCGAAGGAAAGGGGTGAGACGTCTCCTCCAAAAGGGACCCCTTTCCGTGAACTTATCACAACGATGGACGTCCGAAACAGATGGTGGGGAAGGGGAGGACAAGAGAACTTTACTTCACAAATGTTCCCTTGACCTCCCCCCGAGCATGATGAATGCGAAATTCAAGGACTGTTTAAGGTATCTCTGCCCGGATTTCAGGGAAGATAAATAACAAGCTTCTCTGTAACCTGTGGTGAGGGGTAGTGGTTTTTGGCCTCAGTACAGCTTTATAAGGACGGGAAACTGTCGAAAACAGCTAACTTTGGCAGACTGACTTTTGATCAATCAATGAACAATGGGTGTTGGGATGCAACACCATGGGGAAGACCGCCACTCTGGAGAACAAGGGAAGACCTGGGGTGCGTTCCAAGAACATTCCAATGATAGAAGGCGTGCACGGAAACGTAGCCACGGCTGCGTGGAAGCAATTTACAGTTATGATTTGTGGCCATGGGAAGGAAACTTGTCCATGGAAAGGCTATTTGTCCTCAAACATCATCGTGGGAACATTTTGGGAAGGCAACCCTGCTATGGAGAGATCCCCTTCGCCTGCCCCACGATTGGAGGAAAGTTTTCCAGTCGTTTTAAGGGAATTTCCATCGTCATTCTCGGGAACTTCCGGCACTAACATCCGAGATCGGTGGATTGAGAGAATGAAACTTGGGCCTTTCACCCTCACTTTGAGCCTGTCGGAATGAGACTCATTGGGCCTATCCTGTCAAAATCTGCTTATCACTGTGATATTTTGCCATGACCGACCGCTCCGCTGCTTGCTTCGCCCGGACTCATCTGTGCGAGATAGGCTTTATGCAAACAAAATAAAGGAGTAGCTTAGAAATTGGTTAGCTTTGACGTATAACCAAAGCCCCCTGTTTTCTCGGTTTTTCCCCTCTTTTAAAGGCACACGACACCCAGAAAATTAATTTTCCGATTTTATGCTGATCTTGGAGAGAGTCACACGCTGATCACAGTGGTATCTCTGCCATTGTCCAAGACTCCCATTGAACAGAGTTATGGCTCTCTTCAAAAAATGCCAGCAAGATTTTGGAGGTGAAAATTGGTATTTGTTGTTCTCAGGCCTGTATTTTCTTCATTCTGCAATCTTTTCCGCGTAGTTTGAGCCAGGATAAGTGAGACAGGTAACTGGCAATGGACTGGAAGAACGGTGGATCTGTTAAAATTCATCCATCACTTCCAGCGTCGATATCGAGTTCGGAAAATCTGTTAGGGTCGGGCCTGTGGTGGTGAGCGAAGGGGGGCCGGGCCTGTGGTGGTCGCTTATATCTCGCTTATTTCCGAGGAATTGGAGATCTCGCATTTGGCACGTGTTATACAGGAGGGGTCTTCATATGAATTACATGAAAACTTCAAAATTCTTATGTGAGGGTGTACTGTGCCTTTAAGTCCTTCCTTCTGGTAGGTAATGCTTCCTTTCCCAAGCCTCAGTCTGTACACGGGCTAGCCTACAGCGGGAAATCGCAGCTTCATCTCTGTTTCCCTCCTCTCTTACGTCCCCGAGGAAACCCCTGGCGACGAGCACCCGGCCCGTCCCCAACTCGTCCTAGACGGGGATGGTCCACGGCTGTGCTTCTCTGAGACCATCCTAAGCCTGGGAGAGGTTAGCATACGAGCTTCACCGAAGCCGGTAAAGCGCCGGTAATGCGCCGCGGACCACCCTGCTAGCGTCGCGGATCGTCCTCCAGGCACCTCGGATCGTCCTGAGAGCCACCTCTCCGAAACAGTTATGACCAGTGGCGCGTTCCAAGAATGTTCCCACGACGGTGTGGGAGGCAAAAGGCCTTTCCATAGTCAGGTTTGCTTCCCATGGCTACGAATCATAACTGTAAAATGCTTCCACGCAGCCGTGGCGACATTTCCATGTATACGTTTTGCCATGGAAATGTTCTTGGAACGCACCCCAGTCCGCCATTTCTCGAAAGGTGCGTGAATGTCGCGGTCCAGGGACGCGTTCCAGGGTCATTCTCATGGCGAAAGGCTTCCATGGAAACGTAGCCACGGCAGCGTGGGAGCAATTTTCAGTTATATTTCGCATCCATGGAAAGCAAACTACTCAGAACATTTTCGTTTACGCGATTTCAACTTTAGAAACAACTTTCTGCTTGTCTGCGAAACTAACCACGGTATAGTTGTTTGTATGTTGAAAGAAGGAATTTTCGACAACGCGTTTCTATTCACATCGGAGTACGGACCAAGAAGAAACTTTGCGAGACGGATTCTTTCGTCAAGTGCATCCAGGACGCTTCGAAAGAGGCTCTCCCGGTTGTACAGCCTAAGAAGAAGTTCGCCTACGTTTCAGAAGAAACAACATCTACCTACAACAGAGTATGTGCTCTCCGAACTGCAGGAAACTTCGTGGAGGAGAAGCGTCTGAGGAGGAAGTTGCGTCGGCAGCTTCAAAGTGACCGCGAACGAGAGTGGACGTGTAGAACTAAGCTCTGGTACATCCCTAGTGACCTGTTGATTTCGATTATCACCAGCAGCGGCGCGGTGGGCCTCGGTGAAATATAACTAGTGATAAGGAGGTTTTGACGAAAAACACACCGCTTCGCGCTGTGATAACCGAAAACATGAGTTTACTTGGAATGAAACAGAGTCTAAGGAGTTCGAGAAGGCTTGGGAGGAGAAGAATCCGAGGAAAGCCTACACTCTGCTGCGACAGTATAGCGGGAAGATGAAGAGATGTTCTCCTGTCTTGAACACTACCAACGGAGTTGCAGTTGGTGATGCGACGCTGCCAATATGGAAGGATTACTTCAGTTCACTACTGAATCGTCCAGCGCCATTAGTACCTGAGCTCCCGCATGTTCAGAGAGCACATTACGATGTCAGTGAGGAACCGCCGTCTGAGTCTGAAGTTTTGGATTGTGTCCGGAAAGTGAAGAATGGAAAGGCAGGTGGAGATGACAGCATCACTGCTTAAATGCTGAAAGCTCTTCCTCCGTCTGGGATTCGTGAAATGACCAACACCATCCGTGCCATATGGAGTAGCGAAAGGATACCCGATTCGTGGAGACATTACGCGATCATCGTACCTCTCTTCACAAGAAGCTGATCCGTCACGGATCCCTAAGAACTACAGAGTGAATCTCTTTACTTCGTGTCATGTACAAGGTTTTAGAGCCGTATCATTCTCGGGAGCGACTTATCAAACATCGTGAAGGTACGGCCAGAGATGAGCAAGCCGTGGTTTTCGACCTGGAAGATCGACCATCGACCAAGTGTTCAAGCCGTGAGAAGAGTAATTCGAATCGTGGCAGCGGTGGATTCGAACCCATTACAGCTCGCTTTTTTGAACTTTGAAGCCGCGTTCGACTCTCTCCTCATCGTGATCGATTGCTCAAAGCTCATGCGAGCAGATGGGGTCCCGGAAAAGTATGTTCGGTTACAATCGAGGACATGAACAAAGGAACAACAGCAACAGTTCGTACACCTGTCGGATTTACGTCAGCTTTCTTCGAGTAAGTGAAAACAGGAGTAAGGTAAGGAGCCGTAGCAGGACTCTTTTTCTTCATTCAACTTCGCCGTTGATGATATCATGCGTAGAGTTGCAGAACAGTTTCCCCTGCGGGTGTGATCCTCAACACCATCAGGGACGCTCCCCTTTGTCGACCTGGAGTACGCCGACGACATTGTGCGTTATTTCGCTGAAACAACAACGCAAAACTGCAAAGGATTGTCAGAACCTCGTTTCGAAGTATGCTGCAGCCTATGGATTCTCGTCTTAGTCCGCGACAAATGCCAGCAGATGTGGGTCTCTCAGAGGCCTTCAACGGGAGTTTGTGTGGACGGACAACGGTGATCGAACTGGTGGACGATTTCTGTTATTTGGGCTGTTTGCTGAAGAAACGATAGGTGCAGAGTATGCAGCGGTTATCCGGACAACGGATGTGCGAAAAGGCTACGGTCTGCATTTAATTTCTCCAACCAAGTGTTTCGTGGGTCTACCACCATCGCGAAGGAAGTTAAGTTGCGCGTCTACCTATCCGCTATTCGCCCTATCATGATGTACGGATCGGAGACGTGGGCAGCACCGAAGACGCAGATGGAAAGGTTGGATTGCACGAAGAGGAAGCTTTTTAGGTGTTTGCTTGGATATTTCTGGCCGCGTGTATGCCATAACGAAGACCTTTACAAGGAAATCGACGCAGTACATCAACGCTTGACACGAGGGAGGTGCCAGCATCTCCTAACGCCATCTCAAGCAGCAATGGAAAGTCGACTTCGACTGCTCGGGCATATACTAAGAAGAACGCCGGATCGTCTCGTACAACACGCTTTAAGAATGCTTCCAAATCCTGTCTGGAAACGGCCACCTGGGCGTAGGCGAAAGTTCTGGACGGATGTGGTTAAAGAGGATTTGAAGTCAGTCGGCATCGAAAGACAGTTCAGGCGCGATGTTTCGTTTCGCAGGAAATGGAATAGTGACAGCTGGATGGATTGTGTTCAAATTTTGGCTGAAGACCGTGAAAAATGGACACGGCCGACCACTAGGACGGCACACCTCGGTGAAGATGCCGAATGACCGCGTCAGGCGAAAGCCAACCGATTAAGTCAAGTAAGTCATGTTGAAAACAACTTGAGACTCACCAACTTGCCAACAACAATTTCCCATACTGTAAGAACAACTGTATAACAAGCTACTGAGATACTGGGGGGGGGGTGATGGCCTGCGGACCTTTGTCAGCTAGCCGCAATCTTCGCCGCGGTCAGCGGTGATGGACCGCCTACACCGCGGACCACGGCCAAAACCGCCCCCCCCCAGCCTAGGGGATGCCCACCATCCCCCAGCGGTCAAAAATATGCTGGCCTACGAAGAGTGTCTCGAAGTCACCCTCCAGGGCCGGCATGAGAATGCCGAATGAGGACTCTAGCAAGATGAGGCACCTTTTATACCGGCCGTGCACGTGATAAGCACGTTACAACGTGATCACCATCAATGAATAAAGCAACCGACCTATCTGAAGATAGTTACCCAATTCTCGAGTCTTAGGCCATTGTTATATCCCACGGCAGGCCTGTCGCGGTCGCAGAACACTGCGACGTCACTGTCGCTGAGGGCCAACTGTCGCCGTCGCTCGGGGCCAAGAAACACCCAGCAGGGTACTGGATTTGGCTGAGTCGCTGTCGCTGACACCCGTCGCAGTGCACTACACTGCGACAGACAGCCGCGACAGCGACCAATTACCGCACGGTTTCCACACTTCAGGCATACCATCCCCTTTTGAGCCAGCGACTGCGACAGGGGCTGCAAACTGTTCTTGCGACAGCATTTTTCTACTGTGTGGGTCTGGTCCCGACACGATTCGTAACAGATGACAGCACCTGTCGCGGTCGCAACCTTTCGCTATAACAATGACCTTATGCTGATATCTAGTTGTTTATGCCGTATCGCTGAATTTGACTGAATCGACGCTTGTTTCCACCATATAGCATCCCTAATCAGCTGGAGAAAGTGAGCTTTGACTTGTTTTCTCCAGTGATTGAGCGCAAAGTAGGGCTACAGTTGTTTTGAAGTCATTTCATAGTTGATGGTCTCCGAAATAAGTCAATCCTTAGTTGAATTAAAGTGGTTTCAAGCTAAATTAGTTGAATTAAAGTTGATTTTGCTGGTTATTGCTGGGAATCAAGATATTTAAGAAGTTCTGAGTAGTTCATCGGAAGGTTGCTTGTCCTCTAACGACGTCGTGGGAACGTTCTTGGAACGCACCCTAGGGCAGAGAAAGCCCCGCCTCGGTCAACAATGTCGTAGCCTTCGCCGAGGTCTGCGGTGGGAGCCACCCTACCAGCGGACCGCGGCGAAAACCGCCTCCCCCCTCCCCCCTTGAAGATATACCCTTTCCCCCAGCGGCTAAAAATATGCTGGCCCCTGCAGAGTGACTCGAAGTCACAATCCAGGGACGGCATCTGGGGTGCGTTCCAAGAATGTTTCCATGATGCCGCGGGAGGGCAAATAGCCTTTCCATGGCCGAACTTGTTTCCCATGGCCACGAATTGTAACTGCTAATTGCCTCCACGTAGCCGTCGCCTTTCCGTGGAAAACTGCTGGAAGGGGTTGTCGAAGGCCCTCTATCGACTGAATCCAGGAATGTTCTTGGAACGCACCACAGAATGCCGAATGAGGACTCGAGTGAGATGAGGCAACTTTATACTGGCTGTGCATAAGATAACCATATTAGGACGACAAAACTCTGAATCTCATTGGTTAACACTAGCAGTGCGATGGTTATTTCTATCTACGGTGAGAAAGCACAGGCGAAACGGAAATTTTAGGGGTTGTCGAAGGCCCTCTATCGACTGAATCAACTTCCGCAGTCTTTTATTGATTTTTGCGATGAATCAATAAAATCGATAATTCCAGAAAATCGATAAAATTCTACGGCAGTGATTTTTATGGATAGAGGATTCTCAAACACTCATAACTGTCAAGTTCGATCACTGATTTTCTTCGATAAAGTGAAACACCATCACACTGACAGCGTTGACCGATGAGATTCAGAGGTTTGTACCAGGACGTGATCATTAGCTTTACCTTGTTTTTTCATGTCTGCCACTGCAGCCGTGCCTGCGGTCAAGTGACAATGGAGTGAGTGAGACGAGGAAGTGGAGTCGTTCAACTGCCGGTGCGCCCCGGAATCACCCCCATCGAGAACAATAGGCGCCGCGGATGGGCCGTTTAGCCAACCCGCTATCAATTGTGCCGCGGATCAGCCGTCAAGCGCCGCGGACCGTCCGGAGAGCTCATCTGCAGCCGCGGAAGGGCCGTGATTTTCTCTGAGTATATATGTTATATAGCAGTCGCAAGTAAACCTACAACTGTACATTTGGCTGCGGGGGACCCCCGGGACCAAAAAGGGACTGATCCCGTTGGAGAACATCAATTTTTGGCCAGCGAATCATCCTTTCGCAACAGAGCGCTGTCTACAGTTGACAGCAATGTTAAAAGGACATGGTGCGGTTGCGGACTCGCACTAAAACTACGGTAGAATCTGGCACTTTGCCAGATTTCGTCATCGATCGGCGCCAATCGTCGTCTCTCTGCTCACGAGAATATCAACTGTGGCGCCGATCGATGACGAAATCTGGCAATGTGCCAGATTCTACCGTAGTTTTAGTGCGAGTCCGCAACCGCACCATGTCCTTTTAACATTGCGGTCAACTGTAATTTCTATGAAAAAATCTTGTCCCATCCCCCCGTCTCGGTTAGGACCCCACAGTGGTCAACTCCTATTATTAGAAGTAGTATGTCCGATATGATACAATGACAACCCAATCTTCGCTCATTGCTACGCACAGGGAGCTATCACACCCCTTTGCTCAAACCGATGTTTCCATTAAAGGCACAGTCCAACCTCAGAACCGCTTTTCTGTTTTTCTGCCTATCTTGAAGACGGTCCCATGCTGATACCAACTATACCGCTGGAATCGTACAGGACCATCTAGGAACGGAGTTATGTCCCTTCCAAAATTGAGCTGCGGAAGCGTTGTGGACGAGTTGTCCGAGGCTTGTAACTTCCGTCTTTTGCAACCAATGTATATGAGCGAATCTGAGTGAAGAGAGAAGCTGAGAATGAAGGGAAGAACGGGGCTATTGATCGGGAATGATCACACATCTCGCCACTGTTGAGCTCGAAAGATCGTAAAAGGGGCGTGCCAAAGTGGCTTCCGGGTGTGGGCGCCCCAGGGTGGCTTCCTCCTATATCTCGCTTATTCGGAGGAATTGAGAGCGCGCACTTGGCAGGTGTTATATAGGGTGGTTCTACTTCACAATCAAAAGAAAAAATCAGATTTCGTCCCTGAGCTTGGACTGTGCCTTTAAGCTTGAATGTTCAGCCAGCCGGCAACGGTCATAGTTGTTGTGAAGTACAGCGCACTTTTGTAACAGTCTTTACAACTGTAAATGCTCGACGATATTGCATGAAACAGCCTTCGGGTTACTTGCGAAACGGGTGCGCGAGCAGAAAAAACGGCGCTGCTTGGCGAAATAAAGTAAAAGCGAATCTGTCCAACGTGGTCACCCCTTTATGGTCCCGCGGGTCCTCAGCAGCTAAATGTTCCGTTGTAGGTTTACTGGCGACTATAACCAGTTAGTTGGGTCCGGGGCTTGTTTCTCCAAGAAAAACACGTAAATCTCAATAGCGGCTGGCGGAGGGGTAAGCTGATGAGCTGCGCTCCTCTTTCGGTGTGAATTGAATTGCGGGCCGGTGTTTATTCAACATTTGAGCGGCTCAGGAGGCTCAAATCCATCCCTGTGAGTCGATCAAGGCGGTTCAGGAAACTTGCAACTGATCACTTTGAGAACAGACCTGGTGAGCGCTAATCCCCTCACGGAGCAGTCACTTCTACTCTCGCCATTACGGGCTATGCGTATATCTGCTTTGCATCCATTGCTTTATCTGGACCGAAATACTGGTAGTTTTTCCCCTCGCAGCTGTTACTTCAGACGTTTTTTGTGTTGGTGATTTCGTGCATATGAGACTATTAATTGCACATAAGTCTGGTCCGCAGGCTTATGTAAATAAATATATATAATATTTAAATCTCATCCTCGTCAGCCGCGGATGAGATTTAAATGTTTCTTCTTGGGGAAACAAGCCAAGGACCTAACTAAATGTAAGGCCTGTTTACAGTCTTTCAGAAGAATACGGTAGGATTCTGAAGATCACATCATACTGCAAGTCCAAGTCTCTGAACTTTCTACTCATTCTGGTTTTTCAAATGGCAAAAAAATGCGCCTATGAAGAGCGCCCCACCAAAAGCGCTTCCCCGTCGACAGAACTGTGCGTGTATTGCGCGCGACACGAGCAATTCGACGGCGGAGTTGCAAAAATCCAATGCGTTTCGCAATGCAATTGCAATTGCATTCGGAGTTGCATTTATTTTTCGCGCGGGAAATTTGAGTTGCAATTTTTAGCCATTCTCTAGCCCTTGTTCCCTGCAGTTGCACATGGATACACTTGCATTAAAGCATTACATTGAGCATTGCAATTGCATTTGAGTTCAATTTTGCATTTGAACTTTCGATTGCAATTGTGTTTGCATTTGCTGTTATAATTATAATTTGATGAACCTATGGTACGCACAACGGGTTCACCCCGTCATACAGTGGAGAAGGTGCGGTACACAATGAGCCGGGCGAAGTCTTCTTAGGTACTGAAGTAGCATTGATGGGTAGAAGTTTTAGCTTCGCAGGAGAGTTGTAACTGAACATCTGGTTTGAAAAATTTAGAACACCAGCACATTAAGAAACATGTCAGATTGTTGAACAATCATTCAGTGATGCTTTCTTATAAATGATTGAAAAGCCTAAGGTGACCAACCTGCACTCAGAACTGTGTCATCTACAGTACTGCTTGTGCCGCAGCTATCTCCAAACTTCCCGAACATGCCGTTGAATACTAGAGGGTTGGCGTAGTACTTTCAGGAAAAATACGGTCAAGCTTCAAGTTTAGGTACTACAGAAAATCCGGGCAGATCGTTTACCTGGATCTCGATGAAGCTTGGTGCGCCCCACCCATCTCGGTGACTTGGATTCTTGAGAAATGACGAAGAATTTCCCTCGCTAGGAAAAATTGCATGACAAATTCGAATTTGAAATTTCTTCAAAAAATCAAAGTTCTGTACCTTTATTGGGATCAAGGCGACACTTCTAAGAATCTATCACAACAAAGTCGCAGGGCCTGATATCATTGATCATGCAGCTACCAAATCAGAGTATATGCAGACTTGATTTGTGTCGCATCACACTGGAGTTCGAGGTGGAACACAAGGATCCATCGGCTAGGAGATCAGCTACACGCGCCAAACCTACTAGTTTTTCGTTCGTTTCATGTGAAGGCTGGGACCAAGATGTTATGCATAATAGGAATTACGCGTGTGAAGACGAATAAGGCACTACACAAAATATGACGACATTTCTGCTTAGTTTCACTTTTCCTCTATAGAAAAACCGAATTCCCGCGACTCATTGCGCGTGCATGAGGCCTCTTTCAGAGTTCGATCGCCGCGCGACGCGATGGCATGTTTTGAATATGTATCGACGTGCTACGCGATCACGATCGATGCTCATGATTATCATCCCATCGCATCGCGATCGAACTCTGAAAGAGTCCTCACGTACGCGATGCTACTCCATCTGTCTCGCCTCCGCCCTCTCGCTCTGTTTAACCTCAACTCCGCATACGCAAGCGAAGGAAGGGGAATTTCATTTTTACACAACCCATACACATAGACGTTGCTTGGGAATCACACCATTCGGTTTCTGTGAGATCAGTGGAACTGTACCCGATGCGGTGGGAATGAGCGTCGTCCTCGGACTTTCGGCCATTGATTGGGTTTCTGGGATTTCTCTGAGCTCTACCATGTGTATGGAAGGTGCCCTGGTTTTCTCCGCGAAGTCGGAACTCATGGGTGGGCGAAATACTGTGGTGGGTGCGTAATTTCTTTCGACTGCCATCCCAAAATCGGTTAGTGTCAGATCAGCCATCACATCACGATTATGCTGAAAAAATCCACAACTACATAGACGCTACAATAATTTGTGTGAACAGAGCATACTAGATACATTTGCCCTAAAATATCCTTCAGCAATGCGATAGCCTGTCATTGGTTTTGTTGTCGTTGACGTCTGCCACTTCAGCTCGTCTTTGGCTTTTGAACCATGTCTTTTTTACCACACCACGGAAACCTGCTCGGCAGGTTCGAGTCCTGTCCAACCCCTGAGTTTTCTACTAAACACAGCTTCCTTATGATACCTTGTGGTTATGTACCATGCCATGAAGGCTCAAAGTATTTTTAAAACCCCTAATTCAATATCCAAATGACCTCGGTGAAAGGATTCACTGCCGACTTTCGCCTGCTACATCATATCCATTCCTTGGTTTTTCATGCACCAGAATCAGGTCAAACTCTCTTCCAGAAGCTGAAACGTCTGCCCCTCAATGCTACTTCAGTAGCTAAGAAGACCTAGCAGGGCTCTTTTGTAGGACTTCGTAGCGTTTCTCCTCTATTCTATGACGGGATGAGCCCGTCGTGCCTACCAAACATGCATTACATTACAATGGAAAATGCAAATACGATTGCAATTGAAAGTTTAATTGCAAAAGTAAACGCAAATGCAATTGCAATGGTCAACGTAATGCTTTAATGCAAGTGTATCCATGTGCAACTGCAGGGGACAAGGGTTAGAGAATGGCTAAAGATTGCAATTCGAATTTCCCGCGCGAAAAATAAATGCAACCTCGAATGCAATTGTACCCAATTGCATTGCGAAGACGCATTGGATTTTGGTAACTCTGCCGTAGAATTGCTCGTGTCGCGCGCACACACGCACACAGGTGCCGGCTTAACAGAAACTACTCCCATTTTTTTTTGTACGACCATGCGAACTGACGCGACATTGCTTGCTGTTTACAAATTCAGTTGTCTGTTGAAGTGTCGTTGAGTTTATTTTTCATTGCATAATTTAAATTTGTTTGATCTTGCTTTATTCATTTTCTGTGCTGCTGTATTTTACTATTCTTGTGTATTCTCTATGCATCTTATCAGGTTTTCCCATTTAGGCGTCTCTGTCATCATTTTCTGAGCCATTGTCTTTTTGAAGATGAGCGAATGTTTCTTTTTCTTGCTCGTCTCTTTATTGAGTACAGTTCACGGAGACTTCAGGGCGAAAGATATTTAAAGTTGGAGCGCGTTTTCCTCCTGTCCTTTAAATTGAGCGCAGGTTTTGCTAGACCAGCCGCTATCTGCACGATGTATAATTAATGTTTTAGGGGAATTGGCGGATCTTTTGAATTAATATTAGGGAAAACACCTCAATTTAATAGTAATTGTAAGGATTGAAACTCCGAGGGGGCGAACTTCTCGAATGCGTTCTAAATTTCACACACTACGGCGATCCTACCCTGGCCGAAAATCAGGGGAAACTCTTCGTGAAAATGCGAATTTAATACTGAATCCAGCACATCGCAAGCGCAACTATACACACGACACCAAGAAGACAATTTCGTTAACTCATAGCTTTGATCTCCCATGTTATCCTACGAACCGTGACAACTGCTTGATAATTATACTACAAAATGGCGTAAGTAGAAGCTTACAGAGGAGAAATGCTTGGGGCCACTTTCCAGGAACTTTGAAGAGCAAAAATGTCGGCAAACAAATACACATACTGGAGAGGAGCGTCTAGAAGAATTCACATCCACGTCAAAATTTCTCCACTATCGGGATCTTCATAAGTTTCTAATACGTAAGCCAAACGTTTCCTAAATTCCCCTAAGGGGTTGGAAGCTCCGTGTGGGCAAGTCTTTGACATGGGTGCGAAAATTTTCCCTTCGCCCCTCCCCTCCCCTTCTATCCGTATTTCAACGGCAGCTATCGCAGCGTGGGCCACTGTGATATCGCACCACATAGCGCCCCCGCTCCTCCCTAGCTGTGGATAGTATCATTTTAACATACTCCAAACTGCCACACCACCCAAGGGTGTGGCAGTACAAGCCTGTATGTCTGACAACATATGGTACATATTACTACATTGGATCCTAATCAAAAAAATTCGGATACTCGGATTTCGGATAACCTCAAAATCGAAGATCGCTCGAATATCCGACTCCAGATAGACAGATTCAAAATAGCAACATCGGATAACTGGAGTTTCGGATAGGAGGCTAAAACGGATAGTCGGATCTCGGATCGAGGAAATCCGAAAAATCAAGCTTTTTCGGTGATTCGGATTTTGGCTCATTCGGATTTTGGACGTTTTTTCGGTGAATCGGATTTTGAATCATGAAAACTTCGGTTCATTCTGGATGAATATCCGAAAATGAGCGAAGTCGGCTCCATCATGTATAGTACGTATGATAATTTTGGTAACTGAGAAGTAAATATTTATCTAACAGTGTTGCATTCAAAAAGATTTCTTGGTTGACATGATTTTCCTAACGGCATTTCCAAATACAATTCACATTTTCGCCTTTGTAGTCTAGTAGACCTATTACCTCTATGTACTAGTCTTTCTTTTGACATGAGCATGCATTTTCTGGAAAGAATGCAATGCTTCTGTCGTCCATCTTCTAATCGATAAAGCGGCGCGATAGTAATCGTGTAATTTTTCCGCCGTACGGAAACGCGCCCCAATGCCAAAATTTTTTTCGCCCCCGAAGCTCCGTAACTGTACTCGTCTTTATTTTGGTAGGCATAGAAAATGAAGTGTCATACTGTTTTAGTCCTAACTCGGGCGAAACCACTTCCACTTTATCGTTTAACTTTTCCATAGTATTTCGTTGCACCTACGTGGATTACCTTTTGGGTAGGCATTCAGGCAAGATTTTATCCATCCCTATATTTCAACTCATTGGGACGAGTCGGGTGGAATTCTAGCTCAAGTTAAAGCCCGTTTTTTTCTGGTCTTTGCCAGGGTTCGAAATCAGAAATGAACGAAACTGCGCATTCCATTTTTCTAAATTTGTGTGGTTAGGTCCGTGGCATGTTTCCCAAAGAAAACACGAGTAAATTCAAACCGCGGCTGGCGTGGCGGTTTGAATCTCAATCTCTGAGAATTAAACCGCCGCGCCAGCCGCGATTTGGATTTAAAGGTGTTTTCTTGCTCCGACACTGGCAGCGGAGTCCTACGGGAGTTCGCTGGGAGTCCTAGTCTCTCCTACAACAGGAGTGCTGGTTTTCTCCTGAAGGAGCCCTGTTAGTCTCCTGTAGGAGTCCTACTATTCTCCTGTAGGAGACCGGATCTTGTACGGTATTTCGGAGGGAATTTGAAATCACGTTTGCAGGAATCCAGCAAAAATCGTCTAGTTTTCGGTAGGTTTATTATCGAAGCATGAATTTCACACTTCCTCGTTGACAATTTTGTCAAATACAAAAATTAGTGTAGGCCATGAAGCCCCACTATAATTCCTCGCTCATTTATCATGAAGGAGGGAATTTGGCTCCTGAGCACTCCAATCAATCCATGAGGGGGACGCCTCTGTGAAGCTGCATGGGCGAATCGGCTCTCCACCCGATGCACACGCGTATCGTACACCGCGCGGGTTCGATCAATGGTTCAACGTGCGCGTTCCAGGTCAGCTACCGAAGCTATTTTAGTCCTGTTGGAGACCCAGTGGAAGCGATGCGGCAGCGTGTCCTGTAGGAGACCGCGATCGTAGTTTTCTCCCGTAGGACTCCGCTGCCAGTGTTGGAGTGAGGACACCGGCCACGGACCTAATTATAGTTTCGCGCGTTTTTTTGGCCTTCTGAGTTCCGTATTTCCATCAGCCCCCTTTTCGCGGGTTTGTAGAAGTGCTAGGCCAATTAATAATTTCATTTTTCTACACATTTTTCGTTCCGTAACCCACATTTCGACGTGCTCCTTTTTTTTTTGAAAGTTTTCTTCACCCTGCGTTCCTAAAGTTGAACAAGAAACTTGACTCGAAACAAGATCACTGAAATAAACTTATTTTTGTACTTTAATCCTAGATTGAATTACCTTTCAGGGTTTTGGAATGGCTCAACCAGCACCAGTTGCTGAGGCAGTTGCCGCACCTCCAAAACCGTCAACTAATCCGGGTGAGTTTCTAACTATTTTTTCTAGTTTTCTGCTGCTGTTATGCCGTCGTTGCAATTTCATTTGCCCTACTTGGATTTGTAAACCCTTTAAGTACGTATTCATTCCTTGATTCTATAAGAAAATGAAAGCTAGCGATTTGCAGGGCGATTTTCGCCCTCTTTTCATTTTTGCGAAAATTCCGGTCCGCAACACGCATTGCGGCGGCTCGCTTCCGAGTCAAAAGAGTTTCTAGCGCCGCAGCCGCCGATCTGTTGATTTTAGGTGGGTTCGGAAACTGGAAACTCAAAACAATTGGAAAAAACTATTTAAAAGCCACATTGAGTCGACTTTGGCGCTGGAAACTCGACTGACTCGAACTCGTGCTGCCGCAAGGCGTGTCGGGACGCAATTGCGGACCGGAATTTGGCCCAGAGAAGCACTGTAAGCTACGAAGCGATATGTTCACGAGAAGTAGGGCAAGGATGAGCTTTTGAAATTTCTTTTCGCTCCCTGCCTTCCCCTCACTGCTCGAATTTTGCTAGAAATGATGTAAAGCCGGCATGGATTCTAGTGATACTTTGCGTTCCGTTTGAAAGTTGGCGCAAACTTGATGCACCTATGTTATAGCCAGGGTTGAGCAGGGTTGTGACACGGCGCGACGGGGATCGTAAACATTTTCGAAAATTTAAAAAGAAAATTTGGGGAGGGGGGGTCGTGAAAATTTCGGAGAAAAAAATGAATTTGCTTCAGACTACTTGGTAAACTAAAATGAAGAGAGCAATTTTCCTGAAAAAGCGTAAGCAATTTTTCATGTCGGGAGGTCGTAAAATTTTAATTTTTTTCTAATTTCAGGTTAGCAGGGTGGAGGGTCGTAGCGCCGTCGAATATTGGCGCAACGGCCTGCTCAACCCTTGTTATAGCATATGGCGTCGATATCGCGTCAACCTAGGGAACGCTAAGTATCACTAGGATTCATGCCGACTAAATGTGCCCAACGGAGTTGTCGTTCATGCCGGAATATAATTGTGGACGGAGTTGCTGGACACTGATTTACATTGCTTGCGGGGGAGGGGCTCCTCTAGAATTCAGCGAGATGCGAGTTCCGACAAGGCGAGCGTAACTATTCAGTTTTGTACTTGCCCTTGCCTCCCTATCATGTCGTACGTGTCGCAGATCTTACTAGGGCTTACGTTGCATTTCCCGAGGGCTTTCATAAAACCATGTTTTGATAGTTGTAGGTATGGGACACAGCATTGATATTCCGTTTTCCAAATCTCCTGAATGCCTCGGAGATTTCCAAAACTAGGCATTTCCATAGCTTCGCGGTGCTGATTAGGAATCTGAGGCTCATTTGTCAATATTTCAAAAAAAACGTCTTATTTGGTTCGAAGCTTCAAAATGGGTCAAAATTTTGCTGGTCAAACGCGACTGTTGGCGATTTCGAGAATGTTTCTATGAAATCGCCTTAAAACTTCTACATAGGGGTTATTTGGACTGCCTTAACACCAATCCATGGCAGGTTTATCGGTTTTTCTTGGATTACAATATGTAAGGGTGTATATACGGTAGCTCGGTCAACGTCTCAGATTTGGTTCGGAATTTCTGTAGTGGTGTTATCTGGAAGGGCGAACACGAACTTGTCGCCCATTTTTCGGTTTCCGAAATATTAAGGTAGGTAGCGCCAGTCAAATGGCATTATGCCTACCGTAACCTACAGTAGCTCTAAGTCTGGCGACCATTTGAATTCCCGCGTCGCGCGGTCGCCGCATGGCCGTCGCGACGCGGCGGCTGCTGGCCTGGCGCGTTGCCAAAGAACTGGATGAACGAAGAAAGACGCACTCTGGGTGGTTTTTGACGGCTTATCGACATAATTCGGCCGCTTTCCACTTGGATGAAGTTAGTAAGCGAGCTACTGCCTATTATTCGACCTAATTGAGGTTTGATTATCCAGTGGGGGTCGCCCGTGTTAGGTCGGGTATGTTTGAGTGCACAACGTCGGCACTCCGTAACGTTAACCCGTTGGCGGACCTCAACGACACTTGTGAAGATTAATTTGAAGTGAATGATCGCTTCGATTCTCATGCGCACTATCGCTGGGCACTGTGGTGGTAGTAAATAGGTTTTCAAAGTGAGACGACCGCCAAATTTTAGCACGAAATTACCACCCCGGAATGTCGACCACTACCATCGACTGCACTGTTCGTCACACAACCTCACCAATGATTGAGAACGGCAGGATTATCTTTAGAGCCTTTCTTCAAAATCTTGTTACGCTGGAATACAGCGCTTCCAAAGGCACATTCTTACCAGTCCTTGCAAACGCAATGGTGATGTAGTGAGGGAGATTGTATTGGTAAAGAGACAACGATGAAGGGAAGAACGGCGTTCGCAATGGAGAAAGTGACTTTGGCGCAGAAATGCGGAGCGTGTCATGCGTACTAACCTTGCCTGCGACACGCCACTGAACTTGGGTGAGGAATGAGAACGAGGATCAAGTCAAACTTTGAAAGTTAAGCTGTTAGAAAGGTTTGGCTCAACTTCTTTGTTCACAAGGAGGCATGCTTGATCTCCTCTGATAAGCTGAATAACAAACTGGATGAAGGAGCACTGTCGTGCGCATTCCTATTTATATTCCTATATAGGGGTAGATAGAAGTACGGACAGGGTCATTCCTTCCGGCGGTCAATCGATAGAGATCTCTCCACCCCTGAGACATTGCCGATTGGCTGATAGAAGACACAAGCTCCTACCCTCACTCTTATCAGCCATGCAGCTGTATCTGCAACAGGAGGATTATGTTGGGCTGTATTAAGAAGGTGTTGTCGATGAAAGTATTGAAACTCTGAGACGGTATCTTGGAGATTTTCCGCAGTACGACATGAGTATGCCAAATTGCTTGATAAGAACTAGACGCATTTCTCTACTTCATTACATGCACACCATATTCCTGCAAACGTATTCACTTAAAATACTGAAGCTGTATGATACAGTTACAGGATTTTACAGTATATCTTCAGGTTTAGTCACACTTTAGTATGTAGTTCGCTAGAAACAATGCTGAGAAGGATTTTAGTGCACATGAGGTCTACAGCGGTCATATGCTTCAAATCACTTTTACTGGTTTGGTTCAGGTTCAAAATAGCTCACAACAACGAGTTAAAGTTTCGATGTGTGGACCTTGTACACTCAGAAAACTTATCAGACGTAATACTGCCGACTAGAGTCTTGCCGGAATATTCGTTTATTCGAATAATATTCGAGTATTCTTATATTCGAATATTCAAAGAAGTGGAATATTCGTTTATTCGAATATTCGATTATTCGAAGAAGTGGAATATTCGGTTTATTCGAATATTCAGCATGAATAATTTGAATATCCCACAAGATCGCATTCCATTTTGCCCTGATTTTACATTTCAAACATCTTAGCGCAATGACTCCTAATTTCTCACAATTCTTCAGTACCTCATAATTTTATAGTTATAGCAAGTATATACAATATATTAAGCTGCTCGTAGGAATTTGTCAAAACGCTAGAAATTCCCATTTCACCTTTAGTTATGGAGAAAAGTTCAAATTTCGAGCGACGCATAAGTATAGCAACACTTGAGGAACATGAAAGTGTCTCGCAAAAACGGCCACATTGTATCATTTTCATGCGTATTTTTATGGAACTGCTTCGAGGTGATGCCATTCGTCCACTTTCCCGGCGGACTTCTTAGGCTGACAAAAGATTTGAGTTGTCAAGAGGGTGCAGTTTATGAGATGACAACTTACCAACCTGTTGTCGACGCCCCAGTTTGCCTGAGTGGATTGAATGGGATAGAACGCAACAGAGTGTTGCCCAAATATTCGTTTATTCGAATATTCAAAGAAGTGGATTATTCGGGTTATTCGAATAATCGAATATTCAAAGAAGTGGATTATTCGATCTATTCGTTTATTCGAATATTCACAAAAATTATTCGTTCCAACTTTCTACTGCCGACCCAGCCGTCAAAAACCACCCAGAGTGCGTTTTTCTTCCTTCATCCAGTTCTTTGACAACGCGCCAAACCAGCAGCCGCTGCGTCGCGACGGCGATGAGGCGACCGCGCGCGGAGGGCGCTAGAATTGAAATGACAGCCACCGATAGGATATAATTGCGTTGCCAAATCACTCCACCCTCGTTGAGAGTTTAGAGCCGAATCCAATTTTTTTTCTGAACACCCCCAAAAATTCCCTGATTGGTTACTACCCTTAGCTTTTTGTGAGGCAATGAAAATGCCATGTTTTGGATTCCCGCATCAATTTATGAATTTTCAAGCAGGGGTCATCGATTTACTGTCACAGTCCGACAACAACAAATATAGTTAGGTCCGTGGCCTGCGTCCGCAAGAAAAAACGTTTAAATTCAAACCGCGGCTGGCGCGGCGGTTTAATTCTCATATGTTGAGATTTAAACCGCCACGCCAGCCGCGATTTGAATTTGCACGTTTTTTCAAGGGGAAACAGGTCGCGGATCTAACCATACATAGTTCTCCGAATCTCTGCGGGGTGGGTGAAGCAGAACATAGTTAGAATGTCGGGTTATTCGAATAATCGAATATTCAAAGAAGTAGAATATTCTCTTATTGGAATATTCAAAGAAGTGGAATATGCGAATTATTCGTTTATTCGAATATTCAAAAAAAATTATTCGTTCCAACACTGTAGTGCTCAAGAGCCTGGCATAGTGGTATAACATCATGTCGCTCAAGGGGAGGGGTCAAGGTATAATGGACGTTACGGCAAAATTGATCTTACAAACTGTTTCCTTACCCCGAAGAGTAGGCAATGTTATTTGCTTGAAATTCACCGTAACTAGTATGACTCACTCAGTGGTTTGGATTTCTAACTTTCCAGTGATTGGAAAAAACCACAGGTGTTAAAAAATACGCGAAGGAATTTTCTGCGACTCCTGTCGCAGATCAAGTAGGTGCGCACTTTCTTTGGTCCACATAATTGTGCCAACAGGGCTCCCTTTCGTGCCTAAAAATGTTGTTGACGGAGCGAAAGCCTCCTTTCATTTTTGAAAGAGAAGAGCGAACAAATGACTCAAGTCTTGTCCTATTACAGCTCAGTATCTATGGTAGTTTTTTTTATCCTTACCTCAGATGTACTACTCTTATCTATGCAATTCTGGTCCGCATTTGCGGGCAGCCTTTGCTGCAGCAAGCAACTAGATGACAATCGCGCCGGGATCTCGTGGTCCTAGCACGATTACCCGGTGCCCTCATTATTTCGAGTAGAGTGTATGCCGCATGAGCGACTATCCGCAGCTGCGAACCGCGATTTCGCCGCGATAACGACAGTGTGGCTGTCAAAAACTAATCATTTTCGTTTTGTGAATTTTTCTCTTTGTTCCAGGTAGTTTTGAAGAGCTTCATCGCAAAACTCGAGATGTCTTTCCTATGTGCTTCGAGGGTGCTAAGGTCATGGTGACGAAAGGATTAAGTTCTCACTTCCAGGTTTGTATGTATTACAGTGAACTCAAATAATTTTAGAAGAATTCCCTTTTTAGGTCTCGCATACTTTATCGATTTCCCCAGCAAACACTGGATACCGGTTTGGCGCCACATATGTGGGCACAAAAGTAGTCGGACCTCAGGAACAGTACCCGATATTCTTGGGCGATACAGATGTTTCCGGAAATACAACAGCAACGGTTTTACATCAGTTTGGTAGGGTTTTCATATATAATTTCGCTTCTAGGCAACTTGAACTGTGTTTCAGCGGACAATTATCGCCTTCGCCTGCAAGCACAGGTTCAGCAGAACAAAATCGTAGGGGCTCAGGGAGGACTTGAAAGAAGGTGATGAACATATTTTTCAATTCACAATGCCTTTATGTTAATTTCACTGCGGCTAGCGTATTTTTTCCACTTTAGAGGTCGTTTGACTACTTTGGGTTTAACATTTGCGAACACTGATATCGTCAATGAGAGTGGAGTAATTGTTGGACAGTTGCTGCGGAAGCTCACGAATAGGCTTGACGTCGGCGCCGAGCTCTTGTATCAGTATGGAAAACAAATTCCAGGTGTTTATTTCTTTTTTTCGATTGTGTATCTTTTTTTTAGAAAGTAAATGTTATCATTTCGGGGAAGGCGTTTCTACTGATTTGATCATTACAGTCGCGGCTCAACGTCTCGAAACATTCCATTACGAGGATTTCAGTCTTTTGCATATTCATTTTTGCGTCTGAACGAAATTTTATCAAAACAAAATGTGGTGGTCGGCGTAACCCGGGCATCCGCATATGAGGTCGAATTGGCGCACCATCTCCACAAGAAGGGGTTCATCTTTAACTCTACAGTCCTTTCGTCAAAACAAGCCACCAGGGTTCTATTTTGGAAAGGTGTTGGTTTCAATGTCTTGGCATTGGTTTGCCTTGTAAGGGGTCACTTTGAACGAAAAATGGAGTTTTGAAAAACGGTCTTTTGGGGGTTGTAGGGGAGTTAGAAAGAAATATTTTGAGATTTTAAAATTTCACTCAGTTCTCACGGGTAGATCAAAAACGATAAAAAAGAGGGAAACCAGAACGTCGGATTGGGAAGATGTAGCACAAATGTGAGCTATATAGTGGCCTTGAAATCATCTGAGAAGGTTCTCCTAAAAGTTTGAAGATGAAATCTAGCCAGGTTCTTAAGTTATGACTTGTTTATTGATCCCCTGAACAATGCTCGTTGCATTCAAACCACCGATCACTGCAATGTGATAGTCGGGGTGAGCTAGCAGCACACCGTGGCTCAGTCGGTTAGGCGTTGGATTACAAAGCAATTGAAAGATGATTCCAATACTGTGGGATCATTACTGCATTATGGCTGATAGTAATGACATTTTTACGTATTCACCTTACCTGTTTTGAGTTTTATAAGTGTCTCTTGTTTTTTATACCTCTTTTTTATATCGCAGAGGTAATGTGATTTAAATGGGGAGCGGTTCACATCAATGTTAGAAACTATGGAAATTCCAAAGTTTCGACATTTGGTAGAATATTAAGAATACCCTTACCCTTTTTTCCGCTGCCGAGATGTCGTACAATCGTGCCGTGGCCGTGTAGAGGAAGCAACATCAACTCCGTGCAAACCTACATCAACCTCTCCACGAAGAGGGTTTTCGCTATGGGAGAGATGCTGGCTGGCCTCCGCTCTCCTAAGGATTCTCCTACAAAGGGCCGGCGTGCAGAGGAATCCTGGACCCGCTCAGAAGTACCCATGCGCCACGTGCGACAAGGATGTCACATGGAGTAAAACAAGCGTCAGTGCTTCGGATGCCAAAGGTGGGTGCATCTCTTCTGTTCGGGTCTCAGTTCTGTGAGGCATCATAACTCTGCTTTTCGCTGTGTTCTATGCTCTTCACCTACCAACTCTGATTCCTCTTCCTCAAGTCGCCTCCTTTCCATTGTACATATCAATCTCAACGGCCTTCGTGCCAAACTGTCTGAGCTCTCTCTATTTGCTCGTACTCACCATCCAGATGTTATCATGGTTCAGGAAACCAAACTTTCCCCTCTGCTACCTCTTTTCACCCAAATATCCCTGGCTATACTCCAAGATCGTCTTTCGTTGGAGGAGTTTCTACTTTTGTACTATCCACTCTTGATTCTCACCTAATTCTCAATGTCCCTAAGGACGGTACTCTCGAGTACGTCCCCATCCATCTCCCACTCAAAACTCCCCTATCTCTCTTCAACATCTACTCAGACAAACCTGGGCATCGACAACAGGTTGATAAGTTGTCATCTCATGAACCGCTCCATGTTGACAAGTCAAATCGCGCGTATTAGCAGCCTGAGACCTGCCCGTTGCCCAGCGACGTCCGCCTGTTGTCGGGCTGTTGACAACTCGATGTGTCGCGTTCAGCGGCCTATTTAGCAGCAGTTCACATACTACAGGACTGTTTAATCTAGCATATGTACCACTTTTGCCTCGCGGTCGGCACTCCGACACGCGTCGCGGCTTTGTCGCCCAGCCTCCACTGGGGTCACCACCGAATAGGAAGGAGGTCCAGATGCTGGGCGGGGCCAATGTACAGAAAACTTGGGTAATTGAACCGGCTGCGCTTTCATCATTCACAGCATGCCTGAAAAATGCGTCGTATACTTCCCTTGTATCTAGAGCGTTAGCTGTGCAACAGCTCGGCATCGAAGAGATCATAACTCGCGTCCGTAATTGCTGTGCAACAGCTCGACATCGACCAGAGCATAACTCGCGGCCACGGCCCCGCCGAATATCGGCGCTATGGCCAGCGGTGGCTCATGGTGGGCGGACCAACCTGTTGTCGACGCCCCAGCTTGCCAGAGTACATTCCCCCAACTACATCTTGTCCCCCAACCTATAATCCTATCCCTTTTCTAAAACAACTCAATGATTGCGCCCTCTCACCCTCAGTCGTCTTCGCGGGCGACTTCAATGCTCATACCTTTTGCTCTTCACTGGAGAGGACGTCGAGGAATGGGCGGAGGAGTGCGACCTGGTTATCCTAAACGATGATCAGCCCACTCGCCTCCCTGCCATCGGCCGATCTTCTAGCCCAGACATTTCGCTCGTTTCCTCCAATCTTTCTTGTGCTTGCTCGTGGTCCACTTCTACAACTCTGTCTAGTGATCACATTCCCATTTTCGTCCATATCGATCTCTCAAATTCTCTAGCCCCTCATTCTGGTATTCGTCACCGTTCTTATCTAAATTTAGGCCTTGCAGACTGGAGTCTATTCAGAGAGGTTGCACTCCACCGAGCGGCTGAATATCCATGGAATGGCGATGTGCACCAGAAAGAGCGTCACATATCTGACGCTATCCGGAAGGCTATAAAAGCGGCCATACCAGAAGGACGTGTGAAAACTTTTTACCCTAATGTCACCAGGGAAATACTTCAGAAAATCAGGACAAGAGATGCAAAGAGATCTGCCAACCATCTGGACCCACAGGTCACTCACCTTGACGATGAGAAAAGAAAAGACTTGGACAGGCACAAGAAAGACGAGTGGCAGAAGTTCACTGAAAAATTGAACTTCAAGGCAGATGGTGCTGCTACATGGAAAATCCTGAGAAGACTTTCCGGAAAAGCCACAACCGCCACCGTATCTACTATCGAAATTGAGAACAATGTATTCAAGTCAGGACAAGATGCCGCTTACGCTTTGGGCAAGAGCTTCTTCATAACATAAGCGAAGTGAGGCCCGCAAAACCGATTGACAGTAAGGGAGCTGTGCCGCCTTCCGCTTATGGGCACGGCTGATGCCTTTACTCCTGCGCAGGTGGAGAAGATTATAAAGTAAATGCGTAATTCCAAAGCCATTGGACCGAACCGTATCTGTCCAGCAGTCCTAAAGAAGCTCCCCAGTGAATTTCTCTCGCTGCTCACCGATTTCATGAACACATCATTCCGAACCTGCACACTGCCACAAGACTGGAAAACGGCAGGGGCGGCATTAAGAAACCCGGTAGCGCGCGCCAGAACTAGCGCGGTTATGCTGGCGCTAGAAGAGGCCCATAGCGCGCGCCTACTTGCCTACTATCAAGAACCGGAAGGCTAGCCCGCGCCAATGCCAAGCGCCCGTTTTCCCTTGCTGCATTGATCAGCCTTGTGCCATAGGAAACGTTTGCTTACATTTAAACTGTGTTGTTACTAACAAAATTCTCAAGGAAGACTGTTTTTCGAATGTTCACGAATACGCGTTCAATCAACCACGAATACGGCCACGAAAAAAGGATCAGCACCACCTTTGCGAACTATTTTTTGCTTATCACTTTCTTGAAATTTCTGCGAAATCATCTTTAGAGTGTTGTAGGAGTGTTACAATACATGAATAGTCCCTGCTCATAATTTTCTTAGTGCCTCGGAGGATTCTAAGAAGGGCGTGTTCATAGCTTGACCCACGTGTAAATCTTTTTTCCGAGGTGTTTTCGAATTTCATCAAGGAATTTTCGAGATGTTCAAAAAACTTTTCTGCATTCCGCTCAAAAGTTCCAATTGGGGGTAATCTCGGGCGCTGATCGCGAATTGGGTATCCTTCTGTTGTTAGTCTGGGGGTTGCTGTAAGTTGCGGTAGGCATAGTGCCTGTTAAGTTGGGCACCTATCTTATTATTGCGAGCATTGACAAGTTATCCTCAAATCTGTGTTTGGCGTCTCACTTCTACAAGGAATATTTAAGCCCAATCTGAGAATTCGACAAAGCTTTAGTATACCCACCGTTAATCCAAGAAAAATGGATAAACGAACTGATTCGTGTTAAGTAGCTCGAAAACTCCTTTGAAGAGGTTTGAGGCAATATTATCGTAGCATCGCTAAAAGTTGTGTTTGGCTAGCGAAATTTTCCTCACAAGGGAACTACTTTTAGTCAGCCTGGCCATTCCGTATAAAATGTGCTTCTCTAGAACAGTTCTTGGCGTAGAGTCCAATTATGGTCTTCGCAGCTGCCTAAAAACACTGTAAAAAAGTTATTCACGTTTTCCAAAGCGCGGCGGCAAGGTAGGGGTTTCACCACCCCGAAATGTTTAGGGTGTTTTGGAAAAAACTCGGATTCCGCTCAGAACTTGTATGTAGGGGTAATCTTGGGAGTTGAACACGAATCTCGAGTCCGTTTTTCGCGATTCTGAGGTTTACTGTAGGTTACGGTAGGTATCGTGCCATTTAGCGGTAAAACCTACCTCAATTATTCGAAAGTCGACAAATGGTCACTGAATTCGTATTCATCGCCCCAAATAACCCCCACATAGGAACACTGAGACAAATTTGGGACTCTGACGAAACTATAGTAAACCCACCGTAATCTACCGTAATCTGTCAAAAATCGATAAACGAACCTCGGATTAGTGATCAGCTGCCCAAATAACCCACCTCGTAAGATAGCAAGTGAAATCTGGATTTTTTTTAAACGCTCGAGGAGCCTTCTAATTGGTATAAATAAACGCCCAACCGCAAATCCAGGCAAGTCCAAAAAGGTATCAGCCTGTGCGAAGTTTGGAAAATGTGCCTTCACAAAAAAATTGGCTCAGGGGGTAGTTTTGGGAGCTGAACACAATTATGAGGTCCTTTACAGATTATCCAGAGACTAATGCTTGTTTCGGTTGTTTCGGAAGGTGCAATAGGTACGGGAATTTCGCGGAAAACGCTTGAAACATTTTTCAGAGAGGCTTCAGGCAGCTGCGAAGACAGATCGTATTCTACGCTGAGAACGGTTAGAAACGTATTAGTTCCCTTGTCAGAGAAAAACCCCGTATCAGCCCCCGAAACCATCTCTAGAAAGCCAAATCCGGAAAACATTGTTTTGGAACACCCCGAAAGTTGCCTTTTGGTTACGGATTTTTGCAAAAGCTAAGAAAAAGCTCGATTTTCGAATCCTCCGAAGCATAAGCGAGTTTTGAGCGCGGATTGTTTATGTACTGTTGCACACTTGCAACTGTCGGAGCATTTTTTAATCTAGTAGGAAATCTGGAGCAGGACCCAGTGAGGCACACCCACACACACTCTAATGCCACCATCGTTTCATTAATATTCTCACGCTTCGGATTCACTAGTTATTTAGTCGCTGTTCAAAACGAGCCATTGAAGCGGAGTAATTCAAAGAAAACCTGAATAGGAGACATAAGAGAAGAATATCGTTTTCTTCTCACACAAACGACAGGGTATTAAGAGTTTGAAAGATTGAAAAATATGTTTAGAATGGAAAACGGCGTGGAGTCGTTCGCGCGCCACTGATGGCGCGCTCCGTGTAGAGCGCTAGCGGTGGCGCGGTTTTAGAGGGTCTGCCGCGCTTCCCGTAGCGCGCCTTGCAAGTACTTGATATCAAACAGCGCTACGGTCTCCATGATAGCGCGTTTGGGTCATGCCAAGCGCATTTAGGCTGTGCCAAGCGCATTTAGGCTGTGCCAAGCGCGTTTGGGCTATACCAGGCGCGTTTAGGCTATGCCAAGCGCGATTGGACTATGCCAAGCGCGTTTAGGCTATGCCAAGCGCGGTTGGGCTATGCCAAGCGCGTTTGGGCTAAGACAAGCGCGCGCCTGCGCAGTTCTTGATTGAAGATTGCGCTATGCCGTCCCCATAGCGCGTTTGCGCTAGTTTTGGCGCGCGCTACCTCGATTCTTAATTCCGCCCCAGATGTCATTCCTCTGCCTAAGCCCGGTAAATCGTTGTCATCAGTGAAAGGATATAGGCTCACAAGCCTTTTGTCACTTCTAGCCAAGGTTGCTGAAAAGCTTATCGTCAGTGACTTGGCTCAGCATAATGAGAAACAACTCCAGCACGGCTTCAGGAAGCTACATTCCACCACGACGGCGCTTTTGGAAATCGTTGGCTATGCCATCGACAGCTTCAACGAAAAAAAATGCCCCTCAGGACAGTTGCTGTAGCCCTGTACTTGACAAAGGCAGTCGACAGTGTTAACCTGGGTACTCTATCGGATAATATACTGAAGTCCTCTATTCCACCGTGGCAGAAGCGTTGGATAACAACATTCGTCAAGGGCCGTCGAGCAAAAGCTTTGTTTAAAAATCATCTGTCTAAAAGTATCCCCGTAGCTGCCGGTGTTCCGCAAGGCGGAGTCTTATCGCCCGTTCTGTTCAATCTGTACTTAGAGGACATTCCGGTACCACCCCAGGACATTAAAGCTGTCGCCTACGCTGATGATATGACTATCATGTGCCAAACCCGCGACATACAAGTGGCCACGAGCAAGATCAACGAGTACCTGATTGATTTGAAAAGCTATTTCGATAACAAGATGCTCAGGGTCTCAGCTGCCAAGTCTTCAGTATCAGTTTTTACGACGGACCCCAAAGAGCACAGCGCCCATCCCGATTTCAGCTGGGGTGGAGATCGCCTGCCTGCTGCTCGCTTCGTCAAACTACTCGGCCTTATACTCGATCCGTCGCCGAAGTTTCACAAGAACACCGAGCAAAAGCAAAGCAATTGTAAAAAGCTAAACTCAATGTGCTTAGGGCGCTGGGAGGTACATCATGGAGCAGCAGTAAGGAAACTATTCTGACCACGTATAAGGTTATACTGCAGCCCGCTCTAAAGTATGCGGCACCGGTTTGGCAGCACTTAGTGTCGGACTTATCCTGAACTAAGGTGCAGCGTGTACAAAACGCTGCTCTTCGGATTGCCACCGGATGTGCTAGGAGTTCGCCAATCGAGCGTTTACACGCCGAGACACGGGTGTTACCAGTGCAAAGGAGCACTGTCAGCTCCAGGCCCAGCAACTGTATATCAACATCGTAAAGCAGCCCCAAGCACCTATCTTGGAGAGTACTTGAACCTGTAAGAGAGAGAGAGAGGCATCAGAAAACCTTTTGCCGATGCTCCAGATAAAGTCAACCTGCAGAGATGGCACGATCCGCAAAAGAACGCCTCCGTCTGTTGCGCGAGGAGCACACCCAGTTCGTTCGAGGGTATCTGGAAAGAGCGGCTGCTAATCCTATTCTGGGTACTGTGCCGCCTCGAGTTTCGGAGTCTCAGCTTAGTAGACGTGCCAGATGCACTCTAGCCTCGATGCGCTGTGGGCACTCAACGTTTCTGAAGTCCTATGTGAACAGGATCGACAGTAGCACTCCCGACGTCTACGCTGACTGTGGTGGTCCTGGCCACAATACCCTTCACTTATTCAACTGCCCAAAAAACCCCAGAACATTGACTACAATAGACCTTTGAACGAATCCGACGCTGGTCGCCCAGTTTCTGAACATATAGCAATTACCCTCTTCGCGGCTGCAAAGAAGAAGAAGACCCTTCTCCCCCACATATGCCACAGAAAAACCGTCCTATTTTAGCGCATGGCTCGAAGACTCAAGAGAAGTGTTTCATCATCAATTCCAAGATTTTGAGTGGAACAGGACCACCCTTTTTTTTACAAGAGAACTACCTTCAGTCAGGCTGGCCATTATGGATTAAATGTAGTTTTCTGGAACCATTTTGGACGTAGAATCAGAGTATGCTCTTCGCAGCTTTTCTGAAAAAAAAGAAACAACACTGAAAAAAGTTACAGGCGTTTTTCTTAGCCTCGCGGCAACTCAAGGGTACTCAGACATTCGCCGGGTTCGACCCCAGCTCGAACGGGGTCCATCCCCAGATTTCTGTCGGGTCGGACCCTTTAGCATTGTTCCTTCACGTAGTCCCAAGTGTGAAGACGTGGGGGGGGGGGGAATAAATTTGATTCCTCCCCCACGTCGTCTCAGTTGGAAGAAGTGAGGGGCGAAAACTGAAAGGAGTTCGGCTCGACAGAAATCTGCGATTGGACCCGTTGAGTTTCTGAGTACCCATCAGGGAATTTTTAGGGTAGTTTGGAAAAAATTTTCGAATTTGGCTCAAAACTGGTATGTAGGGGTAGTCTAGGGTGCTGAACACGAATCTAGAGATATTACGGTAGTTATCATGCCATAGAGGGCCTAAACCTACTTTAATAATTTGAAAACTGACAAGTGAACATCAAATTCGTATTCAGCACCTCGAATAACCCCCGTACAGAAATTTTGAGTCAAATCTGACTTTGACCCAACTACCGTATACCCACCATAATCTACCGTAATCTGTCGAAAATCGATAAACTGGCCTCAGATTCGTTATGAGCACAACATAAATAACTTCGTTATGAGCATAAAAAACCTCCGAGTGCGAAGTTTGGGTCTTATTTTTTTTTCAACCTTTGAAGCCCCATGAGGTAGTAAGCTCAATGCCATTTTTGGGGGTTTAGATGGCGAATTTTTTTCGCCTAAACTCCACCCCAGGGGGGCATTTTGGGGTGCTGAACACAAATCTGAGGTCCGTTTCCTGTTTTTAGCGGATTTTGTCAGGTTAGGGTGCATTGAATGGCATTTTACCTACCGCAACCCATTGTTTTAGTGGTTTTTGATCTACCCGTGAGGACTGAGTGAAATTTTAAAATCTCAACTTGTTTTTTTTCACGCCCTCTACAACTCTCAAAAGACCGTTTTTCAAAACTCCATTTTTTCGTTCAAAGTGGTCCCTTGTTAGAGTTATCTTTGTGCACATCCGTTTTGAAGACAGCTTTCGATATTAATCTAATTGTAAGAAGGATTGCTCTAAGTTGACCGATTCCCTTGCTATTTTCTTCAGAAAATTCTAATCTTGAATGGGAAATCCAAAAATCGGCTTCCATTCCGGGTCTCAAGCTGAATGTACTGCTCAATAAGGTCTCTAAAATCATATTCGAGCGGACTTTTGTTCATGACCTCAGAGGAGCTGCCATTTATTTTTCTTGATGGAGAAAGTTTTCGATTATGTTAGCGATTTTCTCGCCAAAATTCTGTATTTGGGCTTTAATTGTGACTTTGCCCACCCGAAATATTCTTTTTTTTTTTGCTAAAATTTGTTTCGTCTTGCACCAGCCATTGAGAAATCACGCGACAACGCAGATTCTGTTTTCAAGTTTTTCGTTTTTATTCGAATCAACAAATGAGCCTGGTTTTTCTCTTAGGGCAACAGCTGTCAATGTTGTCGTATGGTGCTCGTTACACAACTCCAATATGGACAGCTGCGGCGACTCTGGGCTCTTCGGGTATGTCCAAAATGTTCCTCGAATGTTTTGCCTTTCCCGTTATTATTTGCAGTTCATTTCAGGTGCTCATTTTACCTATTATCATAAGCAGGCGGACAACCTCGCTTTTGGAGTAGAGTTTGAGTGCAACTCCAATGTGGGAGAGGTAGGCTGATCGCATTTGCTGAGAATTTTCGTTAAAAATACTCTAATAGCGATGGCTTATTGGGCAGCGATTAATTACCACACATTCAGCCCCGTCCCGTGTGCGAAAACAAGAAGGGGGCAGGATCCATAGAACAAGTTCACCATCGACAAGGGCAAGGTTCCATTGTCTTGTGTCCTTTGAAGCAAGCATACTTCTTGGCCAAGCCAACCCCAATAGAGCAATAAAGTGGGATCCCGATAGAATTGTCTGATGACAAACGTGTCCCAACAAAGTCCAGCGGGGCGTTGTGACCCACCTCGGAAAAACTTTGAACGCCCTTGGTGTGAGAAAAATTCGAAATTTGTTTGTTTTTTTCTCGAACATTCCTCCTATCGGAAGTTTTCTTTATTTTAAACCAAGAATTATGCGACCCCTCTACCCTAATTTCAGATTTTTTCTTTATTTGGAGACTTTCTGCGAACCCCCCGTCACTTCCGTTGTGATTGGGCGAACTCTGCTGGATCGTGTCCCATGCATAGCTCGTTTTGTGTATTCAATTACATAAATATCGAAATTGCTCCTTTGTACGGTTTGCATCTTATCTCTAGGAAGCCGCGTTGCAGCTCTTACTCCGCTTTCTTGGAAGCGGAGCGGTTGTTTCTCCATTTCTTCCCCTTTTTTCCAAAACTAATCGCTCGACTTCTCTGATAAGGCTATCGTAGAATCAACGCGGCTTCCCACCATCCAGATACTATTGATAGTTACCTAAGTATTCTATTCGTTGAGGTACTATCAGGATCAAGCGGGTGGTGGCGTAACTTTCGAAATCGGAGTGTCCCCCCCCACAATCGTAATTTTTTATAGAACCCAGAAGATTTGCGATCCCCCCCGGAGGCGCGATTTCTGGGCAGCTTATATTCGATTACTGAAACTGTCAGACGCCAAAAATCTGTAGTAGTCGGGCTACTTCCTTTCTATGACCAGAAATTTCGGGGATTTTTAAAATAACTTCACCTGATTTCCATTTTTGGTCCGAAATTTTTGCGATCCCTCCCTCTAACCTTCATTTTCGGGCCAAAATTTCTGCGGTCCTCCCGCTCACCCCGTTGCGAAATTTTGCAACCCCGTTGGACGGTTGGCGCTATGTGATTCGTGTCAGATTGATTTTCGAGAAGAATGATTTTGGCTTTACTTCGTGCTGGATACGGCAGGTGTTCGTAGAGCAGGGTTTTTGCGAATTTTCTTTATTACTAAGTTAGCAAAGTACATACAGCCTATTCTCCAAAGAATAAGCCGGGCGGGTGACCGTGCGGTGCGGTTGAAGCGGATCATTACTTTCTGGAGTAATGGCTGTACATTATCAGGTTGTAGTTTGTGGCCCCTCCCCTCATCCCTTCCCTTTCCCACGTTTCGGTAGTTGAAAGTTTATTGGAGAAGAGATGAGCATTGCAGTCCTACACGTTGCACTTTGATGGCTCATTATTGACCTCCAGTTGTTAATTTTTTAAATCTCGCAACTTTTTTTCCTCTTATTTCTTCTCGTTTTAGGCAGTGGGTACCTTCGCTTATCAAGCTGAATTACCCGACGAAGGTGTGACCATGAGGGCCAGCATTGACACTAATTGGTATGATTTTCAGCACTGGTTAACTCATCACATTGTGCATTTTGTGCTGCATTCATATATTCAATTCGGCAGTTCAAAGCTTCTGAACGCAGAGGCCGTCTGTAGTTGCGAATGTGATTTTCGCTACCAAACGGAGTGTTTATATATCACTTGAGTCGCTTGTTGTTTTATCAGACCATAACTGTTTCAGGTCTGTTGGTGGAGTATTCGAGAAACGTTTAAGTCAGCAACTGCCTTTCACCCTCGCCTTATCTGGAATATTCAATCACTCTAAGGTACCCTTTCAGTATTTCGCTTCTCTCATTTTTTTTCGCTTCCGATTACTGTATTTTTGAGTTTTCTGTGTATTGATGAGTAGAATTTGACATTTTCACTTGCTAAAGCATGTTCTATCTACTTGCGAAGCTCATGAGAGAAATATGGAAATTAAAATCTATTCTGGAGTGTGAATTTTATTGTGGATTTCAGCCAAACCATCGTTTCATAACAAAAGAAAATATGGTAGAAGCGTCAGTGTCTCTCGTTCTAGCGCTCGTTTTCTGCCTGCGCACGGCACAACCGAATTTTGGTTTACCTTCTCCACTGAGTGAAAAAAGTTTCTAAATCTTTGGGACCCGCATCAGAATTTTTTCCGGGTTAGCTTGCAACACCTTCAGCTTGGGTATGGTCGAGCAGGGCGTTGCGTAATTTTTTGAAAACGAAGCGACCCAGCCACCATCTAAATTTGTTTCCCAGTCTCCAAAATTTTTGACACCCCCTTCTCCCCCCCCCCCCGAAGCACGATTCATTCAGGAAATCGCTGTCCACGGTTTTGTGCATATTCGGGTCGTGCGGAAAACCAAAATAATCATTATATTTGATTAATAAAACAGTTAGACGACGAAAATACGTTCAGTAGTCGGGCTCAAGCGTCTAAAACATTAGCAATGCTACGATCCTCCCTTTGGTGACCAGAAATATTGGGATTTTTAGGGATATCTCCGCCTAATTTTTATTTTTGGCCGGGAATTTTTAACCATCATCTTCGGGTCGAAATTTATGCGACCCCCCCACCACCAGATGCGAAATTTCGAAACCTCGCTTGACCCTGAGCTTGGGAACGTGTGGCTAGATTGGTTCTTAACAGGTGTAGTAAATTCAAGGTGTGCTTTACGGAAACGGAGTCAACGAAGTCCCCACACTTATGCACTTGTGGTTTTAACACTATTTCAAATAAGGCGCGATCGCTTCTAGAGGCACGTTTAAACTTTCCGGTATATTTTAGGATCTAGGTGGGAGAAAATTGTCGCAGAACCACCATTTTTGTGGAAGGAAAGTCGGAAAATGCTAGGTTTGGGGCGATTTATGTCATGAAAAATGTAGGTGCCGTAGGTAAATATTTGTTTTTTGAACAGCTCAGATTAGGATTCATTTTTGACTTCAACTTACCCGTGCGCCTGTCGATGCGATGTGGTTGATATTGTAGAAAAAAATGCCATCCATGATTTATTTGTTTAACACGTCGAAGGGACACCCATTTCAAAAACAGATTTGACAGTCAAAGGGAATGAGCGGTTGTCGAAGGAGAAAAACTCTCATGATAGTTTATCAAACTGTGGATAGATCGTTTGTCATTTGATCTGTCAAACGATTAGTGCAGTATTTTAGGGGGGAGGCGGACAACTCGATAGCAGCATGTGCCTCGGGAGATGTGATCGCTCATAACAAAACCCAGACTCGAGTGTGCAAATATACTGACGACTGCTTCAGCCGCCTGGTGCAGGCCCGTAAGACATAATTGGGGCTAGTGGTGCGAGTAGTTATGAGGAAACGGGATCAGGGCCATGAGACAGTGGTAGGAAACCTCAGCACAATAACTTCTCTAAGGAAGTCATTATGGCTTGAATGTACGTGATAGCGACTATTAATACATTATTGCAAATAAAACTAGATTACGTTGAATTGACAGAACGACAGGAGCAGGAAACAAAAGGACGTGAAGTACAGTGCTTATTGTATATGAGGTACACCAGTAGTTATTAGAAGATCGATTATCTCAACAGATCGCTTGAATTGCTTGGAGTTCATCGATGTCATGATTTGCTGAGGTAAACGTTTGAGCCAAGCTACTGTTTCGGAAAAGAAATTATATTTGTTGGATAATCTTTTGCGCAATCTCATCTTGTGTGGATTAGCGAAAGATTATTACCACCTCGTCCATGTGTGAGGCAAAATGCCCAGCCTTTCGATGATCGAAGACTAACCTCACCTTCCAGTTTTGTAAATGCGAAATTAACATCTTCCTGGAATCTTCTCTAATATAAAGTTTCCGAATTCATTTCCTTCACAACGCTCTTGTAAGAAGGTAAAAGAATAACGGTGATCGGGGTCGGGAAACAACGGTAAAATGGTATCCCTGTGAAGGTTTTTGAACATTTTCAGTTCTCAAATTTTTCTTAGTGAGGAAAGGGTGCCAGACTGCGGCAGTGTTGCCGAGATGTCGTACGTTCGTGCCGTGGCAGTGTGAAGGAAAGAAGACCACCTCCGTGCAAACCGACGTCAATCCCTCCGCGGAGAGGGTTTTTGTCATGGGAGAGGTGCTGGCTGGCCGCAGCTCTCCTGAAGATCCTACTGCAAAGAGCCGGCGTCGAGAGGAACCCAGGAACCGCGAAGAAGAAGAAGTACCCATGTGCCACATGCGACAGAGATGTCACTTGGAATGGAACCAGTATCCAGTGTTTCGGATGCCAAAGGTGGGTGCACTTCTCTTGTTCGGGTTTCAGTTCTGTGAGGCACCACGATTCTTCGTTTCGTTGTATTGTGTGCTCCGCCTCCAGTAACTCCAATTCCTCATCTACCAACCGCCCCCTCTCTATTGTACATATCAATCTCAACGGCCTTCGCGCCAAGCTTTCTGAATTATCTCTCTTTGCCCGTACTCATCACCCGGATGTTATCATGGTTCAGGAAACCAAACTCTCTCCCTCTGCTACCTCTAGACATCCAAACATCCCGGGCTATACTGCATATCATAATCCTAGGTCATCTCAGGGAGGCGGAGTCTCTACTCTTGTTCTGTCCTCTCTTCCCTCTCACATCATTCCAAACACTCCAGTGGATGGCACTCTCGAGTACATCCCCATCCGTCTACCTCTAAAAACTCCACTTTCTCTTTTCAATATATACATTCCTCCTCCTACATCCTGTCCACCACCCTACAACCCTATCCCTCTACTCAAGCAGCTGTATGACTGCTCTCTGTCTCCCTCAATTGTCTTTGCGGGTGACTTCAATGCTCACACGTTCTGCTCGTCGCTCGATTTTGCTAGAGGAAATGACGTCGAAGACTGGGCGGATGAGTGCGACCTCGTTATCCTTAACGATGACCAGCCCGCTCGTCTCCCTGCCTACGGTCGATCCTCCAGCCCAGACATCTCCCTCGTCTCTTCTTACTTGACTTGACTTAATCGGTTGGCTTTCGCCTGACGCGGTCATTCCGCATCTTCACCGAGGTGTGCCGTCCTAGTAGTCAGCCGTGTCCATTTTTCACGGTCTTCAGCCACAATTTGAACACATTCCATCCAGCTGTCACTATTCCATTTCCTGCGAAACGAAACATCACGCCTGAACTGTCTTTCGATGCCGAGTGACTTTAAATCCTCTTTAACCACATCCGTCCAGAACTTTCGCCTACGCCCAGGTGGCCGTTTCCAGACAGGATTTGGAAGCATTTTTAAAGCGTGTTGTACGAGACGATCCGGCGTTCTTCTTAGTATATGCCCGAGCAGTCGAAGTCGACTTTCCATTGCTGCTTGAGATGGCGTTAGGAGATGCTGGCACCTCCCTCGTGTCAAGCGTTGATGTACTGCGTCGATTTCCTTGTAAAGGTCTTCGTTATGGCATACACGCGGCCAGAAATATCCAAGCAAACGCCTAAAAAGCTTCCTCTCCGTGCAATCCAACCTTTCCATCTGCGTTTTCGGTGCTGCCCACGTCTCCGATCCGTACATCATGATAGGGCGAATAGCGGATAGGTAGACGCGCAACTTGACTTCCTTCGCGATGGTGGTAGACCACAAACACTTGGTTAGAGAATTGAATGCAGACGTAGCTTTCGCACATCGTTGTCGAATATCCGCTGCATAACTACCATCGTTCTTCAGCAAACAGCCCAAATAACAGAAATCGTCCACCAGTTCGATACGTTGTCCGTCCACACAAACTCCAGTTGAAGGCCTCTGAGAGACCCACATCTGCTTGCATTTGTCGGGACGAAGACGAAGTCCATAGGCTGCGGCATACTTCGAAACGAGGTTCACAACTTTGCAGTTTTGCGTTGTTTTCAGCGAATAACACAATGTCGTCGGCGTACTCCAGGTCGACAAGGAGCGTCCTGATGGTGTTAGGATCACATCCGCAGGAAACTGTTCTGCAACTCTACGCATGATGTCATCAACGGCGAAGTTGAAAAGAAAAGGTCCTGCAACGGCTCCTTGCCTTACTCCTGTTTTCACCTCGAAAGCTGACGTAAATCCGACAGGTGTACGAACTGCTGCTGTTGTTCCTTTGTTCATGTCCTCGATTAACCGAACATACTTTTCCGGGACTCCATCTGCTCGCAGAGCATTGAGCAATCGATCACGATGAGGAGAGTCGAACGCGGCTTCAAAGTCCAAAAAAGCAAGCTGTAATGGCTTCGAAAACCGCTGCCACGATTCAATTACTTCTTCTCACGACGAACACTTGGTCGATGGTCGATCTTCCAGGTCGAAAACCGGCTTGCTCTATCTCTGGTCGTTCCTTCACGATGTTTGATAAGTCGCTCGAGAATGATACGTTCTAAAAACCTTGTACATGACACGAAGTAGAGAGATTCCTCTGTAGTTCTTAGGATCCGTGACGGATAGCTTCTGTGAAGAGGTACGATGATCGCATGTCTCCACGAATCGGGTATCCTTCGCTCATCCATATGGCACGGATGGTGTTGGTCATTTCACGAATCCCAGACGGAGGAAGAGCTTTCCAGCATTTCAGCAGTGATGTTGTCATCTCCACCTGCCTTTCCATTCTTCATTTTCCGGACACAATCCAAACCCTCAGACTCAGTCGGCGGTTCCTCACTGACATCGTAATGTGCTCTCTGAACATGCGGGAGCTCAGGTACTGCTGGTGCTGGACGATTCAGTAATGAACTGAAGTAATCCTTTCATATTGGCAGCGTCGCATCACCATCTGCAACTCCATTGGTAGTGTTCAAGACAGGAGAACATCTCTTCGTATCCCCGCTATACTGTCGCAGCAACGTGTAGGCTTTCCTCGGATTCTTCTCCTCCCAAGCTTTCTCGAACTCCTTAGCTCTACACGTCCACTCTCGTTCGCTGTCACTTTGAAGCTGCCAGCGCAACTTCCTCAGACGCTTCTCCTCCACGAAGTTTTCTGCAGTTCGGAGCACATACTCTGTTGTAGGTAGATGTTGTTTCTTCTGAGACGTAGGCGAACTTCTTCTTAGGGCTGTACAACCGGGAGTGCCTCTTTCGAAGGTCCTGGATGCATTTGACAAAAAGAATCCGCGTCGCAAAGTTTCTTCTTAGTCCGTACCCGATGTGAATAGAAACGCGTTGTCGGAAATTCCTTCTGCACTCTTCATCTCTGAGACTTGTCATGTCAATCCTCTGGAGAGGCTGAGCCCTCGCTTCCTCTTATGAATCCTCGCAGTGAAGTTCAACAGAACAGGACGGTGATCCGAATCGAATGCGACATCCCACACAGCTCTAGATCTTCGAATGTCCGATACTGGAATATTCCTCGTCAGGACATAGTCAAGCTGTAGTTTCAAAGTTGTCATCTTCCGCTTCCGCTGCTCTTCTGGAGATAGCCGGGTTGGTCCCTGCCACGTAAGCTGATGGCGGCGATGATTCCTCTTGAATGTCGATGCAATAATCAGACCACTGCGTTCACAAAGTCGACAAGGCGGTAGCCATTGTCCGATGTTTGCTCCACTGGGTAGAACCATTTACCGAGTACTTCGGATTCCTGATCAAGTCCCATCTTCGCATTTGCGTCAATCCCCACGACAACAGCATGTTGACAAGGTATCCTGGCCAGCAACGTATTGAGTTCCTCATAAAACGCATCCTTCGAATTGTCTTCGGCGGTTTCAGTGGGCGCATGAGCACTCACTATCCACAGATTGAATCCTCTGTGATCCCGCAGTCGTACGAATGCATTCCGACACGACGTTGAGCCGAACTCGACCATACCATTGAAATCCTTCCTTACAGCTATTGCACAGCCTCCCACTCTCCTATCGTCAGCGTTGCCGCAGTAGATGGTGTACTCTCCGACGCTGATGACGGGTCTATCTCTGAGGCGGGTTTCCTGCAAAGCAGCAAACGGTGCATGGAAATAGCTCAGAAGTCTGGATAGCGCAGTTTTTTGGATATCACTCGACAGCGATCGACAGTTCAGGGTGGCGAAATTGTGGCTTGTGGCCGCGTTGACCTTACATTCCCTAGGTACGGATCCTAAGGTGTTATGGACCAGAGGCCTTAGTGTGCCGGACGGCGACACCTTTATGCAATGTGCGGGATACTTTCGCGATATAGTTGTGCACGCTATATCGCTCGAACGTTCCCTGTGTACACTCAAACGTCTGCTGGGTTCAGTAGAAGCAGGGGCACCAACGAGCAGGTACCAACAGACTTGTATACACACCCCCAAGACTTGTATACACACCCCCGATCGTCTTCTTAATCTCTCTAATGCCTGTTCTTGGTCTACATCCACAACTCTTTCCAGTGATCACATTCCGGTCTTTGTCAATATCGATCTCTCTAACTCTCTTGCTCCCTATATAGGTGATCGTCATCGTTCTTATCTCAATTTAGACCTTGCAGACTGGAGCCTGTTCAAGGAGGTTGCACTCCGCCAAGCGGCCGAATATCCGTGGAATGGCAATGTACACCAGAAGGAGCGCCACTTCTCTGATGCCATCCGGAAGGCGATGAAAGTTGCGATTCCTAAGGGTCGTGTGAAGACCTTTCCCAGTGTCACCAGGGAGACCAAGTGACGCAGGGAGAGCTGCTGATCATCTTGACCCAGACATTGCCGAGCTGGATAATGCGATCAGGATGGACCTTGACAGGCACAAGAAGGAATTTTGGGAAAAGTTCACTGAGAAGATGAACTTCAGGAGTGATGCTGCAGCAACGTGGAAAGTTTTGAGAAGGATCTCGGGAAAGTACACCTCCGCCAACAATTCCACGATTGAATTCGACGGTGGAGTCTTAAAGTCAGGGAAAGAGGCCGCAAATGCTCTTGGGAAGCATTTTCTCGTTACTAAAACAAAAAGAGAGAAGCAGAATAGAATAACTGTATGGGAAATCTGTAAATTTCCACTCATGGCTGAAGATGATGCAGTCACGCCCACTCAGGTCGAGAAGGTGATCAAGGAAATGACTGTCGAAGGCAGTAGGGCCAGATGGTTTGAGCTCAGCAGTTCTAAAGAGACTGCCAAGTGAACTACTACCCCTACTCGCTGACGTCATTGAAACATGGTTTCGCACCTGTACATTACCTCAAGATTGGAAAGTAGCACCCGTCATCCCGTTGCCGAAGCCGGGTAAATCACCATCCCGGCAAAAGGTTACAGGCCAATCAGCCTTCTCTCACCTATTGCCAAAGTTGCGGAAAAATTGGCTGTGGAGGAGCTTGTCGAACATAATAGCAAACAAAAGCATCAACATGGTTTCCGTAAGCTACATTCCACCACTACGGCCCTGCTGGAAATTGTGAGCTATGTTTTGGACGGCTTAAATGCCATGAAACCTCAGCGAACCGTAGGAGTAGCCCTCGACCTAACGAAGGCTTTTGACACTGTAAACTTGGGCATTTTGTCGGAGAGCCTGTTAAGGTCTACCATTCCGCCCTGGCAGAAGCGGTGGATAACCGCATTCACCAAAGGACGTCGGGAAAATGTGCTACTTCAAGGGCACGTCTCCAATAGCATCCCGATTGCCGCCGGCGTACCTCAAGGAGGAGTTCTATCGCCTGCTCTTTAGTCTGTATATTGAAGATCTACCCGTTCCATCTCAAGACATCAAGATCGTTGCATATGCGGATGATATTACTATACTATGCAGGGATCGCGACATAAATGTAGCTGCCAATAAGATCAATGACTACTTGATCGAGTTGAAATGTTTTCTCGATAGCAAAATGCTCACGGTCTCCGCTGCTAAATCATCCGTCACCGTCTTTTCCATTGATCCTGCGGAGCACAGAGCTCATCCCATGGTGAAATGGGACGAAACTCGCATGCCGGCCGCCCGTTTCCCTAAGCTACTCGGACTCGTGTTGGATCCTTCGTTGAAGTTTCATAAGAACACTGCGCAGAAGCAAGCTGCAGTGAAAACAAGACTTAACGTCCTACGTACTCTCGGTGGAACGACCTGGGGGTGCAGTAAAGAAACGATCCTGACCACGTACAAGGCCATCGTACAGCCCGCCCTGGAGTATGCTGCACAAGTCTGGCAACAAATCGTGTCAGACACATCCTGGTCCAAGCTGCAGCGCATCCAAAATGGAGCACTGCGAATAGCAACAGGCTGTTCTAAGCTCTCCAGTAGAGCACCTACACGCCGAAGCTCGCATCCTGTCAGTTAAGGACCATTACCAACTCCACGCACAACAGCTGTACATAAACATTTTGAAGCAGCCAAATCATCCGTCGCGAAGAGAATTAGACCTTGTGAGAGAGGGAGGTATGAGAAAGCCGTTTGCTGATTCTCCCACGAAAATCAATAAACAGAGATGGACCAACGCACAACAAGAACGCCTCCGTCTCCTACGTGCTGAGCATACCCAATTCGTCAAGGATCATTTATGCAAGGCCGCCGTAAACTCCAATCTCGGAGTCGTGCCGCCTGGAGGCCAGCGAAACCGTGATGGAACTCGGTAGAGCGTGCCAGGTGCACCCTTGCCTCGTTGCGCTGCGTGGACTCCCCCATGCTTATGTCTTATTTACATAAGATCGATAGCAGCAGACCTGACGAGTGCCCGGATTGTGGTAATAAAGGGCATACTACTGCTCACCTTTTCAACTGCCCGATGAGACCGATATCGTTAACGACAGTAGATCTGTGGACGAATCCGACGCTTGTGGCTCAGTTCCTCAATCTATGACAGGACCCTCTCTGTGGCTACAGAAGAAGAAGCGGCAGTGTTCAGCTATAGGCAGAAAGAATGTTCTGAAGAGGCAGTGAATACCTCCCATAGCTTTACCTGCTATATCATCATTATGTGAGCTCTACCTGGAAGTTCTTAAAGTAAGAACGCCAAGATTTGGAAACGTTCCGTGTGTGATTTTTTTTTAAATTAGTTCATCTTGCTTTTTTCACATGATCGTTGTACCCCAAGCACAGTCCCAGGTAGTGTCAAACGGATACTGTCCTACGCGACAACGGAGGAAACGTGAAAGCTCAAAAAAAGTTTGGGGGATAAGATTTCGGACTAGAATTAAAAGCACTGCTAGGCTCGTAAAGCTCCCGTCATTGTCGCCTGAAGGTCGGGCTGAGCCGTCCTGCGCCGCCCCTAGTGTGTCGCGCGTATGCCAATCGATTACGCGGGAGTACTCAAGCGCACTTTGGCCGGCTCAGTCCGTTCACAACGGGGCTTTTTTCTCCTCAGTAAGTAATGCATTGCATACGTATCAACCGGGACGGCGTCAGCTGAATCAGGACGGATAAGGTGGGTTTAGTCCGATCACATCGGGGGGGGGGGAGGGCTTTTTCGACCTGGGTGAGCAATGCATCACACGCGTGTCGACCGGGGCGGCTATGGACGGCATTAGCGTGCTCAATCCGCCCGCAATGTTTGGATTTTTCCCTCCCGATTGGCATGATGTAGTTGTTTATCGACTGTTTTGACTACAGACGATCGTATGTAGGTATGGAGCTTAGTGGGAGATGGCTCATTCTCGTCACGGCTCTATAATTTTCCAAGTTTTTACTCCGATTTTGTTATATCTTCACCACCGGTGGTGCTATTTTCCTATTTTCTGGTCCGTGCAGATCGTCAGCTGCTGACCCCTATAGAAGGACGGTATGTGAATGAAGACACACCGCTCTCCACTTTTTATGTGCCCTAACCTTTATCAGGGGCCGGATTCATCAGTCGTCAGTTGCGTCTGGGTTAGCCCACGGTAAGTCTGACCGTAACCTACCCAGCGCGCCAAATTCTGATTCACCAAGCGCGAATCAATGTCGGCTGAGGTGACGGAGACCTTTTGGTGTGAATTTAAAATCGACTGCACACAGTACGTGCAAGTTGCAGAGGTATACGTATTGTTTGCGGAGCGTCCCTGCGTCTGCTCTTTTTCAACGTTTTTGCAACACTTATTTGAAGGAGGTCAGCGAACGACTTGAAAAGCACGGGCGAGTGGGAAAAAACAGGAAGAAAACACCAAGCATGCTTGCCAAAATATCTCCGCGATGAATCTATGATGGAAAAAATGCTCCAATTCGTCAATAAGATGTACAAAAAGCTAAAGGAAAATTACCTCTCAATTTCGTAAAGATAAGGATTGAAGAATGGTAGCCAATCATAGTCTAATTATAAGGCCGAAAGGTAAGATGAGTGCAAGGATGGATTGTATTCAGCAAACCGTAGGTGGCTCACAACATCAAATCAAGTGTGAGAACAACCACGACTAGCGGATACGCATTGACAGGATAATTCCTCGTCAACGGGAAGTGGCTGAACAGCTTGAAAGCCAACGAAACAGCAAATGAGCTATGTTGAACATCGATAAAACCTAACTGAAAGGGTGCTGTTTAATTAGTTAACTCTAAAAATAATAGTGACCGGCTAGAAATATCAATTAGAGCTCAATTCACTATTGATAATTATTTAAATTTACTGATGAAAAAATATATTATTTCTAATTTAAGGTCTTACTCATTAGTTCACCGTTAGAATTCTAATAATTCACTTCAGTGATAAATTTCTTTTTTAATGGAAAATTGCATTCCCAGATAAATATATTGGATAGCTCCGAAAATGGTTTTGAAAAATATGTTGGTTTAGATTCACTGAAGCCCAGCCCTTTTACCGAGAAAAAATTCGTGCTACAGAAAATTTCGTGTTATATTAAGCGTAGGAACTTGAAACTTCACTAACATAAATCAAACAGTAACAAACAATAATTATCTTAAAGCGTCAGGGTTAGAAAAGCATTTATAAGAACCATTGTTGATAATCAGTTATAAAAATTATTTTGGAGCACAGAAGAGGTAAAAAAACTTTTTGCAAATTGGAGTACTACAGATTGTTAGAAATAATAGTGATTGTAAGTAATAGTAGTGAGTACAATAGGTACTCCCCGCAGAGTATACCCTGTCCCAAACGAGATGGCAAGCCTAGAGTCCAAAGAAGCAGCGCGCCGCCCTCTGCGTCTCTGACGTTTTCGTATTTTAGCACGTTTTTTAACTTTCTCACTTCATTTTCTTACATGCTCTATTGCTCTTTTGCGTTCTTTTTCTCTCGAAATGCTTCGTTTTATTCACTCTCGATACATATGTTGTTCTTCACGTGGCAGGGAAAGTTTTTCAAGATATGGATAACAGGTCGAAGCGCATAGAGTCGTCTGAGCCGTTGATTTCACCGTAAACTCTATACAGCCGAGCTGTTTTAACTTGTCTGATGCCACTATTTCCCTTTAAAGTTTGGTTGCAGTCTCTATAGTGTCTCAGACAACTTTAACATCGATCCAGATGCTTCAAGTCGCTGATGATGTCAGAGACGCAGAGGACGGCGCGCTGCTTCTTTGGACTCTAGGCTTGCCATCTCGTTTGGGACAGGGTATAGTAGCCAGGAGGATAGTTGCTGCAGCCGAATAAATGGTAGAGAATACGAAACAGCTGACAGAATATGGCCGGAATCATACTTGCCGCGACCAGTGACAGCGCGAAGATGTATAATAGGCATATCGATTTTTGGTCAATATGGATGGTAAGCATCTCAGACATTGGGACGGGTGGCGCTGGGCAGTGTCGGTTGGGTGGGACCAGACACATTGCCTCTGTCTCGGATTTCCCCCGCCTTCGCACTGACACCACCCCCGCCATACAATCGTACAACCCCCGCCATGCACCAGATATTACTCCCGCGGTGCAACCGGGTATTCCATGTACTGCAGCTTGACCGTTCTCTCGTTTTAATTAATGATCTGCTTATTTGAAGCGCTTATGGGTACTTCTAATCCATATTCAGTCATACTTTATTATTCCTAACAAGTTTCGCCGTTTTTACATGCTGATTAATAGCATTATCTGCTTTCGTTTGTTGAGACTGATAATAACAACGAATTTTATCTGAAAACGTTGAATTGAATTCATAGAGAAAAACGAAATTGCTACTTAGTTGAGAAGTACTCAGTCTTTTCATTTATTATTTATGAATCTTTCCAGACAAAACCCACAAGTTTATTAAAAACAACTAAATTACCAAATAGACAATTATAATTCTATGACGAGATATATTTCCCATCAGTAGATCACCATAATAATTCTATGAGAGATCTATTAGGACTGTATTCTATTAGGGAATCAATATTGCACTGGAATGATTCAATAGAATATAAATCTCCGTAAACTCGCTTCGCTTCTTGAGCAAAAATACCCAAACCAATCAGTTATCAGCAACAATCTACTTACATAAGGCATTCAGCAGAAAAAAAGCAAAAACATGGGCAAAAAGCCTTGTCTCAGCGAAAAACCGGAGGAATTTAAATACCGAAGAAAAATGATTGGAAGCTGTATCTACAGCAGAATGAAAACAGCGACGAACAAGAGGATTAAGCTATCATGAGGCGTGATTGCAGAGTTTGTAGATCCGGTGGACTGGAGGTGCAGCTTCCTTCATTGGACGCCTTATTCGGCTTCATTCGACGTGAAAGCTCATTTCGTAGTGCGCTAAAGTATCAAAAATTATTCAGCGTCATCATTTTCCGTTTACGAAGCAACTCACATATATTCTACAGTCTTGGTAGAGCCTACCTTATCTGGGATCCATTTGTTTTCAAAATTTTCGTTGTTTTGTTGTCTGAAACTAGCGTAATAGTGGAAAAAAATCGAGCAGTTATCATGCCACTAACACTGATAGAAAATTTTGTGAGCGCATGAAATCGAATGAAGGAAACTTACAGAGCTCTTTGGACCGCGTTCAGCAGGTGCTTCCTCAGGCATTCCTTCCAGCTGAAAGGGCTCAAAGCGTGGCGTGGCGATCTTCGCCCGTCCTCCCAAGCGAACAAAATCCTTATACTTAAAGCAGTTATGTCCCGATGTGTGTGTGTGTGTGTGCATGTGTCCCGGATATCTTAGGAATGGCCGATCAAAACTTGTATGAAATGGTACCAACATTTAGGTGGGTGAGACATTTATCGATTACCAAAAAAATCAGCCCGAGTCACCTCTTACGTGCCTCAGGGCAAAGCCGAGTTTGTCCGTGGAGCGCACTTTTGGCCGTGGGTCATGATAACTTCTGCGAGTCGTCCTAGCGATGCAAAAATGCAGGGCGTCATAAAAGGTGTGCAGGACCCCAGTGAGAGTGTGTGCAAGACGTCATAGTAAGTGTGCAGGACCCTAATCGGGAGTGTGCAGGACGTCATAGAAAGTGCGCAGGTGATAAGTAGGAATGTGCAGGACCCCAGCGGAAGTGTGCAGGACGTCATAGAAAGTGTGTGCAGGACCCTAACCGGAGTGTGCAGGACGTCATATAAAAGTGCGCAGGTCCTACGTAGGGAATGTGTGCAGGACCCCAGTGGGAGTGTGTGCAGGGCGTCATAGAAAGTGTGCAGGACCTCAGTGGGAGTGTGCAGGGCGTCATAGAAAGTGTGCAGGACCTCAGTCGGAGTGTGCAGAGTGGGCAGGGCGTCATAGAAAGTGTGCAGGACCTCAGTGGGAGTGTGCAGGGCGTCATAGAAAGTGTGCAGGACGCTAATCCCGGAGTGTGCAGGACGTCATAGAAAGTGCGCAGGTCCTAAGTAGAAATGTGCAGGACCCCAGTGGGAGTGTGCAGGACGTCATATAAAGTGTGCAGGACCTCAGTGAGAGTGTGCAGGGCGTCATAGAAAGTGTGGAAGATCCTAATCGGAGTGTGCAGGACATCATAGAAAGTGCGCAGGTCCTACGTAGGAATGTGCAGGACCCCAGCGGAAGTGTGTGCAGGACGTCATATAAAAGTGTGCAGGACCCTAATCGGAGTGTGCAGGACGTCATAGAAAGTGCGCAGGTCCTACGTAGGAATGTGTGCAGGACCCCAGTGGAGTGTGCAGGGGTCATAGAAAGTGTGCAGGACCTCAGTGGGAGTGTGCAGGGCGTCATAGAAAGTGTGAAGGACACTCAGTGGGAGTGTGCAGGCGTCATAGAAAGTGAGCAGGTCCTATGTAGGAATGTGCAGGACCCCAGTGGGAGTGTGCAGAACGTCATAGAAAGTTTGCAGGACCTCAGTGGGAGTGTGCAGGGCGTCATAGAAAGTGTGCAGAACCCTAATCGGGAGTGTGCAGGACGTCATAGAAAGTGCGCAGGTCCTAAGTAGGAATGTGCAGGACCCCAGTGGGAGTGTGCAGGACGTCATAGAAAGTGTGCAGGACCTCAGTGGGAGTGTGCAGGGCGTCATAGAAAGTGTGCAGGACCCTAATCGGAGTGTGCAGGACGTCATAGAAAGTGCGCAGGGCCTAAGTAGGAATGTGTGCAGGACCCCAACGGGAGTGTGCAGCACGTCATAGAAGGTGTGCAGGACCCAAATGGTAGCGTGCAGGGCGTCATAGAAAATGTGAAGAACCCAACGGGAGTGTGCAGGACGTCATAGAGAGTGCGCAGGTCCCCAGTTGGAGTGTGCGGGTCATCGAAAGTTAGCAGGACCGCAGTGGGAGTGTGCAGGACGTCACCAAGAGTGTAGAATTTGAAAAAAGGTTTTTCAATTTTTTAATGCTAAATCTTAACCTTTTATGGAGAAGAAATAGATAGGAAAACATGAATCTTGAGAAGCGTGCGACGCGTTTTGAGATTGACGCAGAACTCCTGCGACATTTTTTTGCCAGTTTTAAGATACAAGCAGCAGCTCCACTTCCGCACCTTCTCTGTTCGCCACTCATTGCAACCGCTCAGTCATTTCGAATCCCTAACTTCCAAAACACAGTTTTATCTATGTTCCAAGTCTGAGCTTATCAAAATCTGCACCACAAAAACATAAACAACCACCTACCAATTTCATTCATTGAGAACAAGGGCATGATGCTGGTCAACTAGGGAAACATCATATAATATGAGAATGCGTTTTTCCTTATCATGATAGAGACGGTAAAGCGAGAACAATCGCTTGTGAACTTCACAAATTGGAAGAAAGGACGGTGGGTAGCGACGTAAGGGAAGGAAGTACAGAAGGGGTTGCGAATTTTGTACCGGTAGCAACCGACGGTTAACCGCTGGCTTCTTATGTTTTGCTTTATGATACCACATTTTGATACCCCCACGGCCTGCTGTAAAGTACGGCACCCTGCTCTGCTCAGGAGAGTCCACACGTACAGCAACTTTCGGGTAGACGGAAGTCAGTCACCACCGTTCTAACAAACTAATCCGTCTCAGGTAGTTGGCTCACGCAAAAGTTTCTGTAAGCGAAAACTTCGCTAGGTCTCGCTAGTATTTATTTATTTATTGAATACGCCACATAAGGCAAGCGTAAGAAACATTGATACTACAAGTACTACAATACAAGTAACTACATAGAATATGAACTGGATAAAAAAGGACAAATTTTTTTCTCCATGTGACCTAGAAACACAATACATAGCTTCTTCCCTACAATGCGTTTGAAACTCCACAAAGCAGAAGGTACTGGTTCCGGTGTAGTATCTAGGTTAAGAGAGACAAAAGTTAATCTGAATAAAAATATCTGAATGAATCAACTATTCTTAACAAATAGCTGACCATAATCGAAATTCTAGGGGCGAAAAAGGAGAGGAACCAGCCATATTTGAGATTATCCTAGAAAAAAGACACGGCTTTGGAATCCGCCTATCAGAATCGAGATTCAGTAAAAAGGATTGGATATAGTAGGGAAACATTTGCAAAAAAAGTGATGACGCAAGTAGAGAAGTTACAAAATGCTAAAATTTTCATATTATGACAGCATGATTTGATGAATCACATCAGCAATCGTTAAGGGAGAAACACTGCCACTTCTTTCATGAGTAATTTTCATGAAATTCGATTCGAGAAAATCATGAGAACTGCAAAATAAGGTAGAATTTCAGCTGGCAGTTGTGTAAAAAATTAACGTCTGAAGACGTGAAATTAGATGTGTGTTCTGCAGTGAACAGCCCCGTGGTTCAACGGGAGTGGTACGGGCATTCCATCATCCCCCGCCTTTGCACCGAGAAATTCACTCCGCCCTGAGTTTACTACCGCGTTTGCACCGGTACCAGGGGTGTGCGTAATTACGGTTTACGATTTACGGTGTTTTTTGGCCTCGTAATTGCGATTTACTGTTTACGACATTTTGGACCGTAAATCGTAATTTTTCGTAAATAAAAGTACACGAAGTGGAAGTAGATTAGGGATAAACCAGACGAAAAAAGGTAACCAGCACGTCAGTGAAGGGAAGAAGCAGTTGAGCATAGCTCAGGAAATCAACTATGATGCAGTGGCGAAGAACTTCCCGTTACGCCAATTAGCCCCAACCAGAAATCTTTTAAGATCTGGAGTCACCAGTAACACTGCATTTTTGGTGTTGGTTTGCCTCATTTGGCATGACCACGCGACGGATATGACGTATTTGTAGGTTTTTTTTATTACATATCTTGAAAGTCTGAAGCGCGGAATCGTTTCTTTTCCCTAATTTGTCTTCGCCCGCCACAAAAGGACACGCAGAAAATTCGTGATTGCGTTTAAACGCTTACTTCGCCTTTCACGAAGTCATTATCTTTGACAGATGTGAGCATTTTGTTGGGCCCTTTCGCTATATTTTTTAGCTATGGGCCAAACCAACACAAAGGCACAAAAGGAAGTGGTATTTTGTGAGTACGTTGCCTTTAATAGTCTACAGCATCGTCAACATAGAGCTACGATTCTGTAAATGATTTTCTTGTGTATAGGAAAAATAACCTGTGCTGGGCTGCCTGATCATATATTATCGGTGAGGGTGTTTCGCTAACAAGTGGGCAGAGTTGTCCAATTCGGCGCCTGAAAATCGCTGAAACGCGGTCATTTTGACTCGTTTTTAACTTTTACAAGCATTTATGTTAGCGTTCTGGCAGACTAATTACGAACATAATGTCGTTCTTGGTCCGCATTTGCAGACTACGGCATGCGACACGTGATAATCACGCTGAGACCTTTTTGTCTCCGCATGATTCACCTTTCTCCCAGCAGGACTATCACGTGTCGCATCTCTGAGAAAACTCGCCTCAAACGAGCCGCGAACCTACCGGAAACCTCGTGCCTGCCGCGAATCTGCCGGACACCTACCGCGAACCTCGAACCTGTCGCGAACTTCTCGGCACCGTGGTGTTCTTTTAGTATTAACTCTCGCCCTGCCGCAAACCTGCCGCGTATCTGTCGTGACCCCATTTAGACTGTGTTCATGATCATGAAGTAACGTGGTTATCACGTGCACAGCCGATACTAAAGGCGCCTCATCTCACTCGACTCCTAATTCGGCATTATGATGCCAGCCCTGGAAGGTGACTTGAAGTCACTCTCCGAAGGCCAGCATATTTTTGATCGCTGAGGGGAAAGGAGATATCCTCACGGCTGGGGAGAGGCGAGTTCTCGCCGGGGTTCGCAGGGAGGTTGGTTCCTCACCGCAGACCACGACAAAGACTACGCCCCTGTAGCGGACCAAAGCGGGGCTCTCCCTGCCGTGGACCGCGACTCTCACGCACCCCGGAGGCCGTACCGAGTATGATCTTGTTGGAACACTTACTCTGAGAATCGCCGCGAAACTTCCGCCATCCTGCCGAGTCGGCGCCTTATACTTGCCGAGTCGTAGCCTGATAAGTTACGACTCGGCAGGTTTGCCGGAGGTTCGCGGCGAGTTTTCTCAGAGATGATGCAACGCCCGTAGTCCGCAATTGCGAACCGGAATTAGGCTCCGAGAACGATAGGTTTTGTGTCCTTGCTATCCAGCAGTTACGCGGACAACTGATTCGGACTTGCTGATTTCTCAATCCCTGGGAACGAGTTATGGAATGGGTGATAAGGGGAAGAGAAATACGGGTAAGACGGGAAGAGAAATACGGTCTGGCTAGGTGACAAATACTGAACGTAACTTAATATGTAGTATGTGAAACGGTGGATAGCAGGTAGTTTCAGGAGTAGAAGGCGCGTTTCTTCGGGGTAAGAAGCAGGCCTTCCATAGCGAAAAAATGTCTAACTGTGGATGGTAATATGAAGCGGTTTTCGGAGGGGCATCGCTTCAACCTGCCCCGGGACCACTGAGATCGCCTAATAACAGGTCCGTCTTTGTACTATTATCATGACGCCTTTTGTGAACATGGCACTGCATGAAGCGTATAGAAAGTCTGCGCTGGACACTTAATTCTGCTAACTTTTTCTTCTATACTTCTAGCTAAATCTGCAGATCAGGAAGGAACAAACTCCTGAAACAACTCTCTATCCTCAATTGAAAGAAAAGGAAAGAAAACACTCAATTTCTTGTTTCACCATAGGAATGACATTTTTAGTGGTTATTGCTATTATTTGCTGGTTACGATTTATGGTTCACGATTTACGATTTACGGTGGTTTCATCGTAATTACGTTTTACGGTTTACGAAATTTGGAATCTCGTTTACGCACACCCCTGACCGGTACCCGCGTTTTCCCCCGCGCTTCACCCGTTCCACTGTCTGAGATTGCGTCGCTCGTCGCTGGTAGTATGATCCCGGCCTATTCATCCGCACGACTCGATACCGAATTTTGACTTGTTTTAAAAACCAGCAACGCTTACGTTGGCCATGGGGCGCGCGGTTTAGCGGTGGCTCACGATATCTACTGGGTTGGTTAGCTGCTTACCAGCCTCTTTCGTTCTAGCGCTGGCCCACTAACCAACCGAGCAGCGCGTAGGTTAGCAAGTTGATGAATCGCTGAAATGGTGCTGGGTTGGTAGATCAGGGGCGGTAACCGTGGGTTAGTTCATTGAAGAATCCGACCCCAGTTGGTTATCATCAATTTTGTTTACGAGAGCCATCCTTCCCGAAGCTCCATACCTACATTCCAGACGATCGGTCGACTATGACAGGGGCTTAAAGCGGATGAGAAGTCCGGTGTTGATTACAAAATTTGGTTCAACAGTTAAAAATTACCGATCTGAAAAATTTCTTTTGCCAAAGTTACCGTAAAAACCCCTTCATGTGGGAGGACGGAACCATTTTCGACATTTTCCGGAAATCGCGCTAACCAAGGGGTGAGGTCTCAGACCATGATCTGTTTGACACTGATTCCAGGTCTTCGATTATGGTTCGAAACTGAGGCGGAACATTTTTTTTTTCAAATTTTGTCAGTACTGTTGGAAGTCAGTGGTCACGATGGGAGGTTTGCGAATATTCTTCGTAAATCTAAAGTTTCCATTGCTACAATAATGTCCATGTTCGGGGTCTATTGCTGCAATAATGTTGGGAAAAAACTGCTTTAGACGAGAGCAATATATAGAGCTTAGATGGCTCTAAAACTTGGACGTGCTATGCTCGCCTTGTTTCTTCTTCTTCTTCTTTGCAGCCACGTCGAGGGTACTGTCATAGGTTGAGGAACTGGGCGACCACTAATGGATTCGTCCATAGGTCCATTGTGGTCAGCGTGGTTGGTCTCTCCGGGACAATCAAACAAATGTGCCGTATCGTGGCCGTGGCATCCACAGTCTGGGCAAACGTCCGATTTGGTGCTGTCAATCTTGCTAACATATGCCATAAGCATAGTAGAGTGACCACAGCGCAGCGATGCCAGGGTGCATCTGGCCCTACTTCCGAGTTGAGACTCGGATGTGCAGACTCGGGGCGGTACCACTCCCAAGATGGGATTTACCGCCACCTTTCCAGATGGCACCGTACGAACTGTGTGTGCTCCTCGCGCAACAGACGGAGTCGTTCTTGCTGTGAATCGTGCCATCTTTGCAGATTGACTTTGCTTGGAGCATCGGCGAATGGCTTTCTGATCTTTCTTTCTCTGACGGGGTTTAGCACTCTCCAAGAGGGGTGATTTGGTTGTTTGACAATGTTGATGAAAAATCGTTGGGCCTGGAGCTCGCAGTGCTCTTTTACTGGTAATAATTGTGTCTCCACATGCAAATGCTCGACTGGGGAACTTCTTGCACATCCGGTAGCTATACGAAGGCATTCTGTATACGCTGCATCTTGGTCCAAGAGGATTCCGAAACTAGATGCTGCCAAACTGGTGCGCCGTATTCTAGTGCAGGCTGGAGAATCGCTTTATACGTCATAATAATGGTTTCTTTGCTACTGCCCCATGATGTACCGCCCAGGGCTCTGAGCACATTAAGCTTCGCTTTGACGACGGCCTGCTTCTGCTCGGTGTTCTTATGAAACTTGAGCGATGGATCGAGCACCAGACCGAGCAGTTTGGGAAAGCGAGCAGCAGGTAATCGATCTCCGTCCCACTCGACATGCGGGTGAGCGCTGTGCTCCGAAGGATCCGTTGTGAGTACGGATACCGACGATTTGGATGCAGAGATCTTTAGCATTTTGCGGTCGAAAAAGCTTTTCAGTGTGACCAGGTACTCATTGGTTTTGGAGGCGGCCACATGTATATCCCGATCCCGACACATTATTGTCATATCTTCGGCATAGGCGACAACCTTGATATCCTGGGGGGGAGCGGGCATGTCTTCGAGATACAGACTGAAGAGGGCAGGCGATAAAACGCCGCCCTGCGGAACTCCAGCTGGAATAGGAATACTATTGGAGACATGGTTCTGGAACATAACTCTGGCTCGTCTGCCCTTGATGAATGCCGATATCCAGCGTTTCCCACGGCGGTATTGATGATTCGAGTAAGTTGCTTGACAGAACTCCATGGTTTACTGTGTCGAATGCCTTGGTGAGATCTAAGGCAACAGACACAGTTCTCTGTAGCTTCTGGGCATTGAACCCATCGATGGCAAAGCTTGTAATTTTCAGCAGAGCTGTCGTGGTGGAATGCAGCTTTCTGAATCCATGCTGAATCACTTGCTTCTCATTGTGCTCTGCCAAGTCCTTTACGATCAGTTTTTCGGCTACCTTCGCGAACGTGGACAGCAAGCTAATAGGTCTGTATCCCTTGACTGAATCCTGAGGTTTCCCCAGCTTGGGCAGCGGCACAACGTTAGCTGTCTTCCAGTTCTGTGGGATGGTGCACGATCTGAACGAGGTATTGATCAAATCAGTGAGAAGCGGAAGGATTTCATTCGGTATCTTCTTCAAGACAGCAGGACATATCCCGCCTGGACCGACCGCTTTTGAATTCCGCATATCCTTTATAACTTTCTCAACTTGCGTCGTAGTGAACGCTTCGGCCGTGCTCATAAGCGGGAGGCGGCACAGCTCTCGTACAGTCACTCTATTCTGTGGACCACGCTTTGCACTGGTGATGAAAAAACTTCTCTCGCCTTGCTGTTTTTCCGCGGTGGCTGTTAATGAAGTGGGCGGGGCGGACGGGTCAGGGCCTCTCTACACACAGAGAGGGAGCTGTCCTGTTTTTGCAGTTCGACACGTCACGCTACTCAACGCAAGTGAAGTGGTCCCGAGTGGAATTTGAGCCGCAAAAGGCAAAAAACTCCTCGCTCAGTGTGTAGAGAGCCCCTGTCCCGAGGCGGACATGGCACATCCAGTATTTAGGACCGTTTAGGGCTATTTGTCGCTCTTTTCAGCCTTTTTTTGACTTTTTTGTCGCCAGGAGCCCCGGATATTCCGATGTCTGGAAAAATCTCGAAGATCGTTTTTATCTTTGACTTTGTCTTCAAACGTCCAGGCGTCGTGGGTGTGATTCGGTGAAATGGCACAGTTTGAATGTGTAGAAAAACCTAGTCATCACAGACATGTACACTTTATTTCATAGCGTAATTCACGTTCACAGTTGTAGATAACCGTTCTTGCAACACACAGATAGCGGTTTGCCGTGACTTAATCTGTGAATTTTCTTCTGAAAAATTTAATCTCGGTGTTGCGATAAATTGCCTGTATCTACTGTAGACATGGATATTGCGGTTTCGTAACAGCTCTTCCCCAACCCCTATCACTTCCTGTAGACAAGAAGTAGTTCATGATCATTGCAAATGGAGGTTATGCGTGTGCGTGCCTAATATAACAGTTTTCCTTCTGTCGGCACGGGTCGCACTAAATCTTTTGGTTACTTGTCGGCGTAATTCGCATTGGCGCAGACTTGGTGCACGTATGTTACGCGATGTGTGCACCGAGTTTCCGCCAATGCAGGCTACACCGGCAAGAGGGAACCAAAGGTGTTAGTGGAATTCATGGAGATTGACTGTGTTGCCTCTTCAGATTGTTTACAACTATATTATTTCGCCTTGGAGTTTCCCAATCAATGCGAGCTTCTCGTTCAAATTGCTCTTTTTACCCTATCGTGCTTGTTCCAGGTTGCCGGGAAGTTCGGTCTCGGTTTGATTATTGGTTGAAACGACGTTGTTTTGTGCTGTGACATCGCTCCCGTTGTTGCTGAGGAGGGCAATGCGCTAACCATCGCTCACTCCTCGTTCAGCTATCTCCTATTATTGATGTCATCGTATTTTCGTGGCAGGTCTAAAGTATTTCTTTGCTTATTCTTCCACATCTATAGTTGTTCATTTACTTTAGCTGCTTTCTTTAGCGGCATCGAAGGCCTTGTACCAGTGGAATTTCGAATTCTGTTGATTCTGGTTTTAGTGCAAAAAATGATGAATGACATTGTCCGTGTTGCTAATGACTTTAATTTTTTTCACCCTCCCCCCCGCCATCAATGGTTCCACTTAAGCAATGCACGTCCCGAAGGCTTTCGCTCCTTGTTTTGTTGTTTTTCTTAGACATGACTACCGGATTGTGGTATACCTTAGGTTTTTTGTTTATTTGAATAATAGATTAGGCGTTTAGAATGTAAGCCATCTAGGTACCTTTGATCTGATGCACTGTTGTTACACTGTTCCCTGTTATAAACCATAGATTTTGTTCGATAAATATTGTTATATCAGTTTTTGAGTGCGTGCAGTGAAATAGTGCAGCGTGTGGAGTACTCGCTAGTCATATACCTGCAGATCTCTCTGACCATATGACTGCCTCTATGGACTGCTGTATAAATAACTACTATGTATCACTCTGCGTTGCCAAAATTCCGATATTGAACCAGCATCTTCACAGGTACTATGATGAACATTTTCTTGTCTTGTGTGACATTACTGTGCATATCGGAGTGAAATACCGGTCCACAGTCGCGGTCAACCGCCGTTGCAGCACGGTGCTCAAGGTGGTCGCTTTGGGACGAAAATTAGTCGTACCGGGGCCACATGGTCTCAGCACGATTATCTTCGAGTTGTGCACCCCAGCAGCAGTTGCTTCCAACTGGGAACTGGAAATTCGCCCAGATATCAAAAATTAACTGTTCTTTTACGAAAACATGCTTCCTAAACTTTCCCTCTACACAGCCGACTGCGAGCCTGTGAACTAATATACTATTTGCACATTTTAGGCTGCTCCATGGAAGATGGTCGTGAGGTGACCGAGCCACAAAAAAACGGTGGAAATGGGAAGGAGCAATGGGCTGTGATAAGCGTTCGCACAAGCTACGCACAGGAGAATAAGACTCAACCGTGAGAGAGAGAGAGAGAATGGGCTGTCACAAGCCTTTGTGACAGCCTTCGTGACCGCCAATCACAGACTTTCGCTCCTTTCCGTCCCCTGCCCCCTCCCTTCTTGCGGTTTGGTCACCTAATGACATCCAGCCCTTCTCTACGATTGAATTCTTTTTGGTGACCTTAAATGATAATTATTCCAAAAACCTGTCTTGATGGGAGGTTATTGCTGACCCCATTATCCTTGACTGTTACAAACCCAAATGGCAGCAGCGAATGACGTATTGGAGCGTATCCCACTAACGACCGTTGCTGTCATGACGACCGCTTAAAGGCAGTGGTCACGATGAAAAACGTTATCGAAAAAACTACAAAAATCCGCTTAGATCAAAAACAGCTGAAAAACTATGAAGGTAGCGCGGTGAAAAACGGTCTACAATTAGAGTTTCTAGGGCCCAAAGAAGCTAGTTCGTGCACACGTGCACAGCGATGACGAAACAGATCGCAGTCTCATGCCGAGCAGTCAAACATCATCGACGTTCAGAGGACGAAATAAATGCAAATTTAACTAATAAAAACAGTTGAATAATGAAAGCATTACTTCAGTCAATGTTTTTGACTAGATGTGTACATAAATTCGAAGGTTCATTGATTGACATTCAATTTCAAGCTAGCTGATGTTCTTGATATAAGAGGTCATCGATGCCGATGATGTGGAGAGGGCTCGTCCACCATCAAAAGACAAGAAAGTTCAGGTTTCAAATTTGGCCCAAAAAAGTGGTTTTTTCGCGATTTTTTCTTATGGGTCCTACTACTCGAGACCCAGGAAAGGATTTGGAGAGAAAAAGACGACAAGCATATTTGATCGCGACCACTGCCTTTAACTCGGGACTGAATCGAGATTGATTCTAAAGTTTGCGATCATCAGGTGTTGGAACGTTTGAATGGCTTAGTACGCTGTTCCCCCTCCTATTTTCTGAAGGCGTGTAAAAGCCTACTTGAACTGCTATTAGTCAGCATTTTGTAGCAACTCGTATCCAGATGGCATACACTGCTATACAACTAGAGCTTTCTCATAAATTGCATAATGATGCTGCATTTTAGCACACGAGGGCCACTATTCTGTAACTCTGGTTCTGTATATAGGGAATTCATGGAGTCTTTGACCACAAGCAAGTTTCGCCAGCCTGAATCGCCGGTCATTGTCGAGTGATATCTAGCAGACTTTCCAGATTTCTAAGCTATTTCCATCCATCGTTTGCTGCTTTGCAGGAATCTCGCCTCAAGGATAGACCCGTCATCAACATTGGAGAGTATACCATCTACTGTGACAACGCTGAAGAGAGGAGGCTGGCAGGATGTGCGATAGCTGTACGAAAGGACTTCAAACGTTTCTGGCCACGACGTCTTGTGAACATGCCGTTGTCGCGGGGATTGACGCAAACGCAAAGACGCGACTTGATGAGGAATCCGAAGTACTGGATTTGTGTGAACGCAGTGGTCTGATTATTGCATCGACATTCAAGAGGAATCATCGCCGCCATCAGCGTACGTGGCAGGGACCAACGCAGCTACAGGCCATAAAACGGCCAAAGTCTCACCGTCGACTGCGTACCACGCGCTGCGCGACCGCAAGCGCGTCGGAAGCAGACGAGTTTTAACCGCCGCGCGACGAGTTCCGGCCGCCGCGCGAGTTCGCCGCCGCGTGACGAGTTCCGGCCGCCGCGCGACGAGTTCCGGCCGCCGCGCGACGTTTAGGCCTCCGCGCGGTGGCCGAAACTCGTCGCGCGGCGGCCAAAACTCGTCTGCTTCCGACGCGCGTGCGGTCGCGCAGCGCGTGGTACGCAGTCGACGGGGAGACTTTGGCCGTTTTATGACCTGTATCTCCAAGAGAGCAGGGAAAGCGGGAGATGGCAACTCTGTAATTACAGCTTGATTAGGAGTATTCCAGTGGCGGCTATCCGTAAATCTAGAGCTGTGTGGGATGTCGCATTTGATTCAGTTCATCGTTCAGTTCTGTTGAAACTTGGAAGCAATATCTACTCACAACAAAGTATGTCATCAAAGCGTTCTGTGAGGCTTGAGAGCGTGAGCTAGCCCTCGATTCTACTCGAATAGTTTGTATTAAGCGCCGTAAAGTGCTGGCGCAGTGTATTTTACCATTTTTGAGTGGAAGGTTACGGTCAATCTTTGTAGGCAAGCCAGACAAGGCGAGGGTTTAAGCGCATCAGTCCTGAAAGACGCTCTTGGGCAGACAAGACGTGGCTGTATTTCGAGAGCCAGCATGTAGTCCTAACCAAAACTTCAAGAAATACCTTAAAGTTACACTGAGACGTCGAATTTACGCTTTCCATAGCCAGGTTTAGGCTGTGTAAGTGAACAAGCGTGTTGTGCTAGAGGAGTACGACCGAACCAACTTAACAGTCCTTCAAAAACTTCCAAGAAAGGCCCAATAACATCTGCATACGATAATCGAGCATGGCGATGACCATACTCGCTATAAATGTGTTGCTATTCCGTTGGTATTAACAAGAAACCTGTGGATCACCTAAGGTGTCCTATAATTATGAAAAAGTCCGAAAAATGAAAAGTAGTGTTCTAAAAACGGTGAAGGGCTTTTTGAATCTGGAAAGATGACTATAATGGTTATTTTTCATGCTCATCACAATAGTTTTGACGGAAAAGCTCCATCGTTAACTGTGAAAGTGTCAGAGTGAAATTTGAGGGTGTCCTATAATTATGAAACGCTTTGTACGTGGCTCTGGAATGCCCCCAAAAACCATTTTTCGATATTTGGACAATTGCAGTATTGACGAGCATTCAAATCTTCAGCAGTGTCTAATTAGAATTCCACCAGAGACCATTGTTAGGGAGGGATCGCATAAGCTTTTCCACGAATGGAGTTGGGTCATAACAACTAAAGCCATTGATGGTAGGACTTCGGCGCATTTTGGCTACCGTAATCCGGCAATCGCTTCAGGACCCAAAACCCGATTTCGCTCTACATCGGGACCGTTTCGAAGCTTTATTCAGTTCAATTGTGAGCGTTTCCGGTGCCATTGCGTTCTGGAGCGTACTAGGTCATCCATGTAGAGGTTGATCACATCAGAACTTGTCAGCGCAGCGATTTTTTAGAACTTTCAAGCCTAATGTCCTCGAACTCTTGGCGTGATAGCTTAGAAAGGGGCACTCAAACTGAAAATCTTACTTTGTGTTCATTATTGACTTCATAGGCCTCCTGACTCTCCTGATTTTGCAAGATAAGGAAAACCCCAGGTTGGTGAGAACTTAGCGGAGTGTGAAAAACCGCTGTGTACTCATAGCTATTGTTCGTTTCAGAAGTTTATGCGATGATCTACTTCACAAATTTTTCTTGGGTGGAGCCATAAATGGGATCCTCTAAAACCAGAATTCCCACGATTTCTATTTTCGGGGAGAAATTTTCCAAAGGAATTTTTTTAAAGTGCCTGCTCTACTCCTAAGGCGCACGGAAAAATTTCTACAAAATTAACTAGAAGTATTCAAACTACGGAGTGTCGCTCACATGCCCTTGCCAATTTATTCTTCTGCCTCTACTGCCTGATTTCATTCATTCGGCAAGGAAACCCTCGGCTCCGAATTTTGGAAAATCAAGCATTCGCGGGAAAGCAAGGAAATGCTTATTGCTTGCTTATGCTTATTTCATTCTCAAATATCAAAAGTTGCATTCAAATAAATCGAAGAAGCCGCTGTAGTGTTGACTGCGGCTTAAAAAACTTGAATAAAGCGATGTGATTAAATCTTCTCCAAGGAATATTGGAATGGAAAAGCACTTTATCTCAAAACTCTTCCAGCCCAGTTCAGAATGCTGTTCATATTCTCCGAGGAACTTCTCCGAAAACCTGCCCCAGTGGTGATGGAGGGGTTAGAAGAGCTAATCGATATAACGAAAGGTGGTGAAAGAAACAGCCAACCTAAAGGGCGGAGGAAAATCGGGCTCTGGGTCCTGAAGCGATTGCCGGATGACGGTAGCCAAAATACGCCGAAGTCCTACCATCAATGGCTTTACGCAACAACGAACGCGTTTTGTCCAACGGGTTGCTTGATCCGGGGTTCGTGTCCGGATTTTCCAAAGACTAATGCACGTTTTGGAAGGTACAACAGGTGCGAAAATCTGGTGGAAAACGCCCATATTTTTTTTCAGAGTGGGTTTAGGCAGCTGCGAAGATTAAAGTCGGATTCTGCGTTAAAAAAACGGTTCTAGAGCAGTACATTTCATCCGGAATGGCCAGGCTGACTAATATTAGTTCCCTTGTCAGATCGCTTTTTTTCCACATTTTTGATTCGGTTTTTAGGTTTTCTCAGGCACGATAGTGACAAGGAAAAAACCTAGTAGAAGAAGAAAAAAATCATATTGAGGGTTCTGTGTGGGTGCCATCGCAGCAGGGGCCACTTGGCTATCGCACTTGGCCACGCCCATTTTCCGAGCTGCCTTCCGAGCAACACCAACCCGGAGCTCTCCTTGCGCCCAACCTCAGCAGCATCGTGATGCCTGAATTTTAGTATGATGGTTTTGTGCTCTACGCACTACGGACGTGCGACGATTCTTTGAACAAGAGAACTCTTGCGACGTTTCAGGTGTTCTGAAAATGTTTTAAATCTATGCGCTGTTTCCTGCTCATCGAAATACTGTTTTGAAATCAGTTCAAAGAAGAAACACCGTGTGGCTCAAATTCGCAAAAGTCGTGTGTTCGATTGCGTGTGGAACCACAATGGCTAAATTCGCTTGCGCTGCATAGGTTCCTTCTACAAGAATATTGTATTTTGCAAAACGTAGTTGCAGTATGATATGCTGCCGAGATGTCGTACGTTCACGCCGTGGCAGTGTGGAGGAAAGAAGATCACCTCTATGCAAACCGACGTCACCCCCTCCACGAAGAGGGTTTTTGTCATGGGAGAGGTGCTGGCCGGCCGCGTCTGTCCTTCGGATTCTCCTGCTAAGGGCCGGCGTGGAGAGGAATCCTGGACCCGCTCAGAAGTTTCTATGCGCCACGTGCGGCAATGATGTTAACTGGAGACATACCAGCGTCCAGTGCTTCGGATGCCAAAGGTGGGTTCATCTCTCCTGTTCGGGTCTCAGCTCTGTGAGGCATCATAACTCTGCTTTTCGCTGTGTTTTATGCTCTTCACCTACCAACTCTGATTCCTCTTCCTCAAATCGCCTCCTTTCCATTGTACATATCAATCTCAACGGCCTTCGTGCCGAACTTTCTGAGCTCTCTCTCTTCGCACGCACTTACCGTCCAGAAGTGATCATGGTTCAAGAAACCAAGCTCTCTCCATTCCCTACTTATCCTCATCCTAATATCCCGGGCTACACTGCCTTCCATGCTCCAAGGTCAGCTCTTGGCGGAGGAGTTTCAACCTTTGTTTTATCTTCTCTCCCCTCCCACTTCATACCAAACACCTCCACGAATGGTACTCTCGAGTACCTTTCAATCCATCTCCCCCTTAAAACTCCTCTTTCTCTGTTCAACATCTATATTCCCCCTACCACCTCATGCCCCTCCTCCTACAATCCCATTCCTCTTCTCGAACAACTTAACGATTGTTCCCTCTCGTCATCAGTTGTTTTCGACTTTAATACCCACACCTTCTGCTCGTCCCTTGGTTCTGATGCTAGAGGAGAAGAAGTCGAAGAATGGGCTGAGGAGTGCGATCCGGTCATCTTAAACGATGATCAGCCCACTCGTCTCCCTGCCGACGGCCGATCTTCTAGCCCAGACATAACTCTTGTCTCTTCCAACCTTTCCAACGCTTGCTCATGGTCCACCTCAACAACATTGTCTAGTGATCATGTTCCCGTCTTTGTGCACATCGATCTCTCAAATTCTCTTGCTCCTTATTCTGGTGTTCGTCAACGTTCTTATCTCAATTTAGGCCAAGCAGACTGGTGCCTGTTCAGTGAGGTTGCGCTACGCCTAGCGGCTGATTGATTACCCGTGGAATGGCAATGTGCACCAGAAGGAGCATCATTTATCTGATCCAATTCGCAGGGTCATGAAGGCGGCTATCCCTGTTGGCCGAGTTAAGACGTTCTATTCAAACGTCACCAGAGAAAATCTTCAGAAAATCAGGACTAGAGATGCCAGAAGAGCAGTTGACCATCTAGACCCTGTCGTCGCTCAGCTGGATGGTGAGATCAGAAAAGATCTTGACCAGCAAAAGAAAGAACAGTGGGAAAAATTCACAGAACAGTTGAATTTCAAGACGGACAGTGGAGCTACTTGGAAGGTGCTTCGGAAACTATCGGGAAAGAGCTCACCAGCCACCATCTCCACTATTGAGTTCGGTAATAACGTTTTCAAGTCAGGAAAGGAAGCCGCCTACTCTTTCGGTAAAAGTTTTTTGTCACGAGTACAAGGCGAGGTCCGCAAAATAGAGTGACAGTAAGAGAGCTGTGCCGCCTCCCGCTCATGAGCACGGCCGAAGCGTACACTGTGGCGCAAGTAGAGAAGATTATACATGCGGAACTCTAAAGCTTTCGGTCCGGACGGCATTTGTCCTGCTGTACTGAAGAAACTCCCGACTGAGATCCTTCCGCTCATCGTTGATATGATTAACACTTCGTTCAGCTCTTGCACTATTCCGCAAAACTGGAAGACAGCCAACGTCATCCCGTTGCCCGAGCCTGGCAAACCTCAGTCATCAGTAAAGGGATATCGTCCCATTAGCTTGATGTCACCTTTCGCCAAGGTGGCCGAAAAGCTCATTGTCAAGGATCTAGCGGAGCATAACGAGAAGCAGTTGTTTCAACATGGGTTCAGAAGGCTACATTCCACAACTACGGCGTTGCTAGAAATTACCAGCTATGCTATCGACGGGTTCAACTTTAACAAGCCATTGAGAACTGTAGCTGTTGCGTTGGATCTCACCAAGGCATTTGATACGGTTAACCTTGGGGTCCTGTCAGGCAACATACTGGAGTCGTCAATACCATCTTGGCAGAAGCGCTGTATATCGGCCGTTATTAAAGGTCGGCGGGCAAGAGTCATGTTTCAGAACCATGTCTCCAACAGTATTCCTATGGCAGCTGGAGTCCCTCAGGGCGGGGTTCTATCGCCAGCCCTCTTCAGTCTGTACCTCGAAGATATGCCTGAGCCTCCACAGGACATCAAGGGCGTCGCGTATGCTGATGACATAACAATGATGTGTCGAGATCGGGACTTACAGGTGGCCGCCAATAAGACCAGCGAGTACCTGATCACACTGAAGAGCTTTTTCGACCGCAAGATGCTTAGGATCTCTGCAGCCAAGTCGTCAGTGTCCGTTCTCACGACCCACCCATCCGAGCACAGCGCGATGTCATGGGGCATGGAGACCGTTTGCCTGTTGCTGGCTTTCCAAAGCTGCTCGGTCTTGTGCTCGATCCGTCACTCAAGTTTCATAAGAATACTGAGCAGAAGCAGGCAATCGTTAAAGCTAAGCTCAACGTTCTCAGAGCCCTGGGCGGCACTTTGTGGGGTAGCAGCAAGGAGACTATACTCACAACGTATAAGGCAATTCTTCAGCCCGTTCTGGAGTACGCCGCACCGGTTTGGCAGCATCTCGTCTCCGAATCCTCCTGGACAAAGATTCAACGAGTACAAAATGCTGCTCTCCGTATCGCCACCGGATGTGCAAGGAGTTCCCCAATCGAGCACCTGCATGCTGAGACCCGTCTATTACCAGTGAAGGAGCACTGTCAGCTCCAGGCCTAGCAATTCCGCATTAACATTATAAACCAACCAAATCACCCGTCGTGGAGAGTGCTAAACCCCGAAGAAGAGAGAAGTATAAGAAAGCCATTCGCCGATGCTCCAAACAAAGTCAATTTGCAAAGATGGCATGACTCACAGCAAGAACGACTCCGTCTTTTGCGCGAGGAGCACACCAAGTTCTTACGGTGTCATCTTATGAAGGCGGCTATAAATCCTATACTAGGAGATATACCGCCCCCCGTCTGCACCTCAGAGTCTCAACTCGGAAGAAGGGCGATATGCACGCTCGCATCATTACGCTGTGGTCACTCTACAATGCTAATGTCTTATGTCAGCTAGATTGACAGCAGCAAATCTGATGTGTGCCCGCAATGCGGTACCGCCGGCCATGATACCGCGCATCTATTCAACTGTCCGGAGAGACCTATCACGCTGACACCAATGGACCTATGGACGAATCCACTACTGGTCGCCCAGTTCCTCCGCCTATGACAAAACCCTCTATGTGGCTGCAAAGAAGAAGAAGCAGTATAATATTTATTATGGTCTATAGCGAGTGAATATCAATTAGGCTAAGCTCGTGAGCTCAGTCTGTGGACGTATTCATGAAACGGCGGGCGCAGGAAGGGGGCGGTACCTCCCCGTGCCGGCGTATGGCAGCCAGTTTTGTGCCTCCCCAGTCGAGATTTCAATAGTGGCGGCCCCCTCTTCGCCACCTGTCAGAGCTGAGACAGGCATGGGTAGCCACCCGCAGAGACGGAGAGGTGACCGCCGGGTAGGAGATTGCTGTCTGTCAGCTTCGCTGTCAATGAATTCTGGCGGGCACAGCACGCCCGAACTCGATTGTGTGGATGGACGGGCAGAGCGCACGCTACCTGCCAGCAACATATTGATCACGTTCTGAAACACAAGATCGACTTAGCAGGCAGCTGCAATTATCTCCGTCCACCCGCCAGGTGTCTAGGAACACTCCTGTCTGCCCGCCAGGTAACCAGGAGCCTTCCTGTCTACCTGCCGGGTACCCAGGAAGGTGCAACATCGGAAACTCGTCCAACAGCGAGTGGACTTTGAACCTTCCCGGGAGGCTCCCAGTGTTGCATGAATACGGCTACTATTCTCTCACTTTTGGAAAGAAAAAAGGTTGTGGGGTCATGGGAAAGAAGCGCGTGGCCCTACCTATCGATTATCGATGTGAGCGGGCTCAAGTCAACGTGCGGCCTTTTCGCACCCAGCAACCCCAAGTTGCTGATGGAGAAGTATGATCAATGGGCTGAGAATCTGGCATCATCTCATCGACGAAAATCTCGAACATTTCACTAAAACTCTTTATTAGAGAACAATAACCATAACCAGTATTAGTCAACTACTGGAACCTCCTTGCGAAATCAACTCATTTTTTCTTCTGACCTCTCGGAGGAATTGCCTTCGTGTACCGATATCTTCCATCTGGAACTCGTCTCTTTTTCCAGGTAGAGGAGGTCTCGTCGTTGTGGCGGTTGTTCGAGTTTCTGCTCATGCTGTGCCTGAAATGTGACGAATAATGAGAAATCGTTCAGGGTGGCAAGGGAGGGCTATTGATATTTACTTGCTATAGACCATATTAAACATTATACTGCAACTACGTTTTGCATAATGTAATACTTTATTCTATAGCTCGTAAATATCAATTAGGCTCGTTTAAATCACCTCGTGAGGATCGATTTCTGGTAGGATTCGTCGATGAGTTCCCGGTCATAAAAATTTTGGAAAGTCGATGACCCGGGAGACCATGAGGCAACGGCCATAATCTTCGGCAACGGTGCTCCTCGTGTATACGCCTTTGACGTACTAGCCGAGCGCGTGGAATGGGCCGAGTAAGTATCCTCGATTCCTGCGTCTGACAGTACCGTTCTTATCCAGCGCGTCACTGTGGAAGACAACTTTCCTATGCGGGGAGCATAGGATAGCAGTAAGCTCTGCTCTCCTTCCCGAAAATGGTCTGTGGCCCTCAAATAGCTCTTTAGGCCCCCGTCAGATCTCGTCGAAAAACCTGCTGAGTCCGACTGAGTCCGGGGTGGAAAAACCTGCTGAGTCCGACTGAGTCCGGTTGCCCCCAGCGCCAACCACTTCCTCTGCGAAACACGCAATCGATAGTCAGTGGCAGCAGTACGTGGGGCAGAGCGCAGACGACGAGAGTCGAGATGCGGCGGGACTGGGCAGGTCGCAGACGGCCGAAAAAAATGCACCCAAATCACGTGAGAAACACCTATATCGACCGGGTGGGGTGAGGATGATTTCGGTGGGACTCAGTGGGACTCAGTCAGACTCTGTCGGTGCATTGGCCCCGCCCTTGTACGCATGAGAACCATCAGTATCGACCGGGGGGATTGCGGTGGGCATCAGACGGTCGCAGTCGGACTCAGTGGGTTGATTTTTTGCACCCGTTTCCCACGAATTCGGTGCGTATCGACCCGGTGAAGTCGGTAGATCCACCGACTATGACGGGGGCCTTAAGGTTTCGACCGGACAAAGAAGAGAATCTTCCGAGAACGTCTCATGCACTGCGGTCTGTGGGGGGCCGGAGGTACGATTCTTGTTGTGATAATCTACGAAGAACACCCAGCGCTGGGAACTCCTCTGCAAACTCGAGATTGAAAAGGAGGCTATTTCTGACACACGTTTTGTTGAGCAGAGGGCAAGCAGCATCGTTACCTTTAACGTCAATTCCTTAAGTGCAAGGGCTGAATTCGGGCCCAAACTTTGCAGGTGAGTTAGAATCACATCGACGTCCCATGTCGAGGTGTACTTTGCCCTAGGCGGTCTAACCCGGAAAATACCTTTCATGAACCTGCCTATTAAGGAATTCTCACCCAAGGAGGTTCCACATAACAAATCAGAAACAGTAGTAATGGCGGCCTTTTCAAGGCTGATGCATACTGTCGTCGAGTGTTAGGAGCCCAACTGGCCATGAGCGTGTCGACTGTATGCCTATCGCATACGCTCGCTGACCAGGATGAGGCGAGATTTTCCATGCTAACATCTCGAAATTTTTTCTGTTGCAGCAGCGGATGTGCCCTCCCTCGGGATCGGACAGAAGCACCTGATTGTCGCTCGAAGTCGAACTGGGGCGTCCTCCGCATGTTTCAGCAGCAGCGGAAACCAGCATTGACTCCGCCATAGAGGAGCGATGAGAATTATCGAAGCTCGATCGCTTAGCGATTTCCTCATCACCCGTCCCACCAGTGCAAACGGCGGAAAAGGGTATCCGTAGGTCCTCCACCAGCTCTGCGCGAAAGCGTCTATCTTGCTGCAACCTGGATCAGGATTTGGTGAGAAATATAAAGCTGGCTTGTAATTTTAACCTCGAAGCGAACAAGTCCACCTCCGGTTCCCCAAAATGTAGGAAAATTTTTCTAGCTACTATGGGGTTAAGCGACCACTCCGCAACCTCTTATCGAATCGCCTTGACTCACAGTCCGCCTCAAAATTTAGTATGCCGGGTCTATGAGTAGTCAGCAGGCTTATTCCCCTTTCCGTGCACCAAGAGTATTTCTTTGGCTAGGCCAGACAGAGTTTCATTTGCCGTGCCACCATACCGTCTCAGATACGCTATAGCGGTGGTGTTGTCTAACTCTAGCAAGACATTGATATTTTTCCACTTGGCGCCGAAGGATTTCAACCCGAAAAAGGTAGCTTGCAATTCTAAAATATTGATGTGACTATTAACTTCCTCTTCTGGCCAACGCCCTCCAGTTCCCTTACCACAACATACTGCACCCCAACCTTGTTTCGATGCATCCGTACTGAGAGAGATATCGGGTGAAATGTTGAGAAATGGGAATTGTTTATGATCACCAAGAGATTCGCGGAACCAAACTAGGTCGCCAATCAATTTATCGTCCAGCTGGACTATGCTATTAAATGAGAGCAAGTCATGAGGGTCTGTCACGGCGGCAAGTACCCTCTGAATGCGCCGCGCCATGAAGCTTGACAGCGGCGATGCTATAGAGGCAAAATTGACACGACCAAGGAAGGCTGAAATCTGTCTGGCTGACACCTTAGTGCTTATAAGAAAAACGGCCTCCGATCTAATTCGGGCAATTTTATTCTCGGGACTGACGTAGTTGCCTCCCACAGTATCAATTGTCATGCCCAAAAATTCGATCTTTTGAGAGGGCAACAGGGCTAATTTAATGGAATTTATGCGCAGACCTAACCCTCGGAATGCTCGGATAGCGTAAGCAACGTGCTCTTGACATGCAGGAATGGTGTCTGCGAAAAAGGCCCAATCATCTAATTGTAAGTATTCTTCACTTCCGCACTGCCGTTCAGTCCGCAAAGTGCGCTTGATTGCGAAATCGTGCTGCGGGGCGGTTGCGAGTATCCTCAGACAGGGATGTGGGATCATCCGGGCGGTGGGATCACCCGGGCACCAAAGGCCAAAAGCGCCCGGGTGATCCCACATCCTTGTCTGAGGATGTTCGCAACCGCGCCGCGGCAGGATTTCGCAATCAGGGTGCACTTTGCGGACTGAACGGCAGTGCGGAGGTGAACTGTATTTCATGACTCGCAAGCCCCGCCCTCTGAAATGAGCTGTTACCACCCTCATTAACTTTGTGTAAACGTAAGGTGCCGTCGCTAGCCCAAAGGGTCCGACTTCGGTGAACTGGATGATGAAGACCTCTCCCTGCGTTTCGGCGGAGGCGAGCCACTCGAGTCTCGCACGATTTTGAATTTAACAGGATATTGATGCAGACAAATCGATAACTATCGAGCCATCGGCGCCTAAGTACAACAAGTATTGTTAGTACAAGTGAAAGGCAAATGACTGATGAGAGAAGGATGTTAGTCCCTCTATAACATTAAAATGGTATGCTGGCTACCCTATAGGGCGAACGTTGGGGGTTTACCCCGCAATCGATGATTTCACTGTCTTGATTGCGAGTTAGAACCGCAACGTTGAAATACAGCGAGGAGTCCATGGCTGGTGCTTGCGAACCGGCGTAGAATGGATCCCCCGGAAAGAAAGACCAGTGAGCATGCGCTGACAAAAGAAACTGGGGTTGCTGGGTGCGAAAAGGCCGCACATCGATGTGGGCCCGCCCACATCGATAGTCGATAGGTAGGAGCGCGCTTCTTTCCCGTGACCCCACAACCTTTTTTCCCAAAAGTGAGAGACCAGACTGAGCTCACGAGCGAATCCTAATTGATATTTACTCGCTATAGAATATAATCGAGATGTTCGGGGCACGCTGCAAAAATAATGCTCAAAAGCGGCATTTTTGAGCAGTAATTACCGCCATGCTACCCCGAGACTTAAATGTGGTCTACTCGCCTCGCCCATGTCCCCGGTGACTGTAAAGAAGTGGGCGAGACGGGCATACCACATTCAAGTTTTGGACCCGGATGGGGCTATTAATTACTCATTCTTACCGTTCTTCCGACATGAACCTCGAATTTTCCAGCTCCACTGCAAGCTCGAAGATTTCTTTCATCGTGGACACTGCCTTTGAGGCGGCCCGGTAAATTAGCTTCGAACTACTCTCTGATTTGTCGATCTGTCGTGTAAAAGTGTGTACACTGTAAACCTGTTACTGCGGTCAAATTGTGCCGCTGCTTGCAGGCGTATAGAGTATTCCTCGTGGCTTCCCTACTCATGGAGCAGGTGTCTATGAGTCCCTCATTTTAATATCGAGCTGACGACTAAGTGCCATTTTTTATTCATGAATGTTGTTTCTAGTGTCCATGGCTGAGTCTGTTTTAACATGAAGATTCATGTATAATAGTAAGGAGGGCGGGGCGAGGAGGATTCGCTGGCAGCCGGCCAGACTGCGATCGATGCGTTTCAGTGTCCTTAGTAAGCTGCTAACTGCTTTCGTTTTGTCGCCCTGAATCGGATTTTGTTGCCTTCGCATGCTTTTTTTGGGTGCCCAAATATTGTTTATGGCTGATTTCTTGTCGGCAGGATTTCTTCAGCTTCTTCTACGTCAATGTCCTGGACAAGCTAAAATTCTTCTGGAAACACTACCCAATTTTTTCATATTTTTGTAAGATTTGTATTATCGAGTTTATTTCTACTCATACAGAAGCGCACAATAGTCTTCGTACGTAATGGTTTCGAAATAAAAAGCTGTTCTTGAACGTATCTCAGTTCAAGCTTATTGAACCGAAACTCACAGGCGGAAATTCCAAATCTACTGTGGGGATATCCGCGCAAAATAAGCAAGTGTTACTTCTAGCCGTCAAAGTTTATATAAGGCTTGTTGTGAAATCCGGCGCCGTAGTTTTCTTACCTTACAATAAAAAAGATATTAGAGCGATAGAGAGAGAGTTTAAAATAGTTCTACTCCCAGTTTCCGCATACGAAATGGTGGTTTCGTGAATTTCAGAGTACCAAACTCGATCATTAGAAATAGATATTTTGGACTACGTGCTATACTTTGACATAGAATAATTTCGAATCATCCTATTAATAATTTTTTTCTCTCGAATGATAGAATTGTTCGAGCTGTCTTTAATTCGCGGACAACGAGGAAGAGGTAAGATTCTCATAAGTCAAGTCAGGGCTGAATTCTTTGGCTCCATGACATTGCTCACCTGCGTGCGTACGCGTCACGGCCCGATGAGTGTCGCGCGCGCGGCGAACGCTGGAAATGTCGCCTTCGTGTGGGAGAGTCATCTGCACCATATACGGCAAAACAGTTATCGTTAGCTGCATAAAACGAACACAGCAACTCAAATAGTGCCTCAAAACATGCTCCTTTACTTGATTACACTTGAATGCTGCGATGTCGCGCCGCCGCCCTTCCCGCCGCGCGCGACGCTCACCGACCGCGACGCAGAACGCACGGGGGAGCAATGACCGCTCCCGAATTCTTTGCATTCACAAAATCGCAATTATTTATCCGAGAAAATAGTGGACTATAATTAAAAGTCACCTATTTTCTCGAATAATTGATAATTATGGTCATATGAATGCAAAGAATTCTACCTGACTTGACTTATAGTAAGCTTACCTCTTCCTTGTGTTCTGCGAATTAAAGACAGCTCGAACCATCCTGTCATTCGAGAGAAATAAAATTATTCATAGGGTGATTCAGAAATTATTCCATGTCAATGTACTTAGACTACCTATGCTGAAGTCCCTCGACCTTTGCATGCTTCCCAAACTCATGAATAATGCGAGCATGTACATATTTGCGGCCTGTTTTAAATTAGTGGAGGCAGAAGTGGCCGAAATAATTTTAAGTCAACCGAAAACTAAAACTAGGGTGAGATTGTTCTTCCACACAGCCGGATGTGCCTTCAGGGAAGTTAGCAAAGAACTCCTCTGGTTTTCTGCTTCTTGTGAAATTCAAGCTTTAAATACTAGAAAATATTCTCCGCTATGAAACTTCCAAGTTTTTTTTTGGAATGGGCCATCTGAATTCACAAGAATCCGCTTCTGATGTGTATCTCGCCTCGACGTGAATTAATGGAGGTGAAGTTCGTAGACCAGTTGAGCATTGCCAATGCCAATAAAGTGCTTGTCTTGTAAAGACGGTGGCATAAAATTTGAAAGAAGAAATAAATTTTTAAAAATTGGCATTTTCTGTCTAATCTTTTCACGGTTTTGTCTTTTTAAGACCACTTGCTCTCTCGGGGTGGCATATAGTCGTTTCTGAAGGTGACGATAGCCAATTAGTTTTTTTTTGGACTTTTTATTCTCATGATTTGAGGAAACAGGGCAAATCTGTCATAATATCGCGAAATCGTTAGTATTTTCCATATAAAAACTAGCATTTTTATTCCAACTTCGAGTAATTGTATATGGTACAAATGGCTTATGATGCCTTGTAATGTCGTAATTCACATCATTTGAGGCGCGAGCGACGTGTCGGCCTCCGTCTGCCCTACGCCCTCTCACTGTCTCTAACCTCCGTTCCGCACCAGCACGCGTAGGAACCATGTGAATTTCGCCGTTATATAGCCTGTACCTTCCGTTTTTTCATGGGGAAAGTACAGCTCTATTCACACGTTTTCTGCCAAATATTTTGTTTGCTGAAGCCCAATTTCATAATTGACTGCAACGTCTTCTTTCAGTTAGTTCAAAGTTTCCAATCGGAGTCTTTAAAATAGCAGTTGATACTTGTATTTGTCTAGTAGGTTTTCGAACAAGTTTTTTTTCAACCATTGTACTCCTCTCCTCTATTGTCTGATTATGTTCGAGCTCATGTTCTGCGCAGTGTGCCCAATTGGGTGGATAGAACTCAATAGCTGGTTTCTTCTTTGAAAAAAGTCTTGTTCGCTGCCGAGTGGGCGACAGCTTAGTCTCGTTTTATTTATGCGTTGTGGTTGAGTCGTTGTTGGCAGTTTACGAGGCGGATTGCCCCGTTTTTGGGCTCGTCCATAGCCAGCCGCCTGCCGAATGACTGCCGTCTACCTTCCTCCTACCCTTGCTGTTTGCAGAGAATGATATCTATGTTTTCATCCAGTTCTAGCCGCCACTATGCACATTTTTTGGACTAGGCAACTGGTATAGGTGTCGAAGGAGAAATATGAAATCTGATCTATTCCGCTACTTAGTAGGCACTGCTTTGCTTGAAGGGTGCTAAGATGAAATCTAAATTTGCTCGAAGGAATGCCTCTTTTTATCTTCGCTAAATTTGAAGCTTAGGGCAGATAGTGCTATGAATTATCCGATTATACATAGAGCCGTAGCAGTTCACATCTAAATATTACTCTACGTTGCTCCAAAACTGAACAACAAACAACAACATTTATGTAGATTAATCGTTAATCGTGAATAAAACTGTAACAATTATAGGTGCTAAAAAGTGAAACGATCCTTCTTTTAAAGGTACTCTGGTATTGATAACAAAATTGTAGTCGCTCAAGAGAAATATCTAAATTAATAAAAAATGGAAGTAGACAAATTTTAAAACAAAAAAGAAGACTAGATGCAAAATACCGTGCGGTACCGATTGCCACAAAGCTATAAAATGCTTTTCATCTTCCATTTGAGTGGTATTATCATTTCATGCCGTTGTGGCAATCGGTACCGCACGGTATCTGGAGTTTACTTAAAGAAGCATTAGGAAAATGAAGAAGAGATTAAAAGTAATTGAACGAAAAAATAAGTCTTCGATTATTTGAAAGAAAATCTCAAAGAAATTGATTACGTCTCTGCGCGTTCTTCTTATGGTTCAAATTTGCTGAATCGTACTGAAGTACTCTCTATTTCAGAGCCAAATTTAGACGGGCCAGTCGCGTGCGTGTGCGCGCGTATGCTGCTTCTTCTCCTCCACTCTATCTCTGTCCCTTTCTTCGCTTCGCACACGCACGCGTAACAATGGAGTAAATTTTGCTCTGAAATAGTGGGTATTTGAATACGAATGATCAAATGGATGAAGTTTTTAAATATTTAGTCGATTCAGAACGCGTGTCGGCACATATTAAAAATGTGCCCCACTGCAGCAAATTTTACTGCAGACATTGAGAAGCCCGCGCGCCCGGCGCGTGCTCCACAATAAATGCGCTGATTGATCGGCACACGTGATGGGCGCGCTGGCTGCTGAGCGGTCCGCAGCGAGATCAGTAGCAGTGGGACGCACTGTAGAGGTAAAGATGATCACGGCCAGCGCTGGTTAAACTCCAATATCACGTTGCTGGAATCACTCATGCACGCGCCTAACCGTCTGCATTGGCGAATACCGAATTGTTTCCAAGGTGAAGTATTGGTTGTCATCTGGAGGAAATCTGCGATGAATTTATTGCAATTTTCCTAATATTCACTTGCTCTCTGATGTTGCTGGCTTTGCAGGTAATGAACATTCTTCCCACATTATCATATGCTTGGTTCCTAGGGAAGTTGCCCGCTTGTCACCTGTTGCCAAAACTGTGTCATTACTCAACAGCGGCCGGAAGAACGCTTCTGAGGGTGAAGGCTATCACCCTCACCCCGGCCGGTTTGCATCTTTGATGCGGCGCGACTTTTTTTGGACTGCGCGACTTTTTCAGTTTCAATTTCCCTTTCTTTTTTAATTAGAGGCAGTCTGTTGGTCATATTTCTTTGCTCATACATTTGTGATTGGTTTCATCTATCAGTTGTCTGTCTCAGATTAACCAATGGTGATAAAATTCACCTCAAATGTTGTGGATCCGCCGGCACTTCTCTATATGGGGGTCGATAAGTACGAGAATGAAGAGTTGATAAAGTATGGTTGGCCGGAAGATGTCTGGTTCCACGTTGACAAGGTTTCGTCTGCCCATGTTTATCTACGGTTACCTAAAGGAATGTCCATCGACACGATACCTCAGGAACTGGTAAGTTTCCACTTTCCAGGATGCCACTAAATTCTGCGTAGTTATTTTCGTGTTTCTCGGTGGACAATCCGCTTTGAAGGTTGAAACAGAATTTGTTTAGGTTGATGACTGCTGCCAACTTGTGAAAGCAAATTCAATCGATGGTAACAAGATGAATGATGTTGGCATCGTATACACAATGTGGGAGAATCTGAAGAAAACTGGCGACATGGCGGTGGGACAGGTGAGTCGAAGTAAGAGGCCTGCCCTTTCTAATTTGGGTTAAATATTTCTAGAGTTGCGGCAAAAAAGAGTTACCTAGGCATGGGCAAGCGAAAGAATGGGATTTTTCCTTTTTGCCCCAATCATCTCAGCATATATAATTTTTCTTTTTCATTTCTTACTGCAGCGTCCAGGAAAGAAAATTTATAATCCTTTCTCTGCGGAAAACAAAACGTCTGCTGCTGAATAAAGTGTTTGTGAAGAAAAACTCGGAGAGAAAACGTATTACTCAAAACAGCATCTCTACAATTGTTGGAAAAGTTGTTGAGGAAAAACCGGTAGACAGAAAATCGAAAACTCAATCTTACGTCATCATTAATTCGAGATCTATCCATGCTTCTTTTCTCAGAAGCTAGTTCCAGAAAAAGACCACATTCTTGCTTAAAGGCAGCATACGCGCAAAAAAAAGTCTTGAAGTTTTTCTTGATTTTGCGCAGGTAGGCCCACCAGGTTGTGATATTTCCGGGAAAGACCACCCAAAACACTCAAATTCCGGAGAAAAACTCGTACGTAAAGCCCGGAGCATTCAGCTGTCTTTTTTTCCATGTCTGTACGGTGTGTCTTGTGTAATACAGAAATGTCGGAAATGTTGGACTTCTGAAAGTGTTTAGCCCCTGTAACTTCTTGGGTTTATTATTTCTTTTGGCCTTCTCATTGTCAATAATTCTCCAAAAATGAGAAGCTTCCAATACGCACGTTTGAACGCGAGGATTACACGAAATGAACAATATGGAAATTTGGATTCCCCGGGCCTGTCGGAGCCTGTTGTGTCGCGTCTGCTCCTTGTGCTAGATGATCGACCGAGAGAAAACGCCTTTACAGACCACGGAGTGGTTTTCGAGAGGCTATAGCATCGTGAACACGCAGCATTGAGGTCTCAAGCTTTGCTAACTATCTTCACTTGGTTTAAACATTGGATTGAGAAGAAAAAACCAAGTGCATTTTCTGCGCTGACGCTGCCTTTAGAGGGACGGCGTTCGATTCCTTCGCAGATTCGGGAAGACAGCTTTCGTGGAGACCTCTGAATCTTCAGTATTTGGCGTCTTCGAGTTTACTGTACGCTTTGAGGCAAACCGTTTTAGCTGCCAAATTTAATAGTGCATTTGAACATTCTGAGGGCTCTGTGATAGCTTATGCAGAAAATATCACCAGAGCATGAATATTGACTGTTTTTTAATTTTTGGGGTTTCGAAACAACGATGTCGGTCGCGAAACTTTCTAAAAATTATGTATAATACTATGGGCTAGTACACACTCAATAGTAATTTTCGTCCTTTATCAAAACTTTTTTCGAAAAATCAATTTTCGCCCTCTTTATCAATTTTTCAAAAGCCTGATAATTGGGAAAATAAATACTATTCAGTAGGGATTTGTCCATAACACTTTACTTCGAACTTTCGCGGCTTAAACCTAATGGATAATGCCGAAAAGATAAGGGTTGCGAACTCACGAAATGCGCAAATATCATTAAACCTGCTTTGTAGAAGATTGCTCACGAACGCTATTATCCACCTCTCATAGTCAGAGGATTCAAATGCTCTGTCAACTTCGGTTCAGATTTTCAGCATGCATTTCGAAAAGCGCCAGTCCTTTTAAAATGGAAGGAAGCATCAAATAGAAAATGATTCGTGCTTTCCAAACAATCAACACTGGAAGTTCAAAAAATTTGGGTGTCGGGAAATTTTTGCCACATTCTATTATCGAATTTCAATGGTTGATGTTGTTTTCATGTTTGATTGCACGCATTTGATCAGAATTATGCAGCTGCAATCGCGTAAAACACCTCGGAGATCCGTGCGTTCCCCTTTGCGGCCTCGTGCCGACTTCTTGTGACGTTGTGTTACATAGGTTCTCAACCAGACTCTATCCTAGCTGCAATCTCTGCCGAAAGATCCTCACTTCAGATCGGCCTCCATGACCACAAGAGGGTGAAGCGATGTGTAGTGGAGAAGCGCATAAATGAAATTGTCAATCGACTCAATAAGACGGAAAAGAAGGAGGACATTGACTATAGGTTGGCATCATAACACTGCTCTTTATTTGTTTCCCAAATGGTTTATCTTCATTCTGTCCTCACACATTTGTACTTTCATCAGCTATGCTCAGGCGATTCTGTTTTTGATTTTCTCTCATCGGCCCGTTTCAGAGAAGAACGCGAGCAACGAGACATGGCGGAGCGACGGAAACTGCGGAAACTCGAACAGGATAAAAAGGTAGTAGGTTGATTCAAAGGTCATGGCACCATGTGAGGATATCGACATTTTAATCGTCTTGTACACAGCACAGTTCTAGATCACGCCAAGCTCTCCGTGACGTATGTAGATGAACGTGGTTTGTTACAGGCGCGAGAGATGAAGGAGGCAGAAGAACGAGAAGCGGCTCGGCGGCAACGTCACTATGAAGATGTGGATTGGGACGCGCCACCGGCGAAGGAGAAGGACGACGGAAATCTATCAGACGATTTTATGTGAACGTGAACCCTGTGATTTCTCGGGCCCTTTGCAGCTGCTCATTATGGGCTTTTACTTCCGGTTCTCTTGATGTTGTTCCGAATATTCCTAAATAAACTTCTCAGTTGTGTTGATGTTTGTGGGAATCAATAAGCCAGTAATAGGGACAATTGACTGGAGATATTAGGCTTTTAAGCGGACTGATTTATGGGCTGCCATGTATGCTTTATTGGAAAGATTGTCATAAATCGCCTTGATGTGTGAGTCTAGCCGCATGCTGCTGGCAGCGGCTCAACGAGCATTTCCGCCAGTTCTCAGCAGAACCGCTGCAAACGTTGACTGAGTCAGTGCAATTATGAGCGCAGACTAATGCATACGCCTCGGGTGTTGCTTTTTAAGCCTTTGCGGGTCAAATATCGTCTTAAGTGGTTTCAACGTTTCCCTCTTGTTACCACGTATGGGTAGCCTTCACAGAAAAAGGCATAAAGGATTCGAACGCAGGGTCAAGCTCACGGTGGTCCGCGAACCAGCGTGGGACCGAGGGGGGTCGTTATTTTTTTGGGAAAACTTTAAATTTTTGGGTGGGGGTCGTTATTTTTTTGACCCATCTAAAATAATGTCTGTATCGCTGAAAAATTGAATCTCGAGGTAAAATTATTTGGAGCCATGATTATTTACCATGGAATAGTAAACATTATCGATGGAACAAGAGCAGTTTCCAAATCAAAAATAGAGTAAATCATCAAGCGTGTACTAGCTCAACATTATCTCGACTACAACAGTCGGAGTAGGCATTTAATTCGGGGTTTTCTAGCTAAATCCGATAGAAGTGAAGACTGTTCTATCGCTTCGGAACTCGTTGGGCCACGACGGCAAACTTTGTGCAGATCTGGTAATGGTAGGCGTAGGTTTCGTACGATGGCATGGCATCCTGTATAGTGCAGTACTTTTGAAGTAAGGCGATTAAGTTCGTAATCGAATCTAGACGTACTGTGATCTGTATCTTCTTCGCGTCGTCTATATATTCGGGCCAACCTCTGGTATTGAACTTGGCGTTTGCAGGTTTATACATTTTGAAGTTTTCGAAACTCGCTATCTCACATTGTATCATCTCCAGCAGTATGTGACGACTCAAAGGATAGGGAAAGCCCTCCTGCTTCCTGTGTTAGCCTCATCTCCTGTGGACATATGCCTTCGAATCTGATTGGCATAGCTGGAACAGAACTCAGTGATGTGGGTGCTAACCAGAGCAACAGATGTCCCTTCGTTATACACTTTACCCAAGGCTCGATGGCTAAGAGCATCGATGTCAAAGGTAATGTAATGTATTCGGTGTCACGATAAGCGTTGCCTTGGTCTCTGATGGAGTGTGACTCCTCATCTCTGTTTTTCTGGCTTTATGTTTCGGGACCCCGAAACTGAGAGCGTTTCATGGCCTCGCGACGTCGGTTTACTAAGGCCCTTAAATGTCTTAGCGTCATACATACCACAGCAGGTCTTCAGAAATTGGGCCTTCAAAAGAGGTATAGTACTGAACGAGAAACACTTTGGTCACACCATCGTATCTTAAGCTTAAGAATTCTTCATTTTCAAAACCTTATTGTCTCTCAATAATCTTTGTGCAACATTCGCCATTTTGCCTCCCTTGTCTCCCATAATGTAGTCGAAATAGCGCCAGCGAGACACATATTATACTATGAGACCTTCTTCTTATTTTAGTTCCTCTGAAAATAATGTCAGCTGGAATAGTGTGTGGCTCACGTGGTGAAGAATTGGAAACGTGGGTCCACGAATCTACACGCAGCAGCCACAGCTCTTGCTTTGATACTTTCAGTTATATCTCCGTTCGCCAAGGCTTGAAGGCTCCCAATCAAAATGGGTAGTTGCGTAGGATCTTTGCTAGCGCTTGCTGCACGCTGGCCGACTAGCGGACCCGATGTACCGCCCCCATTTTGAGGTGCGAAAACTTCAATTGTTCCTGAGCGAGCCGATACGCGTAGTTGTTCTGAGCGGTTACAACGGAATTCAATGTATGTGCTGCGTGTACGCTGAGAAAAAATCTAAAGCAAAACATATTCAGATACCTAATATTTTTTTAATCATGTTGGGTTCGCACCTGCTCTTATATTTCCATGCAGTGTTGTCTCGTCATCTACTATGCGCTGAAGTCTTGCATGAATGCCGTTTATGTGCCCTGTCATCACAGAGGCACCGTCGGCAGACCGGGCCATCACCTTTCTTATGGCAAACGCGAAGGGCTTGTGAGAAAGACCATTCTGCATGTCTGCCCATGAATCCTCCTCAATTAGAAAATTTCTGAATGCGTCGAAGATGTCTTCGGACTTTCGCTTTCTGTTTCTACTAAAGAGAAGTGGGAAGTTACGGGTGTGTAGGAACGTGAGATAAACCTTATCAGAAACACAATACATTTGCCATCGGTGTCGGTAATGCCGTCGGTCAACAGAGGGAAGGGGAGGTTGGGTGCTCTTTCGGAATGAACGACCCACTAAGGAATGCAATGAAATTAGCAATTGTTTGGGCTCGTCCGACCGCTCGGTTGATCACATCAAACAGTTCGGTGTGTTTGAAAAACACTACATCATTCGACCGCTTTAGTGGGATGAAAATTTTTCACGAAAATTCTCTAGTGGGTCGTCTGTTCCGAAAGAGTACCTGAGGTTGTTTCCCATTGAATATTTGAGCAAATCAAACTTCATGTGCAGTGCAAATTCTTGACCATACGCTTGACATGTGGGATCGTAATGCGATTAAGCAGGCGTCGCATCAGACTTCTTTGTCATCACAATAAAGAGAATTGTTCAGCGAACGATAGAGCTTCCTTGGCAGCGATACCACCCACATACGAGGTAGGATCAAAAAGCTGGTATGAAGTCATCGTCCGTGCATTCTGCGGTAAAACATGTGATTGGCACGGTTTTCTGCGTGAACGCCGCCCCACCCTCGTGAAATTTATCCGGAGCTATCAAATTCTCAGCATTGCAAGTTCTATCTCGTCTATCTTTGTAAGGCCCTACAACGTTGTCGCAAGCTTCAGCAATTGAGCTCTCATTGTGTGAATGTCCTCATACTGTTCCCACTTCCTTTTTGCACTCTTTGCATAAGGTCTGCAAATATTTTCTGCATCAGGTCGAAGCTCTTCATCCGTATTCTGGGGCAGACCGTGACCAAAAATTCGGAGTCAGAAGCGAAACTAAAACTGTAGCTGAATCATCTAGAGCATTGCTCTGTTTGGTTCACATAACACCCCAAACCTTTGGGTACTGAGGCCTTCAGAGGAGGAAAATATTCCGAAAAATAACACACGAATGCCATTTCTCGCTCCGAAACTTTAGGAAGATAGCACACAACATCTCCGTCATCACCTTAGCACTTGAAGATTCGAAACAAGTTCAAAATCGTGCAAGCCGAAAGGAAGCGTCTGGAAATGGCGGAATGTCAGTTTCAAAAAAAAGTACCGGAACGAGGGTACCAATCGACTGGAAATGTTCCAAAAATCATTTCTAGATAGGTGAAAAACAACATTTTTCAAAAACTGAACTTCACCTACCCCCTCCGGCCATCGAAAAAATCGGCCCAAAAATCGAAAAAGGGTCGTCTAGGGACATGACCTAGGGAAAGAATGGAAACTGTAGACAGATGTTAGAAAATGTTACCGTCCGGAGATGAGCTCATGAAATCGATTTTGAGCCAAGTTATGGCCGGCCAAATGTGCGGTGGTCCGAAAGCCCCACCGGACCACCGTGGCCAAAAACGGAGGGCGAAGATTTTTCCGGTTTCTGATATGCTTTTCAGCTTTTCATCTGACTGAATTTTTTGAATATCGGCAGCGCATGGAACGCTATTCGTCCACTTTGGAATGGTGAGGTCCCAAAAATTGAAAAAACCTCCGAAATGAAACGAGTCAGTAAAGTTTACCAATTTTTTCACCCTTCCTAGAGGGTCGTTTTTTAGCCGAAAAAATGTCCCTCTCGGGGGGGCGGGGTCGTTATTCAGGACGACACGGACCACCGCTGTGCCTGACCCTGTTCGAACGTCGTCCCTTACGAACCGCTTACCCCTTCTCTGTGGTGTATGAAACCCCTTTAAGGAGTTAATTGAATCATTGAGAGAAGCGATGGTTAGACTGTACTCCCACATTTCATTTTCAAACGTTTTTTTGCATCATGCAATTCTTCACGGTTGTGTCAGCACTACGGCAGGTTCATACCTGACCTCCCCGCTCAGCAAAGAGCACGGACTTTTTGTGGGGGGTTGAGCCGTCGAGCATAATCAAAACTAGGGGTCCTCATGCGCTGCTTAGGAGTATGTTCCTGGCTCTAAACTCTGTCTTTTGTACAGAACACCCGACACCTTCAACATTGCTGGTTCTTACATACCTCTGCATTTCTGAATTGTGTTTTTAACAATCACGCTACCATTAGACACTTTTGGACACATGAACTGAATTTTATTCACAATTCTCCCTGGCGAACGATGATTTTCCGAAAAAAAATCTGATTGGTTCGAAAGGTGTGAACCCGCCTTTCTGCTGTGCTCGTGTCTCTAATTTGGATTTCCCATTCGATTTCCTAATGATGGAATTCCATTGCGATTATAACGTGCTTTACTTTGAATCTGTAATTACTACTGAGAAATAACAATTTTTATGGTCTGCCCTTTCTTACGTTGTCATTGCATCATCTTTGCAGGTTTTTCCCACTTAAAGGCAGCATACACGCTCGCAAGCATAGTCGAGATAACAGCATAGATAGGTCCGCACGGCCCGTACTATGTCGTCAACGACGCTTGAAGCGCTGAAAACTGTCCAGGATGACAATATTTGACAATGTTAGAGCAATCTTACCTTCCACGTCCGTATTTTCACACCCCTTCGAGTAACAGAACGAGAATCGATACTTGTGAAAATGTGTGATAATTGAGAGTGATAGCACTATCAAATGGGAGTGCACGAGAGAAATAGCTCGGTTTACTTGAGTATAACATGTCTGCATACCTATTGACTATCGTCCACTTTCGAGAATGCCGCTCTACGTTGGCTGACCTCTTGAAATGGAGGATTTTATCAGTGCACAAACATGTTATATTGAGGTAAATCGAGTTTTTTTTTCTCTACTGCACTCCCTTTTATAGTGCTATCATTCTGAGTTATCACATGTTTTCTCAAGTATCGATTCTCATTCTGTTACTCGACGGGGTGTGAAAATACGGGCGTGGAAGGCAAGATTGCTCAAATATTGTCATCCTGGACAGTTTTTAGCGCTTCAAACGTCGTTGGCGACATAGTACGGGCCGTGCGGACCTATCTATGCTGTTATCTCGACTATGCTTACGAGCGTGTATGCTGCCTTTAATAAATGAGCTATCAAGACCTCCTCTCCCCCATGCGCTTTTCGCTCTAAAATTCTCCCCCATTCATACATAAGTGCTCAAGGTTTCACACATTGTAAGTTTGTGGTCACGCCGAAACTATACGTAAATTCCGTTGTACTGATCCCATTAAGGTGAGACAGAATTGGGTATACTTAACTATTGGTTTTCGAGAAGACGAATTTCAACTTTTCCTATTCACGAGTTCTAGAGAGTTACTTTTCGTGAAGCCTGTGGCAGACGAGCTAGGTTAGTATGCTTGTACAATTACACGGACCACTGCGAAGCCTGGAAAGGAGCCATTTCTATCAGCCAAAAATGATCTTTCTGTGCGAGTGAAGTCTGCGACTTTGTTCGTTCTCATAAATCGCGGTATACACTTGTGCGCAGAAATGAGTCACAATCAGGTATGTACTTCAGTCAACGTAGAATTAATTGTTCCTTGTATCGGCGTATTTTGGTGCAAACATAGAGATCGCATACCTATGACATAGTTACATAGAGGCGCAGACTGTGGCAAGATTCATTAAGGTGAGGAACGATTCTGTTTCTACTATATGTACTGACCTTATCGAAGCGAAATTCCGGTCCTCAGTTGTGGACAAACGCTATTGCAGCACGCAGCGGAACAGGGGCTGTCTACACACCGAGGGAGGAGTTGTCCCGTTTTTGCAGTTTGAAACATCACGCCACTCAACGCGAACGAAGTGGTCCCGAGTGGAATTAGAGCCGCAAAAGGCGGGACAACTTCTCCCTCGGTGTGTAGAGAGCCCCTGCCCCACACCCAGCCAGAAGATTATCGGGGCCAGGCCTGATCGTCCTAGCACGATCATATTTGTGCTGCGTGTTGCAGCGACGGTTGTCCGTAACTGCGGACCGGAATTTCGTTGCGACAAGGACGGTACTATTGATGCGGTTGCTAATTTCTGACATTATATTAAATAGCTCAAACTCTTTTTCTGACCTCCACCTGACAACATTCAGTTTCGGAATGTTGCTAGTCCTGAAGGTGATTTCTCGGTTTGGAGTAGTCTCCATTTGCTTCACCAACAGCGATTTTTACCCACAATTCCGAGAGTTTCACGTTCTGAACTCCCTGTTTTTCGTCAGATCGTGCAATCATATTAATATAATATCAGCGTCGTTTCCCATGAGCGAATCCATAAAATCGAGCTCTTTCAGTTGATGAAAGTATAGTTTCCTTTTTTTTCAGGAAAATGTGCAAAAAAATCACGCTGTGCGACCGCAACCTCTGTGCCTCACAACATGAGATTTCTTATCCAGATCGTTGAAACTCTGCTGGTTTCTGACGCCTTAGTTTGGTTTTTACCGCCACTTTTGACTGAAATGAAGTTCTACTTGTTACAATTCAAGCATGTTTTGATTGCATAGGCGTTGACTTCATTCTTGAGAGCGCTAGCACAATTTTGAATCGGAGGTCAGTAGTATGTTTGAGCAGCTTTACTCCGGAAATTGAGAGATTTGTGTAGGGCATGACACGGTTGTCACTCGTTTTGATATTTAACTCAGCTATTTTATGCTTTTTATGTAGTTTTTCATAGTGATTTTTGAAGCTGTGAAATGGAGACCTTGTTTTCAACTTGTACACGAATAGTGAAGGTCTCATTCTTCAAAGGAAATGCTTCAAGGTAACCGAGATAATTCTTAGTTCTTGTCGTACGTGTTACGAAAATCTGGAGTTTGCTATGCTCCCTCATCATTCGTATTTTCTCAACGTTGCCACAACACTATTCTTTTTTTTCAGGCCCCGATGCAAACCTGCGTCATCACCATTCATACGGGGTCGGAAATGCCTCCATCCAGTTCTGTGTATGCTCTTGACGTTATTCTCTGTCGCGCTAGCAAAGTGCTCTCCTTCACTTTTCCTTGGGAACGTTTTGATGCTTGATAAGAACTCAGCTTCATTCATCATAGTGAATGCCACCTAGGTGATACGCTATCAGGCCTGGGATTCAAGATAGTCATTAATTCCCCAGAAAACGGATTTCTGATATTCTCGCCAGCCGTGATCTCCGTCACGGATACTTTAATTTAAAGAATGTAATCTGGGGCAGAGTTTCAGTGCAGTCCCCAACTTTTTCTTCGATTGTAAATAAACAGCAAACATTTTTCATGCTAACCTTCTACCGATCATCTTCTGAGTCCGCTCCAATTTGAACCTGGCTGGAATTTATAGAGAGGTGTAGGTTTCATATAAGTTAGTCACAAAAACTTCACAAGCAAACTGCGCATCATCACTGGCTTCGGTTAACAGAGGGTTTTCGCTATTATTCTCCACTTTGTGAACATATATGCGTGTGCAAAAACATTAGGATGGAAGGTACAGTTTTTAATCGTGAACAATCCCTTTAAGCAAGCCCCAGTCAGTATACATATGTCGAGTCGAGTCATCGAGCCTTGGTATCGACTGAAACAGTCGACATCGAGTCATTCGACTTCTCGATTATTCGAAATTATTGAAGGACCAAATTAGTCGAAAGCTCGATAATTCGAAATTCCTGAAAATCGAGTTAGTTGAAAACTCGATTATTCGAAGTTTGGAGAAATCGACTTAGTCGAAAGCTCGATTGATCGAAATTTTGAAAATCGACAGTCAAAGACTTGATTATTCGATAGACCCGGAAAGTCGAATAAATTCGATAGTCGACTGCTCCGAGTCAAAGAAATTCTACGTCAGTTAAACTGTTTCCAAATACAGTTGCAGACCATGTACCTCATTTGCCGCCCGTTGTTATTTGCTCATATGTAGTTCTCGAATGTTCTCGTACGGCTCACGACCATCTTTTTCACTTATTGACGGCATTGATTTACGCCAAAATTCTTCAATCTTCAGGTGTGAGCATACCGATAAACTCATCAGAGATAACAAGACGGTCGCGATAGCCTGAAAATTGATACATGACGGTCAATTATTTCACCTTGCTAGAGAAAAAAGGCATGCAAGAGGCTTGAATGCATTGGGACCAGCGGAACGTTGCAGTGCAACTAAAACTTTTGGTTTTCAAATTTGTTTTTGATGCTTGGCTTTATCCTCCTTTCTCTTAGAAAAAAGGTGGGAGATCCAGAAAACAAACAGCTTGTTTTGTGGCAACAGAAGCACAGCTTCGCAGATACGAAAACTGCACTCCCCGTCGAAGAAATAGGGCAAGAAGACGAAAATGTCCATGAAAGCTAAAAAGACGAAGAAAACGGCTGAAGTCTAGCCGAAGAGACTGAATATGATGACGGAGATTCCACTATGAGTTTGTATGATCTAGAAGGAGACTACGATTCGCCCTGGCTTATTATTGTTAAACTCAGCTCCGGCTTTTTCCATGGTTATCGTCTCCAAAGATGAATTCTGATTGTTCATCCATTAAATGATCTATTTGAACCGTATTTCTCTCCTATAGTGGAATTCGTTTGGTTTTCTGAAGCTTTTGGAATTTGGTCAGTGGATATTGCTAATCGACATTAATACATGAGTATTGGTTCCGGCCGTCTTACTGCGTGAAGATGGTGTTTTTCGTTGTCAGATATACCTTTAATCAATGTCTCGATGCAGTAGAATGTGGTGTGCTAAAAATAGTCGCGATAAGGTGCTTCAGAAACTCAATTGTTGAAGATTGGAAAAATTGAGTGAGTCGAAAACTTGACCATTCGATTATTCGAAAAATCGAGTCATATCGACTACTCGATTATTCGAAATTTTGAGAATTCGACTTAGTCGATAACTCGATTATTCGAAATTTTGAAAATTCGACTTAGTCGATAACTCGATTATTCGAAATTATGAAAAATCGACTTAGTCGAGAACTTGATTATTCGAATTTTCCAAAAATCGAAAACTCGATTATTCGAAAAAAATTTCGAGTCACCGAAGTATACCAACCAGCCTCTCGTACATGCGGTGTCGTTGAACCCAAGCGTGGCCCAGCTCTAGCAAAACCGGGTGACGATGCGACGCTGACTTGTGAAGTTTCTTCGAACAAACCCAGCCTGGACCCACATCTCTTCATGCATTACAGCCCTGCCTACGTACTACATACTCTTCTCGTGGTTAGGTAGATGCACCACACGGAAAGATTACTACTCTGTAGATACTCAAGAACTTGGAGGCATCTCGTTTGATTCCGATGCGAGAAATTCATTGAAATAGTGAAATTTCAGCTTCAATCTGTGTAAATGTAAGCAAATCTACGTCACAATAACTGCAATCAACTATGGAATTTCTAGCCCTAAAGGCAGGCTCCGAACTGAATTTTGTTCGCGAGATTCCTTGTTCAAATCGATGGGCGGACTCTAGTTAGCAACAGAAAGCGTACAGAAGCGACAGAAAAATGGCGTTTCTTGAGGTACGTATTTGAAGGTAGTGTTCACGACGAAAAAGTTGACGTTTTTTGGCAAAAACGTAAGCTTTGGGTTCCTATGAGAAGAGTAAGAACGGATTTGCGAAGAAAAACGGCCGGGAAGTGGGTAAAAATCTTGTGGGCCAGCCAACCCATTGGGTCACCCCGCTCACGTCGTATAACAGTTGTCCTGCGTTCGTTTCCCCAGGGGAACCGGCAGAGATTTCTCGAATATTCTTTATCGCAAAAGGTTCCAACATCTCAGCTTGTACATTGTCCCCACTTATTTTTTACCCATTCACGATCACGTGTCCCATCGGTGGGACACGCGTTAACTACCGCTCCGGACCGCGTGTCCCAGCGGTGGGACACTCTTTTCGAAAATCGATTTTTCTGCCACAAGGACGAATTTCCAAACCTTCTCATGTTCAGTACATTAACCTATCCTAGACCTGACTACAGAAGTCGTGGTCCGTCAGCAGCTCCACTATAGCACAATGTTCAGAATTTTGCGAAAATAGCTTTGGCTCACTTTGGAAAAATCGTAGCAAAAACATTTTTTTCGAGCGCATTACGAGTTATTTTTTCTTTAAATGCCATTTCTTACTTAGCTTTATCAGCAGGATACCTGAGTTGAAATCACGTTTTATTCACCTGGAGCCACTACCATGACTACACCTACCATGACCCCGAAGCATAGATTTTCTTCAATTTAAACTTTTCTACCCACCATAACAAATCCTAAACTATACAAAATTTGAGAACAGGTAATGGATCTCTGAATCGAATTCAAAGAAATTTCTTTGAGTGAATATCCCGGAGCAGTGGTGACAAAATAATATATCCACTTGACCCTGCCATGATTTCGGGCAGTTGTTTTTTTTTGATAGAGGCAGCGATATGAGCGGATATTTTGGTACAAAGTTTACTTCATAAATAGTTTCACTATAAACATGAAAAACGAAAATCTATGTTCGGTGGCGTGCCATTCGAGCTTTCTTGTCCCACCGATGGGACATGGTATAAGGTAACGCAATATTGCACGCGGTCCGAACGTGCAGTCAACCACAATTAGACGTTGTTGTGACTGGGTTGAAAATTTTTCGGTACAGGAAGCAGAGCGACACACCTAAAAATTTAGATGCGGGAAACCATTTTCTCGACGTCATGTTCGATGCGTTGTCTGCAGTCTCCCGAAACACGCAAACAGACATAATTAGTTTTTTCCAGAGATTTCTTCAAACAATTTCCGTTCGGTATTTGAGTGTTTTTGTGGGGACTTTTTCCTATTGGCCCCTACTTAGTGGACTTACCTTCTCAAAAACATCGAAAACCAGAATAGGGCTTTATATCGCGAACGCTGCCTTTAATACCCATACGTATGCTCCACTTGAGGTGTTGACGTATAAAGAAAAGTGTCACCGCCATTCGCGTTTTTGGCCACCGTCGACGCCTTCTTCACGGCGCGCCGTATAGATCACCTCATGGTGACGGCCGTGAGTGCCGTGAAGACGCCGCATGCCGTGCAAATATCCGCATGATTATCACCTCTATGGATACACTAATCTTTGACTTCGAGGCTATTTTCTTTCAAAATAAGGATTTATACCTTATGAATCTTCTTGGCGCTATTCAGCTGGTCCAGCCCGACGTACCCATAGGGATTTTCGGAAAACTCAGAATCTGACCAGTACCTTTGAATCTGGAAAATAATAGATTTTCGCCGCGATTCTGCCTACACCAACCGCCGGCTCGCCTTCTTCCCATGACCCAAGGAAAAGCCCCAGAAGCCAAAATTATCCTTGGTAGAGTCTCCTAGTGAACAACTCTTTATCACCTTCCAGGGGTGGATATCACGAAACGATAACCACGATTTAGCCATGGTTCGAAGCGGATCGATTCGAACACGATAAGCTTAGCCGTGGTTAAAACGTGGTTAGCGTTTCGTGAATTTCCACCCCAGGGCTAGCGTCCAACATTGTCGTAATAATCGATCATGGCTAGAAACTCTCCACTGACTATTACAGACAGCGAAAAAAATGCGACTCCCTCATCGCTAGTTTCCTTCAAATTCCCTGTTTACATCTTTGAAGAATTCACGATTCTCGCGAACGTCACTAAAATGTCGAACTTTTAGCCTAATGGAATGAAAGGGCGTAACAAGGCGCTCTCTAAGAGGCGTCTAACTACAGGTCGGCAGACCAGTTAACATGAGATAGTAATTTGCTCTGATTTTAATTTTTTGGGAATTTAATTTTTTGTTGCGGTGGTTTCGTTGCACTCTCTTTCTTGAATAGCAATTTTTTTCCAAATTGGAAGGGTCGTATTCGAAAATTTTGTTTATTCGGGGTTTTCCTTTCCTTTTAAAACGGCAAGCTACAATATTGGGATGGCTCACTGAGGCAGGGAAATGTAGTCGGAGCGCGGACGTGTGCTCGGATCGTCAGCTCCTCGCTGGCTAACCAGTAATTGTTTTCTTCCTCCCATCACTTTCGCTGCTGTAGGTGTCAATAGAGTCCTTCGAAGGCAGTCCGTCTTCCCTCCTCTTCCGCTCCAACCATCTCCATTCGTCTCCATTGTCCTCTATTTGCCCTTTTTCACATTTTATAAATGAAAACTTTCATTCTATTCGTCTGAGCGATAGACTCTCACCACGAGGTTTCTTCGTCGGCTGCTCACCTTAGCTGGCAACAACATATTTTCCGCATGCATGTCTCGTCGTTTTCTGGCTGCCATTTTGAATATGTATGGTTATGATGTTTTGGCTGAAGCATTCTTACCTACTCATACGAACCGACTCAACATTTACCAGAATGCTTTAATTTTAAATCGCTTTTCTCTTAAAAAAAGGCCGCAGTTCCGTTTGATTCGGCTTGAAAATTGCCTTCCTGGTATGCTTTACACATGGGAAGTATGCATGCACTATCTGTCAATCAGTAGAGTGTCACGCATCAGAAGTGGGAAAAAGCAGACCCCTGAAGCATAAGGGGCTACACAATCCACTCGGCTGAAATGGACTTGCATATTATGTTGACATGCAGAGACTAAAATTTTCATAGAAGTACAATACTTTGAAGAATGCACCTTTCGCTCTGTAAGATGTATGATGATAGTTTTCTACCTCACGGCTATATAAGTTATGAAGAGCAGAGAGGTGGAATTGATGGGAGAGCGCAAAGGTTGTTCATTTGAATTGTCAAGTCATGCATGGGGTGCGTTCAGTGAGTAGTTCAATGCAAAACAAATAATTCTCACCTAGGTCATTCATGTACATAAGGCCGTTCAGAGTACTGGTTTACACACCTCAAACTCAAAGGCTGATCTCACATCGATTCAGCGAAATATGCAGTCTAAATCTGCTCTAACCCGATTTGGCTCTTGCATGCAGACATCTGCCGTTGTCTGCTACAGGGTGTAACCCAAGCTGCGACCGTCATAGGGTGCCACTCCTCTGGCCTCCGGGGCGTAGGTTTCCTGCCTCCTACAAACTATATTTTTCAATATTCAACGCATAGAATTTCCCAAAGTTCCAGAAAAATGAATATATACGTGAGTTGTATAGAAAAGAAGATGATATAAAAAGGAAGAAGTATTGAGTCGTACCACCGCTCCCCAGTTCACTGAATTCTCAATCGTTTGAGTGCACCACAGTCTCTATAAGCCCAGGAGATCTAAGGCGGCTGGAAAAGGAACCGCAGCCCCGATGAATCGAACATTGCGTCATACATAGTACGCTGTAAAAAGGACTGTACCATCTAGTTTTAAGCAAAATTCACTTTGTTCCTCCAAGTGCCTGTGCGGAGTTAAAGGCACAGTACACCCTCAGATATGAATTTTGAGATTCTCATGTAATTGTGTAGAAGACCCCTCCTGTATAACACGTGCCAATCGCGAGATCTCAATTCCTCCAAATAAGCGAGATATAAGCGACCACCACAGGCCCGACCCCTTCGCTCACCACCACAGGCCCGGCCCCCTATCAGATTTTCGAACTCGGTAGCGGCTCGATGGATTGATGAATTCCAACAAGTCGTCGCTCTTCAGTCCGCTGCTGGACTGTCTCCTTATTCTGGCTCGTTCTCGCGCAACGATTGCGAATGAACAGAAATACAGGCCTGAGACAATTCAACCACTAATTTTTCACCCTCAAAAACGAGGCTTATTTGAAGAGCTATAACTTTGTTCAGAGGGGGTCCTGGACGGTTTCAGAGATACCACTGTGAGCAGCGTGTGACTCTCTCCAAGATAAGCATGAAATCTGAAAATTAATTTCTTGGGTGCCCTGTGCCTTTAAGGCGAGAGACGGGGATAGAGTTTTATTGAGAAGAAGCAGCAGGCACGCGCGCGATTGCCCTGATTGTGAGTAAAATTTGCTTTGCCACGATGGATGCATATGTAGGAATGGTCTAGGTCAAGCTGCGCGATCTCCTCTCAGTTCTATTAATCGTGACGCCGCTGACCTGCCGTGAAATGCTTGCCTCAGCGAAAGAGCAGTGCACGCCTGATATTTGACAGGTGCGTGGCGCCACATCAGTTGCGGAAGTTTGGCGTACTCCGTAGTAGTTTTAGGGTCGTGTTCACAGTTATCTGTCAGAGGAAAACTGAACTGAATAAAAAAAGTAATTTATTGAAAGGTCTATTTTCAGAAGTTTCGTTACTAATTTTTCAGATATGTAAGTTGTTTAGGGATCTTTCATAGCCCTAACCGCAAGCGCGCGGGAAGCGCGGTTGACTAGAAAACTTCTCAGCACGCGGCACGAGCGGGACGCGCGCGCCGCCCACCCAGCACCGCCATAGGGGTCGTTTACACTTCCGCCGCCGAGCGGCGCGGCGTAGTGCAATTTTATGATAACGATCGTGCCGCACCTTGTGCTCAATATTACAGAAACGCACTGTGCGGCGCCGCTCTGCGGTGGGAGTATAAGCGACCCCATAGCGGCACCTCCCAAACCGCCGTGGCGGTTCTACCATTTAATCAAGACTCGCTTCCCAATTCAAGCTCGCTCCAACATGAATAATTCCAGGACTATCCCACAGAATTCGCAGATGCTAGCCAGGGCTTTCTGTTCTTGTCACAGTTGAGGCCCAACTTTAACTCGCTCCGCCCTGGTGGTGCCGCCGTAGATTTCATGGTTGTTTCCCACGCGTGCCGCGAGAAAAGTTTCATAGTCCACCACTCATCTCACGCGTCACGCTCGTGCCGCGCTCACGGGGAAGACTATAAAAGAAGCCTTGCAGCACCGCAAACCTGCCGGGAAATTGTCGTTAGGTGGTGTAGGTGAGAGGGACTGAAAGTGTCAGGGGGCGCAGAGTTTTCGCGCTATTGAGAGGTCATTATTGAAATGTCATCATGTTGGCCCTTGCTCAGCGACAGCGACCGCCTCCCACCCTTTAAATCTATCGGTGTCGTAGTGCGCTGCGCAGCTACAGCGACAATGGCAAAAACAGACATCGGCACATTTGCAGTATGTCAGCCTTCCGCGACACGTCGCTGCTACGGTCATGCGACAGCTGTACCTATGACGGCCAGTGCCGTTGCTCCTATGTTGGTCCCGTCAGGATTTGTGCTAAATGCCATGACTGTACATAGCTCATGACCGTGACAAAGTATACCATTGACATGAGGTATTAGCTATACTTCGGCGTTTTGAATCCCCTGGGTTTGCGGCACGTCTGCTATTGATGAGGTTTCTAATTTGATCAATAGCAAACCTTCCGCTGAAGCCCGTCGCAGCGAAATGCTGGAGTATAACTAGGGCCTAAGAACTGAACCCGAAAATATCATTAACCTGACGTCTTTACCGAGTAGACGGAACACTAACGTCAGTTGTGCTCTACTATTCATTGGGCGCAATCTTCGCCTCAATTCTTTCTAAACTACGTTTTATACTCACTACTTGTCTATGCAGCTTAGACATTCACCAGATTCTTACCTCTACTATGAGAAAAACTTGGCAGTTTCCGTGCCTGAATTCTTTATGAGGGAGGTCGTCCTCGCGAGACAAAGCCTCTTATGTGTTTTTACACTATCGTATTCACCACACGGCTACTTATCACGTGTCTGTACTATGCCGACGAGGCAGTCTGCTATTCATAATTTTCTGCTTTATAGTTTTGAGTGGCTCCGTGATTGTGCAGATTCGTCCAACAAGCCCTTCTTTCTAAGGGATGTTGGAAATTCATCCATGGCTTGCTCCTTCTTTTCTTAAAAGTGTTTTGGACTTCATATTTTTTAAACATATTTCATGTAAGTGCTTGGGTCAAATGGGCCATGAGCCACTTTCAAGGTTTGCAAATCAACACATTCAGGGAATGACTATTTTCAAGCGCGCCATGAATTTACTTAATTTTATCGTCTGCTGTGTTCGCCAACTTGTTGCTCTACAGCTCATCCGCAAACGTTTGCAATTTTTTTAATGTTTTGAATAGTTTCGTACTGTCCGTTGTTGGTCATCCGTTTCTAATTATTTTTCTAGTAAGATTTTCTTAATGACATTTGCATCTGTTTTGCTTCAGTGTACAAAGCCGATTCTCCCCTCTTCCCTAGCAAATATACCCATGGGAGGCATATTGGGATGATTTCTTGAGTATTCCAGAGTCAAACGGAGGGAAGGCAAATTGCAATGAATGTGACAAACAACCACAGTAAATAGCTCAGAATCGCAAACACAGGCGCGTAGCTGCTCCACAACACGACAATACTTCTCACCTAAGCTATTAAATATCCATTATTATCCCAAGATTTAGTGGGATTTTGAACGGTTTTGAAAGTTCTATGCATCTGGTCCTCTGAAATTCGTTGTTCTCTCGTTTTTGCCCAGCTTTTTGTTTCTCTGCTTTACCTTTGGAGTGTCATTTTATGTAAGGAATGTTCTGTAATAATTATCTTATGCGCTCAGAGCCTCTTTATATTTGAGCGTTGCGCTGCCGCTGACTTCAACACGTCCGCATTGGAGAGATTCCCTAGCCTACCAATCGCAGAACTGCCGTCAAAAACAACTGCAACAAAACGCTGAAGCAAAACAACAATTGTGAAAACGGGGAGGAGGCGCTCAACCTATCGTTCGAAAAAAATCGAGTATTTGGAAATTTCTCACACTGCCCCCAGAAAATCGCTTTGCTTAAAGGCAGCATACACGCTCGTAAACGTGATTGAGATGACTACGGAAATAGAATGGTATGGCCCAGATTACAAGGCCTACGCATTTTGAAGTGTCAAGAACGACCCACAATGCCGCTACATGAGTTAGAAGTTGGCCCCGCCCTGTATTTTCACGCCCCCTGTATTTGCCCTTTTTCTGCAACGCAAGGTTGCTTGGTCATATTCACCGTCGGTACTGTTGGTAGGTTGCCTAACAAGTGAACCAAACACGTCACTGACGGCGAAGTTGACCGAGCAACCCTGCTTTGGAGCAAAAGAGCAAATACAGGGGGCGTGAAAATACAGGGCGCGCCTAACTTCTAACCTATGTAGTGGCATTGTGGGTCATTTTTGACGCTTCAAAATGCGTAGGCATTATGTTGTAAGCCATACGGTTCGACTCACATTGGTATTCCAACCACGTTTTCGAGCGTGTATGCTGTCTTTAAGTCTTTTATACACAAGAGAAGGTTTGCTTCCGCGTCTTCCATTTCTTATAAAAGGTCCGGAATGCTAATCAGCTTTTACGCAAAGATAAGTCGACAAAACTGATTGGAATCCGTCACTCTTGGCTCGAAATTGTCCGTATTTATTCCAACCGATTCATGAGAGAGGAGGAATCAGCCACTAAGTGAATATATGAGTTACCAATGAAATCAGACGATCTCCCCCGTCGACTCTCACCTGGCAGCACCATTTCTTCTGCTGATCCTTGGCTTCCTCGTGGTCGGAGGTTAAAGGCAGTGTTCGCGCTAAAAACAACATTTGAGCTCTGTTAATGAGAATGCAGTTTTGATCATCACAAAGTAAAAATAAGTGAAAAAACCCTCGAAAACAAGGTATATAAGGGCTGATTACCAGTGTCGGCCGGCCCCGTAATTAACAAGATTTTCATTAATGCTTGCTTATCCGCCTTTTATTTTCGCTGTTAAAGTAGTCGGTAGGCTCCAGAAATGCTCAGAGATATCTTCAGAAGCAAAATAAAAGTGTACAAAACAGGCTTTTATAGAAATTTCGATAATGGGGGGCGGGAGGACACCAAGCAATAACTTGTTCTTGAGCGTTTTTCCTCTAATTTTCCATTTCTTTTCATTTTTTTGATTACCAGATCTACCTTTTCATGAGGATAACACAACAACCGATTCTATCGAGCACTCTGCCTTCAATGTGGTCCTGGTTAGGGGAGGCGAAATACATGTGGGGCGGGCGATTACAGGCTGTAAAACCGCGAAATTCTTACGCGTGGTGGTGTGGAGCGGAGATTAGAGACATCGAGAGAGCGCATAACAGACGGAGGCAGCAGCAGCGCCGCTCGAGCCATGATTCGTGAAAATTTCGATTTTTCGTGGAGGATACATATGGACTCATTGTCAGCCTTTACTCATGATATGTAGGTCTTTGTGACCCGCTTTTGACGCTTCCATATGCGTGAGCATTGTAGTGCCAGCTGTACGCCTCGATTCACATTGCTGTTTCAAAAATCGTGTATTCTGCTTTAAAAGGCCAAGCAAGATCAGAACAATTGAGCAAAATTGTATTTCATGTCACTGAATCGGATCTGTTATGCGATGAATGCGACCGATTTTCCAGAATCTTTCCTCATTTTCGTTTTGATAGATTTTAGTGCGGTCATTTCGAAGGTTCTTTTCTATAAACCATTTGACTTCAAAACTTTCTGAGTTGCGGAGTGAGGTGAAACACGTGGTTACATGCGTTCTCTCAATTTTATTACATTTAACCAAGCGCTTGAATACTGAAAATGCCACGTTGTGAGCGGGCGAGCATTTCAGGGTAGATACAGTAGCGCTCATGATTCTATTGACATGCCATTTTTGCGAATACTGTTTTAAAGGCACTGTTCGCGATAAACTTCATCCTCGAAATTTTCATGACAAACGCTTCTCGTGGCTCTCAGAAGCAGAAAGCGTCGAAAAAACGGGACGAAAAGCTACCCAGGAGCCGCAAAACGGCTTACAAAAGTGGGCAAACCCCGCCGCTGTGGGCAAGTCCCGCCTCTTTCCGCCCCTCGACGTGAACAAAGGAACACTCGAAATCGTGAGTTGAGCGATGGTTTCCAATCAAAAGTCCCGTTCTTCCCTTCATTTTCAACTTCTCTCTTTACTCAGGTTAGCTCGCATACATTGGCTGCAAAAGACGGAAGTTACAAGCCTCGCACAACTCGTCCACCATTTTCCCTAGCTAAATTTTTGAGGGACCATAACTCCATTCCCAGAAGGTCTTCTACGATTCCAGAAGCATCATTCGAATCAGAATGGTACCGGTTTCAAGATAGGCATAAAAACAGAAAAGCTATTTATATCGCGAACAGTGCCTTTAACATATTCGTAGGCCTAGGCTTAGCGGAACTTGATGAAACTTCAGTATGTTATAGGGCATCACAAACCTTGCTCTTTACACATACACAAGCTTAAGTTTTGCATGTGCAGTTTTCAAATATGGAATTTATTTGCGAATTCGTGATAATATTTCAAATGAGAAAATAAAACCTCAAAACATGGCTATTACAATTCCAATCCCGTAGCATTTAAATTGATCTCTATCAAAAGCTTTCTGAAGACCGAAAATTTTACAAGTATGGCATATTTTCGAAATTTCACCCCTAAAAAATTAATCGCTCAAGAACCAATCTAAATTATGCTTTTTATGGGCTTTGATAAAGTACAAGTGGAACACAAATTTCGCACTTTTTCGTTCACGTCGAAGAGAGATACTTGATAGATGAAAAATTGCATAATATGATTTCGAATTCAACTCCAGAAAATTTTTGATAGAGACGATTTTCTCACAAGTTTATTCAACAATTCAGAAGTTTCTTATGAAGAGTATGTCCTACAGGTTTGAGATATTAATAGCTATGTTTTGAGAATATGGTTCTATTTTAAGATTTCACCACGAAATTATAAATAAATTCCATATTCAAAAACTGCGACTTTAAAACCTAGGCTTGTGTATGTCTAAAACGAGGTTTGTTATGCCCTATAACATGCTAAAGCTTCAACAAGTTTCGCCGAGTCTAGGACGAGATATGTGTAGAAACAGTTTTTGTAAAAAGGCCATGTCAATAGATTTATGACCGCTACTGTATATGTATGTATACTCTGTTTATCTTGAATCGCACAAAACACGGCGCGCCAATAGTCCTCTAATTGGCCCGCTAGTACCGTAGTGTACGTCCACGACGCGTTCTGGGCAGGCACGGGTGGCAGGGTGGGTGGCCGAGTGACGGCATTGACGAATCGATTGCTCTGCACACCAAGTGCACACCCGGGTCTGCCGAGAACTCGTCGTGGACGTACACTACGGTACTAGCGGGCCAATTGGAGGACTATTGGCGGACCGTGTTTTGTGCAATTTAAGATAAGCAGAGTATAACATCGGCATGAATTGCGAAGAGACTTCGCGTTCACTCTTGAAGGTTGGCGCAACCTCGGTGCACCTATGTTATAGCATCTGGCACCGAGTTTGTGCCAGCCTTCAACGGTGAACGCGAAGTCTCTTCACGATCCATGCCGACGTTATGTTCCTGTTTTCCATTCCGACCTGATCCAATTTTCTATTTTTCTGTCCTCCCATCGATGTACACATGATAAGGGAAATTTCAGCCTAGTAATAAAATCGTTTTGGTCAAAGTATAACTTGTACACAATTCTTAAACACGCCGCTCACAAACTGAAAACCCCGTGGCTCTCAAATGGTATTATTGAGCCATGCGCTGTGAGTTTTGAGCGGACTTTTGACTTTTATTGTTAGTGGCTTTCACATCATCGAGAACAGCATTTACGGTTGCAGACGGGATTGAGATACCGACTAATATAGAATCGTGTAGCCCACCAGAGCGATTACTCGTTAGGGGTATCAAAGGCAAGCAAAATGATAGAATCCGAGAAATGCGGAGCCTTTACAACATGGAACGCCGCCCACTTCCTTGCCGAACCCCGCCTCCTTACTGTGAACTGCCTCGAACTGGTTGCTCAAATCCGATCACTTTGACGCGTATTTGACGCTTCCAACACGGAATAAGCGTTGTGAGACTGGTCTTACAAGTGTCAGCCTCACTACCCGAACCACGTTTTCTAGCGTGTATGCTGCCTTCATGTACATTTTCAGCTGTCGTTGTATTTGTGTATTTTCAGCTATAGTTTTATTAGACATGGGTCGTATGTAGCCATGCTGAACTATATAAATTTTGTCTGTACCACGTTGGAACTCACCTATGCTCAGTACATGAGTGATTTTGATTCATGGTCATTGTAAAGAGTGTCTAATCGGATGCTCTTCTAACGCAACATTTTCCAAGTCGGTGTCGCACGTAAACGGGAACGTTGCAATTCGGCTCAGTCTCTGATCTGAAGCTCATTCCTCTTATGTCGAAATGCGCCTCGTTCCAATATTTGGTTTCCTGATTTTTCTCGCGCTTCGTTGAACTGACGCATTCTGTTTGAACAGGCGGCAGACAAACATGTCGGGCGCTGAACCGCGCCTTTAGCCCCTATCGTGCACAAAGAGCCCATTGTGCCGTGTAGCCTCGTCAAGTTCAGAGGGTAAAACGATGAATTGCACTGCCAAGTTCCTCCCAAACCCCGCTCCCAGCTCTGGTTTTGTCATTTAATCAATCAAAATTATTCTCTTTCTCACTTCTTGCAGAATTCTGTAAAAATTCTCGCAAAACTTAGATTAAAATTGGTACTTCCCAGTTTCGATGCTTTTCTCACATTTTCATTGAATGTTCAAAATAAAAGCCGACCTCGTGCGCTGGAGTGCCTCCCGAAACTGCTGTCTCTATAGTTTGGTGCAAAATCGACATCGCGAACCAAAATTTTCCTCGCTTCCCTATAAAATCTGCTTCATCCTTTTTTTTCATTTTTTGATCCGAAAAATCTTTGAAATTAAAATACCTCTATTTCTGGATGCGGACATAAGCAGGATTTCTTGTTGAATAATTTCCGTAAGTAATTCAGAAGTTTTTAATGCTCAGCTTTCTCGATGTCATCATCTCCATTGAGAGATCCTATAACCAAAATATGTACTTTCCGCAGTAACTCGGTTGGTTTGGCAGCGAGCAGTTGCCTCTGTCGACATCGATTCGTTGACGTTTCCCACCTGCTTTTTCTGCTGATCATATTGTTACCTCCTCGGGCGCATTAAATTCCGACGAGGTTCTGGGGGCTAGAATTTTCTGATGGCGTCTTTCAAAGACCCTGAAATTCTGGAAGCTGGCGCCATCATTGGCCTATCGTTACGGAATCACTGGCTTCTCTCCCTATTAGTGACGACAGACCAACCCGAACCAGTATGTTTCTCATCACTACTGTGCTTATCTGGGCCAAATTCCGGTCCGCAATTGCGTCTCGACACGCTTTGCGGCCGCACGCGCTCGAGTAAGTCGGGTTTCCAGCGCCAAAGCCGACTCGTTGTGCCTTTTTTATACAATTTTCTCCATTTTTTCTTAGTTTCCATTTTCCAGAACCTACCTAGAGTCAGCAGGTCGGCAGCTGCTGCGCTGAAAGCTGTTCTGACTCGGGAGCGTGCGGCCGCAAAGCGTGTCGAGACGCAATTGCGGACCGGAATTTGGCCCAGATAAGCACAGTATGTATCTTTGCGAATGATTTATGGTCAGTTTGGCATCGCTTGTAGCATTTCGAGATGAACTCTTCTTGATGTCTCCATACCTCTGCCTTTTTCAGTTTGCCCGCTCTTTGAGGATTCGACGCCTATGCAGTATTGTTTTCCGGACCTTTTTCATTCGAGATAGCGGAGTTTTTTTTTCGTGAATCCAATTTACTGCCAGTGTCGCCCTTGATTAACGACGTACTCTTGAAGCAATTAAGGGACAGATTGAAAAATGTTCAGTGAGTCTCTTGCAGGATGTTTTTTACGACTTCTGTGTCGGTGAAAGAATGGGCAAAGCGCACAATCAGAATGGAAATACAAAAACATTGTTGGTTCTTATCCAGAATGACAACTGAGACGCTTCTTGCGCCTCACTCACGCCTTTTAAGCGATCACTGAAGGAAATTCGAGCTCGGATTTGTATCAACGAACGGTGTGTGAGGCTTTATCCATGTAGTCACATGCAGAACGTATCAGTGGCTCTCTAAATATGAAATGTTTCCTACACCTGATTATCGATTTAGATACATACTCCTCATTTTCATAAAATTTCCGAATATTGAATCAAAAAACCTGAAATGCATGCAAACTCCTGCGCTAACAATGCTCTGTGCTAGAATCTTCTTCCTTTCCTCTTACTTAGAATATTCTGTTTTTCAAAATATAGTTCTTTCAGTTTGTGATGCTCCACACCGTCCTTCCAAGACGTTCATTCATTCATTCATTCAAAATTTATTCAGTCACAAAAATAAAATCTTTCAAAATCAAGGAACTGATTGGAAACCTGGCTGCAAAAACGAGGTAGAAAAAATCTACTGGTATAACCTGCTACTCTTGCTCACATGTGAGCTGAGGATGTTTCATATACATACTTGCGGTTAACTGAGTAGAGCTAACAATTAGGGCTAAGATATTCAGAGTGGATTTCCCCGTCTAGTTCAGTATTGAAAACTGTTCGGTTAGGGGTAGAAACAACCGTACACAACCTGAGACATATACTCGCTCAAGCCTGCAACTGGCGGGGTCATACCGGGGCGGGCCCCTAGGGACGTTGAAGCTCTTTCAACAACGTGAAGCCAGCATCAGGTCGTTCGCGTAGAGCAGCATTCATGGTTGTGAAATTCAGTGTTTACGATAAAAACAGTCTGTGATCCCTTCCGGAATTTGAGAGATCCGAGGTTAATTACAACAACAATCCAAATGGTTACAAACAAACTATTAACTCTGCAGCCCCAGGACTTGAATGTGGCATGCCCGCCACGCTCACTTCCTCGGGGACCGTCAAGAAAATGGTCGTGGTGGGCATGCCTGATTGAAATTCGGAGCCGTGTAGGGCTAATAATGGCTATTCAGTTGTTTTTGGACTTTAGCATCGGAATGGATCCCGGACCCTTTGATTCCATGGGAACCCTTCAAGACTTCATCTGTCTTGAACACTGCCTTCTAGCTTAAAGGCCGTATCCGTGCAAAATATGAAGAGTAAAGAAGGTAATGCTGATTTTCGATGGTCTCCCACTTATATTTGAAATGCTGGTGTTTGGAGTTATCAAAATAAAAATGAAATCTCTGAAAACCTGTATTTGAAAGTTTCCAGGCATCCAGGTGAGACTTTTGGGAGCGCATCGACCGTAGCTCCACAAGTCTATCGCGGTCTCGTCCCATATCCATTCCGGAGGATTTTTCGCAGAATCAAATGAAGAAGCTGCTTTTTGCGAGCTTGTTTGTTGAAAAAGACGCCTCGGAATGTTCCCAGGCGATCGAGAGTTTCTAGAGTGTTCAACTCGTTCATGTGTTGCGCTCTTATTTCACGCACCCTGTATAAAAACGCTATCATTACTTTTTGGCAATAGCTTCTAAACATCCGAAAGTATGTCATGCGCATCCGTTGCTTTACTATTCCTCGTTCTTTTCATCATATATTAGACTTATCGACTGAAGTGTGTACTGAAGGTATCCTCTATTTCGGAGAGGTTCAATTTGTTCCTTTGTGCGCGTGTTCAGAGCGAGGGTGCAGACGGTGGGAAAGTTTGGGGAGAAGGAGACGTAGCACACGCGCTTACACGCACGCGATTAACGACGGTAAACTTCACTCCGAAACAGAGGATGCATACTACTGCCGACTCATCTCTCGGAAATTTGATACGTGGTTGAAAAGCTTTGATTCAGCATTTTGACTGTTACTTGGAGATTATTTATTTAATCACTATGCCATCACCTTCCGTCCCGTTGCTTATCTCATCGAAGAAAAAGTTCTTTTGCGCTCTCTCTATGTGGAACGACGCAGGACTATGACGCTTCGCATTTGGAATGCAGCCATTCAGTCCCTATCAGGGATGAGCGAAATGCAAATTAGAAAATTCTTAGATCGACTTCCGGGTTTTGGCACTAAACTTCTCGGATTGTTTTCGGATTGCGGAACGCGGAAAATGGCCCGTCCCTGGTCTCTGTCCATCGGCTCCTATTTTTCCTACGCTTTCCCTTGTTCTACTCGCAATTTTTGTCTTTAACAAAAAGAAGAGAAACTCCTCCAATCACTGCCATTTTCGAGCTCTCACATTGGGGCCGTGGAATGTTCAGTGTGTGAAACGCCACTCCAGTGCTCTTCTGGGTATCTTGAAAAGCATTGATTAGGGGGTTTCCTGCCATGACGCATTTGAAAACGCTAACTGAAGGAGACAAACATTCACGAGTGAATTTGTGACTGAGACTTACAACGGAATATGAAGAGGAAGCGCTGTCAGACGACTTTTGGTTGGCGAGAACTTATCCCTTTGGGAACCACTTGTATTCACACATCGCCAAGCTGTCAGCTACTTAAACTAAGAAAGTGAACGGCTCCAAACGACTAGTCAGGTGATTGCTATCGTGGATTTTCGCGGAATGGGCCAACTGCTTATCACGAGCTGTGTGAGGGGGTTTCCCGGGTCTAAAACGTGCACGTTGAGAACATTCGCCATTTCCTACTTGTTGTCATCCATTCTGTTGGCGATTCCAGGATATTCTAAACACATGTATGTTATCTTCCCGTTTCCGTTTGTTATTCCATTGTTTCAGGGATACTCCACATTGTTTTTCAAGTGGTTCGTGAGAACTTCTATCAAATTTTAAGTTATGTGCGTCTATTGATATGCCACAGAGCCAATTGTGGTAGGGTAAACCATCCTGGCGTCGCCAGTATTCTTGTAAGCAGTGATCAAACAAAACAGACGGATCTAAGTGGCTCAGACGAAAATCGATGAGAAGACGGTTGCTTGCCGGCGGCGAACACCGCTCTACTTGCCACACCGTGCGGATTTCAATTACCGCTACGCTAAAAGCGTAACAGCAGAAAAATTAACCATTCTCTGTAAAAAAGTCAAAATTCTTATTGCTCACACGCGTGCGCCGCGCGCGATACCGCACCCTCCGTCTGACCTCCGCTCTCTCACTATTTCTAACCTCTGTTCCGTACCAGTATGCGCAGGAACCATGAAAATTTCGCATTTTCACAGTCTATACAGTGCTTTGCAGATCTATGTATATGACATATGTATATGCAAATAGCTAAAAGACAATGAAGGGTACAGGGCAAAATACGGCCTATAGTTAGAGTTATTAGGTTCCTAATCTGATGATTTGTGCACACGTGCACAGCTCCTCCCAAGAAGATCGGAGTCTCATATGTGTGCTCAGGCATTCGCTGTTAGGCCCCCGTCAGACTTGGTCGAAAAACCTACCGAGTCCGACTGAGTCCGGGCCAGAAAAACCGACCTTGGTGCATCGGACCTGTGCGTGCGTGAAACACCAGAATCGACTGGGTTGATTGCGGTCGGTAGGAGAAGGTCGCAGTTGAACTTAGTGGTTCGATTTTTCTGCACTCGTCTGTCATTATTTCGGTGCGTATCGCCCGGGTGGGACACAGTTCATCAACCACCTCTGACGACGGCCCTATGAGTTCGATACCAACTCAGATATTCGTGGGGAAGTTCCCGAGGACAATATACCTGATTTGGTCGTTATCGCTCGGTCGAGGGGAGAGGAGCGAGACGTCCCCTTCTGGGGGGGGGGACGTCTTGCCCCTCTTCCCTCGGATTATACACAACGAGAAGGCGTTTGGAACTGTCGACTCGGGGGGGGGGAGAACGAGGGAAGTTCGCTTCACCGTTGTTCCCATGGCCTCCCCCCGAGCGTGGTGAACGAGAAAACAAAGCCGCAGCGTATACGGTGATGCAGACGGGCTAGCCGCGAGGTGGTCTCGCACTTCGCAAGTCCAGGGGTAGATCTGCCACGCAAGGACTACGTAAGACATCTCTGTCTGGATTTCAGAGGAGCTAATGAGCTTCTCTATGACCTTCAGTCAGAGATGAATACTTTTGGACCGATAGCAGTTTTTCAGGAACAGGAGACTGTCGAAAACAGCGAGTTCTAGCAAGCTGATTTTTGATCAATCATTGAACAATGGGAAGATCTGCAGTCGGAAGGTCGCGGGAAGACCTGCAGTCGGGAGAACAAGAGAACTCCTTCTGTGGGAACTTCCCTTATTACTCTGCTGCCGAGACGTCCCCTTCGCCTCCCCCCAATTCGGGGGAAGTTCCGCAGTTGTTTCGAGGGAAGTTCTGCTATCGTTCTCGGGAACTTCCCCACGAATATCTGAGAATAGCATACGTTCCGCTTGACACCTACCTGCGGGAACATATCTTATTGGTTGGCGGATGATAGCAGCGGACACTCTCTGTTGTGAGCTCGACACCAATAGGATATGTTCCGGGAACATATTTTTTTCGGGAGATAAGAGTTTTAACCTGCTATCAGTTTCCCTCAGGTTTCCAAAACTGTTCTTTACTACGAAAACGTGATTTTTCATCACAAAAGCGTTGAAACACTCAACGCTATAATTGTACCTTGTTTTAAAACGCTCATAGATTCTGATTTCACCAAACATTTATTCTACTCCGAATAGGTGTTCTACATAAAACAAGGTTTCTACCTTCATACTATGCATTATAGTTGTACAATTTCGAAAAAAATGTCGAACGAACTAAAATCAAATTTTTTTCGTTTGAAATCCTTTCGAACGAACGAAAAATGAGAAAATTTCGTTCGAAACAATTTCGAACGAACGAATTTCGAAAAACTTTCGAAATTCTGGAGGTCGAACGAACGAAATTCGAAACTAATCGAAATTTCGATTTTTTTTTCGAAATTTCGTATTTTTTCGAAATTCGTTAAAAATTTCGAACTTTTTCGAAATTTATCGGAAATTTCGAAATTTGTCGGAAATTTCAAAATTTGTTCGAAAAAGTTCCGAACGAACGGTTTTTGAAAAAAAAATCGAAAAATCGGATTTTGAACGAACGAAAATTGAAAAATTTTCGTTCGAAAAAATTTTGAACGAACGGAATGTGAAAAAATTTCGTTCGACGATTTTTCGAACGAATGAAAACGAACGAAAAAAAATCGAAAAATCATTCGAAAATTTTGTTTGTGTACAACTATGCTATGCATACTCTGTCTCTTCGGGCATTTTTGTATGAATGCCACACGGTGAGAAACAGCCGACTGCAGCCGTAAATATCTGCTATTTTTGTCTTCCATACCCTTCTCCAGAATTTGAGGCGAGCTCTTGCTACGCGGTGTTACAAATAATCATTTGTGATATTCTGGTAACCATATGTTACGATGACCCCGCCTTAGTGGGGAGGCAGACGGGAGATTTTTTTTGTTTTCTTTCTCCATTGTTTTCTTTTGACTAAAGATTTATTAGGTTTGCTGCTTGCATTTCGCAGCAAACACTAGATGAAATAATTCATCTGGGGCGTTTTTAGCCTCCTAGACCCTCTTTCGCTACGATTCGTGATTCTAGGGCCCTCTCCACATGCGTTTTTCTGCGAAACCAGTCTGGAAACGCCGGTAAAGTTCAATCACAAGGCATCTGGGAAAGGGATTGTCGAATTAAGTTTTGTTTCAGAGCCTGAGTTTTGGGATTTGAAAGCGAGGGTTATTTTATAGCGGAAGAATGCACTGAATTCACACACTTTCGGACTTTTTTTTAGCAGAAGAGGGTTTAAGAGGCAAAAAGCATGCCGAACGGACAGACTCATCTAGTTGCTATTACAAAATGCAAGAAACAAATTAAACAAATCCTTGAAGAAAAAGAAAACAAAAACAAACAATGCGCCCCCACCCTGCCTCCGCTCCATCAAAATAGCTACCTTGAGTCCTGTAGAAGGAAATGTTAGGCGAAATCAATATGCAGTGACAGAAAGAAGTGAAAAATAAGAAAAGGAGACGTACAAATGCAGAAAAACGAAGAAACTAACGCAAAAGGCATAAACAACAGATTGAAACAAAAATCATCCAAATTATTGTAGCCTACGACGCTAGACGCTCGCAGGATAATAAGCGAGCGGACCGATCGTCAACTCCTCTAAGAGATTCCTCCGCGATCGTTCATGGATGGAGCCCTCGGTTTCTGGTAGGGGCCGAGAGGGGACGAGCGCGGGGCTATCGCCGGAAGATCGCGAAATTCTGCCAGTCTCAAACCGAGAGCGTACCGCGTTCGTTCATCGATGCTCCTGTGATGCTCCATCGCGAAAGCACGAGGAATCTAGATCGGGGCTACCGCGGAAGGATCGCGAGATTTTCCCAGTCTCGACCTGATAGCGTATCGCGTGAGTTCATTTGTGTGGTCGGGGCTTCACATCACGGAACCACGATGAGGCAAGCGCGGAGCGATCTCAGGACGATCGCGAGATTCTGTCACCCTCCACCCCTTATCGTACAGCGTCCTATCAACCATGCCCTCACGGTGTTTCAGCCGTGCGAGTGTTGTCTATCCAATAAACACGAAGCTATAAGACGTTTTCCCGTGCCGTATTTCGCGCTGCTTCACAAATCTTCACAGCATGAAAGCGAGGGCCGGGAAACGATCACGGTACCATCGCGGTTCGCGAGAGCACCACGGTACTAGCGCGGTAAACTTGGTAACGATCGCGGTAGCATAACGGTACGAGCATGTGAATATCAACGGATGGGTCTATCATGTAACTGTCGCGGAACGGACGCAGATCGCGGGACGAAGGGGGACGAACATGGTACTAGCGCAGATCGCGGAAGCATCACGGTACTAGCGCGAGAGATTCTCTCAGAGTCGGAAAAACGTTCTTGGTCGGCCCTTCACAACAGACAATCGTCTCTGCCAACGCGTAGCTACATGCCTCCAAGGTCGCGTCCTGAAACGCCGCCCCATTCCATGTAGCGGTAAATTACGGTTTCAGCTAAGATAGCTAAAACCCGCATATTCTGGTATCGAAGGTACGAGGGTGCAAATTCTACCCTAAACCCGTATATTCTCGCTATAGTTTTGTAGCGAGAATCTACGGATTTAGCGACAGCCTATGTTAAAATGCAATCTCAAACCCGCGCTGGCTACGCGGAACGCAGGGATGCCGTCTGAACAGTGTTGGCCCAGTCAACCCAAGAAAGACTTGACACTCTGGGGGCGGTCGTGGAGGGTGGCCCCGTGTCACTCTCTGGAAGAGCTTGCTAAGGATAATTTTGGCTCTGCCAACGCGTAGCTAGATGCCTCCGAGGGCGCGGCCTGTAACGCCGCCCCATTCCATGTAGTGGTAAATTACGGTTTCAGCTAAGATAGCTAAAACCCGCATATTCTGGTGTCGAAGGTACGAGGGTGCAAATTCTACGCTAAACCCGTATATTCTCGCTATAGTTTTGTAGCGAGAATCTACGGATTTAGCGACAGTCTGTGTTAAAATGCAATCTCAAACCCGCGCTGGCTACGCGGAACGCAGGGATGCCGTTTGAACAGTGTTGGCCCAGTCAACCCAAGGATAACTTGACACTCTGGGGGCGGTCGTGGAGGGTGGCCCCGTGTCACTCTCTGGAAGAGCTTGCTAAGGATAAATTGGCTCTGCCAACGCGTAGCTAGATGCCTCCGAGGGCGCGGCCTGTAACGCCGCCCCATTCCATGTAGTGGTAAATTATGGTTTCAGCTAAGATAGCTAAAACCCGCATATTCTGGTATCGAAGGTACGAGGGTGCAAATTCTACGCTAAACCCGTATATTCTCGCTATAGTTTTGTAGCGAGAATCTACGGATTTAGCGACAGCCTGTGTTAAAATGCAATCTCAAACCCGCGCTGGCTACGCGGAACGCAGGGATGCCGTTTGAACAGTGTTGGCCCAGTCAACCCAAGGATAACTTGACACTCTGGGGGCGGTCGTGGAGGGTGGCCCCGTGTCACTCTCTGGAAGACCTTGCTAGGGATAATTTTGGCTCTGCCAACGCGTAGCTAGATACCTCCGAGGGCGCGGCCTGGAACGTCGCCCCATTCCATGTAGCGAAAATTTACGGGTTCTAGCTACCATACGATAGCTAAAACCCGCATATTCTTGTGTCGACGGTACAAGGGTGCAAATTCTACGCGTATTCTACGTAAAAACGTAAGCTAAATTCGAAACATTGATCTCTCTGACGCTAAACCCGTATATTCTCGCTATAATTTGTAGCGAGATTCTACGGATTTCGCGACAGTCTGTGTTGAAGTGCAATCTTAAACCCGCGCTGGCTACGCAGAACGCAGGGATGCCGTTCAAACAGTGATGACCCAGTTATCTCATTCAGTGATTACTCGACAATCTGTGGCTGGCCGTGGAGGGTGACCCCGTGTCACTCTCTGGAGAACCTTGCTAGAGACAATTTTGGCCGCTGGGATGCTGCATAGAGTATATCAAACGAATAAAAATTTTCGAATATTCGAATAAACGAATAATTCGGAAAATTGACTCCTTCGAATATTCGAATAAACGAATTATTCGAAAAATTCACTTCTGGGTATATTGGAATAAACCGAATTATTCGAAAAATTGACTTCTGCGAATATTCGAATAAACGAATTATTGGAAAAACGGCTTCTCCGAATATTCGAATAAGCGAATTATTCGGAAAATAGACTTCTCCGAATATTCGAATAAACGAATTATTCGAAAATTTGACTCTTCCGAATAATCGAATTATTCGAATGATTCGAATACGAATAAATCGAATATTCGGCCAAAATCGCGAGTATTCGAATAAGAAGTAAGGACCGAGCGCGCATAGTCAAACCACCGTTCGCGGCACTTCCAACTTTCTTGACCTTTTTTGTATAGTATTATATAGATCAAAGCTATGCCAATGTGCTTCCACGAAAAAGACGTTCCACATTATATCATAAAGAGTATTCAAACTAACATTGTTCTAGTAGTTGTCTATGAGTAGTTTTTAAACGATACGATCAAATTCTCTGGATTGTCTAAACAATATCTACCAACAATATCCGAATTTCCTATCAGTTTAAGGTGCTATCTGAGCGGGGGCACTGTTGTATCGCACATGACCACGCCCATTTTCCGTGCCGCAATCACTCCTGATTTGTGCGGGGAGAGGAAACCCGGGTAGGTGCTCAAATTTAGTGCGGCACGATAAAATGGGCGGGGCCAAGTGCACCCAGACATAGTGGCCCCCACCGCTAAGATAGCACCCAGTTTGGTTGGCCAGACATTTCACCTCTGCAAAAATATAAGGTGAATGTTCAATAAGAACTGGCTCAAAGCTGCAGCGATTGACCTAAATTCACTTGGCAATTAAAGGCAGTGTTCATGATGATTTTCGTCCCCGAGTTTTTGACATAAAACAATGCGTTGGCCTCCAGGTGTTTCCAAAATTACGAAGAAATGACGAGAAACGCACTAAAACGTCTTATTTCAGTGACATTATTCTCTGGCCTGGACTAGTTGTCCGATTGGATGAACATGTTCACGGTGGTTGTCGCCGGTAAAAAATGGGGCTAATAAAAAATTCAAGAATATTTCAAGCAAAACTGTATTAGTTAGGGTGTGAAGGAAAGAAAGGAACAACAAAAAGCGGAGAATCTCAAAGGACGGGCCCACAAAAGATTTCATAGTCACAACAGTCAGTTCCTGTGAGAGTAAAGAGTTGGGGTGAGAGTAAAGGATTTCGTGCCATTCTGGTGCGTTTTTCTCGATTTCTTCGTCATTTCAGTTCTACCCGGGGACCAAAGAAACGATTTGGCTATTAATCTCAAAATCGAAGATTATCGTGAACACCGTCTTCAAGTATTACGTAATACTCAAGCAGCGTAAGGTAGCCGTTTCTGGAACATCGCTCGAATCTGTTTGGGACATACTCCATCAGATGAAAAACAGTATCTGTTACGTCTGCCCACAAATTCGGGGGCGGCGGCCAGGTGGGACGCCGTGCGCGGCTGGGAGCTTGCGTTGCGTGTCGCGGCGTACCAGCAAGCGTTTATTGAGTCATTTCTCTTCAACGAGATGTTTGGAAACACTCATATGATAGGTTCAGTGCAAGAAGTTGACATAAATGAGGTTCATAGAATCGAGGTCTATCGGTAACTTAAAAATGATTTCTTTTGCGCATGATTTCTGTGAATGTGGTAAGTCCTAATAGAGACCACTTAGAATGCCATATTTCCGGGGTATTAACAATGAGATTCGACGTCCTAGCATTAGGTTTCTGACTATCTCATGTTTTATATTAGAGTATTCCGATTATATTCGGACTTTCTACCAGTTTGATCGGGGACATTTCACCTCTGGACCGCAAAAATGGACATGTGCCGAAGACTGCTTCTTATTTTTCTGAAATTATTCGTTTATTCGGCCGAATATTCGAATATTGGGCCGTTCGAACATTCGAATAAACGAATTATTCAAAAAATTGATTTTTCCGAATATTCGAATAAACGAATTATTCGGAAAATTGACTTCTCCGAATATTCGAATAAACGAATTATTCGAAAAATTGACTTTTCCGAATATTCGAATAAACGAATTATTCGAAAATTTGACTTTTCCGAATAATCGAATTATTCGAATATTCGATTATTCGTTTATTCGGCCGAATATTCGTTTTCCGAATATTCGTTGACATAGTCTAATGCTGCAGGCCGTGCGGAAGAAACGGCGATGCGCTCGAACGCAGCGGGGATCGCGGTTCTAATGCGGATCAAGACTGGGTGGGTCGATCGACCGAGTGCTGCAATGAGAATAAGCGTTGAGTATGCGGATGCTGTAGCGAGAATTTACGTAGAATATGCGGGCGCTGTAGCTAAAATTTCACTAACTGAGGCTAAACTTTCCGTAGTTTATGTAAATTCTCGTTTCAAAATTAAACTAGATGTCTCCTAAACCCTGGACATCTCTGGTTTCCGTGTGAGGCATCTAGCTACGCGTTGGCGGAGGTATTCGTTGGTGGTTCATAACAGCCTCCTGTTTTCACCAATACCAAACCTATAGCAAACCAAAACACTGCGAACGTGGCCGCGCTTTGGTTTGCGGTAATCGATTTAGATATCCTATTGGTTGGCGGTTGATAACTACCCTGCTTTTGGTATCGAAGTCGTAACAGCGAATTTCTGAGGTAGTCAAGATTCGCTGACACTCACAGGTAAAAATTAATGCAAATTTAGCTGATAAAAACAGTTAAACAATGTAATCAAGGCCTTTATTTGATGTTTTATCTAGATGAGAACATAAATATTCGATCAGGTCAGTCCTAAGAAAATTGGTTGGTCATTGATTAAAGGCAGCAGACACGCTCAAAAATGGTATCGATTTTATGACATAAATCAAAGGTTTAGAGCTGGTTGTATTGGGAACTGAGGAAGAAACGAACGAAAACTGTGCACAAATAGAGGAATAACGGTTATTTTGTTATCGGGTGAAAGTGCACGAGTTTTACCGCGCGCTGTTGAAACAGCGAATATTAGCAGCAAAACGGTTGAGATGGAGAGGCCGAGATACTCTTACAGCCTGTACTGGAACGTTAACCTCGTTGGAAGCATCGAAAACCGGCCAAAAGGACCGTATTAGTACTATCAATCTGAACGAGTTTGTATTTTGGGGCGGGGTTGCAGAAGCTCTGGGGCGGGGTTGCAGAAATTTTTCGATTTGCATTGCTGAAATTTAGTAGTTTTGACTCATTTTTGAAGCTTCCAACGGCGTGAGTAGTCTACTAGGAGCCATGCAACTTCAGAAACATAGTTATCTCAACAACTTTTTCGAGCGTGTCTGCTGCATACACGCTCGTAAACGTATTTGAGATTGCCACGGAAATAGAATCGTATGGCTCAGAACACAACGCCATACTTTTTGAAGCGTCAAAAACGACTCACAATGCCGATACAGGAGTAGCAAGTTTGGCCCCGTCCGTATTTTCACGCCTCCTGTATTTCCTCTTTTGCTCCAAAGCAGGGCTGTTGTGTCTTCTTCACCGTCAGTGACGTATGTGGCTCACTTGTTACTCAGGCCGGAGTATTACGGGAAAATTCTGACAGATTACGGGAAAATTCTGCCAGATTACGGACCGATTTTGCCCCCCTCTGGTGGTAATTTTACCGTTTTCTGGCAGATTTTTCTCGTTTTCTGGCAGAATTTTTCCGAAATCTGTCAGAATTTTTCCGTACTCTGGTCGGGACAGTACGGAAAATTCTGCCAGACTACGCGATTCGCCGCAGTTTGCGGTGAAGAACCACACTCCCCGCGGATCGCGGCGAAAGCCCCCCCAGCCGTGGGGATACCCCTATCCCCTCAGCAGTCAAAATATGCTGGCTTCCGGAGAGTGACTCGAAGTCACTCTTCCAGGGCCGGCACTCGAATGCCGAATGACTACTCTAGTGAGATGAGACACCTTTTATACCGACTGTGCACGTGATAAGCACGTTACGACGTGATCATTCGTGACCATTATCAATTGTCTTTCCAACCGGCCGAATTGAAGATGGCGTTGCGTGTTTTGTGGCTAGCGGGCGAGCCAATATCCGCGCAGCGTGTGCGTCGCATAAGGTGGTCGTCTTGAGGCGCCAGACAGTGAGAAGGGCGGGCAGATCAGTGGAAAGGGCCGGGTAGCGCTAATGATTCCAAAAGTGACCTCAACCAATAGGTGTGACAGCCTTTCTCACTGATCTGCCTGCCCTCCTCACAGTCTGGCGCCACGAGACGACCACCCCGTCGCATGCAGCCTGGTTCGCCGCTGGCGGCACCCTCGAGATGTGTACCGGAACCCCCTGAATTCAGGGGATGAGCAACCAAGAATCATCTATTAAATTCATCTACCAAGATTTCCCCACACCCTGTGGTGTGAGGAATAAGGAAAAGCATCATACGCGATCACACGCTCGTAACGGGCCCGAGTAAAATTGACTTCGAACTGGACAGTATGAGCACGTATACACGCATATACAGCGTGTTTAAATGAGCGTGCGTAAATGTCAGTCTCTGGGAGCGCATGCATTTGCGCGTGAGAGCGCATACATATAGGTGTGCACGCGTTTGCGTGCGCACGTGTGAAGGGAGGAGAGCGCACTTGCGTACGCGTACTTTGGTCAGGCACACCGCGCGCTATATGGATCACTGAGATACTTCCGCGTTCACTCGTATTCCCCAACCGTTTCGCTCAGGAGTTTCCTAGAGTGTAAGCCGCGCCCCACCATTCTTCCTTAGTCCCGAAAGAGTCTTGATGTAGAACTCATCCTTACTGACTCAAAAACTGCCAATTCGGATGCTAAAGCCGTATTTCGCATTCTGCCAGAAATCGCCATTTTTCTGACAGAATACGGGAGGATTCCGGAAAATCAAGGAGAAATTTAGTGGTAACTTTCTCGTAATCTGGCAGAATTTGTCAACAACAGAGATTAGGGTAAAATCTCTGGTAAAATGTCCGTAATCGGGTGGTAATTGCACAATTACCACTGATCCCTGGGAGATTTCTGGTAATTTTCTGGTACTGCACCGGCCTGAGTAGGCAATCCACCAAGAGTATCGACGGTGACGATGACCCAGCAACCTTGCGTTGCAGGAAAAGGGCAAATACAGGGGGCGTGAAAATACGGGCGGGGCCAAACTTGCAACTCCTGTAACGGCGTTGTGGGTCTTTTTTGACGCTTCAAAATGCATAGGCGTTGTGTTCTGAGCCATACGATTCTATTTCCGCAGTAATCTCAAATACGTACGAGCGTGTATGCTGCCTTTAAATGTCGACTCCAAGCCAGCTGCTGTTCTTGATACTAGAGATCATCGATGTCTTTCACGTGGAGTGGGCTCGTCCACCATCAAAAGACCGGAAAGTTGAGGCTGATAATTTGACTTGAAATAGGGTTTTTTTAGCAGTTTTTTTCATGTAGGTCCTTCTACTCTAAAACCAGAAAAAGGTTCAGAGAAAAAAAGTAGAGAAGCTTATTTTATCGTGACCGCTCCTTTTAAACACCCACTGTATTCTTCATACCTCGCACCAGCGAATTATCATCTTCTCCAGAGCAGGCGAAAGAGAGCAAATGGTGAACCAATTTTCGCTGCATGAGTATATGGGTAATCCATTTAAGAAGCATAAAAACTTAGGCAAACTTGAACATTTGGGATCCATCGAATAGTTCACTAAATTTGCCAAATAACTCAAAACTCGTTATAAAACAAAGGCGAGAACGATGACGCTTTGAGCATATATCTCAACCCAATATGCCCTTTGTGATACTGATATCTGCATTTCGATGTATTGCGTGCTGAGGAATAAAAGAAACGTTTCGCAAATATCTTAAGCATGGACTCGTCGAGGATGCATGGAACGAGCTTTACGAAATTCAGCGATGCAACATGAAACGCAGGAGATGAAAGTACATTTCCGGCAGGTTGAATTACGATGCAGAGCTAATACTGATATTTTCGAACTTCGGTTCATTCTGAAATTTATTCCTCCTCAGCTCACAGGGTTTGTTTTTCGAATGATTACATTAGTAAGTACATTAATGCGTCCCGCCAAACTTGGTACATGTTTGTGTCTAAATCGTTTTTTTTTTCAATTACACTTTGACAGTCGTTTCGAATCTAAAAGTAAGAATGTTGCATTGGGTCACATGATTCCCACAACTGTTCGGCGGAAGCCGCTGAACGATTTATTAGCTGGACGTCACTTGGAATTCCTTAGGGGAACATGGAACGAGAAGCCTCGAATGATGGAGCGCTGCATTGTAAGAGGGAAGTCTCAGTACGTTTGCTTTCGCTCACTGCCAGAAGGGCGAGACTCGCAGAAATCAAATGGCTTCTCACTTTTCAACAACTGACAGATTTTTGATAACGCTGGTGCATTATCTTCCTACAAGGGAAGTGCAACTGGACGATCAAGCCGTTTGTAACGAAATATTTACCAGTTGATATAACTGCACTGACGTTTTTGAATGAATGCACGTAGCTGAAAAGCAGTTCTCACAAACCAGTTGCGGAGAGCTCTCTCATTTGCACGAAAAGGTCATCAGTCAATTTCGAGGGTGTCCAGGAGAAAATGCTTCGGTTTTTGCTGTAAACCTCACTTTATAAACGTGTTAGTCGCGATTCTAAACATGAATCTGGGGTCTGTTTCTTTATATTCTGAGGCTGTCTGCAGGTTACGATAGATCTTATGATTTTGGCTGGCTGGCGTAACCTACAATACCCGCGCTAAGTTTTGTAGAAACGGGGAGCATCTGGCTAACTTGGCAAAAAAGCGTCCGATGCATGTAAATTTCTTGAGTGAAAACTTTCTTGAATTCTGAAAACGCTATCATCTTCGCAGATAATTCTGCCTAATTCTACCTAATTCTGTTGCTTGTGTGCCGAAGTTCCCTAAAATCGCTTTGTTTCTGAAGGAAGTATTTATATCGAAACGTAGCGATCGTATACCGAAAACATCGCGCGCGGCAAAGTGCGGCGAAACTTTGAGCAATATCTATGCAAGTGATGAAGAAGCAATCTGTAGGCTTTCTTCATAAATTCTTGCTTTCTTCATTTGAGACTCCAGGGTTTTCGCAACAAAACTCCGACTTTTCAGGTGTGCAGGTTGTCCAATAATTCTTGTCCGAAAATTTTCAAAATTCTATAATTTTCCTTAAAAGTGTTATAATATCAGGCAAGTGTAAGAACCTTCTAGAAGATTCTCCAAAGTTCTACGCTAGGGGAATACAAGGCGCAGTCGCCGCGTCTAGCTACCAGTACAAGCTAAACTGGTCCAAGGTCGAATTCGTACGTTCGTGTACTACGAGTGGCTGCTGGGCAACGACACGGGCACCGCGGTCGCCAACATCTGCAGAGCGTGCAAGGAGGATGCAGTGTCCCAACGCACAGTCAGCCGCTGGTTCAATCGTTTCGAGAGCGGCGACACGAGCCTCGAGGACAGGGAGCACAGCGGGAGGCCTTCTACGGTGGATGATGACGAAGTCCGTCGCTGTAGCAAGGAGAAGCCGGAAGCCCCCACCCGCGAACTGGCGACGACGCTCGGCTGCAGCGAGTCCACCATCCACAATCGACTCAACTCACTCGGCTACCACAAAGTTCTGACCCGTTGGATCCCCCACCGTCTGACGGACGCCAACAAGCAGAGCCGCGTGGCCGTCTGCTAGTCCCTCCTCCCTCGTCCGCATCGCAAGGAGTTTCTCGAGGACCTGGTCACTGGGGATGAGAGCTGGGTCCTCTACGACAGCGTCGCCCGCCGTGCCGTCTGGATCTCGCGCGGAGAAGAGCCGCTGACGACGCCGAAAGCCGACCTGCACCCGCTGAAGATCATGCTCTGCTGCTGATGGGACACCAAGGGCATGCTGTACATCGAGCTGCTCCCTTAAGGCAGGATGGTCACAGCCTCCATCCAGGGCTGGGCACGCGTCCCGGGTAACCTTAGGGGGGTGCATATTAGACGTTTCAGAGAGGGCAAAGGGGGGTGCCTAAGCCGAACACTAAAAAAAAGAACGAAGTGCATGGTCTGTCGAATTTCAGGAAAAGAAGTAGTAGCACTATTCTTCTGAATTGTCCTATCCTCTTCTCCGCTTTTTGAGTCAAACACTTAAAGAATTCAAGTCATTGATAGAGATGCAGGTTGTGTTCGCAATAATTCATAGTTGCTGTCGAAGTTTGTTTCGATGAAGGAATAAACACCACTCTGCTATCTTGTAGCAAGTAAGGATTGATGGGGTGTCATGTTTCTTTGATGCAACGTTCATTGATTACGCGGGTGGTTACCGATTCGAGGCAAAGATACTAAGACAGCGCCCAGGAAAACTATCATTCAAGTTCAAAAAATATTAGCGAACTGATGTATAGCCTAGGTCGCCCATTTTGTGCCGGTCGAAGCAAAGCTTATCGGGCTTATCATGTCAAAATCTTCTTATCACTGTTATAATTTGCCATGACCGACCGCTCCGCTGCTTACTCTGTCCGGACTCATCCGAGCAGGCTAGGATTTATTTCTGACAAATCAAAGTACAGATAGCACAGTCAGCATCACAACTAGTCAATAGATTTTTATTCATGAGAATGTGACTTATGAAGAGAGCCAACTATAAAAATGAAGACTGCAAGTTACTATGAAAGAAGCGAATGACCAAACTGCCGTCCCCATTGAGAAGTACCCTTTACATAAAAACCCGAGTTTAATCCACCTTGAATGCCGCAATCTCTCATAGACTAGGATAGCCGTGCGATCTGGTGTTTGTCCGCAACTACACAACGCGCACTGGAGTGGACGCGCACGCAATATTAATTAAAAAATGTACTTATTACAGAACGGGGCGGAGAAAATGGCTGAAACTGGAGTAAATGGAAGCAGGCAGAACTAGGATACTTTCAATGTATACAGTATAGAAATTTAATGTAAACAAACTAAGTTGGAGCGGAGTGAATTTTTCGGACGTGATAAGGTTCATTCAAATGAACCTAGTTGATTAAAAACACCCACAAACATGAGAACTAAGAGCATTGCGAGAAAGAGGAGAATCTGGCAAACATTTTAATAGCAATAGGTTTCATATTCAATGTGACTTAAGGACCCTAAAACTTGTCCCGGTTTTGTCCCGGTTTTCGGGGTAAAACCGGGACGAGATTTAAGGTCCTTAAATCACATTAGAAACCGGTACCATTGATGCTAAAATGTTTGCCAGATTCTCCTCTTTCTAACAATACCCTTTGCTCTCAGTTTAATGCTAGTTTTGATCAACTAGGTTCGTTTGAATGAACCTTGTCACCGCTAAATATTTACACCCGCTCTAACTTTGTTTATTTACATTAAATTTCTAAAATGGGTACATCCAGAATAGACAACTTTCATCATCTTCCATTTCCTTTGGTTTCAATCCTTTTCTCCTCCCTGGTCTGTAATAAAATACATTTTTTATTAATATTGAGTGCGCGTCCATTCCCGTGTGCGCTGTGTAGCTGCGTACTGACACCGTATCACACGGCAAGCCGATTTTTAAGGGATAGCAGCATTCTAGGAGGCGAAACCTCGGGGTTTCTACTCCCTAAGAATCACATGAATCCTAACATTGTTCCACAACACAAAATAGTTCTGATTTCCACATCAGAACAATCATACACAGATTAACTAATCCTTTATAGGTTTATGAAAACATTCGACAGGAAACATTAATTATTGCAATAGTAGTAGTTCTGTTGTTGGTAATTGTTCAATTGTTTTGTATTGAAAAATGTTTTATCTTTTGTAATAACTTACCGTCTTACTAACAAATTTTCCTCATGGGGTTGTTTTGAAGTTCAGAAATTACACTACCCTTTTTGTGGCCATTTTCGGAATTTTCTCTATTCAGTGTTTTTTATATTCTTGTTTATCAAAATCAGGAAGTCAAGATCATGGCTGTCCAACTATTCGGAAAACAGCCGATTTCGATTTCCCATAAGGGGGTGCCTAAAAATTACCGAGCTAAGGGGGGTGCATATTCAGAATCGCCATGCCGGGACGTGTGCCCAGCCCTGCCTCCATCTACACCAATCAGCTCGAGAAACTAGCCGCCGCCATCCGATAAAAGCGTTCCCGACGGGCCTCGGTCGACCTGCTGCACGACAACGCGCGCCCCCACGTGGCGAAGGAGACCCAGCAGAAGTTGGCGACGCTCGGCTGGGAGACGGTTGCCCATCCGCCGTATTCCCGTATTCCCCGGACCTCGCCCCCTTCGACTACCACTTGTTCCGCCCGCTGAAGCACTATTCGGCCGGAAGAAAATTCACCAACTACGACAACCTCAAATCTGACATAGCGGACTTTTTCGAGTCGCAGCCCCCGGAGTTCTGGGCGAAGGGCATCGGCGACCTGCCCAATCGATGGGCCACTGTTGTGGATAACTGTGGTGATTATATTGTTGATTAGACTTCTTTTTCAATAAAGTTGAAAAAAATCAAAAATGGTGAAATTTTCGGACAAGAATTATTGGACAACCCTAGTTCTTAAGCATGTTTACTGAAGGATTTCGATAATGCAACCTACACGAACCTTGAGATTCTCCCACCTGCACCTAATTTATGAAGAAAGCATAAAGATTGCTCTTTTATAACTTGTACAAATACTGCTCAAAGTGTCGCCGCACTTCTCCGCTAGCGACGTTTTTGAAAAACGATTGAAAAACTATTTCCTTCAAAAACAAGGCGATTGTAGGGAACTTCGGTCTACAACAGGGATGAACGGAATAAAAATTTTGAATCTCGGAAGTTGGAACTCGGAAATCGGAACAAAATTTAAATTTCGGAAATCGAAAATCGGAAATCAGAAGAAAAGTTAATTTTCGGAAATCGAAAATCGGAAATCGAAACAAGTTTCAAATTTTCGGAAATCGGAAAGTGGAATTCCGAAGCTGAAAAACTGCGGAAATCGGAACAAAGTGTACTTGCTGCTGGCATCGAAAGATATGTCCGTGATCCTAGGGTTGAAAGCATAGCCATTATCCATTCATCAATCCCTAGATGCCTCTTCGTCCTAGACCCTAGACCATTATGAATCAAATTTCTGATTCCATCGGAATGCCATCAGTGGTTTGCGTAATTGCGACTAGAGACTAAGAGACTACCGAGCTTTTTTTCATGTTACGTCGAACGACTAACGACTAAAGAAATGAAAGATTTCCGTAAGCAATCCAGAAATTCGTAAGAAAATGGATACTCACCATGATCGCGCCCCAGTGGAGGGATCACACCCACTTTGCCCCATATATCGATGGCGGTTGTTCGGGACATGTCGTCCTGATATGTACTTTTCGTTCACTACGGAAGGACGGCACAAAGTCGGTGATATGTGTTATAACATACGTGCACCAAGTTTGCGACAACCTGCAAGATTTATACGCTCTGAACGTTACAAACAGCTATTTTAGCTTATTCTGGGTGGTTTTCTTCGGTGTTTTTTAAAGTATTCGTTAGCTCACGACCGAACAACTCCATTTTCGAATCGAACTCAAAAATTAGATTTATCGCGAACACTGCCTTTAAAAGATACAGCCAGCTGAAAATTGCTGTGGGGCGATCATCTAGTACTTCTGATCCATCATCTACCTACTTCTCACAGAATGTTGATTGGACTGTCAAACAACACTAAAACAACTATTGCCCAAACTCCACACGCGGGAAAACTTCAAGAGTGCCTATGACCAGGTCTCCAAATGCAGACAACTTCAAAAACGATTTTGGCGCAAACTTCAAGTCAATTTTACAGTGAATTCAAACTGGTATTTCTTTACAAATGAAGATTTTTTGGAGACTCGTCCGCCATTTTCTTTCATTAAAGAGGCCAAGCTATACAGAATATCAAAAAACCTATGGTTTTCTACGCGTACGATCCCTCTAATATGACGATTTTCCTCTTCGATGATCAGCATAATTCGCTGGCAGTTTCCCCAGTTTATTTCCGTTCAGACACCTACATTGAGAATCTTATGAGCTCTTAATTCACTGTCAAATTCACTGAGCACGTGTAGAAATAACGAAAAAACTAATTAGTAGAAAAAAGGCAACAATGATGTTTGTGTGCAGCTACGAAAATTCTGCATTGATTATTCGCAAAGTAGAAAAATGTGTCCAGATGGAGTAGCTGGCATATCCAACATCTTTCTCAGTAACTAGGAACTCTTGAGAGCGGCAAAATGTTCGAATAAGTCGGGTGTTACTCTTTTCGAATGATCGATTTCTCGACTTATCTGAAAATCGCCCTTTTTCGAATGATCGACTTTTCGTTATAGCCGGATTTTCCACTTTTCGAGTAGTCGACTAAGTCGAATCGATCGAAGTCGAATTTTTTCAATCGGATGATGATTCGATCATTCGATTCGGCCCAAGTATAGTGGTCGCTTATATCTCGCTTATTTGAAGGAATTGAGATCTCGCACTTTGGCACGTGTTATACAGAAGGGGTCTACTACACAATTACATGAAAATCTCAAAATTCACTCTACCAAAATCTAAGTGATCACAAGTGCCAGGCAAAACCAAACCTCTCCAGCCGCTTCGCGGCTGGAGCGATATCTGAGGGTGTACTGTGCTTCTAATAAAAGCCCTACACAACTGGTAAAATTTCGCGTCACCTTTGAGAGTTTTGGCCGAGAAATAGCCAACTTGGTTCCGCATTGGGTCCTAGTGGGCTATGTCGCGGTTATTTTTCGGTTTTTCCCAAAACGGACAAGTAATAACGAGAAGTACCCAAGACGCAGCCATCGACGGCTCGCCGAGCCGCCATCCAGGGCGACCAGCGGTTGGGCGGGACTTGCAGAGGCCAAGCTAGGTTCGAGTACCTAAAACTTGGTTAATTGAACCGACGGAGGTGCTGACATCTGAACCATGCCTCTGGGATGCGTCGTATACTTATCGGAAGAGCTTTATTTCTCGGCTATTCTGCGGCTTATTCGGGGCTAGCATTATTTGGCGGCGATTTCGCGGTTAATACACGGCAAGCAGGCATTTCGCATCTATTCTTGGTCAAAACTCTCAGAAGCAGCAAGCACAGTTCAGCCGCAAAGCCAGTCGGTAACCATATTCAATCGCCCCGAGGGGACCGCGGCAACGATTCGAGGTGTTTAAAGGTCGCCTTCACTGCATCCGGTGAAACGAGGCATAAATTACGTTTGACGTTTTGCGAAGTCCGCATTGAACTATACAATTTCGAGCACTGCATGCAGGTCACAATCATCATTCAGTTGATCCTACGTTATCTTAAGAGATAAAGCTAGAACAATCCTAGAACTTTTCGATTTTTTTTATAACGATTCCTTTCGCCAGAAGGATAAAATCCAAAAACGCACACTTTGGCAAGTAGGCTCTCTTTGAGGCCGTGAATCATTTGCAGATCCGTGGTTTAAACCTTTTGAAAACGACTATGAATTTTAGTAATAACTGCAAGTTATTACTAAAAACTGCATGCCTTCTTTCTTTTTTACACTTGATGGCTATTTTCGGCCTTCGCAGTGCTTATTGTAAAAGACTAGATTTCTAACGGCTAAGGATTGACGGCTAATAAGGCGTTCGACTCGTTGAACGACTAACGACTAACTAATTCTAAAAATTTCATCACCCTGGATCCCATAAAAATTGAGTTGCTTCAGCAATCACGATGAAAAAGTATTTGAGCGGCAACGTAAACTTTGGGTTTCTCTGAGAAGAACAAAGATAAAAGTACGATGAAAAGGGCCAGGGAGTGGGTGAAAATCCCGTGGACCAGCAGATCCATCGAATCACCACGCCATATAACACCACCGCTCTTTTCACCAGAGTAACAGTTGCCGAATTTCCGATTATTCTTTATTCCATAAAACTTTATTCCATCCAAGCATCTGCACTGAACAGTCTCATTTTAAGAGGGTTTTTGCTACAAGAAATGTAAAACAAAGCCAACTACTCTGAAATTTCTGTGAGCGAAACCATTTCCAACATCTGGATTGTTCAAAATCCGCAGTGCACGGAACACACCGAACAGGCGTAATTAAAAATCTCAGAGGTTTTAAACGGTTTTTTTGTTTGATAGTGGAGAATTTTATTGGGGCTTTTCTTCTTTTGGTGGTTTTGCCCGCTCAGAGACACAGAGGACTATAATGCGGTTTTTTATCGTGGAAACTGCCTCCAGAAAGGCTTGAAAGAAGTTGATGGGTCTCAACTCGTCATCTTCTGTCAGTGGATGCACATTAGAATTATTTCCGCATTTTGTTCTGATTTCCGCACCCATTTTTCGGAAATTGGAAAGCGGAATTCCGAGACCTAAAAACCCGAGGAAATCGGAATTCGGAAATCGAAAGTCGGAATTCCGCTCTTCCCTGGTCCACAAGTAACATAATTAGGTAGCAATTTGATCTGTGAAAATGATAGCGTTTTCAGAATTTAAAAAAAAAACTTCATTTAAAAAATGTTAAACGCATCGAACGCTTATTTATTTATTTATTTATTTATTTATTTATTTATTTGTTTATTTATTTATTTATTTATTTATTTATTTATTTACTCATTTGTTTATTTGTTTATTTATTTTTTTAAATTATTTATTTATTGCGTGCGTTCAAGTGAACGTGCAAACGTAAAGAATTGAACAATGAGAGGCAATGCTGCGAGGCTGGATCAACACAACAAAGAAAAAAATAGTAGAAACAAAACTAAGTGCGAGGATGTAAACAAATAAACAATGGAACAGGGAGAGAAGGCAGGGACTTCGACGTGTTATTTAGTAATGGATTGAAATGGGCGTGCGTATCAAGGTTTTTGCCAAGTTTGCCAGATGCTCCCCGTTATTACCAGATGTCCAATAATTCTTGTCCGAAAATTTCACCATTTTCAATTTTTTTCAACTTTATTGAGAAAACAAGTCTAATCAACAATATAATCACCACAGTTATACACAACAGTGGCCCATCGATTGGGCAGGTCGCCGATGCCCTTCGCCCAGAACTCCGGGGGCTGCAACTAGAAGAAGTCCGCTATGTCAGATTTGAGGTTGTCGTAGTTGGTGAATTTTCTTCCGGCCGAATAGTGCTTCAGCGGGCGGAACAAGTGGTAGTCGAAGGGGGCGAGGTCCGGGGAATACGGGAATACGGCGGATGGGCAACCGTCTCCCAGCCGAGCGTCGCCAACTTCTGCTGGGTCTCCTTCGCCACGTGGGGGCGCGCGTTGTCGTGCAGCAGGTCGACCTAGGCCCGTCGGGAACGCTTTTATCGGATGGCGGCGGCTAGTTTCTCGAGTTGATTGGTGTAGATGGAGGCGGTGACCATCCTGCCTTAAGGGAGCAGCTCGATGTACAGCATGCCCTTGGTGTCCCATCAGCAGCAGAGCATGATCTTCAGCGGGTGCAGGTCGGCTTTCGGCGTCGTCGGCGGCTCTTCTCCGCGCGAGATCCAGACGGCACGGCGGGCGACGTTGTCGTAGAGGACCCAGCTCTCATCCCCAGTGACCAGGTCCTCGAGAAACTCCTTGCGATGCGGACGAAGGAGGAGGGACTGGCAGACGGCCACGCGGCTCTGCTTGTTGGCGTCCGTCAGACGGTGGGGGATCCAACGGGTCAGAACTTTGTGGTAGCCGAGTAAGTTGAGTCGATTGTGGATGGTGGACTCGCTGCAGCCGAGCGTCGTCGCCAGTTCGCGGGTGGTGGCTTCCGGCTTCTCCTTGCTACAGCGACGGACTTCGTCATCATCCACCGTAGAAGGCCTCCCGCTGTGCTCCCTGTCCTCGAGGCTCGTGTCGCCGCTCTCGAAACGATTGAACCAGCGGCTGACTGTGCGTTGGGACACTGCATCCTCCTTGCACGCTCTGCAGATGTTGGCGACCGCGGTGCCCGTGTCGTTGCCCAGCAGCCACTCGTAGTACACGAACGTACGAATTCGACCTTGGATCAGTTTAGCTTGTACTGGTAGCTAGACGCGGCGACTGCGCCTTGTATTCCCCTAGCGTAGAACTTTAGAGAACCTTCTAGAAGGTTCTTACACTTGCCTGATATTATAACACTTCTAAGCAAAATTATAGAATTTTGAAAATTTTCGGACAAGAATTATTGGACAACCTGGTACAAAACTTAGTGCGGGTATTGTACCTTAGTCGTTTGGAAATCGATAAGTGGACCTCAAATTCGTATTCGGCATTTCAAGTTTCCACCTCGGAGAAGTTTACAGCTAGGTCTTAGACTTCCACCAAACTACCGTATACTGACCTTCACTTACCGTAAGCTGAATAAATTCGATACGCGGGCCTTATATTCAAGTTGGGTTCCCTAAATACCCCTGCAGAGGGGTTTCGAAGCAAATCTGGCGTAGCGTTTTGGGAATCATCAAAACTCGCATTTGGTCCTGAAATTTATGGAAGGTTGCAATCGAAAACTGTCGAAGTTTGTAAAAAAAATCGACAAATGGACATCGGATTCGTACTGAGAATCCTTCCATATAATCTCAAATAACCCCTCGATGAAAGTCTTAAAGGCAGCATACACGCTCGCAAAAGTAGTTGAGATTCTCAACCAAATCAAAAAAATCATTGTTACTTCATTTCCATCGAATTTTTCAGGGTTTTCTTGTCAAATCTCAAAACTAGCAACTCCAAGCCTTCGATTCAGACCATAAAATCGATAGCATTTCTGAGCGCGTATGCTCCTTAAAAGGCATTGTCCACGATGAAAATCATATTGAGTTCGACAGAAAAATGGGGTTGTCTAGTTGCGAATTTACGAATAGCGAAGAAACAGTGAAGTAAAACGCTCAGAATAAGCCAAAATAGCTGTTTCTAACGGGGTCCAGGGCGCGGACTAACTTACACGCTCTTCTAGTTTCCGAAGGGATGCGCTATTGGCGAAATATGCCGCAAATTGATCAGGCCGGACGTGGCGGGGTTGCTTGGCAATTCGCCATCGAAAACGTCCGAGGCGCCACAAGCTCGTGAAAAAGGGGGGGGCTGGCTAAGCAGGCGTACTGGGACAACGAAATCTTCACTTCCCGGCCGTGGTTGTCGGTTTCTGGCCCGTTCTCGTTGCTTTTTTTGGCTCTATCCCCTTCAGCATCTATCAGCGTAGTGTTCACGCTAAAAACTAAGAACGAGATCGATCGTGAACCCTAGCTCTGAACCGCTGCAGGGATTAGACCCAGGTTACTCATTTGGCAGTAGATAGCTTTGTTCGTAGAAAGGTGTATCATACGGATGTTCTGAGATCCGCTCTCCATTTCTCAGGTTCATATTGTTCTAATCACAAATGTTCATAGGTTCCCGCCTGCCTGTTGGTGATCTGTCGAGTGCAGATCGATGCGTTTTCGACTAAAATACGTCAAATAACGAAATGTTTTGACGCGACATTACAACGTGAAGAGATATATCAGATATTTTACAGTCATCTATCCACTCCCATTTCTCTTCCATCTTGTTGAGGACTCATTCTTCAAACTGCTTGTTTATTCGTGGCTCTTGCTCTTCATCGGGTCATTGCCCTAGTTTACAGTCGGCGTGTTCAGCTCAGACTCGTCGTGATCTTCTCTGCCTCTCGCTCCGCTACCTTCGCAAACGCCAGTATTCGTTTGGAACTCAGGCATTATCGCACGTCATTCGAATGCGTCTGTTTCAGGTGAGGACGCCGTTCTTCTTCAACATCGGAAACTGGTCATCGTTCGTTCCACTTTACTTGAACCAGATTACGCTATAAATCACTGTTCAATAGCCTAGCTCCTCTCGGATCGATGCCTACATACTGCCATGCCTCCCACTCTCATCCTAGGAAGAGCTCTTCTACTCGGAGAATCGCTTATTACAATGATTTAGTGCTGATCAGAATGATTTAAGTCCAATATTTTTTATTTATTGGGGAGGACAACGTTTTATTCTTAGAATTTCTTCCGGGATTAAATGCGAAATTCGTTGGCTCCCATAATCCAATGGCAACTAAATATTTCCCCTAGTTTTCAACTTCAGGCCCTCATCTTCGGACTACAGCTGTTTTTTCTGTCTTCTATCAAAAAATGAATGCGATACTTGCCAGAGTATTCGTGTCACCTTCCTCTGTCCATATTCGCTCATCAATCAAATTTGGTTACCTTTATAGGTTTGATCTGTAGTACCGGTTTTTCTTTGATATCATCAGCTTCACGTGATTTGTGCGTTGTTGTTGCTCCTAGAGTTACCTGCGTCAGGAACTATCAGAGAACTGCTGCTCTACTTGTCACGGAATCAAGTTTCTAAAGAGTCTAGACTCTGTTTTGCTCACATACGGATCAGTGTGATTTCACGAAAACATTCAGAATTTCTAACAAATTTGAATGTGATTCATTGTTTCAAAAAATACCTGATTTTACACGGCCACTCAAAACTATTATACTAGTTTGAAGTACGCTACAGCTAGTAGGCTTTGGTCGCCATGCACACGGCAGGGCTTTCTTGTGTTTTTAACGCCTTTTTTTGATAACTCGCTTAAATTCGATCTTTGAAATTTTTCGATCTCTGACAGCAGATTGAGATTTCTTCTGGAAGGAGCTATTCAGGTGTATCAGGATTGCTGGAATTCAAGTTCGAACAAAAGAAAAAGCTTCAGATTCCATTGCCGGATCGCTAGACAGTGAACATAGCGCTGTGCAGCTGCATAATGTATGGTTTACCAATAATTTCCTTGCAGACTTTTTTGTTGAAGCTCTAACCCCAGCAGTCGCTACAGCTTTGAATAGCCCGTCTCATCAGTATACTAATTTATTTTTCAAATCTGAAAAACTTCAATTTGAAGGAAGTTATTGAAAAGGTCACTAAATACGCAAAAAAGCGTTTCCGCGCGCCTTCTGACCAAATCCCACGAGCGGTATTGTAGAATAGTGAAGACGTATCAAATGTTTGTTATTAAGTTGCTGAGTAATCAGTAGTTACTAATTAAGGTTTTCTTCTTTCGCATCGCTATTGCCTACATTACTTGATGTATAATCCTCCAAAGTTGGGAGACATTCTCTCCAGCCTTATCAGTAATCTTGAGTACACATCCACTAATTACTATCGTTTTCCGAGTCAAATTCCGGTCCGCAATTGCGGATTACGGCTATTGCATCATGCGACTCGTGATTATCGTGCTGGGAGAAGGGTAAATCGTGCCGGGACCAGGTGGTCCCACCACGATTGACACGTGTCGCATGATGCAATAGCCGTAGTCCGCCAATGCGGACCGGAATTTGGCCCAGAGAACGATAGTACATGCATATTTAAATATGAGGGGGACCGGATTGTCATGTCGTTTTCTTGCGCTAAATACCAATAGATACGTTTTTAACGAGTCTTTATTTTTGATCAGTAATGTATTTCCCATCAGTTTCAATTACCTTCTGGACAATTTGACAATTCCTCGATCGGATTTGCTTTCACTTCCTTTCTTAACACTTCGTTGTCTAACCTTCATGGTCATTGATGGTCGCGATACGATTCGGAAAGATCAAAATTACCCGATCTGAACATAGAAAACCACCTTTGGCATTAACGAATGTCCAATGTATTTGGATAAACATCGCAAATGTTTTTTGGCAGCAACTGTGCGTTATTTCTCTTGCGAATCTCAAAAAGCACCCAATGCCGTATGTGCACCTCTTCTGGTATTTGACAGGCCATTTTACCGAAAATTACAAAAAAATAATTGTCTATAAGTTAAGAAATCACTATAACCTAACGTCTTTGGCACGCCTGTGAACCAATCAATGAGCTGATAAATGACAATCATGTATTGGCATGCGCAGAAACGACATCACTTTCCGGTCCCTCTAATACATACGTGCTACTCTATATTATAGATCCTGTTGTTTCATTTTTGCTCTATCCCACCCCTATGCTCTCCCGTTTTCATTTCGTCATCCTTTGTTTTCTTTGCGAGGATCTTATTCCCTTCTGGTGGCCTATGGAGACGGATAGCCGACAATTTTCCGCTCCACATCATCCTCCTAATCAGCTGTTTACGAATTCGTAGCTGCGTTTCATAGAGCTGCGAAATCACCTTTATTTCCTCTCTTAAAGCTGTTTCCTCAAGTTTTTTGAGATTTCGCTGCAAAATGCACCCCTTGTCATTCGTCTATGTATCTATGTACCTACATAGTTATGTTATTTTGTTGCAACCGTTTACTTGTAGAATGCTCTTGTCCTTCGTATTTGATTCTTAGAAATGTCCAACCTGAATAGTTTTTTTGGTCTTCAGGTTCTAATTATCAAACGTGAATGGATTGGCTACGCGGGCGAATGTTCTTCGGAGGAGGTTCGTCCTCAAGTGGCACAGCTGAGGAGGACGAACGTCGACTGGTTGAACAGCCTTCAACGTCAACCACTAGGGTGCGTTTTTTTTAATTGAACTTTGTCAGAGGTGTTCGATACTTTTAAGAACATCGCTGTCACAAACCTATTTTGTTTCGTCCTTTTCCTTTTTTTTACATTTTCCTCTCCCTCCTCTTCGATCTTGTGTTGTTTTGATGATCGTAGATCATTTTTTGGCATCTCCTCGAATGCATGTAAAGCGAAGTGTTTACCAAGATGTTGCTAACAGTGTCCGATGATCTTTAGATAAGTAGATGTTTTTCGAGCATCTGCGATTACCCCTTTCCGGGATTTATATGCGTGCTCACCTAGTCTAGGATGTTCTCTGTCTGAGGGGCTCCTTGCAAAGCACCCGGCTGCTGCCCTTTTTGGCGAGTGTTCCGGACCGATTTGCGACAGATGGGATTTGAAAAGAGTAAGCCAGACATGGGGACAGACTTTGTTCTTCTCTATTGACTCGCAACTCAAGTAACTGATTTTCCCATGATTTTATGTCACACGGGAACCGCATGAGACTAACGGGCAAAACTAGTGACTTGCCAGAGAACAGAAACGAGTTGCGCTTATTCACAATCAAATCGCGCAAAAAATCCTTAGTTAGGGTGACATATTCAAAGGCAGCGCTCACGGTAAAATCAGTGATCGACTTCACCTCGGAAATTGAAAAATCCGGGTGCCTCTGCAATAGCAAGAGAGAAAAAGCGATGGAAAGGGGCCAGAATCGGGATGCTGATCATATTCACAGCTCGGGTGGGGCCAAGGAGAAGTTCGGCTAGCACACGTGACACGCGCGACGGTAAACCGCTGCGTTGTAGTTGGGGCTCGTTACCGAGCGCCACCTATTTTTTTTTCAGGGGCCATGGTTAACGCGCCCCCATCGGCGAAGAGAACGCAGCACTTTTCCGTCTCCCGCGTCACGTGTGCCAGCCAAACTGCTCCTTTGCCCAACCCGCGCTGCGAATTTGATCAACATCCCGCCCGACGTGACCCTATACGGTAACAAGCTTCGAAGTGGCACGCCCGCCACGCTTACTCCATTCAACGGCAATCGATCGACTCGAAAATCGACTTCTAAGATAATAATCGAAGAAAGATCATAGTTTGATTCATCATCCGCGGCGTAACAAAATTTCATTCATTTGTGTATTTTTTGAGTCTATTTTTTAGTTGCTCACTTCTATCGGTAGTAATCGAGGGAGTTTGCGTGGCAGGCATGTATCGCCTTCCTTTCTCCCCTTTGAAGCTTACGTCGAGGCTTTTTTTGGGCTCATTTGGAGTCGTTTTTTTCAACATTCATGGAGTAATTCACCTCGAACCTTTCGATTTCCTGTGGAAACACGTAAAATGTTCTCATAGTGAGCACTGCCTTCAAAATTTACTCTGGGGCCGTATGCAAGAACGCGATGGTTGGGGCAGGGGAAGTGCAGTCGGCGCCTCTAAAGATCGTTGATGCTTAGAAGACAGGACACGTCTATCGTATGTAGTTGGTTGCAAGTCAAGACACGTATGTCGTGCCCCAATACTCTTGCCGCTGTGCTCCATGTTCCTGGCTGGGGCGGCTAGGGCACAACGAGAAAGACTACTGGGCACGACATACGTGTCTTGACTCGTAACCAACTACGATAGACGTGTCCTGTCTTGTAAGCATCATCGATCTTCAGAGGCGCCGACTGCACTGCCCCTGCCCCAACCGTCGCGTTCTTCCATACGGCCCCAGATGCCACGCCTCTACCGAGAAACCGTATCCACTTAAGAACTCGAAAAAAAGCAGAATACTGCTCACCTGTCAGACCATGCCTCCGAAAACTCCTCATATGTGAATCATAAATTTTCGCTAAAATCGTTGATTTTAATAGAAACATGACTTTTGAACAGACACTAGTGGGGGCAATACTAGTTTCGAATTGAATGCTGCGAACACTACTTGAAAGTTTCTGAATTTTCCTATCACGATTCTATTGAACGCCTTGCAAGTCGAACTTTTCAGTATGAGTACTCCTTTTGAAATTTTGAGCTTTTGTTTGGATGTCCTGCATTATACGTAGATACGAAGTTTTCGTAAGATGGATTGTCCGCATAGTTCTGCCCGGCGCTCCCGCTTACCCACCATAAGAGGGAAACAGTGTTGGAGGTTCATCAGGCAAGTGATTACTTCCAGGTTTGTCTATCTTCTTGATGTACACCAAAATAGCAACTATTTACATCAATGCTGATTTGCTGCCTGGTGAAACTATTTTGTTATTTTCTGGCTTTTGATGGTAGTTTTTTCGATTTGAAGAGTTTTCGTGCTTCTAGCAGAACACGTAAAGCAGGGGTGTGCGGGAATTTCTGTTTTCTGGCCGTTTTCGGCCTTCCGTTTCTGTTTTCTGAAAAAAAAATGCAAAAAACAGAAAAAAATCAGTAAAAATCAATAAAACCCGGCTCCAGAAAGAGTGCAGCTTATTCAGTCCTTTACAAGGTATTATTTGTGCTCAATGGCTATTAATGGCGATTGATTTTAAGGGCATGGTTCACGATAAAAAAAGTTTGTTAATGTATCTCCATGAGGAGGTAGATCTGGTCATCACAAAAGTGAAAATAATTGGAAAGTTGGAGAAAAAACGCTCAGAAACAAGCCATTGCTGGGTCTTAGCCCGCCCCCAATCACTAGATTTCTACAATTGCTTGTTTTGTCGTCTTTTGTTTTGCATTTAAAGTTGTTGCTGAACTGCTTTTGCAGTAAAATAGAAGATGGAAAACAGGCATTTATAAAAATCTTGCTAGTTAGGGGTGGCCGTACACCCACCAATTAACCGTTTTGACTTGTTTTTGTGCGTTTTTTATGCAACTTCTTACTTATTTGCATTTTTGTGGTGACCAGAACTGCATTTTTATAAAAGAACATTGAACAGTCGTTTTTATCGCAAACCTTGCGCACGCATTCGTTGGGTAGTACTCCGGCACATAAGGGGATAGCGTCCCAAGCCCCTTGTTCTCAGCAGCTGCTGCAGTTAGTTGCTAGCAGCAGCTGCTGCTGACAGCGAAGGGTTGAACCCGATGCCTGCCCTAGGATGCAAACCTTTTGCGCTGACGCACTACCCTACGAGTGAGAGCTCTGAGAGTTTTGGCTGAGTAATAGCCGATAAAGAGCCACAAAATGCCTGCTCTCCGCGTGATAGCCTAGAATTGTCGGAAAATAGCTGGTTGTCGCGAAATAGCCGTCAAATAATTCTCGCCGAGAAACCGCCGCATATGAATGCTCTCCAATGAAAGTGTACGACGGACGCATTTTCGTGGCAGATTCGGATGTCACCACCGCGGTCCGTCCAACTACCCACGTTGGCTCGTTTATGTCTCGGCTAGTTGGCGAACAACAAGGTCGCAGCCGCGTAGTAGTCAAGAAATAAATGAGGAAAATTCGAGAAATAGCCCACTAGGAACAGCGGTTTAACCTGGTGGGCTATTTCTCGTTCAAGACTCTCAGGGTGAGTGCCTCTAATGATGTTGTATCCATCATTGACGCGTCATTGCTACTATAGGTCATTTGTGCAGTTCCGTAGATATGTATTATACTGCCGGTATGATAAAGGTGTTCAGAATTTCTCCTTCTCTTCGCTTGAAAAAACTTGAATGCAACGAGTATTTTTCTGAAAATTTTCTGTTTTCTGATTTCTGTTTTCTGACCGTTTTCGCCTTTCTGTTTTCTGACAAACTCGATTTTCTGTTTTCTAAAATTTTTTTGAAAATTTCCGCACATCCCTGACGTTAAGTCGGTTCGAACGAGACTTTCTGCCCCGCGGTCGGCGTGCGTGTCCAGCGGCCTCGCAAAGGCATTTTTGGACTTGTAAATCGATTAGCAGAGATATTAGACAACAGTGAATAATTCCTCACTCAGTTGTTTCAAGCCGTGGAACAGCTCGTCCGAAAAAATACCTACGCGATGGTCGCGCGACACGCACACCGATCGAGCACGCGTACATACACTCATTCGGACACGCCTTATGTAGAAAGTGGGTTCCTCAGTGATATGACAGCAAGATGAATTGCAAGGTATGTATTACCTGTAAGAACTAAGTCTTCGAGGGAGATCTTTGGAAAAACGCTGACCGTGCCCCTGACCTAACACTGAATTCCGCAGTTTGAACAGAAGTCTGCGCAAGACTGCTGCTACGTCTTTGCGAAATCTCCACGAAAACCGCGAGCACACAAAATTTTCCCGTTCGTTGAGGTTACACCGGAATCGTTCCACATAGTTCCCTAACCGAAATGTCACACCCGGATGGACTGTCATTTCATCAGCTCTCTCATGCCGGGATACTACTTCCATCGCGGCGATGCCTGAGAAAAACTGCGGTATCGAACAATCGCGGCGATATTTCGCTTTGGAGTGAATCGATGGTTTTTATTAGTCAGAAGGAAGTTCGTGGAGTTAAATGGAATGGGAAATTCATCCGCGAATGATTGCCACCTCAGTTTCCAACCGCCTTGCCGCGATTTCCGTCTGATACGCATATCGCCGCGTTTTTATTGCAACGTTGCCCAGAGCAGCGCCAATGTCATCGCTGCGACATGCATATGTGCTCGATGTTTCCGAAATACGGTTGAAAACAATGATTTCAACCAATCTCGGAGAAAGATTTCATCCCAATTCTCTCAACGGGATGTCGTTTTGCTCGTCAAAACAATCGATTCCCTCAAAAGCGCATTATCGCAGCGATTACTCGAAACCGTTTTTTCTCACATGTCGCCGCGACGGTAGTATGATCCCGGCCTTAAACTACCATCACCTTTTTCAGTCTATTTTCGTTTCCCAACTGATGAGTCGTCTTGTTCTGTATAATCTTGTGAAACAGCTCGGCACGGCCTGATTCCCAGTCCCACATTTCCGGTGTTCCCATGTGCCTCGTTTTTCATTCTCAGCTGTACTCGGGGGCGACATGACATTCTGGTCCCGTGGCATTTATTCAGCCAGATCGAAGTGCACCCGCTCTATTTGTCATCGGACCGACTTCGTCAGCACTGACAGATACATATCCACGAACATATTCATAGAGTTTATTCAGTCTAGTCCCGATACCACCGAACGCTGCCGTTTTCACCGGCAAATCTCCCCTTGTATTGAATTTTTCCTCCGAATCCTGCTCATGTTCGTTCTCTACTTGTTGCTCACATGACCAGTCATTCTTCAAATCCTGCTCTATGCATATTTTCCAGCGTTAATCTGCAACTCTGAGAGGTGTGGGCGGACAGTTAATGAGATGTTTTCAACTTTTGACAATTTCTGTACACATCGTCTAGGATTCTACTCCATCTGACTGTAGGTACTTTATGGCAGTTTCCGTCATTTTCGAGCTTGGCGCTTGATGGAGACCAATAAAGATGAAGCACGAATTTCAAAAAACTGTCAAAGAAAAACTGCAGAGTTCAGAAGTTTGAAGAAAGGGTGCGCAAACCGTTCTATTGCCCCAACAAACAGTTTCTCTGACTGTGGAAGTAGTCGAAAACAGCGAAATAGTGTGCGAGGATCCGCTCGCTACTAGCATAAAAAACCGTGAGTGACTTGTCTCTTAACCTAGATCTAAAAAAGTTGTAAACTCGAAATGATAGGTGGGCCCAGAAATCAAAATATCCTTTTTGTTCTAACTTCGTGCAGGAGGTTTCTTGCTCGGAGTGTCGAACACAATTTTGAGGTCTTCTTCGATTTTTTGGGCGACTACTACAGGTGACTTGAAAAAAGCATTACACCCACCACGACCTGCCGAATGCCTCCGAAAGTCCGAAAACAAACTCTATATCCAAGTTCGGCCTTCAAAATAGTAACTTTAAGGACGAAATTTGAGGGAAGGAAAAGGTGTTTGGTTCTCAGGGTCCACCTACCATGCGAGTTTATATGGTTAGGTCCGTGGCTTGTTCCCTCAAGAAAAAACATTCAAATTCAAACCGCGGCTGGCGCGGCGGCTTAAATGCATCGTTCGCGCTGGAAACCACTTTCCTTTTTTTTGGCTCAATTTCATGAATGAGCCCGATAGACCACACCGGTAAACTTCGGCGCGTCCAAAACGTGCAGTTATGAGGTTGGAAGGGGTCAAAGATGAGAATTCGCTTTCAGTTCTCACCAGCGATCTAGCACAAGGAACAAAAGCGCCATGTCAGGCGCAAGAGATACTGTATTGCAAAGTTTTATCCCGGAAAATCTTATCATCCAAATTTTCTCAGTGAAAACTTTTTATTTTTAAGTGATTTTGGTAAGGGAAAGGCAAAGAAATCTTCCCACCTAGAGAGTTTAAAAAGTAAAATCACTTCAGACGTTCAGAAAAACTTTGGACGTAGTGCACTGAACACACCGAAATCGACGGGGGGGGGCGGAAAATTAACTTTTCAAAAAGTTTTTAAACGCGTCTATTTTTTCCGTATCAGGAGTTTTTGGGGGTTTCTTTGCTATTATCGCTTATCTCGAGAGCTTGCCTACTCGAAAACAGAAAAATAAGGCACCGTTTTTCGCGCGTACGATGCCTTTAAATCTCACCAGCAGCTGGCTGGTAATTACCAGCCGACCGCCGCGCCAGCCGCGGTTTGAACTCAAATGTTTTTTCTTGAGGAAACAAGCCACGGATTTGACTATACCTTCTTGATATTTAGGTTTGAGGACGAGTGACTTTTGATTTTTACTATAGCAAGTTCATCCTCACAAGACACTCCCTTTTGCTCTTATTGGGCTCGCTAAAATGGCTTCCGTTGTAAGAATAAAAGTTGTGAACTGAGGGCAGTGCCACTAAACATGTTTTTCTTTTCAGGTAAGCATTCTCACTATTTCTGTGTAATTATACATCAAGCCAGTGACTAACCCTTTGCTTTAGGAAGGAGCAACGAAAATATTTGTAAAATCAGTATTTGTGAGGTAAGGTAAATAAGAGACCTGAAAGGCTCTAAAAACGCTGAAGAACGGTTACACTGCCTGACATCCCACAGCCATTTTGCTCACCACTCTTACACTCACATGACATTCCATAGGACGAGCTATTGAAAAAGTGATATAGTTAGTAATGAAAGAACAGTTTCCACTCCAAAGAACCTCATCGATATTCGTTCCTTTATCTGTCCCGAACGGGGCTCCCCCTGACTACGCCCTTAATTTCGTGGTATGGATCACCTTGTCCCATATTTAGAGTGCACTTTGGCTTATAGTGCATCTAGCCAGTGATTTACCGGCGCTGTTATCTCCTTCTCTGATAAGGTCGATTGCCGCGGAAAAATACGGCTGTTTTCCAACCGATAGTGATTGACATTTTCTTCTTCTTCAATCATATGACACATGTATTCTCTGATTGATTGTATTCATCAAAGAAGAATTGCAAGCCGTAGTGTGTTATGGAAGGAGATTGTTGTGTGATTTTCATTTACCGCTGTGGTTTGTTTTGTTTCGCGTGTTGTTTTTAGCCGCCAAAGCAATCACGGAATAAGTTTTCGACTTCCTGGTAAACAGTGTCTGAAGCCATCTTTACACGGCGATTTTTGGCCGATTACGCTCTCATAGCCTGTCAACAGATCTTCCTCTTGTACTTGCTGTAGCCTTCATCTACACATTGCTATGTTATCATAGTTTCTGTTAGATATCTATAGTCTTTAACAAGAGCTTTCAATAACTGCCCATAGTTCCCTTGTTGTTTCCGTTAAAATGTTCTGGTTATATGTATGTTCGGTCATAGGTACACAAAGCGTTTCATAATGATAGCACACCCTCGTAGTTTACCAGAAGCCCTTTTTTCCCTTGATAAAGGGGCTTTTGTGACAGACCATCGTAACCGGCATGTGGAATAACTTTAACATCCATCTTTTCGGTTTTAAACATCGTTTCAGCTTCTTTATTGAAACACTAGCTATTTTTTGGATCGTACCAACAAAGTAACTGCGGAGCCACAGCAATTCTGGCCTCTGTAACTGCCGCTTACCTCATACCATTGGGCGATCTAGAGATCGGACCCCATCCGACTTCCACTGCGGCCTTCGAGTAGCGGGGCTCCAATCATCAAAAAAGCCGGATCCACCTCCTTGCGACGGACTTCGGTACCCCTACTCAGGGCATCAATGTCTTCCAGCGACAGGCTTCGGTCCCTCACCCACTACAGCCTTCACTACGAAGAAGGAACCCGCTCGGTGTCTTTTTTGAATGGGGGTAGACCCGCTCTCCATCCTTTATGGCGTAAGGTGAGGGACGAACAGGAGGTCTACCATTATGCATGAGCCATCCCTAGCCGGCCGTTAGGATATCCCTTTAGCATTCAAAAGTGTCCTTCAAATGTAGTGAAGGATCCTTAAGAGGCCACACTCCGGAGTCGGCATCGAAGTGCCGAAAGAGCATTCACGGCTTACTTTACATATGTATATGGTTTGCGTCTGAGGAATGGACCGGGCGCGAGGTGGCATCACCGGCCAACGTGGTTTCGATAGCGCGCGGCGATCTACCGTAGCAGCTCCGTCCATTCGCAAGACTAAATTGTATGCGAGAGCTCCACACCCCCGAAAATTTTGCTGGTTAATCAGTCTTCTGGTGATTTTCAGAATGCCAAGATAAAATTGTCCCAAAACTTCACCATAAAAGTTAATTGTAGTGCTCCACCCGAATGTGCGGTCAGTTTATCGATCTTTCCACCTTTACGGTATGTAACAGTTTGTATGCGGTAGTCTGATAGAAGTGCCAGGTTTAGCTCAAAATTTCTCTGTGGGTTTTATTCGGGACGCCAACAAAGATTAGAGGTTTATTTTTCGATTTCCAAAATATGTATCAAGGAAGGTTGCATCACTCAAAAGGCATTATCCCTAGCGTGACCTACAGTAGCCTCAGACTAGCGGCAAACGTACCCCATACTTTTGTTCAGCGCCCTGCCAGCTGAAGACCTTGGGCAGAATCCGAAAAAATTGAGCACTGTGAAAGGTCCCTGTAGGTGCTCTTATCTTCTCGCAAAACAAAGAAAATGTCCCTTTTAGGAGTATTGAGAGGCATTTAAGGAATTTCGAGCACCGAATAAGCAATTAGAACACGGTTTTCCCCTCTGAGTGCCGGCGTACCTGCACGTAGCCGGCCGACAACCAGTGCTGTTCCGATTTGGCGGTACACCGGCTGCCCGCCCGTAATGTGTTAAAGGGGTGGATTCGCCGGAGCCCCGATCCCTAGATTCCCTGACAATAAATATAGTGCTAGTCATGTGCAACGTTGGAGAGCTGGCGGCAGTTAGGTGTTGCAGAAGAGGTTACTTGGATGAAAAGAACATTAAGCTGAAATGATTTGTAAATAAGCTCTGGGGCGGCATGCACGTACGCGGCGGGTTAGGTTGGGGTTAGGCAGGGTTTGGAGCGTCGGCGCGTTTGATGATAGCAGCGCGAGGGCTAAAAGGGGGTTAGGCTAGCACTGAACCGTTCCCTCTCAAACCCTACGTACGAGGGTGTGGCAGCCGAAACCCCGTTGAGACACCAACTATTGATTATCTCCAGCGCTCGCACGGCAATGATCAAACGCGCCGACGCCCCAAACCCTGCCTAACCCCAACCTAACCCGCCGCGTACGTGCATGCCGCCCCTGGTACATCCCTAGTGACCTGTTGATTTCGATTATCACCAGCAGCGGAGCGGTGGGCCTCGGTGAAATATAACTAGTGATAAATAGATTTTGACGAAAAAGCCACCGCTCCGCGCTGTGTTAACCGAAAACATGAGTTCACTTGGAATGAAATAGAGTCTACTAACATTGCGACTCGCGGGAGATTTCGGAGTGTCGCGGTCTGCCCCAGCCGCTCGAGGCGCCGTTCCCTCTCTTGTTATACGGAAAGAAGTGACCACTGACGGCTCTCGGACTGCGGCCGTGGTGTGAACCCGGCATTGCCTTCCCAAGAAATGCGTGTTGGATGTCACTGCTGTGCGAACAGGGTTCGGCGTGAGGTGTGATGTATCACAGAGGGGGGTCGGACCCATCGACATCCGGTGGGATGGGGGTCGGACCTTCGGTCAACCAAGAACCAAGACAGACTTCTATCAGACCGGAGGGAGGGGGGGGGTGAGAACCATAACGTTAGTATAAAAAATGACGGCAAAATGAGATCACAATAACAGGTCAAAATAAAACTGTAGATTATACTGAGAGAGCGAAATGAGACAGGAGATCAAAAAAGAAACTGTATAGTGAGAAACAATTGCAAAAAAAAACAAATAAGGCAGAATATGAAATGGGGATGTAAAAATAAGGCAGGAACACACAAGAACAACTTACAATTCACTGGTGATAAAGCATCCAAGACAATAGACGACGGTAGCATGACCATCGTTAATGATTCTGACATGGAGGAGGAATCCTGAAAAGGTAAAATGTGTCGCCAACGCGCTCCTGGATATGTCAGCAGCAGCGGTGTTGAGTGTTCGCTGTCATCGAGGTTATTACAAGCGGACTATCCTGTCTACCAAATGGCACTGATGTTCTGTACTTTCCTAATCTAAGATGCATTCTTAGGCGATTTAGAACTCACAGGTTCGATCCCGCTAGAGGTAAAAATTTCGCAAAGCTGTAAAACGATGGATAGCTGACTGTCACAAAAGAGACATGGAGGAGGAGTCTTGGAAAGGTAAAATGTGTGACTGTGACTGTGATATCTCTTACAATTTCATTAATAAAATCTCCTTCCGATTTTATTCCCTCAGGGCACATAGGAGCGGTTGCGGGCGCGGAACCCACATTTTGAATACGAATGTCCGCATGTGAAAACGCTTCCAAAGTTTCATGGATACAGCTTGTATCCGAACAGCGCTACATAGGGTGGGCGGAGCCTGTTTTCATGCCCTGAGGGCACATAGGTGCGGTTTCAGGCATCAAAACCACATCTGGTAATTGGCTATGCGGATGTGAAAACGATTCCAAAGTTTCATGGATGCAGCTTCAATCCGAACAGCGCTACATAGGGTGGGCGGAGTCTGTTTTCATGCCTTGAGGGCACATAGGTGCGGTTTCAGGCATCAAAACCACATTTGATAATTGGCTATCCGGATGTGAAAACGCATCCAAAATTTCATGGACGCAGCTTCAAGCCGAACAGCGCTACATAGAGTGGGGTCCATGAAAAAATGTTCAAGTCCGGAATTGTTGTGAAATATTTACAAGTATTTATCGAACTTTTAATTAGGGAGTTTCGCGTTGCAACAACATGTGGAAAACCTAGTCACGGACCCAATTATTCAATTTCATTCTTTTACCCGGTTAAAAACGGTCTTTGAAGACCCATTTTTAGGTGTGGTACAGTCGATTGTATCACACCTAAAAATGGGTGATCAAAGACCATTTTCAACCGCTTAAAGGAATGAAATTGATTAATTGGGTCCGTGACTAGGTTTTCGGCACGTTGTAGCAACGCGAAACTCCCTAATTCAAATTTCGTTAAATACTTGTAAATACATATTTCACAGCTATCGATTTTTTCATAGACCCCATCCTATGTAGTGCTGTTCGGCTTAAAGCTGCGTCCATGAAACTTTGGGTGCGTTTTCACATCCGGATAGTCAATTACTAGATGCGGTTTTCATGCCTGAAACCGCACCTATGTACCCTCAGGGCATGAAAACAGGCTCCGCCCACCCCATGTAGCGCTGTTCGGATTGAAGCTGTATCCATGAAATTTAGGGTGCGTTTTTACATCAGATTCGCCAATTACTTAATGTAGTTTTCATTCACGAAAGCGCACGCATGTGCCTTCAGGGCACTAATGAACGTTCAGCCATTGAACAAACATTTGGTGCCATTGTCGTAGGAGAGTTGTTTTTGCCTGCTTTCATGGAAAACAATTATTTATTGCATTATTAGGTCTCGATGTAGTCTTGAATTAAAAATTCTTCACTATAAAATAAAAAATTACGAAATGAGGACCTCTCCGCCCTGTCGTCGCCATCACCTTTTCCCAGGGGGGGGGGGGCTGAGCGAATCGCTTGACTTGGGTGGGGGGTCGGACCAATGTTGGGTTGTATCACACCTAGCGCCGTAGCCTGTGTGCGAAATCGCTCTCACTATCAATGTCTTCGTACGAGGAGCCCCAACTCTGGGTTCTTCATGACTGCAAGGCAGCATACACGCTCGCAAAAGTGATTGAGATAGAGACTCCGATTGGGTCGTACGGCTTTCGATACAACGCTCACGCCTTTGCAAGCGTCAAAAACGAATCAAAGTTGCTGTCATTGACCCTTATGGAGCCAACAAAAGATGTAGTCCCCCCCCCCTCCCCAACTTTCTTTGCAGTTACCGCACTTCAATACAAACTCGTCCAGATTGAATGCTCGAATACGGTCACTTTGGCTAGTTTTTCATGCTTCCAACGACGTAAGAGTTCTAGTACAGGCTGTACGTGTCTATTGGCTTCGCAGTCTCAACTATACTGGTGCTAGCTTCTCTATTTTAACGGAGCATGCATGCTGCGGTGTAACTCGTCCATTTTGATTCCATTGCTAAGACAACCCGTCATTCCTTATTTCACATGGCGTTTTCGTCGTTTTTTTTGCCAGATTTTATTACTACCAGCTCCAAACCCTCGATTTATGTCCTAAAATTGATACCATTTTTGAGCGTGTAAGCTGTCTTTAGTGCCGGCTCGCAGAATTGTTGAATGCTCCATGAGGAATCAATCCCTAATCTCAACCGCCGAATCTCCAAAGATGTTCTTGTGTAGAACTCACGAAAGCTTAGCCACATCTCAACCATTTGTAGCGAAATAAAGGTTAGGCAAATCGTGTACATAGCGAATGGCCTTAAAGGCAGTGGTCGCGATCAAATGTGCTTGTCGTCTTTTTCTCTCTAAACCCTTTTCTGGGTCTTGAGTAGTAGAACCTAAAAGAAAAAATCGCGAAAAAGCCACTGTTTTGGGGCCAAATTTGAAGCCTGAACCTTCTTGTCTTTTGATGATGGACGAGCCCACTCCACATCATCGGCATCGATGACCTCTTATATCAAGCACATCAGCTGGCTTGAAATTGAATTTCCATCGATGAACTCTAGAATTTATGACCACATCTAGTCAAAAACATTGACTGGAGTGCTTTCTACCATTGCTCAACTGTTTTTATTACAGTTGACCGCAATGTTAAAAGGACATGGTGCGGTTGCGGACTCGCACTAAATTACGGTAGAATCTGGCACTTTGCCAGATTTCGTCATCTATCGGCGCCAATCGTCGTCACTCTGCTCACGAGAATATCAGCTGTGGCGCCGATCGATGACGAAATCTGGCAAAGTGCCAGATTCTATCGTAGTTTTAGTGCGGGTCCGCAACCGCACCATGTCCTTTAACATTGCGGTCAACTGTAGGTAAATTCGCATTTATTTCTTCTTCTGAATGTCGATGATTTTTGACTGCTCGGCATGAGACTGCGATCTCTCTGGTCGACGCTGTGCACGTGTGCACCAACTGCCTTATTTGGGCTCTAGAAACTCTAATTCTAGTCAGTTTTCCACCGCGCTACCTTCATAGTTTTTCAGCTGTTTTTGATCTAAGCTGATTTTTGTAGTTTTTTTCGATAACTTTTTTCATCGTGACCACTGCCTTTAAAGGCATCGTTCGCGCTGGAAATCAATTTTCATTTTTCAGACTCAATTTCATGATTGAGCCCGGTAGACCACACCGGTAAAATTTGGCGCGTCAAAAACGTTGGGCAATGAGATTGGAAGGCGTCAAAGATGAAGATCCGCCACCAATTCTCACCACTCATCTAGCACTTTTTCCTAGAATGTTGGTGCGACCGTAAGACAACATGAAAAATAGTTACGGCACGAACTCCACATGCAGAAAAACTCCGAAAATGACAGTGACGAGGCCTCCAAAAGCAGAAAAACCTCAAAAAGGATTTTGGCGCGAAATCCAAATTCGTGTTTACAATGTGTTCCGATTGACTTTTCTTTACAAATGAAGGTTTTTCATAGGCCCCTTCGACATATTCGTTCACTAGAGAGGCCAAGGTACACAAAAACATGAAAAAATAATAAACGGTTTTCTGCGCGTACGATGCCTTACCATGTCGAAAACATGGTTTTCCTATCGTGATTTCCAGTCCTGGTTGCTGTCTGCGTCTACTTCAGCCTGAACATCGAGTTTCTGCGGGACATCAGCAGATGGAGGTTGTCGAGGGATAAAACGTGCTGTGTTAGAGGATTGCAGCTGAATCAACCCAGCAGTTGCAGATGCCACATTTGCCATAGACGTCCTGTAATTATGAAACACTTTATTGCTTGTTCTTATCTAGCTTTTGTATGCGGGAAGGATCAAAATAACCGTGGGGATGAAGCTAACAAAGTTTCAATGCAATTAGGAGCTGTGCAAGTGCAGAACAAAAAATCCTTGTGATTCGAAAAATGTAAAGCGCAGAGACAAAGCTAGGGAGATTTTGACCTATTTTCTTTACGCAACTCTCACAAGCGCGTGTATGATAGAATTCCCACGATAGCATCTTCGTTTAAATCTACTGGTCGAATACTCGAACTCTTCTTTGGTAGCAATGATGGCTGCAGTCTTCTCTTTTAGCGTCCGTTTTCTTATAATCACTTGCAAAGATGATTAGCTGGTTATCAGCTGGCGTTTTCTGGAAGACGTGACTCCACCAGATTGTTTCGATGGCAGAGACGTGCTTCTCCTGAGTCCATTCTAAACCCCGACCATAGTTTGTGGGAATGAATGTATATCAGAATTACCTACGGACTTCATGTTTTCCTTGGGTGCTGTTAGAATAAATCACTCTATTCAAGCTATTCTCGTGCTACATAGCTCTGGACCTCCCTTTTGCACTTGTGAAACTGACATTTGAAAGAGAATATTTCATCAATGCAAATAAGCATGTCCGAATTCAATAATCGATGAGATTAGCTGCCTTATGCACATTCGAAGCCAAAAATCTTCTCGATCAGTAAGTTTCACCAGTCTAAACTTATTGGGAACTGTTTTATCCGGCCCTGATGAGTTGGGAAACCATAACTTCGTTGTTTCAGGTGTGTGCTGGTACATAGCGATTCGCGCTAGGAATTCTCTAAATGCTTTATCATGGATTTTTAAGGTGATCAGAAAAAAATGTCCCGGATCCAGCTCAAAATTTCCAACTGCAGGTTATGTTGTACACTAAACACTAATCTGGGGTCCGTTTGTCGCTATTCTAAGGGGTGCTGTAGGGTACGTCGGTCATAATCTCTTGAGCCCCATTTAACCTAACTCAATATTTCGAAAATCAACAAATGAAGCTCAAATTCGAGGTTGGCGTCGCAGATAACCCCCATTGAGAAGTTTTCAAATCTGGGACTTCTTCGATGCTGTCGTATATCCTCTGTTTCGAAGTGAAATTCATCTCCGTTGGTCGCGTGCGTCTGCGCGCGTGTGCTGCGTTTCATTCCCCCACACTCTCTCTCCTTGTCTCTCCCCTTGATCTACAACAAGCGTGCGAAGGGGCAGAGTAAATTTGGCTCCGAATCAAAGGATGCAAGTTCATCTGAGAGTTCTGCTTTTTGTCAAAGTTGCGTTTGGCTTTCAAAATACCGTCAAGTGGGGAGCTTCTGCCCAATATCTACCGAAATCCCTCAAAAATCAACAAATTGTATTCAGATTCGTAATCGGCAACTGAAGATTTCCCTGTAAAAGGTTTCCAGCTAAATCCGAAACAGATTTTTTTTCGAGCACCTTGAAAATTTCCCTTCGAATACTTTTTTTCTCTTGGCGGAGTAATGAAAATGCTCTTTTCTGGAAATCCCCGAAGCATTCATGAAATTTCGAAAACGGATTTGCGATACACAGGACCATACCTACAACATCCAAAGTGGTTTTCCAAAACATCGGGGTGTGTGCAAAACAAGCCCACGTTAAAGGCAGTGGTCGCGATCAAATATGCTTGTCGTCTTTTTCTCTCTAAACCCTTTTCTGGGTCTCGAGTAGTAGGACCTATGAGAAAAAATCGCGAAAAAAACCACTTTTTTGGGCCAAATTTGAAGCCTGAACTTTCCTGTCTTTTGATGGTGGACGAGCCCACTCCACATCATCTGCATCGATGACCTCTTATATCAAGAACATCAGCTGACTTGAAATTCAATTTCATTCTATAAACCTTCGGATTTATGTACATATCTAGTCAAAAACATTGACTGGAGTGCTTTCTTTCATTGCTCAACTGTTTTTATTGGGTAAATTTGCATGTATTTCTTCCTCTGAATGTCGATGATTTTTGACTGCTCGGCATGAGACAGCGATCTTTTTGTTCGACGCTGTGCACGTGTGCACGAACTGGCTTCTTTGGGCCCTAGGAACTCAAATTCTAGCCCGTTTATAAACGCGCTAACTTCACAGTTTTTCAGCTGTTTTCCATCTAAGCTCATTTTTGTAGTTTTTTCGATAACGGTTTTCATCGCGACCACTGCCTTTAATCGATAAAAAGGTAGTTTTTTTTAAATATCAACATTGTTTTTGAACACCGTTTTTTTTTTCGTTGGAGCTGTTTCATGAGACCCTGTGTCTTCTATGAAAAACTCATAAACACATTTCAGCGTAAATGGCTTGCAAAAAACCTTGGTATATTATGAAAGGCTTTCAGGCGACTTTTAGATTTTTCTGATGTAAACATTGGAGGCAGTTTCCATGGCGCGACATTGCACGAAAATGTCGGAAACGGTTTTGATCGCGAACGTCGCTCCCAATGAAAACCTCTTTTCCACAAGTGTCCATAAGTATGCTAATTTCGCTGATCCAAGAATTTCAATGGAGTTTGCATCATGTTTGCCCGATTCTGCATCCCTGTGTTGCTCACATTTGCCGTTTTTCTCAAGCATCTGTCCAAGATCGCATCATCAATAATTACTTTACTCTCATGCAATCGGACTGAAAGCAGCTGCGAAAAATAGTTCAAGGTCTGCATCGGATCTACCTACAACTTTTTTCGTGCTCTACAGAAGGATTTCATTCTGGTAGAGCTTTTTGAGGGAATTCCCAATATATTCTGAATTTTTTTGGCTGCCTTTCATAATAAATTCTTAAGAAACCTGTACTCTTATGATTTTGCTAAGCTTCTGTATCATAAGTTCATAAGCTGTAGTCCTTCGCTCATGATTCTTCAGTGGCCTTCGGCATGATTTTCTTGGTCATTCTCATTCAAGCCGAAATGGGTAAAGAAACGCGAAGTTGTGTCTAGCACTAAGTCGTTTTTTCACAGAGTTCCAGTAAATTGCTTCCTTATTCAATATTTATGTTGTATTTGCCGTTGTTACAAATTTTCACGTGGTGGTCGGCGTTTTTTTTTCAATCCAACTACAACATATTATTGGCAAGTCACATGTCCCCAGAACACTTCACTAACGCGAACTATGTATACACATAGTATGTAATAGCTGGCAAAACATGGGGATACGTAGAATATCACTATTCTGTTTTTCCTCTGTTTTTTGTTGTTTGTAGTAAGAGTTACTGCTCTAGGTTTAAGGTAATTGGAGCACTTCAATAACCTTGAATACATTTTTGGAAAGAAATGTTAGAGGCTTTTACTCAAATACTAGTCTTATCTCGCGAATAACTTTCTTTTTTATCACTTTATTTTATATGTGTTCACGTCCAATACTTGGACAATTTCATGATACGTGGAAGTTTGAAGCTTGCATCCAACTTCAAATAATGGGAAGAACAAAATACCTGCGAGATAAAAGGGTCTATATGGATGATAAACAATGCGTCGCGTCGCTCTTCGTTGGAAGTATGATCCCGGCCTAGGAATGTCGATAGGCGACTGAGTCTCCGATCTATTTCCGATCTGAGTCGAGCAGTAGATTCCTTTGTTTTTCTATTCTTTTTTGCAACGCTGTGTTTGGCTGGCTAAAGTGTTTCTATACTCTCCAAAACTCCATTTCCGCTCTACTAGACCATGTGCACCATTGTCATTGTTGAACAAACACTTTTCAGCGACCAAATTAGAATCTCTAGCCGAATAAGACCTTACATTTGGCATTATCTCTATTCGCATCTGTGTTGGGCGCTGCAGTCTTTGCTGTTGTGCTAGCAGTGCAATAGCAGTAATTTATACTTTGCGTTTTTGAAGAACAAACAAAAATGCGTTCCTGTGCCCTTTGTCCTAACTCAATTGCGCGTCCGCCGTCGTATCATGATGTACGGATCGGAAAGGTGGGCAGCATCGAAGTCGCAGATGAACAGGTTGGATTACGCGGAGAGGAAGCTGTTTAGGCGTTTGCTTGGATATTTCTGAGCGCGTGTATGCCATAACGACGATCTTTACAAGGAAATCGGAGCAGTTCATCAACGCTTGACACGAGGGAGGTGCCAGCATCTCCCAACGCCATCTCAAGCAGCAATGGAAAGTCGTCTTAGTTTGTTCGGGCATATTTCAAGACGACTGCCGGATCGTCTTGTTCAACACGCTTTAAGGATGCTTCCGATTCCTGTCTGGGAACGGCACATTAGACGTAGGCGAAAATTTGAAACGGGTATGGGGAAGGAGAATTTAAAATCACTTGACATTGTCATGCGCAAAGTTTCACTTGGCAGGAAGTGGATTAGCGACCAATGGATAGTTTGTGTTCAGATTGAGGCTGAGCACCGTGACAAATGGATACGGCTAACTACTAGGACGGCACTCGTCGGCGAAACTGCGGACTGGCCGCGTCAGGCGCAAGCCAGCCGATTAGGCCTAAGTAAGTAAGCTTACTTCAATCGCCTAATCGCGAGTTGCGCAAGAGTGAGCCATGTGTCACCAAATGTCTCCCTAAATTTCTAAACGGATCTTTCTGAACAGAGTTTTGGCAAAAGAGCTTCAAAGCGCTTTTTTGGGTTTTTCATTAGACTAGACCGGCATTGTAGTGACAAACCGAGTCAAGTCCTTCGAAGCGAGTTTTACTTTGAACACTGCTTTCGCTTTTGTCGCGCCTCTGTTCGCCCTTCAAACGGCCAACTATAGGCTCGATGCTTTGAAATCTACCAGAATTCGTGATTTCTCCCTTATCAATTTGTTTTCGTGTTGACAAGAAGTACATAATCGATCCTGTTTATTCCAGAAATTTCACGAAGAATGTTGACAACAGAACGTCGCTGTTTTCTGCCATTTTTCCTCCATTTCACCCCCACTGCTGCTGTTCCATCCATTTGCACGGATTAGGGGAAGCTAGTCCCGCCTCTCATCCGTCTGCTCTCAAAAATCCTTTTGAATGCTTTTGCCTCTTTAGTCTTAAAGGTGTTCGTACCTCTATAAATCACCTTACATATAGAGACGATGTATTCCTATTACATCCATTCTGGGCTTGCTTCTGTTTACGACCAGCCTTAGAAATTAGCCATGCATACACATGAAGCAAACTTGAGAAAGGCCACCCTCAAAGTTTTATCGTTGGATCAGATATTTCTGACTTTTCTGCACATAATCAGAACTGCTAGTGTGAGTTAGGGGCTTGGATGCAGAAATCTAAGGAAATATCCCGCTCTTTCTCTTTCTCTCTCCCTCTCTCTCTACTATGGTTAGACAGGGAGATAGATGGCTATGACAAATGGCTGATATTTTTTTCTGGCTCGGCCATATGTTAAGGTGGAAACCAGTTACTTCCGGGGAGTCTTACCCTGTCTTTCTATGGTATCCGTGTTCTCTTTCGCTGCGAATGTAGAAGGCAGCGCCACTATAAGTTTCGTTTCCGAATTTCCAGCAGGGTACCAAAGGGAGGGGGCTAAGGTAGGCGCTTAGGCTGAGTATATGGGTCGAGGGCGCAGTCGAGTAGCATCAACTACTTAGGTGGTTGATGGGAAACGGAAAGTATGATACCCTAAGGATGCTCTTATGCTATCATTGCAACGTTACGCGATGCCATGATATTTGTTGTATCGATCGAGTTCGCGTCGTATGCCAATCCGTGTAGCCTAGTGTATACCTCTCGGGATGTGTGACGGCGGCAGTTTGTATCACCCTCATCGGTATTCCATCGATATGGATGTCAAACCCGCTGGCGCTCCTTGCAGAATACCAGCGACCGGCGAGGGACGCCAAGCGTCGACCTTCCTTCGCCTGCGGCGAAATTTCTATCATTATTCTCGTGACGCTGCTCGTCCGTCGCCGGCCTTCGCGCGACGCCGCCGCGGGTTCGGAACAGTCTGCGCTCCTCCGTAGTCACCCTCCACGCCGCTTCGGCCTTCTCAAGGGCTTTTCGTCGCTGCGAGCAACGCCGCGAATTCTGCTTTGCAGGCCACTTATGAGCTGGCTCAGACACGAGCAGGCCCGGAGCGCAACCGGCTACGCCCCTCCCCGCCCACTGCGACCGAAACGCAGAGCAGTTGATACTCGAACTTGCGTTGTGTTCGTGTTGTGATTGCAACGTGCAGTGCTTTCAGGTTGCTCTCCGGGCCACATGCGTTGACTGGCGCGCGCATTTCGAAACGTTGTTGCTTACGGAGCTTGACCTTTTGGCTCCTGGTCGTGGCGGGACCAACTGGGGCGACGCACCTTTAACCTTCACAGTGCAGCACTGGTGCTGAAATTCGATCAATATCTTCGCTATTGATTCTTTCTGTGATTCAGAGCTAAGAAAGAAGATAACTAGCTCTACAATCAAGAAAATTGAGGCGAATTACCACTTCGACGATGATGAAGTAATTGAAAACGTGCAAAGGCGGTACTCAAAACGCGTTTTTGTCAAAGTATTTCCTACGCGAGAAGTACCAGACTATACGACAAGGCTTGAAATGTTGGGGATCGAAACCCTACGATATCGGCGAACCGAGGTCGTTTTACACTTATGTTTTAAAATCGTTAACGGTCTTTGCGACATCCCATTTGAGAGTGTTCTCGTGTTCACCAGCCGCTGTACTCGCTCCCGCCAGCACGCTTTTCAGCTCGCACGTAGATTTACGTCGGAGTCCAACGTGCTGCATTCCTTTCCATTTATAGTCATCCCAATCTGGAACAACTTACCTTCAGAGCTCGTTGAGGCCGCGCAGTTTCCGATTTTCAAAAGCAGGCTATCCCATTTCAACCTCAGGTCACTGCATGGGGTCGATGGCCGTGCTTTCTGCTAAAGCTTTAAATTCAGGGTGTTCTTATTCGTACGAGTGTTTTCTTTGCCTACAGTTTTGTTTGCCTGCATGTCCAGGCTGTCTTGTTTAAACCTATCTCACATACATTTTGTATGTTTCTTTGTCGCCAGATAAAGCTATTGAATTGAATTCTTTGAGATTTATGCATGGTTTCAAAGTTTATCCCGACACTATATCGCCTTTTTCTGAATTCTGGATATTTCATGACGGTATTCAAACGGTTATCGCGACTTGTTGAGGGCTGATAATTGAGGGTAGATTTGATATAAATGACACATATCTCAGTATGTTAATTCGTCAATTCTGAGCGGAAATTCCACCATTACCCTAGTTGAACTGTGAGTTTTAAACATGGAGTTTTCTGAGGGCTTCAGAAGATATCGCGCATCATTGTCTAGGCTGTTGACATTGTGGCGAAATGCTTCCACATAACATGTCCTTTAAACACCTCTCAAGCCAAGTTTTGACTGCATCGCTGCTGTGTAACAGCGGCAGCGATTCTGTTCATAGTGCATAGCCTCACGGATGATCGAAAAAATTCAATCAATCAGTAAAATTAATGGCTTGTAGTTATCAATAACACGTTTCGATCCGTAAACGCTGACCTTGCCATGTGTAAGGGTAAACGCTCACTAGACGAAACGCATCACTCGCTGGCAATCGCTCCATCGCTGCCATTTTGGCCGCGATGGAGCGACGGTCAGCGACCACTGAGAATCGCTTTTTGAGCAGCGATGCACTAAAACATAGGATTTCGTCGCCGCAACCCAGCGATGTAGGACGTTTGCCACGAAGCGATCACAATTGGAGCGGATTTCCATTACGCGCGATGAAAAAGGAACAGTTGTCCCTCGCATGACCGCAGCGACCACCTGCAGTAAAAACTAGGCTTCAGGCATGATTAGCCGAGATACTCGCTTTCAAGTACAATTTCATAATAGTGTCCTTAATCGGTACCAATAAAACAGGCGCCCATCGCCGCAGTTGGTCCCGCCACGACCAGGAGCCAAAAGGTCAAGCTCCGTAAGCAACAACTTTCAAAACTCATAGACAACGCCCAGTTCTTAAACTCCCGCGTTTTGGACATTGATCGATGTCGACACTTCTACCTCATTTCCTTTTAATTGGCTCTCTGCTGAATCATTCTATGATTTTCCATAGTAAATAATTTAGGTGTATGTGTTGGTATAGTGTATGTTGCGGGAAATTTACCTCTTTTAACGCTTACGGGTTTTTTTCCTCTGAAATTGAGTGAAAAAATCACTCAATGCCGATCACTAGTGTTCCCTACACCTCTGGCTACGTCACGCTATAATCGGCATCAAACTTTTGATTTTTTATCACAATTCTTCAGAAAGAAGCACCGGTAACCTTTAAAATGGTAGCTTTCCTCCCAACACACTCAATATTAATACACCCGAATTATTTACTTTAGATACATGCAAGAATTACCCGAAAAAAATGGAAGAAACACAAAAAAACATTACGAAGAAAAGTATTATCAGCTGTTCACTATCGATTCTTGGAACCGAGCCAGCTACAATACTCCCGCTAAGTTTTGTAAAAACGGGGAGCATCTGCCAAACTTGGCAAAAAAGCGTCCGATGCATGTAACTTTTTTGAATGAAGACTTTTTTGAATTCTGAAAACGTTATCATATTCACAGCTCAAATTGCTACCTAATTATATGACTTGTGTTCCGAAGTTCCTCAGAATCGCTTTGTTTTCGAAAGAAATAGTTTTTGCAATCGTTTAGCAAAAACGTCGCGTGCGGCGAAGTGCGGCGGAACTTTAAGCAGTATTTTTACAAGTAATGGAAGAGCGATCTGTATGCTTACTTCATAAATCAGGTGCAGGTGAGAGCATCTCAAGGTTTGTGCAGGTTGAATTTTCGAAATCCCTCGATAAACAAGCTTGAGAACTTCCTGAAAAGTCGGAGTATTGTTGCGAACGCCCCGGACTCTCAAATTAAAGTTTTCGAAAATTCAATTTATACAACTCTTGAGATTCTTTTGCCTGCAACTAATTTATGAAGACAGCATACAGATTGCTCTTCCATTACTTGTGCAAATACTGCTTGAAAATTCGCCGCACTTCGCCGAGCGCGGCGTTTTTGAAAAACGATTGCAAAAACTATTTCTTTCAAAAACAAAGCGATTTTAGGGAACTTCGGAACACAAGTCATATAATTAGGTAGCAATTTGACCTGTGAATACGATAGCGTTTTCAGAATTCAAAAAAGTCCCCATTCAAAAAAAGTTACATGCATCGGACGCTTTTTTGCCAAGTTTGCCAGATCCGTTTTTACAAAACATAGCGCGGGTATTGTATGTGTGGCTACAGTATAAGTACATACGCAACCGCAAGACGGTCTTTTTCCGTTGCCGTAGACTGTATTTGCGCAATATTTCGTCTATATCTAAAATAAAGAGCATTCAAACGACTAGAAAAAATTTGTTCGGATCCAGCCATTCGATGTTCCCTAGAAATTTTATTCAAATCTAATCATTCACTCTGAAAAATCGGAAAGCATATATTTCAATGAAAACGTTGATTCGGGAATTTTGAAGAGGATTTAATGGGCTCATTTACACAATTGAAGTGTTCTAAAATACTATATTTGGCTTACTCATTCATTCGCTCGAATTTTATTCCAGTATTTTTTCGCCGGAGATCACTCATTCATTCGCTCGATTTTTTTAATTAGGGGCTGTTATTTAGGAATGGGAGGTGGCTGTGAATACCTAATAATTCAGTTAAATATATTTGAGGAGAATCAGGTAAAGTCAGAAGATCAACAGTTGAAATTTTGAGGGGATTGTGACGGAATCAAAATCCATAGGAGAGGAAAGTATATTAAGCTTAGGTATTACATAGTCAGGACTTGCTCGGAAAATAAAGAATTAAGGATCAAATCAATTCCAGAAAATTTGGTAGGGTGGGTTAATAGGCTAAATATGTGAATTTCTTTTTTGAAAAGTTGTCGATTACCTAAAACGCTTCCATAAATCGATCAGCGAAGCATCTGAAATGCGTTGAGGTATCGATTTTTGCAACGGTGTTGCTAAAATCGGTTCATAGAAAGCGCCCGGGGCGCAACCGTCTACGCTGGATGACGTACTAGGACGGTCTCCGGAGCATTGACAACTCGGCACGCGGGGTGTCCGAGTCAGTATGATGAGCGCAGAGGACGAAAAGAAAGGCGCTGCCAGCCGGCCCGGCATTCTCTCGGCCCGGCTAAAGTGCAAACTGTCGATCTCTGCGTCTCCGCGGGATGGACCCATTTACAGCTTTGGCTGTACACTACAGGGATGAGTGCAAACCTAGTTTGAGGGGGAGCACTCGAAATCCCAGTGAAGAACGAAAGCTAGCGCTCTCAGAAATCAGAGCATTCCCATGGAGTCCCTAGGAAAACACTCGCGGATAACGATATCATATAAAGGTGTCACGAAAGTTATCGATATTTTTCTTCGATCGAATCGGTGAAAAACGTTGTAGGCTGTACTTTCTTTAATGAGGTGGTACAGAGGAACTGGCCAACAACTAGGCTACTTACTGTAATAAAATCAATCGGTACATATCGGAAAATCTTGGAGATTTCTCGTGGGTCACCACGTATTTTCTAATAACTAATTCTATCAAAAAAGAGCTGTTTCAGCCAGAGAAGGTTTTGGGCAGACAGAAACGCTTAAAAAAAGAGCAACAGTAAAACCGGATGAGCGAGTCTTCAAAAAAAAAAACAAAGTTTCTTGAGAACTAATTCACTTGGCAAAATTTGTCAATTCCCGATAACAAACCGTTGCTCTACTTCGCGTGGAAGAGCTTGATTCCTCTCGATGAAAGACTCACTTGTTTTGAAAGGCTCACTTGCTTCTGTACTTTCACCAGTTCACTTTTCTGATCAGCGAAGGAATCCGTTTATGTGGGTCAGACTTTATGTCTTCTTTTCGATAATAGGTATAAAATATTTTCACCGGTACTACATATTTTAACCGGAGCAAGCTCCTTTTCAAAACCACAAAGCTCTTCTCTGAAGAATAACACGGGTTGATTTCGTGAATTCAAAATTTCAGCTTCTTTCAGCTAAGAATTGGTTCTCAAGAAGCATTGTTAATTATTTGTAGACTCGCCCACTCCACTTTCCTATTGTTTCTTTTTGTAGGAACGTTTCTGTCGGCATCAAGCCACTTTTGCTTGAAAGTACTCATTTTTTATAGAGTTTGCTTTGCTTTTTCTTCTTTATCATATGTTTAATCAGCAGGTTAGTATTGCATCCAGTAATTTTCCTAAGCGAACTGAAGTGTTATAAAAAGAGTGAGCGTTCGAACTGTTCCCGATTTTTAGGGATTAGAAATACTGGTTAAACTCGAAGAATTTTTACTGCAGGGAATGCATTCTCTGTTTGTGATTTCAAACTCATCATTCCTAAAAACGAAGCAGTCGTGGCTGATGTTTGCAAGATTAAGCAGCAAAACCTCGCTCATCTGACAGATGCCAGCCGACGACACAACAGTAGCGTCTTTTTCTTTGAGTCTCCGTCGCGAGAGCCAGAGTGGAGGGCGCAGCAAGCGCGAGGGAAAGTGGGCGAGGCATGCTTGGTTGTCAATGGTACCGCAACCGTACTAGGACGTCATCAGCCGACAGTTGCGCTCAGGGCGCTGCGTGAATCAATTTCGTCGGTAGCACCCGGAGCGCAACGTATGTGGCGTGCATCGCAGCATATGTGGCCCGAAAATTGTCAAAATTGTCACCCTGAGCGCAACATGGACGCGGCTCCGGGTGCATTCTGGGTGGGCTCAGAGCCTGCTATCGTCTGAGGGGGTGATGGTTGTAGTGAAATCCAGCCACAAGAGAGGCGGGGAAGCGGGGGATGAGCAACGCGCGTAATTGGACGGATCACGGAGTTTCCTCCGCCTATCTTGCAGCTGCGAAACATTACGACCATCACTCTACTTGTGACCTGCTGCGCATACTTTCAGCGACTAGCGGCGCCGCACATTATTTATCGTGCGTGCGGACTGAAAATCATTACGGCTTGTAGTTGTCGCGGGAAGCGTGCACTAGACATATTTAAAGCATGTTTTGGCGTCGGGCCGCAATGGAAGTACAACAGAGTCGTATATAATAAGAGCCATACATAAAACCGAAAACCTGTTTTGAAATAAAACTAGGTCTTTAGGTTCCCGACAGGTTATCCATGTACAACAGCAGAAGAAAAAATAAATATAAACTGGCCTAAAGTTCGTCGAAGCTTATTATATAGCAAACCAAAGCGCCGCGCGAATCTGTTCGGAGCCCATCGCATAAGACAAAATATATATATATATATATGTATATATATATATATATATATATATATATATATATATATATATATGTATATATATATGTATATATATATACAGGCCATAAAACGGCCAATGTCTCACCGTCGACTGCGTACCACGCCCTGCGCGACCGCGCGTCCGTCGGAAGCAGACGAGTTTTGGCCGCCGCGCGATGAGTTTCGGCCGCCGCGCGGCGGCCGAAACGTCGCGCGGTGGCCAAAACTCGTCGCGCGGCGGCAAAGCCCGTCTGCTTCCGACGCGCGTGCGGTCGCGCAGCGCGTGGTTCGCAGTCCACGGTGAGACATTGGCCGTTTTATGGCCTATATATATATATATATATACATATATATATATATATATATATATATATATATATATATATATATATATATATATATATATATATATATATATATATATATATATATATATATATATATATATATATATATATATATAATTTTCTTCAGGCGAGGGATATGGCGAGTAGCGAGGTATAGTGTGTCCGAATGAGAATGGCCGACCATGCGGCCGTCGTACGTGGCATGCGGCTGACGCGCACGCTGCTCTCGGACGAGCATGCAAAACGACAGCGAGCCTTCCCCCGCAGCCATTCACTAGGAGCTGTCAGCAAGCAATCAATCAGTTCTGCAACCGGGGAAGCCGTTTGTACACTCGTCCAAGAGCGGCACATGCGACGGCCGCCTGCCACGCACGACGGCCGCATGGTCTGCCAGTCTCATTTGGAACCATTTTACTTCACTACTAGTTGCTCTAATATCTCACGTTGAACGTTAGGATATCCTTTTTGATTTGAATTTCCTGTCATCAAATATTGGAGTTATCGAATTACAGTCGAGGAAAAGAATATTCCATCAACACTAATCAACATTCCGTAGTTTTTGACAAAAATGTTTTCGATTATTATGTTTTTCGATTATTATTGTCGCCGCGTCGGTTGCCGCTCGCTGGAGGAGTCTACAGAGTTGCACCTACCGGCGACTAGTCGCCGAGCGTCAGCCTCAAAAATGTTTCCGAAGATTATCGTCGCCGCGTCGGTTGCCGCTCGCTGGCATTGACGTAGGGTCGTCGCGGCGTCAAACCACTGCGGTGCCCCCGGCTGCCTTTACGCCGCGTCGGTCGCCCTCGTGGCCGAATGTGATCGATATCGCATCACCCAGCGATGTTCGTCGCTGCGAGCAACGCTGCGACGTCAACTCTGCAGACCCCTTATGGTGCACTTCAAACAACCCGCCCGGCGAACTTTGGGTGGAAACATTTCGCTGGACTGCAAAAGTGGAGTAACATCAAAAGTTTTTGCCTCCTTTCGGATATCTCTACTAAAATATTTGAATATTCGGCCAGATATTCGAAAATTGGGCCTTAAGAATAGTTTAGTAAACGAATTTATTTGGATGTCGGCCTTCCCGAATAGTCGAATAAATAAATTTAATCGGATTCCGGCTTTTCGAATAGTCGAACGAACTAATTTGTTCGGGATTCGACTTCTCCAAATCGTCGAGTAAATGATTTCATCCATCAATTGTCTTTTTCGAATAGTCGAAATACTCGAATAATCGATTATTTCGGATATTCGTTTTCCGAATATTTGTCGACACACTCTACCAACAGGACTCGTTTCCTTCCATGCACGATCCTTTTCTCAACATTGCTGTACCCTTTTTTAGCCCCTAAGAGACCGCGCGCCCCACGGCTAGTCAATTCAGTTCGTTTTGAAACCGGTCTTTCAGTCATGAATGAATCCGCGTAAAATCATTTTAAGGTGCCTCATGTCTTCCCAATAGTAATATAAAATCTTTCAAATACGTATCTCTTTTTTTTGAAGAAACGAGAAAAAAATTGAGTTCATGGCGTGGGTGGGCAGTGTGGACACGCGGTCTTCTATGTGTTAAGTCGATAGCGAACTGTTTAGCGGAACCCTCCAATTTTGGGGCTGTCTAAACCTTTTGCGGGCTCATTTTGATTTTTTTCCACGTAAATGTCGCAATAAATTACGGACCACCTTTGTAGGGGAGTCCCTACTAATATCTCTACAATTGATTTGCTTTTGACAGTGTCTTCTAAGGGACTTGTATTACAATTCGTGGTGAATCAGCATTATACTGTTGCACTCAAGTCTTCTTTTCTGACATGCATGCATTTTCTTTCGATTAATTCACCTTCAGACTGTTTCATGTGTACGTTTACTCGTGACTGCGTCCGTCATACGCTCCACACTGCCAGAATAGCGAACATCGATTTCCACTCTCAATATTTCTGTGCTTGCCATTGAAACTGGAACGTTGCCACCCCATTCCTGCCTCTATAGTGTGCAGTGTTGTCCCATTGATGTCACAGTCTATTATTGAAATTGCTCTCAATCTACACATACATAGTCGAAATAGTGCATACACATACACATGCATGTTTATAGTCGGCAGCATATACACTTTAGCACTAGCCCTTAGCCTCGATTTTGATGTTTTTGACGTACCCCTGCTATTCATCAGCATCTGAAATAATATTTGGAAAATGCACCACTGAATCTCGTGTTCGTTTTCCTCATTGCTCTTTCACCGACTGAAATCCTCTAATAGCTTTAGTGTGTATGAGGTGACCCTCCTCGTGGAACCCCTTCTCAACAGGTTTCCAACCTGTTTTTTGATAAACCCATTCTCGACTACGCCCGATTTGAGGTGTTTACTGATTTGGGAAATATTACGCTACAGAGTACCTTCTCTGGTGAACCCGAGAAAGCCGACCCCAACCCGCCGTAGCGGGTCACGCCAACAGCGACAAACCTCAGCCTTAGTTAACACGCGTGAAACGGCGTTCAGAGTTCAATGGCGGAGCGACGCGACGTTGAATTGGCCTACGTTTTGAACAAGCGACGTCGCGTCGTCACTAGATAAGGCCGGGATCATACTTTCCGCGACCGACGACGGCGACAGTGCATATCAGGCATATCGATTTTCGGTCTATACTGATGGTAAACATTGCGTCGCGTCGCTCGTGGCTGGATTTCCCGTCGCGCGACGTCATTCGCGTCTTCTTCCAATGCAACGCGACGGGATTGGCGTCGCGCAAAGGCAAGCTCGTTGCTGTTTTTTTCCAGTGTTTCTTCATTAACTCATCCAAACCTAACACTGAAAACGCAATTCGCAAAATAAGCAAATTCAGAATCACTCGCACCTAAACAAACACGAAAAAAACTGTTGCTGTTGCTGCAAAAGCTGCCGTTGCTTGCTTGCGCTAGATTGCGTATGTACGCAATTGCGCGTAGTCGCCTATCGTTCGCGCAGCGCTCACACCTGAATTTCTGCGCTATTTTTGTGTCGCACTGACATGCGCCATCGCGTCGCCTCGCGAAAACTCTGAACGCTACCTGGCGTTTGCTCTGGCGCAACCTACTTCGGAGATATCAGATGGCGGGAAAGGGCGGGTCTATGTTAAACAAAATCCCAGAACTCGTGTTGGATACGCTTTACTCATAGGCCGGGATTATACTTTGAGCGACGAGTGACGCGATACGATGTTTACCATCAACATCAACCGAAAATCGATATGCCTGATATGCACTGGCGCCGGCCGCGGGAAGTATGTTCCCGGCCATAAAGACTTTCTGCTGTTGTCTTCACCCGCCACTTCGAGAGTGGTCTTCGAAGGTTGTCTCGAATCATATTCTAGTTATAGATTCTTCAAATAGAAATTGATGAAATAACCCGCAGGGATGCACCTCGCTACGCAAAGGAGGTTCCCTGGGCGCGAAAACCTTGCCGGCCATCACACCTCCTTTGAGTCTACGCATAGCTACGTTTGACACGGATCGTTCTGATACTCCGCGTTCCATATTAGGTGTTGGCTCAAACCTGGATCGCCTATGTTATAACAAACATGTACGCACCCAGTTGGCGCGAACGCACATCAAGCGTGATCCATCAGAGGGTGAAGCGATCCGAGGTGGCAGGCAGCGTTTGGCCCACCGGTGGACCAGACGCTTGTGAAGGGATTAAAACTATTTTATAACTTTCGCTTTTGAGCGAATTCCCACCCGTTCTGTATAGGCTTCAGATGTTCTGTTCGCAGAGGAACGATCTCTATAAAAGTCCTAACTGGGCAAACTTTTGACAGTAGCCAACCTTTACTCCTCTACAACCTCTTAACTGTTTGCCGGAACAGAATTATTCAGCATTGCCCCCGATTCCTCTGTCGCTATCGATTGATCTATTGGTTTACGAGACGAGAACGGGGTAAACAACAATCAGCTGTGCAGTCTGCTCAATGTTTGCTTTTTCGTACGAAGAAGGAACTCGTCTCGTTTTCCCTGCTTTACCAGTTAAGGTCTTAGGCCTCGAGGGCTGTTTCTCAGAACACAAGGAACCGATCAGTCTGTTTCCGCACTAACTTCCTGTTGTTGCCATTCGTGGTTTCTTGCCCTAAAAGCTTATTTCTGTCCGAGGAGTCAGAAGATGAGTTTGCCTGACTTCTTTACGTAACACAGGAAATTATTCACTAACTCGTTCGCATAGTGCATCATCGGAATCTTCAAGCATCTTTACCTATTCAGTAAAGTGCACCCGCGAAAATGATTTCATTTTCCTAGGTAATTTTAGATACTTGTCGAATAAAATTCAGGTTTTAATGAATTTTTACAACTTTTTATCTTGGATTTAGGGTTTTGATGTTCCTGGTTTATTGCTTCTGATGAAGATAGGCATACAACTACAGATTCCCTCAAAATTATGGCTCAATTGTGACATTGATTAATTGAGTTGTGACCAATCAACGTGAAGACAATGCTCTTCCTCATTGCGGTTTAGATCTGTTCCTTCTTGTGTTTTGCGTAAAAAGTCTGACGCTCACACCTGCGATTCTAAGCAGTTTTGTGAGAAGTTTTCTTTTGACTTGGATTGCTTTATTTACATCATTTGTTGCTCAATTCATTGTCTTTCGGCATCCGCAACCCATCTTGGTAGATACGTCAAACAACGGTTTGAGTGCAACTGCTTTGCAATTTGGTATACACATGCATTTTCAACAAAAACTTTTTAGACTTGATATTTAAAAATTAGTCCTTTAATGATTCCAAAGTTTCGAATTTAAAAAAATTTGGGCAAGGAAGGGCAATCATTCTATACAAACAATTGTTTGTTCCGCCGAGGTGGGCCACTTGATCAACATCATAACGCGGAGCGCATGCGTAGCGGCGATCAGTGGCGAGTAGCCGATGATTTCAACCCCCATCATTATTATTTCACTTTTTCGTCGGCTTGAATTCTGTTGGTGCTGTTCAGCTAGATATTTTCGTGCGGGCGTTATATTTGAAATTTTCACTGTTGAATTTATTTACACAAGGCTTCGCCTGGGTTTAGATTTTAAGGGCTTCCGCTATGCCAGATCCTCTTTACCTTTCACAAAAACAGGCTACTCTATCCACATATTTTAGGCAAGTGATTTCTTCAGTTCTTCACACATGCTTTTCGTTTCAGAGAACTGTCGTTAGAGGCAATGTTCGCGAAGAAACAAAAGCTCATCATTTCTGTGGAAACCTAAGCTTTGTCTCTTTTTTAGGAATGAATAAATGTTTAACAATGGAAACGGCCGGCAGGTGGTTCTAAATCGCGTGGATCGGCCAGCCAATGAAACGGAATGGTTTTCTTTGCGGAGAAAAATGTTTAACGCATAACCGTTCCCTACGTTAGGTATTCTTTCGCGCCAAACACACAAAGTAGGCATGAAGGGCGAGGGTTGAGTGTATCAGGGCAAGTGGGGGCTAGGGGAGGGAGGGCGTGCGCGTGGATTTATAGAGTTTTTACCAAAATTTAAGGGTTTTTGGCGATTTTTTCCATTACTCTGTGGGCTAACTCGTGCAGGAACACTGACAAATAAGGTACGATTTTATTGTGTACACTGCCTTTGTTTTCGATTTTCCTTTTGTGGTCAAACTGTGTACGTTACAATATTCACATGTTGAATTTCATAGGGGTAAGGCGATTGAGGAGAAAAGGGACAGAGTGGAAAACTGCGTACTAATTTCTGCTCTAGACATTGCTCATCTGTTGCCGCGATGCGCCCGCGCCGCGACATCTACAGTCCCCCTTCGAACCGCTAAACGCGACGGAATCAGTGGTATTGTGATTTATTGGAAGATTTACGGCTGTGATTCTTAACTTATCCTGAGTAAAAGTAATCTTCGTGACGATCCAAATTATTGTCTGTTCAGTTTCGAAATTTCTGGCGGTGAAGTCCTTCGTTTTCTGCCCTTCTCACAGTGACATGCATTCGTCAGAGGCAGCCGAACAAGGTCGCGCGCATGTCATCTTTCCTACCTTCCTTTGTTCTTCAACAAGTTCGGGTTTCTTATTCGTATAACCTTAAGTGGTCTTCACACACGAAACGCAGCGCTGAATGAGTAGGTTCTCGCTCATTTTTCACCGAAAAGAGGCCAACCCTTGCTCTATCTTCCAACAATTTTGAGAAAATACTTGATAATTCCAGGAGGTAGCTGGTGTTTCTACAAATCTATCTGTTCTGCTACAAAAAGCGCACTCGAATTTCTAACAGGCAGAACCAAACCTCTCCAGCCGCTTCGCGGCTGGAGCGATTCTAATTAGTCTGATTATGGAATTACCAATATAAAACTCCCGATAACTCACTCCCGAATAATTTCCGAAAAGTAATTCAGAATTGAGCTCTCGAGTTTTTTGCTCATTTCTCACTATTTTCGAAGTCGGATTCGCAGCGAAATCCATTCCGTACTTAATAAGTTGAGTGCTTACTGTTGTCATTATCCTGCCTTATTCTATTATGTAATAGAGTGTCTGACTAACCGGTTCGCGATTTTAAGAAGAAAGTTGGTCATTTCTAACATTAGAAAGTATTTGGGTTGGAGTCAGGGATTAGCTGAATAAAAATATTAACATTCGAAAATCGGTTTTCGGCTTTAGACTCGAATTTTTTTCGGTTTTCAGAAATCAAGTTCAAAACCCCCAATAATATACTGAAATGCGGTTTTCGGAAGACAGAAATTTTTCGAAATTATTCATTGGCTTTATATCACAACACGTTTTACGTTTTTTGGAATGCGGAACTCTTCTCACCCATAATGGCGATTTCCAGTTTGTTCAAAAATTCATTGCTGCGGTATGTACTTCTTGACAGATCATCCAAGTACATGTCAATGCTTGTCATACTGTTCTGATAACCACATCAAAAATCGTCTGACCTGGTAGGCTTAGACTTGCCGCCGGATATCGCTTTATCCGTTTATCACTGCTCAGAATGCCGTGCTGAGCTGGGAGCCGTGCGATTGCACGTGGCTCTTTCTCGATATGTTCAATAATCCGGCACTTCCCTGTCCCGTTTTCCGGTCTGGAACAGAGTCCGCCAGTTGGCCGTCGAGGTTCCCCCCCCCCCCACCCGGCGGTAGGAATTCGCCGCATGTCGAAATGTCTTGGAGCCGGTTTCTCAAGCGTGTTCAGTGTAACCTCGAGTTTCTTGCGCACTCGCGGCGGCCACCAGTTTTTTCATGCTCGCCGCTCGCCGTCCACTTTCTGTTCATGAGGTTGAGTTAATAAGAGAAATTCGACAGGGCGGAGCGTATTCATTCTTCCACCCTCACCTGCAATCAATTTCTGACACATTGTGAGCCTTTTTTCAAATGTTCGGCCTCTTATTTCAATATTTCTCTAGTTTTGCGTTTCTCTCAATTCGCCCTATTTATTATTAATAATTGTTGACGTTTTTTTCTACTTTTTTTATTTTGCAGCCTAGTTAAATTTGTGAAATCAGCTCCCAAGATTTCAGATATTTAGAATTTGAATTGAAAAAATAGATCAGCCAAAGTTCTATTGCACTTACGAAACGCTGATTTCCGTAACGTCGGCATGGATCCTCAAGAGACTTCTCGCTCACTGCTGAAGGTTGGCGCAAACTCGGTGCCCTGTGCTATAACATAGGTGCACCGAGTGTGCGGCAACCTTCAATGGGGTACGCAAAGTCTCTTCAGGATCCATGCCGGTGTTATACTTTTCCCTTTATTTCTCTGCGCTGATAATTGCTCTAGTGAAAAAAAAACCTTCGAAATTCAAGATTTTTCTAATTTCTCGCTGTAATTTTCTCTTTTCCTCCGGTTTTGGAGTCTTTCTCAGTTACATAAAAATGCGATCAGTTATGAAACCTCGATGAAGTCCTAGTTATCCTTTGGCAGAATTCAAACATGCCGCGTTGACATTGCCGCACTTTGTCGTGTGACTCACTATGAGGCACATACTTGTATTTTCAATTCCCCTGGTGTATGTCGTGTGGGTGTGCGCGGGTATCCTGCTCCGCCCCCCCCCCTACGCTTTCTTGCTATCCCTGCCCTTGCTTCGCTCGCGCACGCGAAGGAACAGAGTAAATTTCGCTTCGGAATAGAGGGTACGCTATCTTGCGTACAACTTAGCAGTACTGTAGCCCAGAAATTCTGGGACATTGGGATTGAATTTTCGCCGACGTGTCCCACTCTATCACCTTACATTTCTTGCAGTGTTCATTTTTCATTTACTTCTTCCTCTTATTACAACGCTGCTCATTTTTTCTGTGCTTTTTTCCACAACTTTAGCTCAGAAAAATAATCAGCTTATATTACCAATCGAGGAGATCGTACAACGACACAGTATACTTTGCGCTTTTCCGCCGCGTTTTTCTGTGTACAACTGCTACTTCTGAAGTGCCCCAGCACTGTGAATATGCTCAATAGTGATAGTTTTCTTGACATTTCCGCGGCGTCCCACTAGAATAATACTAGGGTCCGTAGTGAGGCGAGTAGCGCGACGCAACCGCTCTCCCACAATCATGCAATTCGCTGGCTGCGTTCGATTAAGTTTAGAAATCTGTACCTTCTATCTCAAACAAGGTAGAACACCAATATTTATAGTCTGCGCAAATCGCACTGATCGCTTTGGCTTCTTCTTGACGGTGTAACTCGGTGCACATTTATGTAGTTAGGTCCGTGGCTTGCCTCAAGAAAAAACATTTAAATCTCACCCGCGGCTGGCGTGGCGGTCGCGTGCGCCGGCCCGCAAATCGATTCAGGCCGAGAGAAGAGCGCGAAGTAACCCCTCCGTCAGCCGCCGGTGAGATTTAAGGCGCTATTCATACTACTCAACTCCAGCGATGCGGCACGCGCGTGACGCCTGCTCCGTCATGGCGGCGACGGCCGTATTAACTTTTTCATCAATTCCATTACTAATCCATCTTCAATTTTATTCCATTCCGGAATAATTATTTTCACTACTACCCTCTGCTACCATGATAGTGAACGCGTGTACAAATTTTGCTTGCTCAGCAAAGTAAGAGCCCATTGTGATCCGCTGCGCCATGGCGTCGCCGCTGGAGTATTTATAGTCTCTGCAAGCGCGTGATGCGCGTGCCGCGCTGGCGTTGAGGGGTATGAATAGCGCCTAAACTGCCCGCGCCAGCCGCAGAAGATATTTAATTTTTTTTTCTATTGAGGAGGCGAGCCACGGACCTGACTAACATCGGCATGGATTCTGAAGAGACTGCGTTCCTCATTGAAGGTTGGCGCAAACTCGGTGCCCCTATGTTACAGCATATGGCACCAAGTTTGCGCCAACCTTCAACAGTGAGCGCGAAGTCTCTTCAGAATCCATGCCGACGTTATACATACTGTCGTTCTCCGGGACGAATTCGCATTTGCGGACTACGGCTGTTTCATCATGCGACACGTCATAATTGTGCTGGGACCACTTGGTCCCGGCACGATTCACCTTTCTCCCAACACGATTATCACAAGTCGCATGATGCAACAGCCGTAGTCCGCGATTCCGGTCCAGAATTGGCTCCGAGAACGATAGTCTGTTTTAACATTCGTGCACAGAGTTGACGCCAACACAAACTACGCCGTCAACAGGAAGCTAACAGTAGGCGCCGACTGTAATTTTCCTTTTTGTCTTTGAATTTTTGCTTCTTAGAACTAACAGGTTTCCTTCTGGTTTACGGGAGTGTTTGCGTTTAACGCAGTACGTTTTGATTTGGAGAAAAATAAATGCGCTAATTTCTGGGTATTAAAATACTTTTTTGTAGTTTTCCTGAGTCAGAAGACTCGTTGCCTTGTTTCAAAGTGGGCAACATTTTTCCACTGTCCCTGTCCCTCTGTGGCCTTGCATAGTTCTCCTCCGAGTTAGGTTCTTCGTGCGTTGCCCTCCTCTCCATATGTATTGACAATAACATTGTGTTTTCGATTCAAGAGTCGGGCACTTTCCATTCATACTTCGACGCACACCCCTCAACTGGTTACTAACGAGGCCTCTCCATTCGAGTTTCTTGGAAGGTTTTCGCAAACTCTTCGATGTGGTTCCCTCAATTATCGGTTTTTCTCGCTTCATTCAGACATCGAGTTCCATTATTTAACAATTTCGAGGATGTTCTTCATAACTCTTTCTATGACCGTTCTTTTCATATAATTAGTGGATAATCCGCTAAGGTCTTTTTCCGCAAAGCAGCTCATACGCAGAGAACATAATGCCCGAGGTAATATCGCTGAGTCTAAAAACCACATCTGTGAATCATGATTGTGGGATCTTCCATAAGTTTCTAACCCTCAACAGAATTCATGAAATCTCAATAGCGGGTTTTCTAAGAAAGGACCACATTTTGTCGAAATTCCGGAGAACTGGAATATCAGTTTCCCATGTGTTAGATATTAGTAGAGCCAATTACCTTAACAGTTTGTCCGGTCGACGTTTCGGTTATATCACATTCGTCGGCAGCTGGGAACTCAGACAATGGGGTGGACCGACGGCGGACAAGTTGCGTACCGACAGCGGGATGGGCGACGTTTGGAACGCAATTTGCACGCGGTCGGCACGCAAATTAGCGCGGTCGATACGCACTGTCACGCGGTCCGTACGGAATACCACGCGGTTAGTACGTATAGCCGCGCGGTCGGTACGTCTTGCCACGCGTTCGGTACGCATTGTCGCGCCCTCGGTACGCACTGCCACGCGATCAGTACGCATCGCCACGCGGTCGATAGGCAATGCCAGGCGGTCAGTACGAACGCTTTTCGGATACTAATAGCAGTGGAAACGCATTCTGACGCTGTCGGTACGCATCGCCGCGCGGGCGGTACGTCCTGCCGCGCGTTCGGTCCGTATTGTCGCGCAGTCGGTACGCAACGCAACGCGGTTAGTACGCATTGCGGCGCGGTCGGTACGTCTTGTCACGTGGTTGGTACGTACTGCCACGCGGTCGATGCATACTGCCACGCGGTTGGTACGCAATGACCCGCGATCAGTACACATTGCCACGCGATCAGTACGCATTGCCTCGCGGTTTGTACGCAAAAACACGCGGTCGATGCAAACTGCCACGGCGGTCGGTACGCAACGCAGGCCGGTTAGTACGGACCGCGGCGCGGTCGGCACGTCTCGCCACGCGGTCAGTACGAAGTCTTTCCAAATCCGGAAAGCGGTCGGTACGCATCCACGCGCGCTCGTAACACATTGCCTCACGGTAGGTACGGCATTAGTCCGCGGTCGGCATAAATGTCGCACATAGGATTGGCCACGTTTAGTACGCATTCACACGTGGTATGCCCGATTTTATCGCTCGCTCATTCCAAAACTTTTTCTAAAAATCCGACAGCTTTCAAAACGCATGCATGCGCGTCAGGCATATATTGCTTCCAACGAAATGACACTGTTTCGGAACGCATTATTACCCAGATGCACGGCTGACTTTGCAACCGCGAATTACGAGCTTTTTAAAGGGAGCATACACGCTCGTAAATGTAGTTGAGATAACAACGAAAATAGAATGGTATGCCCGATTACAACTCCTATGCATTTTGAAGCGTCAAAAACGACCTACAAGGCCGCCACACGAGTGAGAAGTTGGTCCCGCCCTGTACTTCTCCGCCTCCTCTATTTGCCGTACTCCTCCAAAACAGGGGTACTGTGCTATTCCCACCGTCGTCGATGTATGTGACTTATTTATTGTACTTATTGTAGCACTCACAAACGTCGTTGACGGTGGGAATGGTCCAGCACCCCTGTTTGGAGGAGGACGCAAATACGTGGGGCGGAGAGATACAGGGCTGGGCCAGGTTCGTTGTTGACGCTTAAAAATGAGTAGGCGTTGTAATCTGGGCCATACCATTCTAATTTCGTAGTTATCTCCAACAAGTTTACGAGCGTGTATGCTGCCTTCAACCAATAAAATCTATTGGGTTGATACATAATTTTGGAACGGTTTTATAACGCGTTTTTCTTCAGTGAAATCTGGCGTTTCGTCCTCAATATTTTTATAAAAATAATCCTCAATATTCAGTTGAAAAAATGCGTCTCGAAAACAACACTCATGTTGGCCATATTCTACTCTACCATTACGAGAAAGGATGCACCGCAGCCCAGCCATTTCGCGATCTCAACGAACTTTTTGGGGAAAGAACAATTACTGATAGCGCAGTACGGAAGTGGTTTATTCGCTTTAAATCAGGTGACACTAATTTGAACGATAAAGAATGAAGAGGTCGGCCATCGGATTTCGATGATCAAGCACTTCAGACAGCCGTGGAATAGGACGAAAGCCTGACAACGCGAACGCTGGCTGAAGACTTTAATATCAATCAATCAACGATTGTTCGACGCCTGAAGAATCTTGGAAAAGTATGGAAATTGGCTTGATGGGCGCCACACGAGCTCTCCGACAACAACAGAGCTGAACGCTTTCGATTTTCCACCGATTTGCTGCAGCGAAACCAACAAACACCATTCTAACGCCCGTCCACAAGTTGGGCGCCATGTGGTCGAATCCATCGCCAATAAGGTATAGGATCTGCTCCCAGATCCGCCGTACACATCGACAAAAGCACAAACAAAGTCTATGACGACTTCGATGACTTGGCGGCTGATGTCAAAGCGTTCATTGCATCCAGGAATCGTGCCTTCTTCGCACGTACAGGGTGTTCCATAATTATTGGCGCGCAGATATTGACGTGTTTCTCGAACCCTACCCTGGATTATGAGAATAATCGAAATGGATACATTTATTTATACTAGCGTTAACACAGAACAGTGGTTAGATCTGGAAATATCCGCCATCTGTTCGAATATCGGCTCCAAGAAGTCTTAGAAAGTTGTCGCAGCAGTCACGGAGGTAGTCGTCATTCATTTCATCCAAGGCTTCTCTCAAAACAGATTCCAGTGGGCCAATTTAGCATGTCAAGAATAGCAGATATCAGACTTCATCAGGGATCACACTGGAAAGATTAGTGGATGCCGGTCCGACGAGCAGGACCGCAATTCTTCGTGCGCGTTTGACTCAGGGTAGCACACTTCGACAGCACTCTTGAATTGCTTTCACTTTGTGTGCTTATCCACGGCCTAGTGTGAGGCAGCAGAGTCTGCTGCCGCATCGGTAAGTTATATAGCGGTTCAAAACGATCTCTAGACTCGTTGTCCTGCTAAAGTCCTTGTTGATTTTCATATCAGAAACCACGAAAAACGGCGGAGTTCCACTTTCGCTTGCGATGCTTTCCAAAGCTATCACAGAAGTCGTATGAGCAGTCCAACCAGTGACATCTTCGCACACTAAGACATCATTGGTTCTTCTAGCTGCTATCCAGTCGTTTTCGCATTTCTTTTTCAACTTCAGACTGATGAGTTCTTCCATCTATTTGCGCCATGAAGCAATGCCTGACTCCTGTGCAACGGTACATGAGTTTCCTGAACTTTCGGTCTCCATTCAGCTTCTTGTCGGCGGACACCAGATGGGTCTGCTCTAAATGGTGTGAACAAAGATTCAGCTACTTCCTGACGACTTATAAGATGGGTCCCAACCACAGATTCCTTTCTCTAGCTATCCACTTCCTCGACAGTCTCGAATTGCGGTTGACTCGGGCACTCACCCTTTGACAACCTTAGATATGCTAGTGACTTACTTTTGACTTAATCGGTTGGCTTTCGCCTGACGCGGTCATTCCGCATCTTCACCGAGGTGTGCCGTCCGAGTAGTCAGCCGTGTCCATTTTTCACGGTCTTCAGCCACAATTTGAACACATTCTATCCAGCTGTCACTATTCCATTTCCTGCAAAACGAAACATCGCGCCTGAACTGTCTTTCGATGCCGAGTGACTTCAAATCCTCTTTAACCACATCCGTCCAGAACTTTCGCCTACACCCAGGTGGCCGTTTCCAGACAGGATTTGGAAGCATTCTTTAAGCGTGTTGTACGAGACGATCCGGCGTTCTTCTTAGTATATGCCCGAGCAGTCGAAGTCGACTTTCCATTGCTGCTTGAGATGGATTTAGGAGATGCTGGCACCTCCCTCGTGTCAAGCGTTTATGTACTGCGTCGATTTCCTTGTAAAGGTCTTCGTTATGGCATACACTCCGATCCGTACATCATGATAGGGCGAATAGCGGACAGGTAGACGCGCAACTTGGCTTCCTTCGCGATGGTGGTAGACCACAAACACTTAGTTAGAGAATTAAATGCAGACGTAGCTTTCGCACATCGTTGTCGAATATCCGCTGCATAAGTACCATCGTTCTTCAGCAAACAGCCCAAATAATAGAAATCGTCCACCAGTTCGATACGTTGTCCGTCCACACAAACTCCCATTGGAGGCCCCTGAAAGACCCACATCTGCTTGCATTTGTCGGGACGAAGACGAAGTCCATAGGCTGCGGCATACTTCGAAACGAGGTTCACAATCCTTTGCAGTTTTGCGTTGTTTTCAGCGAACAACACAATGTCGTCGGCGTACTCCAGGTCGACAAGGGAGCGTCCTGATGGTGTTAGGATCACATCCGCAGGAAACTGTTCTGCAACTCTACGCATGATGTCATCAACGGCGAAGTTGAAGAGAAAAGGTCCTGGAACGGCTCCTTGCCTTGCTCCTGTTTTCACCTCGAAAGCTGGCGTAAATCCGACAGGTGTACGAACTGCTGCTGTTGTTCCTTTGTTCATGTCCTCGATTAACCGAACATACTTTTCCGGGACTCCATCTGCTCGCAGAGCATTGAGCAATCGATCACGATGAGGAGAGTCGAACGCGGCTTCAAAGTCCAAGAAAGCAAGCTGTAATGGCTTCGAAAACCGCTGCCACGATTCAATTACTCTTCTCACGACGAACACTTGGTCGATGGTCGATCTTCCAGGTCGAAAACCGGCTTGCTCATCTCTGGTCGTTCTTTCACGATGTTTGATAAGTCGCTCGAGAATGATACGTTCTAAATTCTTGTACATGACACGAAGTAGAGAGATTCCTCTGTAGTTCTTAGGATCCGTGACGGATAGCTTCTTGTGAAGAGGTACGATGATCGCATGTCTCCACGAATCGGGTATCCTTTCGCTCATCCATATAGCACGGATGGTGTTGGTCATTTCACGAATCCTAGACGGAGGAAGAGCTTTCAGCATTTCAGCAGTGATGTTGTCATCTCCACCAGCCTTTTCATTCTTCATTTTCCGGACACAATCCAAAACTTCAGACTCAGTCGGCGGTTCCTCACTGACATCGTAATGTGCTCTCTGAACATGCGGGAGCTCAGGTACTGATGGCGCTGGACGATTCAGTAGTGAACTGAAGTAATCCTTCCATATTGGCAGCGTCGCATCACCAACTGCAACTCCATTGGTAGTGTTCAAGACAGGAGAACATCTCTTCATCTTCCCGCTATACTGTCGCAGCAACGTGTAGGCTTTCCTCGGATTCTTCTCCTCCCAAGCCTTCTCGAACTCCTTAGCTCTACACGTCCACTCTCGCTCGCGGTCACTTTGAAGCTGCCAACGCAACTTCCTACTCAGACGCTTCTCCTCCACGAAGTTTCCTGCAGTTCGGAGAGCACATACTCTGTTGTAGGTAGATGTTGTTTCTTCTGAGACGTAGGCGAACTTCTTCTTAGGCTGTACAACCGGGAGTGCCTCTTTCGAAGCGTCCTGGATGCACTTGACAAAAGAATCCGCGTCGCAAAGTTTCTTTTTAGTCCGTACTCCGATGTGAATAGAAACGCGTTGTCGAAAATTTCTTCTACACTCTTCATCTCTGAGACTTGCCATGTCAATCCTCTGGAGAGGCTGAGCCCCTCGCTTCCTCCTATGAATCCTCGCAGTGAAGTTCAACAGAACAGGACGGTGATCCGAATCGAATGCGACATCCCACACAGCTCTAGATCTTCGAATGTCCGATACTGGAATATTCCTCGCCAGGACATAGTCAAGCTGTAGCTTCAAAGTTGTCATCTTCCGCTTCCGCTGCTCTTCTGGAGACAGCTGGGTTGGTCCCTGCCACGTAAGCTGATGGCGGCGATGATTCCTCTTGAATGTCGATGCAATAATTAGACCACTGCGTGTACAAAATTCGACAAGGCGGTAGCCATTGTCCGATGTTTGCTCCACTGGGTAGAACCATTTACCGAGTACTTCGGATTCCTGATCAAGTCCAATCTTCGCATTTGCGTCAATCCCCACGACAACAGCATGTTGACAAGGTATCCTGGCCAGCAACGTATTGAGTTCCTCATAAAACGCATCCTTCGAATTGTCCTCGGCGGTTTCAGTGGGCGCATCAGCACTCACTATCCACAGATTGAATCCTCCGTGATCCCGAAATTGTACGAATGCATTCCGGCACGACGTTGAGTCAAAATCCTTGACCATACCATTGGAATCCTTCCTTACAGCTATTGCACAGCCTCCCACTCTCCTATCGTCAGCGTTACCGCAGTAGATGGTGCACTCTCCGACGCTGATGACGGGTCTATCCTTGAGGCGGGTTTCTTGCAAAGCCGCAAACGGTGCATGGAAATAGCTCAGAAGTCTGGATAGCGCAGTTTTTTGGATATCACTCGACAGCGATCGACAGTTCACGGTGGCAAAACTGTGGCTTGTGACCAAAGACTCCATGAACTCCCTAGGTACGGATCCTAAGGTGTTATGGACCAGAGGCCTTGGTGTGCTGGACGGCGACACCTTTATGCAATGTGCGGGTGCTTTCGCGATATAGTTGTGCACGCTATATCGCTCGAACGTTCCCTGTGTACACTCAAACGTCTGCTGGGTTCAGTAGAAGCAGGGGCACCAACGAGCAGGTACCAACAGACTTGTATACACACCCCCAGATATGCTAGTACTAATCTTAATGCTTTTACAAGCTAAGTCAGAGATCGGACTAAGCTGACGAAGACGACTTTTAGCATTCAGGGTAAGTCTGAGCTGATTGGCGATGTGTCTCGTCGTGTGTGTTAATTTTGCGTTGCGATGATGGCGCCGAACTTCGGACTCGCATCGATCATACTAAATTAGAAATCAATATCTACAGAACTGTGGTGAGAAATACAGAGCTGAGACTCGAAGAAATCCAAAAAATCAAAATAGCAAGAATTTGATTTTTTTTAATCAAAGCCAGTTCGCACGCCAATAATTTCGGAACACCCTGTAGAATCAGCCGAATGCCAAGCAAATGGGAAGCAGTTCCTGAAGTATATGGCGACTATGCTCTCGAATGTTGATTTACACATGTTTTAATTAGATATTATTTTTGTTTTTGTTGAATGAAAGTGTTTTAATAAAGGTTTCATAATTATGCATCAACCCAATACTTTCGAAAAGATTCAATGCTATACTGAGGGTAGATAAGAGAAATCATGGTTTTGGATAGCTGATCCAGACAGTGACTGGTCGCTAAGCTAGCCGTTTCTAGCCTATCGCGTGTTTAGCTCAAAATTAAGTTAATGTTAATAAGGAAAACGATATTTGGCTGTCGGAGGCCTGCCGCATTAGATGGCTTCACCTTGCTTGCACGTTTTTTTCGTTGCATTCACTTTTGCTCCAGTGTTGGCCAAATATACATCTTCATGATGGAAACTCGTGAGTCTTTGAATCAAGGACGGTTTTTTAGCATTAATACGCGTCATTTTTATGGGAGCAATCTATCCTTGCGGCATGTGCGTGCATACCACCCCCTGTCAAGTCTCAAAAAACTTTCGTATTGAGAGGCATTTTACAACATTCTCTCAGCTTGTTATGGCATTCCTTGTATTTTCCCACCATCGATGTCTGTTCTTGCATTTCCTTCCTTTGCCTTCTTCCTAGTTCCCCTATTCGGGATTCAATTCATGGTACTGTGAGGTGACTACTAGTGTGTTTTATTCTCCAAATCCTCGTGAGATCTAATGTCCTAGTTGATTGTGATTCTACAACTTTTTTCAATGAAATAAGTCAGCCGTTGAAGCTGCTGAAACGAGGTTTTTTAGTGTCTGTTTTGTTGAAAACATATTCAGATTTCTTCCCACGAAAGATAAGCTCCTTTTACAAAGAAAATTTTTTCACGAGTTCTCGCGAACAGTATTTTTCATTATGTTTTGAAAAACTCGAAAATATCAAATGTCGAATATCATTACTAAACCACCTAAAACCACGACTAGACCAAGAAAAATAAGATGATGAAAAATGGTAGTATTAAGGACAGCAAGACGATCGAGATTGAGAGAAAGAGTGAGAATCTTCAGTAAAACAAAGAGAACAAAGAAACAAAAGAAGAACCAGAATAAATCAGTCAATAAATAAATAAATAGAAAGATATAGCAAGAAAAAGTATGACAACAACACAAAGATGAATAAGAGGAGAAAGAAAAGTTGTTAGAGTCGTAGAAAGCGAAAGTAGTAAGGAGGAGACAGAAAAAGAGAGGGGAAGGAAGGAAGGGATTATGCAAAGAAATTTTCCGGCGATTTGAATAAAACAGGCAGTTTTAAAATAACTTTCCGGGCACTCCGGGGGAGTCGTGGGCAGGTGGGAGAGTCGATAAGGTGGCCATTAGCGTACCCGGTGACGAGGTGATCAAGAAGGTCATAGAGGTTTTAGGTGACAAAGATCTTGGTAGAGAGTTCGATTCTGGTCAGTGCAAATCCAAACATCTCCTCAAATCAAGAGTGGTTGTGAGCAGTGTAGCCTCCCACGTGTTAAGCTTGTCAGCATAATCAGAATATCAATTATACGTTGCCGATGCACATGCTCAACGGTAAGCTGAGAGTTTTTCCACTGCTGAAATGAACTAGATGACTACCATGAACCGAAATAACCTCAGGTCCTGCCTGCACATTACGCATTGGACGTAACCGGTTGGTAAGGTTTCTTGCTTCACATCAGCATGTTGTATCGTACCAACTCTGAGCAATTTACACCACTGTTACGCCAGATCGCGACCTCGATTCACAAGTATAGTTAATTTTGCGTTACCTGAATCACTTAGTAAATATCCACTCTATATGTAGCATATGAGCATATGGAGATCCGAAGTAGATTTTTTCTCATAGCCCAAAAATCATGCGATGCACAGATAACTCAAAGCTGGCATTAATAATATTCAATCGACCGCGCGATTATATGCTATGATTGTATGAAGTATGGAGGAATTTCAGTTGTAACTGTATGAGAAGTCTTTCCTGCTCTACACATGGCGCTACAAAAACTGATAGGGTCTCTATAAATACCACGCAACTACAGAAGGAATGGTACATTGTTGTGTTTTCTCGCCCAAACATTATTCAAGGGCAGTGTTGATTTATCACAGCATCCAGTTAACTGACATTCGATAAGACATCCTGGATGTTTCAAGGATGATTTTGAATTCCTGCTTATTGCTCGTGATCAAAATGGATGCTCAAAGGCAGCGTTCACGATGATCATCCTCGTTGACTTGCTCCCAGTGTCGAAAGAACGGTAGAAAACAAGCCAGGAGTGGACAAAAAAAAGGTTGCGAACAAGCGTTTTGGTGCCCCAGACACGCCTGGTGCCCCAGATCCGCCCCCTCGGAATGAACAAATGAAGACTCAGATCAAAAGAATGATCAAGTCAAGGAAGTGCTGGTAAGTGAGCTGATTGCTTCATTGCACTGATAGGTATCATACTTCTAACGGTCGATTCCTCCACGCTCCAAAATCAACGAAAACAAAGGGGGGCCTATTTTTGCTCAAAAACTCGTCTTTCGTGTCCTTTTTAAAGGCACTGTTTGCGATAAACTTCATCCTCAAAATTTTCATGACAAACGCTTCCCGTGGCTCTCATAAGCAGAACAGCGTTGAAGAAACGGGACGAAAAGCTACCCAGGAGCCGCAAAACGGCTTAGAAAAGTGGGCAAACCCCGCCACTGTGGGCAAGTCCCGCCTCTTCCCGCCCCTCGACGTGAACAAAGGAACACTTGAAATCGTGAGTTGAGCTAGGGTTTCCGAACAAAAGCCCCGTTCTTCCCTTCATTCTCAACTTCTCTCTTTACTCAGGTCTGCTCGCATACATTGGCTGCAAAAGACGGAAATTACAAGCCTCGGACAACTCGTCCACCATTTTCCCTAGCTCAAATTTTGAAGGCCATATCTCCATTCCCAGAAGGTTTTGTACGATTCCAGAAGCATCGTTGGAATCAGAATGGGACCGGTTTCAAGATAGGCAAAGAAACAGAAAAGCGATTTTTATCGCGAACAGTGCCTTTAAGCATGCCTTGCTATATAGGGCACCAGACCTTCCGTAAGTCGTGGAGATATCGGAAGTGAAATTTATCGTGAACACTGCCTTTAGGGTCCGACACACACGTATGTCTAGGCTTGACCCTCGTTATGACGAAAGTCAGCAAGAGCCTAGGAGAAAAACACAGAAAAAACTCAAAACCGGCCATCAGTAGGATCACTACGCCCGTGCATATAGTTTTTCCTTCCTCGAGTAACAGGACTTTTTCATGAGCACTGATTGTTTTGAAGAAAACGAGTTATAGGCTTGGGATAGATGAAGCCAGATGTGTGTGAACAAAGTTGTGAATTTGGCAACCGTTATAGCCAAAAGAAAATTGCCCCATATCAGTGGTTCCCGTCGGATTCTCAGTTTTGAAGACACAGTTGTCACGAAGACCAACCCATCAGACTCTCTACCAGAGCTTAAAAAGTCAAAACTTTTCAAAGAAGGCCCTGCCTCCGCTGAAGCGGTAGACTAAATGCGCAAAAGCTCGGGATTTCGTTGTTAACTAAGCACGTGCACTTGCTTATGTACAACTCTCACGTGTTCACCTGTACACAGAACGCGGGCGATTGCGTACTGATCCCGCACACGTGCGTTCCGACCGCGCAGACCGACAAACCGATCTCAACGAGTAATTTGCTTGCGTACTGAACGCACGCTATTGCGTGATGAACGCGAACACTTGCGTACCAACCGCACAGACTGAAAAACTGATTTCACCGACCAGTTTGTTTGCGTACTGAATGCGGGCGATTGCTTACTGAACGCAAACACTTGCGTTCCCACCGCGCAGACTGACAAACCGACCTCACCCACCAGTTTTTTTACGTACTGAACGCGGTCGATTGCGTACTGAACGCACACACCTGCGCACTGACCGTGCAGACTGACAAACCGACCACACCCACCAGTCTGCTTGCGTGCTGAACGCGGTCGATTGGGTACTGAACGCGATCACTTGCGTACCGACCGCGCAGACCGACAAACCAATCTCTGCGAGCAGTTTGCTAGCGTACTGAACGCGGGCGATTGGGTACTGAACGCAAACACTTGCGTACCGACCGCACAGACTGACAAATCGATCTCAGCGATCAGTTTGTTTGCGTACTAAACGCCGACGATTGCGTACTGAACGAGAACACTTGCGTACCGACCGCACAGACTGACAAATCGATCTCATCGATCAGTTTGTTTGCGTACTGAACGCCGAAGATTGCGTACTGAACGCGGGCCATTGCGTAGTGAACGCGAGAAATTGCGTTACGACCGCGCAAACTGAAAGAACGACCTCATCGACCAGTTTTCGTGCGTGCTGAACGCGGACAGTTGCGTACCGAACACGACCACTTGCGTACTGACTGCGTGTGCTCATGTACTGACCGCAGCGAAAAGTCATATTCCGTACTGACCGCGCGCAAAGATGAATGCGCGCGGTCAGTACGTCTGGTACGCAGCACAGGCGTATCGACCGCGTGCACTATTTCGTTTGCGCGGTCAGTACGCAAATGCGCGCGTTTGGTACGAAATGCATTTTTTGCCCGCGGTCAGTACGATAGTGACACGCGGTCGGTACGAAACGCGATTTTTCGCCCGCGGTCGGTCCACCCCATTGTCTGAGAAGTCACGATTGTCAGTGAAAAATAAGTATCTTCCTAAGCACTCTTTTATAATTGAGAATGACTCTACTTACATTCAACGCGTACCAACAACTAACCATGCCAAGATCCACAGAAAGTCTCACACGGAATATCAGTAGTTTCTCTATTATCGTGTGAAACTTTATGTTACGTACGTACAGTCGGCAAGGATTATGGTCGTTATGTGTCCAAACCGCGAAAAGGGTGGAGGAGGAGCGAAGGCCCATCATTGGAGGATACATCGGCTATCGCCAATCACTGCCCGCCCTTCGCTCTTCTCCCGCAATTTACGACCATCGCCTTGTCGGTGCGGGTCGCACTGATACTTTTAGTTCCCTATTGACGGTTGGCGCAAACTTGGTGCGCGTATGTTATAACCTATGTGCACCGAATTGGCGCCAAGCTTCAATAGCGCAAGTATGAGTGCGATACGTGCCAAGCGTATGTATGTGATAGAATGAGCCAGGATCCCAATATTCTTTCCCAGAAGGAAAAAAGCTCGGGAATCCCTTGTTGGCTGCTGGCATCGCTTAAGGTCCAGTTTGGCTTCAGATCAGGAATCATTGGCTAGTTGAGGCCTTATTGCATTTCTTGCGTCAATTCGATTATACTCCCAGCGATCCTCTTCATCCCCCTTCCGTTTGCTTCCTCTTCTTCAGTACATGGAGCAGTATTTCATGTTCAACGCGTTTGCTTTCGAGGAAGCCGTCAACTTGTTAGCCTACATTTTTCAAACAGCTAAATTTTCCCCAATTATTTTTTCCAATTAATTCTGCATAATCCTTTGAAGATCGGAGAAGGGGATCTCAGATTTATGTGAAGCTTTCCAAGTAATTTCCTAAAGAGAAATTGCGGCTTTTTGTCGATTTTTACATTCGTGCCGTGTTTCAGCTGGAACTGTGTCTCAATGACAGTCTGGGTGACAGCTACTCGGAAAACTAAAGCGAATAGTGGAGAAGAAAGGGTCCCACTATTTCCCTATTATGAGGGTATTATTTGCTCCCCTTCTTTCATCTGGCCGTGAAGGGCAGTCTTGAATGCGTACGTATTCAGAACTAATGTATTAGATGAAAAGCATCCTTACAAACTGAAAGCTACCCTTGTTTTCCTACATATGGTTTACCTGTAATTCATAATGAGCCAAAGGAATGTTCTACTAACTATAAGCTCGGGGCAGTCCTAGTGAGCTCTCGATTTCGATTACCTTAGCAGGGAAAGCAGTCTGTTGTCCGTCGGAACCTCCTTGTCGCCAGTTGTACCTCACGGAGACCCCCCGTTGCGCTTGTGGTGATGATCGTTATCGGAAGCTCACTGGAAATCTCTCATAGTAAACGCCGGAGATCACTTTTCCGTTTTCACCCTATCCCAGTAAAGGTCGCTGGTGTTATTGTTAATGTTGTTATTTATTGACGTGAAAACATTTTCAAACTTGTAGGTAGAGAAATAAGGAAAAGAAACGAAACAGAAAACGACAATAATCACGAAATAATTCAAACAATAACGTTGTTACCGTTAAGGTCATGAGTGGAGAAGCGAAGTCTTACCTTACCTTAGCAGGGAAAGCAGGGAGGTGTTCCATATCAATCCAGGCTAAGAATGCGCGAAACCTTCTTCTTCAAGCGATCTGCTTCTACAATTTCTTTTCAGGCATAGATCTATGTATAAATGGCGACTAACAACCTGAATGCTACATTTTAGGCGTCATTCGTAGTCCTCACCGCAAACGCGGCACGCGCCGGACGAGCGGTAGACTATGAACTTTTTCACCGCGCGGAACGAGCGGGAAGCCACTGTGAAATCTCCGGCGGCACCACCATGGCGGTGCGGGTGAAAGTCGGGCCTTGTGACATGCACAGAAATTCCTCGCTTGCATTTGCGTATGCGGTAGCGCAAGATAGTCCCAAAATTATTTATGTTGGAGTGGACTGAAATCGAGTAGCAAGTATTGATTGAAACGTTTTGGACGGCGCCGCGATGGCGGCGCTGGTGGACTGTGAAAGTTCTTACCGTGCGTCCCGGGCGTGCCGCGCGGAAAAAAGTTTCATAGTCCACCGCTCGTCCCGCGCGTCACGCGCCTGCGGTGAGGACTATGAATGACGCCTCAGACTGGACACACTCACCCAAGCGCCAGACAACATGTACTCTCATTATTTGTATCCTGGGTGGACAAACCTTGTTATACACGCACGTAAATCTTATAGTGATCTACGCGGGAGTGTTTGATGAATCAGATTTTGAATATATGCATCTTGGAATCGAGTGCTTTTAAAGGTTGGAAATTTGAGAAAGTCTGAAGTGGTGTCGGTCGAAAAAAATATTATCTGGAGTACCGACGCAGGAACTTCTTTTGCGAAGTTGTGGTAGGTAGGCTCGCTAAACCAGTGTTCTATTTTCAAAGAGGATCGATACATACCTTCATCTCTTTACGGATAGCAGTAGTTGGAAAGTTATCATTCTGTAATCATACGTTATAGTGCATATTGTGCGGTTTTCTCTCCACCATTGCAACGAATCTCAATAGAATCGCATTAAACATTAGGGAACATTTTTATTGGGTATTGTTAAACTAAATCAGGTTTCGTGATGCGCTCAATGTTTCTAGGATCTATCAATCATTCTCGTTTTTTGAATCTCTGCAGTAACAGAATACATTGTCAGCAGGAAATTTCTGTTCCATGCAGATGTTGTCTCCGTCTCTCTGCTACGTGCTCCCCCTTAATGTCGAAACTACTGCTCAAATCTCGTTCTGTAGTACTAATTCAATCTTATGACTCCCTTTTTTTTAAAGGCAGTGTTCACGATAAAAATCGTTTCTTCTGTTTTCCCGCCTATCTTGAAGACGGCCCCATGCTGATTCCAATGGTGTGTCTGAAATCGTACAAGACCTTCCGGGAACGGAGTTATGGTCCCTCAAAAATTGAGCTAGGGAAACATGGCGGACGAGTTGTCCAAGGCTTATAACTTCCTTCTTTTGCAGCCGATCTATGCGAGCTGACCTGAGTAAAGAGAGAAGTTGAGAATGAAGGTAAGAACGGGGCTAATGATTGGAAATCATCGCTCATCTCACGATCTCGAGCATTCATTTGTTCTCGTCGGTGGGCGTGTGTTGCGCTTTTGAGGGTTGCCTTGCGCTCGAAGTGGCAACTTCGGGCTCTTGTGAAGCTTTTCCTGGCTCGTTTTCATGTATTATTTCGACATCAACGTTACAGTGTGCCCCTCCACTACCCATTCCTAGTGGAAACTGAAACACATTTTTTATCGTGAACACTGCCTTTAAGCAGCAGACGTGTTTATCCGCAGCATCTCCCTCTTCAATCTGTAAGCCGGCAGTGACAATTGTATCGTAAAAATATGTGATAATGAGTGGTGAAAACTTTGAATTAATCCGTCGCTGGGATCTTTTTCCGTATTAAACTTTCACATTTTTAGTGACAATTTATAGATCAGTCTGAATTTGTCATTGTTTTCCCAGATTTTTTTGCCACTCTTTTTACTCCATCCTTTCGAAAAAAAAAAGAGAATTGTAGACAAAATAGGATTGAGAAGTAAAAATGTATCGTAAAATTGGCGTGGTGTTCAAACCACTTGGTGGTCAATTCAATTTTCATCCGATGGAGTCGCTTTCGGATATCCATTAGGATTATCCGATCGGGTAGTTATCCGAGATCCGATTCGACATCACAGATTTCATTTTCGTATTGATCAGAAATCTGGTCGGACAAAGACGGGACATCATACGACTAAGTCGCCGCGGAGGATAATCGTCAACGTGCCTTGACGGTGTTTGGCATCAGAACTCGTCCGACAAGGACTCTTCAACTTGAGCGTTGATCCACTCTCATCCAAAAAAATATCAGGAAAGGATGCGCCACCCTATGTGCGCTGAAAGCAGCGTTGAAGTATGTTTTGGACCAAATCACCATCGAAGAATCTGCGACCAAAGTGGGTATTCTTCGAAAGCGCGTTGCAAAGATATATTGCAACTAAAGGAGATAATCTGGAAGTTTTGTCGAAACTATGTATTTAGGCTTCAATGTATTGTCCTTATCCTAGTGAAGCTTTTGGATCTTAAAATGAGGTTATTCAATGATCAACAATCAGTATAGTTAGGTCCGTGGCTTGCGTCCTCAAGAAATACTATTTAAATCAAACCCGCGGCTGGCGCAGCGCTCGCATGCGCCGTGCCGCTAATCGATTCAGGCCGAGAGAAGCGCGCAGCTGATCAGCTTATCATACCGTCAGCCGACGGTGGGATTTAAACCGCCCGCGCCAGCCGTTGGTGAGATTCAAATGTTTTTTTTTTCTTGAGGACGCAATCCACGGACCTAACTGTACGCACAACTAGTAGAAAAGTGCGGGAACTTTTCAGCCACCCTGTATCAAATTGAGATCTCTTTACATTGAAGGCATGTAGGGCTTATAAATCAATGTAAAAGTGCAAAAAGCGAAGTAAGTTTGTTTAAGATCAGTGAGATTTGCTTGACCCCGCTTTTCGGGGTCAAACAAATCTCACCGATCTTAAACAAATTTCTAGACCCCCCCCCAATCTTTGTATGGTTTGCGTTTTCGATTTAGGCATCTTTCATAGTCCTCACCGCAAGCGCGGCACGCGCGGGACGAGCGGTGGACTATGAAACTTTCCACCGCGCGGCACGCGCGGGACGAGCGGGAAGCCATTATGAAATATTTAGCGGCACCGCCATGGCGGTGCGGGTAAAAGTCGGGCCTCAACTGGGACTTGTACAGAATTCCTGGCTTGCATTTGCGTGAGCGGTGGCGCAGGATAGTCCCAGAATTATTCATATTGGAGTGGACTCAAATTGAGAAGCATTTATTGATTGAAACGGCAAAACCGCCACGGCGGTTTGGGCGGCGCCGCTATGGCGGTGCTGATGGACTATGAAAGTTCTTACCGCGCGTGCCGCGCGGTAAGAACTCTCATAGTCCACCGCCTTTCCCGCGCGTCACGCGCGTGCCGCGCTTGCGGTGAGGACTATGAAAGATGCCTAAGTCTGACGCAAAAACAGACAGCTGGCCGTGCGGGGTTGGCGGCCTCACTGGAGAATGGGGTTTCGATTCGCGCGGGGTGATCTACCGTCGCAGCCCCGTCAATTCGCGGACTAAAATTAATGCGTGAACTCTAAGTCCTACGTCACTTGTCGGTGATGTGACATGTATATACTAAGAAGAAAGAGCTCTCGATGCTGGTGCCAAATATGTTTTTGCGAATTCTAACGGAACTCTCAAAGCCGAGTTATGGCAAAAAGTCGCAAAAGTTACGATTTCGCGGCTTTCAAAAAAATAATGTTGGTATTATATTCTGTTCTCCTGTTCTTCTATAGGTCGTGCTGCCGCTAATCGAGAACAAATAGTCGTCCGCCTCCTTGTCCTTATTTGCCCTAAACGTTTGGCATTTTCGAGTCTGCCTGCTATGTACTTGATACATGCATACATCTGTTGTGCAAGAAGACCTCCATCGGTGGGATTTCCCCATCTGACTGACTAGGACGGCGGGTTCAAGGATCTTTTTGTGAACGTCTTTTTTTTTGTCGCGCTGTCTATTGTCGTAGGTTCTTCTTTTCCCCATGTGCTCATCATGTTATCCCTTCCAGTGCGTCTCTTCCCCGTACCACAAACCTTCCCCTAAGGAAAAAGCTTTCTCCGTGACGTAGTGTTAGATTCATCCATCCGCTGTTCTATGAACGATGATAAATTATTAGTTATTTGGTGTTTTGTCGGTATCTGTGTCTGAGCCTGCGATTTCATCAGCTATGCATATTGTTACTTCTTATTTTCCACCGATTTTCCGATGGGTGGTTTAGATCCATTTCAGGTTTAATGCAATGTGAGCTCTCTTCTTCGAATATTTTCAGCTCAGTTTCCTTCCCTTTTTTAAACCAATTTTCGCTGATCATCGGCTTTTCTTGCATTATTTTGATCAAACAGCCAGCGGATCGTTCCTGCAGTTTTTCAGTTCTGGTCGTGGGTTCATAGCTAAGCATCTTATCAATGCCCTTTAAATCCTAATTGACAAATCCTCCATCCCCAAATGGTATGCGATTGTCGAGCCCTTCCGTTGTCCGCGAGAAAGTCATTTCTCTGTTCTATTAAGAAATGCAATTTAATTGTGCATTTGTTGTTCGACTTGTCAAAACCTTTTAGGGAGGATCAAACTAAGTAATCTGACGCTCCTTTGATCTATTCAGCTTTGATCTATACAATTTTTTGTAACCCCTGGACTCTATTTATTACATGCTTGTTTTTTTTTCTTTACCAGAAGCACAGCCAGTACTTTTTCCCTCATGGACCTCAGGGAGATTTTTTTTCCTTAAATTAGAGTAATCCTAGTTTTTCCTGAAAAATTAGCATTACTCGTTAATATTAGGGTAAATTATTCGAATCTCCAAATCGTTCAAACTTTACGTATTTCCCGATTCTAGTAGCCTATTTCTCATTAAAGGTAGTGTTCACAATGAAAAGTTGTCGGTTTTTAGCGGAAACGTAAGCTTCGGGTCCCTCTAAGAAGAGTAACTGCGGAAGTACGACGAAAAACGGCCAGAAAGTGGGTGAAAATCTCGTGATCCAGCCAACCCATTGGGTCACCCCGCCAACGTCATGTAACAGTTGTCCTTCGTTCCTTTCACCACGGGGACAGAGGCCGAATTTTTGAACTCTCGTTGTCGCGGAAGATTCTAACATCCAAGCGTGTTCATTGATCAATCCTAGTCTTTAAGAGTTTTTGGTACAGGAAGTCTTCAAGAGTTTCTGTACAGGAAACAGAAAACAAAGAAGTCCTTCCCCTAAGAATCTCGAAGCTCAAAACAATTGCGACGTTTGGTTTGACGGTTTGTCCGCAGTGCACAAAACACCCCAGCTTATTGAACTAATCTCCTAAATGAATCCTTAAAGGGTTGTTAAACAGTTTTCTCTCCGATTTTCGAGAGTTTCATGGGAGCTTTTGCTTATTATCCGCTTCTTCGTAAACTTGCCTACTCGAAAACATGGAGAACTATAATACGGTTTTTTTTATCGCCACCATTGCCTTTAAAGGCACAGTCCAAGCTTAGGGACGAAATCAGAGATTTCCACATATTTTTGAAGTTCACCCACCCTGTATAGCCCCTGCCAAATGCGAGCTCTCGATTCCTCCGAGTAAGCGAGATATAGGGGGAAGCCACCTTGGGGCGCCCATACCACGAAGCCACTTTGGCACGCCCCTTTTACGATCTTTCGAGCTCCACAGCGGCGAGATGAGCGGTGGTCTCCGACCCGTAGCCCCGTTCTTCCCTTCATTCCCTGCCTCTCATTATTCAGGGGTGCGTTCCAAGAAGGTTTCCATGGGAGGAAAATGGGTCTGATAAGATATAACGGATGATAATCAAGCAGATAGGCTCATTTCATGCGATCTCTCAATCTATCATTGGTCGGCTCTTATCAGACTCATTTTTCCTCCCGTGGAAATCTTCTTGGAACGCACCCCAGGTCGGTTCGCATACATCGGTTGCAAATGACGAAAGTTACGAGCCTCGCACATCTCGTCCACCATGCTTCCGTAGCACAATTTTGAGGGGCCATAACTTCGTTCTTAGGAGGTCTTGTACGATTCTAAAGACATCATTGGAATCAGTGTGAGACCGTTTTCAAGATAGGCAGAAAAACAGAAAAACGATTTTGAGGTTTGGACTGTGCCTTTAAAGGCAGTGTTCACGATAATCTTCAATTTTAAGATTAATCGCTAAATCGAATGTTTGGCCTTCGGGTAGAACGGAAATGACGAAGAAATCGAGAAAAACGCCCTAGAAAGACGCCAAATCCCTTACTCTCGCCCCACCTTTTTACTCTCACTGGAACTGTTCGTTGTGACAACGAAATCTTTTGTGGACCCGTCGCTTGCGATTCTCTACTCTCTACTGCTCCATCCTTTACTTCGGAACCTAACTAATACTGTTTTGCCTAAAATATTCTTCCATTTTTGATTAGCCCCATTTTTTACCGGTGACAACCACCGTGAACATGTTTATCCAATTGGACAACTAGTCCGGGCCAGAGTCTAATGTCACTTAAGTAAGGCGTTTCAAGCCGTTTCTTCGTGATTTTGGTAACACTTGGTTGCCAACGGATTGTTTTGAGTGGAAAACTCTGGAAGGAAAATCATCGTGAACACTGCCTTTAAAGGCAGCATACACGCTCGCAAGCATAGTCGAGATAACAGCATAGATAGGTCCGCACGGCCCGTACTATGTCGTCAACGACGTTTGAAGCGCTGAAAACTGTCCAGGATGACAATATTTGACAATGTTTGAGCAATCTTGCCTTCCACGCCCGTATTTTAACACCCCTTCGAGTAACAGAATGAGGATCGATACTTGAGAAAACATGTGATAACTTATAATGATAGCACTATAAAAAGGGAGTGCAGTAGAGAAAAAACTCGATTTACCTCAATATAACATGTTTGTGCACTGATAAAATCCTCCATTTCAAGAGATCAGCCAAAGCAGAGCGGCATTCTCGATAGTGGACGAGAGTCAATAGGTATGCAGACATGTTATACTCAAGTAAACCAAGCTATTTCTCTCGTGCACTCCCATTTGATAGTGCTATCACTCTCAATTATCACACGTTTTCACAAGTATCGATTCTCATTCTGTTACTCGAAGGGGTGTGAAAATACGGGCGTGGAAGACAAGATTGCTCAAACATTGTCAAATACTGTCATCCTGGACAGTTTTCAGCGCTTCAAACGTCGTTGACGACATAGTACGGGCCGTGCGGACCTATCTATGCTGTTATCTCGACTATTCTTGCGAGCGTGTATGCTGCCTTTAAGGGAAGAAAGTTTGGAGGAATGAAGTGCTAGCACAAGTTTTTGAGTTATTTGAAACCTTTATAGCCCCAAGAAATGAACCTTATGAGCCATCTCGACTTGCAGTGACAGCAGCATTCCGCTATACCTTTAACGCTGAATATCATTATCGTCAAGGATTCCATTCATTGTCAAAGTGATTGTCTACGTGCTTGTCTGTGTTGGAGTGTAATGCGATTGCTGACATTGGGGAGATGTCCCATTTGCCAATGCCTACAATAACATCGTCGGTCTCGATTTTAGAAGAGAAATACCGTCCTCATCGCCTGTTGTAACATATTTGTTGAAAATACAGAGACTGCGCTCCGAAATCGTCCGGAATAATCGAAATTTTCCGTTCCTTTTCCTTCAAATCGCCAGTGATAAGAGCGGTCTTCAAAACGTGTATTAACATTTAAGCTATACAAAATTAACATTTTCTCGATCGTTTGATTATAAAATGTTCACCTTATTCACAGAAGAGCCCGGGGTTAAAGGCAGTGTTCACGATGATCACGATGAATATCGCTCTTCTGTTTTTCCGCCTATCTTGAAAACGGCCCCATGCTGATTCCAATGATGTCTCTGAAATCGTAGAAGACCTTCTGGGAACGGAGTTATGGTCCCTCAAAAATTCAGCTAAGGAAACATGTTGGACGAGTAGTCCGAGGCTTGTAACTTCCGTCTTTTGAAGCCGATGTATGCGAGCTGACCTGAGTGAAAAGAGAAGTTGAGAATGAAGGGAAGAACGGGGCTATCGATCGGAAACCATCGCTCATCTCACAATCTCGAGCATTCACTTGTTCACGTCGGTGGGCGTGGAAAGTGCATCTGGGGTGTGACAAGCTGACGGGTGTCCAACTTTGGGGCCGTAGGGGACCGTCCCGAGCTTATTTTTCTTAGTTTTTTCAACATTAGGGTCGCGCTAGGCTCCGCAGCTGCCGATATCCACCAGAAAATCAGACATGGTTTTTATCGTGGACACTGCCTTTAACTAGAGATATGAGCTGTCTAAGGAAGGGGCGGAACAATGCATATAAAAGATTATTCGGCTCCATTTATATGAAATAAAACTCTCTAATTTTTCGATTCCACCATTCAATAACTACCTTGTTTTATTCTGTGTTCAAAAAGAAATATTAAGTTGGTAAACAAAATTGAGAACAGATTATTTTTTCTTTAACTTACTTTTTTTTTAGTTTTTAGTACTCGAGTGGCTTCTCCTTCTTATATCAATATTATGATTTACTGAGAAATTTTTGCTGTTTATTAGACTTCATTTTCCGTTCCTGGTTATCATGGTTTCCAATGTAGTTTATTTAATTCTTTTGCTGAAATTTCATCTTAGAGGAAAGCTAACTCGGACCGAAAGAAAGCTAATTTGGACAGTGGACTTAAGTGAAGAGAAGTTCAGTCGCATTGACTACGTATATATTTACTCATATGCTTACAAGGGAACTAAAATATGATAGGAGTGCCCTTTCAATCTTTTTTCAACAAGCAACAGCGCGTTTCCCTCAAATTATGTGTCTCGAAGTATACGAGGTTACTGGGAAGTTGCACTAGCGCGATGTTTTCGAATTTCTAGGAACTTACTGTGACTTCCTCTAACTTTTTCTAATCTTCAATGTTTCGCAAAAGCTTCCGTCCTTGACTATGTCAATGCACTGTGGCTTCCTCGATTTTAACTAAGATTTTGGAAAATTTTTGTGCAGGTTCTGTTGAGTGCCAGATTCCTATGAACCTCGATGAGTCGTTTAAACCTTTTTTGAATGACTTTTTTTTGCTTCGTAAGCTGTTCGGAGATGGGTTTACGAGGCGTATGCATTGCATCATGCTTTTAGCAAACGGTTTTCTTCTATTGGGTTGATGCAAAGTTTCCGGAATTTTCACTACTTTGAATAGAAATCATTTATTTCAAAAACCACAGGCTCACCCAACAAAATAATTTCCATCCCATTCAAGGATCCTTCGCCACCGATTGGGAAGATCATGAATTCTCCACGCGTACAACTTTGGCTGTTTCGAGTCGAAGTATTCTTCTAAGGCCATTTGACTTCGTCATCGTTAGTAAACTGTCTTCCAACCAGGAAGTGCTGCATCGAGCGGAACAGATGGTAGTCGGACGGGGCAAGATCCGGGCTATATGCAGGTTGAGGAGGAGCTCCCCAGCTCAAGTCCAGCAGTTTCTGTCGGGTTATCCGAGATACGTGTGGCCGAGCATTGTCGTGAAGAAGAAACTGCTGGACTTCGCTGGGAAATTCTTCCTCACCCTCTATATAACCCAGATCTTACCCACTCCGACTACCATCTATTCCGCTCGATGATGCACTTCCTGGATGGAAAACAGTTCACTAACGATGACGAAGTCAAAATGGCCTTAAGGCTAATTCATAGCAGGTCGCTTCGACTAGTCGCGGCACTGCCAATAGTTACAAAACCCATCGCGCCAACAGATCTTGCTCTGAGTCGCGACGGTTTGGACCAGTTGGCAGTTTGAGTCGCGATCGCCGAGCGACTGGGGTATTTCATAGCTGGTCGAAGCGACCTACTCGATTTTGTTAGGTCGCTTCGACTAATCGCGTCGCTTCCATGATGGAAGCGATTCGTCTAGTCGAACGACTAGTCCGCAATCTTTCGTCACAACCTTGCGTACGTGGCGCAAAATTGCAGACGTCACAGTTCACTGCCATAAAATACGGCATGTGAAAGGGAAAACGAGTATTTATTATATATTTACGATGAATGAGATGAGAAAATGTAACGAGGCTACCGAAAAATCACACTTCATACCGGCTCCGAGCAACTAATAACTTTAGCTCTAGTTCTGTGTTGCTGTTCAAACAAATTCCACCCCATTGTTGGAAACATTTTTTTTTGTTTGGTGCGAAACTCTTTCATCTGAAAGGTAGGGGGAACAATGCCACAAAAATAAGTAGGACTGCCGAAAAAAAAATTTCCATTCCTGCGGCTTTGTCCGCAATTATGCATCTATTTCACGCGAAATCACGCCCGCCCAAGCGATTTGAAATCGCTTGACGAAGCTATTTCAAGTCGCGGCACGGAGCGATTCCAGATCGCGGCAGTATCGTTGGTCGCTTCGACTTCAAGTCGAAGCGTCCATCTATGAATGGGGCTTTACAAGGGACGTATACAAAGCGTATGTCGGATCTGCGAAAACGACTAGTATCGTTAGTATCTCTTCTGGCTCAATAGAAAAATTGCGCAGTATCCCGCCCCGAGCGGCGGGTTCAAAAAAGTTATGAGCATTTTTCAAGCCTCGCGAAAAGGCAAGGGTACCTACTATACTTGTTCCAAATGAATTTCATTTCGAATATCCGACTTTTCGACTATAGTCGGATATCGCGCTTTTTCGAATATTCGACTTTTCGACTGTAGTCGGATATCGCCCTTTTTCGAATATTCGACTTTTCGGTTATAGTCGGATATCGCACGTTTTCGAATATTCGACTTTTCGACTGTAGTCGGATATCGCACTTTTTTGAATATCCGACTTTTTTAATAAAAAGTCGACTTTTTTATTCGACTGAAACAGTCGCATACTCATCCGATTATTCGATTCGGAACAAGTACATATAGTACCTACCCATCAGTCATTTTTGGGAGTTTCAAAAGTTTTCTCGGATTTTGCTGAAAACTTGTGTGTAGGGGTAACTTAGGGTGCTGAAAGCGAATCTGGGGTCTTTTTGTCGAAATTCTGAGGTTTTTTGTAGGTTACGATAGGTAATATGCCATTCAGGGAGCAAAACCTATCTTTAATGTTCGAAAATTGGCAAATGGACATCAAATTCGTATTCTCCACCCCGAATAAGCCCCGTAAACAATTTTTGAATAAAATCCGAGATTTTGAAAAAACTACCGTATACTCAACGTAATCTACCGTAATTCGCAAAAAATCGATACACGGACTCCAGATTCGTGTTTAGCACTACAAACAACCCTAAGAAAAGGATCTTGAGACACATCTAGCGTAGAAATCCGGAAATCTCGAAAGTGGCGTTTTTCCCTCGAAATTTTCTCCGGTTGGGAATCTTCGAGCGAATTAGGCCGTAAACCTAGGAAAATCGACAAACAAAGCTTAGATTCGTGATCAGCGCCCCCAAAAACCTCTCCGGGAGAATTTTAAGTCAAATCTGGAACATTTTTCTGAAGCGCTTTCAGAACCCCTAATTGATATAAATACCAGCCCAACCGAAAAACCGTAGAAGTCCAAAACGCTGTCAGTCTGCGCAAGGTTTGGAAGATGGGATTCCCCCCCCCCCCCAGCTTTGCTCAGTGGGGTAGTTTCGGGCGCTGAACACAATTATGAGATGTGCTTCCGGATTTTTCAAAGACTAATACGCGTTTTAAAAGGTACAAAAATCGACCGTTTTGGGCTTATAACTTCTCTGAACCTTCGGCTCGGGACGGGGTACTGCGCAGTTTTACTATTTATATACGCCCGAGAGATACTAGAAATACTATTCGTTTCCGCGGATCCGACATACGCTTTGCATACTTCTCTTGTTAAAAGAATACTTCGACTCGAAACAGCCAGAGTTCTACGCTTCGGGAATTCATGATCTGCCCACTCGGTGGCGAAGGATCCTTGAATGCGAAGGAGATTACTTTGTTGCGTGAGCCTTGTTTGTTTTGAAAAAAAAAGTTTTTTATTCAAAGTCGTGAAAAGTCCGGAAACTTTCGCATCAACCTAATACATCGCAAGCCCCTCCACACTTGGTCATGGCCTGCTGGACCGTTTTTCTGGGGAGGGAGGGAGGGGGGGGGACTTCTTTCGTTCTCTGGCGCGTTGGTCGCACGGAATTGATCGAAAATTTATTGAAAAATTTTTTTCAGTTGCAGTTTCACTGCCACTTACTTACTATTTTATTATCTGTACGTATGTACGGGCTTTGTAAAATTTGGTGGCTGTGTAAAATTTTTGTGAATCTAATATGTATAGTACCATCAAGCTTTTTCATTTGCTGATTTTATTTTGCATGACCTCATCATTACACATTAAACAGTGCAAGTCCCCAGTCCCAAGTCCACGTTTCCAACCCGGAACTTCCTCCAAACTTCTAGGTATTATATGAATAGACAACTATCGGCACAAAAGTTTTTTCGTCTTCGTTCTCCAGTTCTTTCTTTGGTAGAGGGCACGTACATATACTTCTATTAGAGCGAGAGCTTCCCATGGCGTATGATAAGGAGGTTGAGGACTGCACGTGGTCTTAGGGAGCTGTGTCGCTTTCGAGTTCAATTTTGACTGGTTCTTTTCATCTGTTCTATCATCCTGTGAAAACTTGAGGAAAAAGCCCGTCTTTCGTCTCTCTTTGCTTTCTCCGACCTCTACCCTTTTTGGACCTTGTTGCGTAACAGAATAAGATCTGGTGAATGAAGTCTGTTATCGGTAAACTGCGCGCTTCGTAACATAAAAATACCTCTCGCTGTCAGTAGGGGGCTTTCATACTCCGCAACGCTCAACGCGTCTCGCGCGTGCGACTGTGCCCACGTGCTTATATGAGAAATGACGCTCCAACTACAGCAGCTAATGCGACGTGGTCGCTCTCTGTTAGGAACTGTTGTTACAGTGATAGGGATGGAATTGCATTTGTTGTTGCTGTTTTAGCGCAAGCAAAACTGCAACTTAAATAGGAACAGCAGTTACTTTCCTCTTGCCGAGCGGTTGGGGTAATGGGAGGAACCGGTTCGGCTCAGGGTCGGTAATTGTATGTGTTTCATTATCCGTAGTCTTATACTGACAGATCATCTATGGGCCCTCCGAGGACTTTTCTTCTTTATATGTTCCCATTTCGACCATGACTTCACCCTCCGTCCTTCTGTAAAATAATTCAGAGCCGTTGTCATCCTTGAATCTCCCAAACATGTTGCTTTTAAAATATTAAGGACAGCGCTATAGGATACTATGGATTCTCGTGCTCCTAGGCTCATCTTTTTTGCAAAGCCGGAAACACTTGCATTTTGAGTTTCCACCCTGCCAACTTCCTCCTTCCCCTCAAAGCATTTGTATACGATTCAGCACGCTATTCAAAAGAATGTGAAAAGCCCCCACATGATCGATCTTTCGGGTATACCACTATTATTTCTTCGCTTACCTTTGACAACAACTCAACTCCACTAAAATATATCTGTCCTTGCTCTTTTCCGCTTAAACCCATGCGTTCTCGAGCATGATTTTGGCCTTACCCCATAGAGTCTAACGCAATTGGGCGAAATAAGACCGCTTCCAAGAACCTCGATAGTTGGACCTGTTTTGACTTTTGCATAAAATCGCCGGCACGAACTCCCCTCGGTGCATTTCTGCAATTAGCCTGTACTTTCTTCCTAAAAGGCCAAAATGGAATCGGCATCCGTGTTGGTTTTGATCGAGAATGGCTGTAATATGACGAAGGCGGTAGTGTTCTCGCCGCTCGGCGCTTCCCCCTTCAATGATACCAGTTTTCACGGCCAGTTACTGTAAACATTACAAAATCGCCAGCTGTTCAGCAACGCCTTAGTGCTACGCGCGCTCACTCTGCCTTTGCTCCACTGCTGTGTCGCTTGCTCTCGCCCGAGCGAACATTTGCCGCTAGGTGTCGCTATTCTTTGTTTCTCCTCTTAATGGATTCATGGTTTTTGGTTTCAGTTGGCCATCACTGATTGACTGTTTTCAGTTTCAGAGACGTTCTATGATGGGGGCGAAACAATCGTCTCACGGAGATAATCAAGGATATGATGGTGAGTAGTGGTTTTCGAATGATGTTTCGTATTGTTACTTTTAGGAAGTATACCAGAAAACTAATTTCAATTTTTCTTTGTTGGCTTCAGGAGTGGAAATTTTTGTTGTTTTTCTTATCCATGCATTTTGTTTCGTCTTCTTAAGGGCTACTTTTATTTTGGATGATATGCGTATTTATAAACATTATATCAATATTCAAGATTACTCTAATTTTCTTTTTCTTCAATTTCCTTGATGGAAATTTTTAAGAGGCTGGGGCTGAAGAATTAGGCTGGTAGATCGACTACACAGAAAAGGAAGAGACCCGGACCACTTTGTCTGACCGAATGCGACGCACGCAGCGCTCCAGCGACAATGTGAATGCAGCTGCCGTCCGCGGCGCGCGTGTCCTGTGCACCTGAAATGGTCCTATGCTCCTTTATGTGTATTCGATCTACATGCAGAAGATTCATTTATTCGAAAAAAGTATTTGAGCTTTCAAAACCCATAGTTCAGCTGAAACTAACCAACTTATTTCAGTTAGTAAAGGCGAAATAACCCTTCAAGCAAGGTTTCAGTATTAATAGCGGCCATTCGGAAAATATAAATTTTTAGATTCATTTACGGACGCAGAAGCCGACTATGCCCTCCAGAGTTGCTCACATTTGCTTTAACTGAAGTTATAAATGCCCTTCGCCAAGTTCAGTTGAAGAAATGGACGAGACGCGATCATTGCGGTGGGCTATGCGATGTTCGCGGCACCACCGTTCGGCTGCTTTCGATCCCGAACCACTATCTACCGCCGCAGCCCGTTCATCTACTAGGCTGAATTCTACGGAGACATCATAGGCTTTCTACCGACGAGGGTTTTCCATGAGCTGCTGCGGATTTTGGATACACTTGGCTCAAGGTGTGCACTCTGAATATAACCTCTAAGCAAAAGTTTCAAACCAAATCAGAACCAGTTGGTCGGAACAATCTACGATAGCCCTATGGCTACACTCCGGGTTTCGCAAAGATTTCCTATAACTCCGTTTAGAGTGGACCAATGTACACTAACGCCCGTAGGATTTGCTCAGAAAGCTCGCTGGTACGCGTTTCCGCGTCTTTAGCGCCCTGTTTTTATAACTTTCTTCGAAATCATTTTTTTAGTATCTGAAGTTATTTAGGATTCAGGTGAGGAGTGGTATCCAACAGTGCGCTCGGTAATGTTCAGGCTCGAACGAGAATGTTCGGAGTGTTATTTCCAGATTGCTATACAGTAGCGGCCTTATTTTATATTGGCGCACTGCATAGCGCTCAATAATTCAAACTTTTCCGTTCAAACCTAGACCCTAGCAAGCATTGATCCATCGGATATCTCTTGTCACCAGGGTCTCATAGTACTTTTTAGATCCTAAAGAAACACTAATTCGAAGGCAGTGTTCGCGATTAATCTCCTTTTCGAGTTTTCAGCGTGAAACACTATGGTGGCAGATGCCGGAGGGGATAGGGCTATAGAAAGCAGCGAAAACGGGCCAGAAATTGATAAAAACGGCCGCGAAGTGAGGATTTCGTTAGCCCAGTACGTCTGCTTAGCCAGCCCGGCCCCCCGTTCTGACGAGCTTGTGGCGCCGCGGACGTTTTTGATGGCAAATCGCCGAGGAACTCCGACACTTCCAGCTGGATCGATTAGGGCACATTTAGTCGATAGCGTGCTTGCGGAAACTAACAGAGCGCGTAAACTCGTTCACGCTCTGAACTTGTACCTACGTTAGACACCGCTATTTTAGTTTATTCTTAGCGTTTTTCTTCGCTGTCTTTTCACTATTCGATAGCTCACGACCAAATAATCCCTTTTTTGAGTCGAACTCAAATAAGATCATCATCGCGTTCACTGTCTTGAATAAGAGCTGTCGAAAGAAGACTCTAAAAAGGCACCCTGCGTGTTTTTTTTACCATATCGTACGAGAAGTATTGATAGCTGTGGAGGGCATAGATATTTCGACTCTAGGGCTGAAAAGGTTTGAAATTTGTCCTTCCATATAATTGAACGGCCACAATCAAAAATAGATTCCCCTTGTGGGAGGTGTTAATGTAAACAAAAATGGGAGTATAAAAATGTTGCACGTGTCAGCAAGTCAGCTGAGAAAGGAATTAGGGGAACACCGTTATTGCGACATTTGTGAATCTCATGAAGGCAATAGTATTAACTCGAAAACTGAATGTGCAAGCTCTCAGTTAATTCCCGCTTTCTCGGAGAGCCCGCCGTCTTGAGCTGTTCTCCCAACGATTGGATCTGGGTATCACATTTCAATGTTAGTCGATCAGCATGTCATGATTGTCATTATTTCTCTCTTCATTGTCTTTGTATGCGATCGATCAGCTTCCGCTGTTCTGTGTGTAAGTTTACGTCATCCTGCAGGAGACCTTCAGTATTGATAGGAATCACTCTTTATTACAATGCCTTCTCATGTACAAGCGTCTTTTTTTCTTTTTGTAGACGACAACATACCACCCGGGCCGAATTCATGAAGGCGAGGGGTTGGGGTAGAGGTAAAGGCGTCGGCACCTTTGATGAATATCCGCGAGGGCGAACGGTCTCGTAGCCGAGCAGTGTCTCATTTTCCCCAGCCTCTTAGTTGGGTTGGACGTGGGCACGACTGGATAGCGATCCTCCGCTCGCACAGGGTAATAATCAGAAGTGCCGACGCCTCTACCCTTGTCCCAACCCCGCGCGTTCATTAATTCGGCCTGGGGCGAATTGATTTAAAAGGTTTCATGATTCGTTTGAGGAAAAGTTCGATCCTAAGATTATGTGACAAGCCATGAATGAAAAATAGAAGTCAGCTGAATATCAACCTCAACAGTTGAACTCGCGCCTGCATTCTTACATATGGGTCTCGGTTTGTGAAAACTTGGAGAAACGCCAAACTCGGCCAATCAAGTATCAACTTCTACTTAAGAGGCACTCTTCTTTTAATGTTAGCTAAATATACAATTTTTCTGAAGTCTTGTTTTTTTGAGCTCACAACTGGATATCTGTGGTAGAGTCCATGCGTTTGTTTTTCTTCTGGAAAAAAATATTCTCATTATGAGACCAAATCTGCTGGCAGAAGAGAAGGAAGTTGAGCGCGAACGTTGTCATATCTGACGCACCGATCAAATCTTACATGTTTTCTGAGGATCTATCATAGAGGGACGATAGGCCGTAGTCCCACCCGGTCGATATGCAAGCACGGAAAACAGGGACAAAAATTGTGCTCTGATAGGCCGTTCTGGGTCATCCGTAGTTCCTCCTTATCCCGCCCCGATCGAAAATGGGTCAATAAAACCGTCAATACAAGATCTCGCAAGGTAGCCGAGTTAAACACAAAGCTTAGGGGTCAGACAGGGCTCGAACTTGCATCGCATCGCTTTCCAGGCGAGAGCGTCACCATTACACCACCGACACCCGCTCTGATTCCGATTTGTGCGTGCCAGATCATATCCATTGTAGGGTGATTGCTGTTGTGCCTATGCGGTTTTTGTACCAACCAGCTGAGGAATGCAGAGCGGGTGTCCGTGGTGTAATGGTAACACTCTCCCGGAAAGCGATGCGAGGCAGGCTCGAGTCCTGCCTGGCCCTAAGTTTCGTGTTTTACTCAGCTACCTTGTGATATCTTGTGATCATATACCATGCCATAAAAAAGGCATACATATTCAAAAACAAAAAACCCTCAATACAAATGCGGCATCCCGTCGAGCGCGGCTTAGGCTGGCTCACGGGCGGACTAGGTGGGAGCACGGACAGCCTAGGAGGGACAACGTCGGACTATTGTTCAACTGTGACGGAGGCCTCATATTCACTGAACTTCTTTCAGGAATTCGGCTTCTTTGCAATACCATGCATATTCTACTCGCACAATTTTTATGATGTTTTGCAATGTGGTTGAAATGGGACAATTTTCCTAGAGTTTTATTTGTCTAATGTTCGATACCTTTGATCCTTTTCGGTATATCGAAAGTTGCAGGAAAAGGGATTGCTGGGGTTTTTTATGACGAAGCGATTTCTTCATTGTGCTGACGTGTAACTTTGCAAAAGTCACCTGGGAACTGCTGCAACAATCCGCATGGATTCTTTAGGAAGCACTCCTTGTTTGTTGTTAACTTCCGATTAGCCTGTGGAGTCTTCAATATGTAACACATATTTAAAGTTCCCACAAAGTCAAGGTATTGCTGGGTTCGCTGCACCGTTTGTGGCATGGGGGGCGCATCCTTAGGAGTATGAGGAATGAATATGAAAAACATTTTGAGCGAAAAAAATCAATGCGAGGCGCTTCCCGGGTAATAGCCTCCAGGGTTGATTTCTTCCTTCTTCTCAACTGCTTCCGAGTGAATTTCGTGTGATCCGAGGAGGTCAGTGAGGGGATCGCCTTGTTCACCTTCTCAATTCACAAAATGGGAATTTTTTGTGAATGCATAATTCATTTCATTGGACGAAGCATTGGTTTTTTTTTCTTAAATTAAGTCGAAATTTCATGTGCGGCCGTGCCTAGTTTGCCTCCACGCGACCTCTCGCGCTGTCCGGCGCTACCTTGTCCTTCTCGGAGTGAACTGTGTACATGAAACATAGTGTACTATCCTGTAATCATTCAGTCGATAGATTTGAGAAAATGCTCCGATTTTTGCGCAAAATTGATGAAGGATGCCACAATTTTGCATGACCGTTCTTGAGTAGTGTTGACCTTGGCGAAGGTGACGTTTTAATTTTTCGATTCGGAGCGGTCTTACCGTCAACCCTCCCCCCTCTCCCGTCATGTGGTAAGATGGCTCTCATCTTGCTATTTCTCAACGCTTACCTTTTTTGTCTCCTAATCGATGCCGAATCATTCTTGAGGACAAAATTGAAATTTTATGAATGTATAGTTTATGTACGAGCATACGTATGTCTGTGAGTATTTTGTGTTGCTTGAGTCATCTTCTGGTCAGAATCTGTCAGTATTTCCTTTTTTTTGCGGTTCTTTTCCAGTGTGAAGCTATCCATGATCTTGTTCCGTGCTAATATCGTTGTACGAGCAAGTCGTTTTTTTTTCATTTCCTTTAAGGACGTTACTTATTGTTAGTCGCTGAGAGACTGTGATTTTGTGCGAAATCCCCTCAAAATGGGTGTCAGGTGAGGCGGTCGGCGTGCGTGTCATGCTGTTGTCGCTTCAGCGCTTCTTGTTCACCTGTTCCGGACAATCCCTTCGAATAATTTTCCTGCTGGGGATCGAGGTTTCACTCGTTGAATCTATTACCAAACGTTCAAAATGTCACACCATTGGACATCTCAATCATTTATACCTAACAAGGGACGACCCCCGGGGGAGGGGACGTCATGAAAAAAGTTCTCCTGAATGTTGTGGAGGATGGATAGAGTAACAGTCCTGCATTTTCGGTTTTACCTAAGGATCATTCGGTAGATCGAAAAAATGCCAAAAACAAGTAGGATTAATGGAAATGGGCCCTTCACGTGAACATTATGGAGGTATTTTTGAGTTTTCGGACGCCAAAATCGGCTGAAACTCATAACCAACGACTGTCTACCGAAAGGTACTTAACTGGAAAAAAAATCTAGAATAAAATTTTCTGGATAGAATAATTTTTTATGTTGCTCGATGGAGGGTGTACAGATATGCAAGTCTACCGACTCCCATTTCCCGAAAATGAAAGTCACAGCCATGATAGCCATTTGGAAAAATAGGACTCTCTACTTCATATCTTACTGATTTTTGCTTTAATCTTGCTGGAATGCGTGCAATCGACTTTCAAACCTTCGCAATGCTTTATTAGACAGGTTACATACAGACAGAGACGGTGCTGACCACACAATATTTCAACAAGAAGCCGAAGTACTAGCAAGTGTGGCTGCGGTCTATGAAACAACCGAAACAGAGACGTTTGTCGCACCAGCAGCAGCGCACAAAAGCTAATGATGTAGAATCGCCTATCCCCTGGCAAGGGACGTTGACACATACGTCATTGAAAGCATGATCTGTCGGAGTCGAGAAGTGTCCGGGATGAGTATCCACATATCCAAAGGCCACCCAAGCGTATGCAAAGCACGCACGAAATAAAGGAGCGCAGAACTGCCTGTATGTCTGGCTCAGCGCCTGCGAAATTGAATAAAGCATACATTACAGAACAATTGGTCAAACAAGCCTTTTCACCCTCAAAGTATCGTCTCTGGTGAAGCAGTTAAAATCCGGCCGCGAATGCAGGACGTGCTCATGAATACGCTGATTGAAGCGCTTCAAGAGGCTGAAGAAGTAGACGTCCAGGGGCTGGCAAATGCTTGTCGCCCCTGGAGCCAATGTCGTCAGCTGCAGCTCTTTTCCTTCAGTAACGGCCGAAAGCAGATTTGCATGGTCTTTGAACCCTGGCCAACTGTCGACAAGTAGAATCGTTGAGCTGGACGAGGACGATCCTACCACGCACTCTCGTATATAGATAGGCACTTGGGATCTCAGCATGATGTGAGTAGTTCCGGCCACATCGCTGATTGGTCGCTGGCCAATAACCGCCCCCGAGGGAGCACACCGCCTGGGTCTGGAAGGATGACGAAAAGCGTATGTCCCAATCGACCGTCGGCATACAGCATTGGATCCGTTCGGAGGAGAGCTTTCTGAAGGATTCCCGAAATGCACCTGCAATCTCCTTTTTTCGACGAGTAGGAGCGGAATGATCGGGAGGGAAATGAGTGAGAAGACGGGCAATAAATTGAGAAGGTGAGAACATTTTCCCCCGGAGAGAGCAATAATTTTCCGTGACGCTGTAGAGATCCACGTGGTGAATTTCAGCTCACAATCAGATTCATGGTTCTCGGATCGATAACTATGATCTCACGCACGATTGTGGGTTATCATATTCATTCACGGGGCATCAACCCTTCCGTAACGGAGCCCATAATATTTTCTTTCGCAATGGAGCACATCTCATAATCACTTTTCAAATTGCCTAGGTAATAACGTGACGAAAACGTTAAAAAATCACAAACAAACAGAATAAATTCAAAAAATCGGATCCGAGCACCATGATAGAGGAACAGAAGCCATTCACATTGTGTTGAAATTGCTCGACGAGATTCGAACCCCCACTCCAAGCGTTTCATATGGGTCCGCGTCGCTATCCGTTCGGCCATCAGTGCAAGCATCGTAAGGCCGATGATTTCAAACTAGTGATCGGAGACATGCGACAAGCGGCGAGCTCACAAAATGGTCGTAGCTTAAAAATGAGCCGGATTCATATCGCCAAAGTTGTCACAGAGCATTCTTCTTGTTCGTTAAAGATTTTTCAGCAGTCAAGTTCATTTCGTGTGGCTTGATTAGAATGTAACAGCCAGTTTCACCTTGTTTTTGGCATTTTTTGATCTACCGAATGGTCCTTAGGTAAAATCGAAAATGAAGATCTGTTACCCTATCCAGCCTTCACAACATTCATAAGAACTTTTTTCAGGACATCTCCTCCCCCGGTGGGTCCTCCCTTGTAAGTCTCTAACATGAAGTCACCCTCTTCTGATTATCTCGCTAGCACGGATTATGTGAACGGTTTCTCCCGACTTCATTGGTGCTCCCAAAAAAAACCAAGCACCTTGACTAATAATCGCTTGATGCGCCCGTTGGTCACACCTTCTCACATTTTTGGGCGCGTTTTGAGGAATTGGGATATTTGTTTTGGTGGATGATTCAAAGAAAGTTTGCGCAAGAAGGTGAGCCCTGTATGTGTGTAATTTCCGCTATTCGAATTCATATGATGCCCCTGATTGGAGACACGAAGAGCCGCGCAGACACAGGTGAAAAGCTTGGATTATGAAGTCGACCAGACGTTTGCTTTTCAATTTTAACCACCAATGCTTCTAACTGTTAGGCCCTAGGTACACTCTGGCAGGGTGGAATCAGAAAGTACATACATAATCGGTAGTATCAACAGTTCCTCACTCTGTCAAGTAGGGCGATGTACTAGCCATACTGTGCTCAACTCTCCCCGTTTTTTTATCCTGTCTATCTGTCCTAGAATGCTGCGCATTGCAGCTGCGTCGCGTGTACACACATCTCACTAGTGCGCTAAAATATGTAGCTCCCCGCATGTGACTCGAGGAACACTCAAAGTATGTTTCTAGTGTGGACCTGGGTTATTGACTTTCAACCCAATCTTTTTTAGTGATCTGGGGTAAGACAGGAACGAGGCGTCTAGTTTCTCACGGGCTCCCCATAGAACGTTATTTTATTGATCTAATAATAATGTTGGTGTTCTGAAGAGATAGTATACAGAGCGTCCCATTTCATGAGAGCACAGTCGGCTGTTCTGCACCATGTTCTGCACCAAGTAACGTGGAGTAAGTCTCCGTTCAATTTTCAGTTGGTGGGGGCCACCCCATGCTCAACAGAAAATGAAGCTCGCGTGATGCATCAGTCGTAGCAATTGCGGACCGGAATTTGGCTCAGAGAACGACAGTACACGGAGTTTACGCCGCAATTTCGCTGCTCGTAAAATTTAAGAATACCTGCGGTAATGAATGTGAGACGGTATGACGAACTATTTTTCGTTCCTACTTCGTTCTCAGCAGGTTTCGACATCTTTTTTCTGAGTTTTTCCTGTTTTTGTTCCCGGTGAGCAACTACATCAAATCTCTATAACGAAGCTAAATACGGGATGTTTTCGCCCTGTCCGCCCACTCTTCACTCGAAACTCGTATTTAGTGAGTCTTAGACGATGGCAATCTCTACAGCCATCTATCTCATCAGCTTCGCCAGAGAAAGTGTCTCCCAGACTTTCGTTTTCCTTACATGAAGGGAAGTCGTACCGATTCAATGCTAAGTGAATCTGAAATTTTTGACGGCGTTAGTTCCTTTCTAGGTTTTTTACTCCTTAGGTAGTAAATCTTGTATTTATAGCTATTTTATGGTGACATATAATTTTATAACTCTCATTTGTCTAACAACTCCATGTTCTCATTACAGTTTTATTGTTTCGTGCCCGTAAATCAAGAAATGCTGGCTAACATTTGTTGCGGCAGATTTGCTGACTGCGCCTTTTTGGAACATGACATTAGTGAGCAATTGAGCTGACGGGAAAACATTCGCGTCATTTTGCCCGTCGTCGAGCCATAGTTGTTGCTGTGGACGGAAACGGGCCAGCTGAAGCAGAATGCCGTCTACACGAAGTCAACGTTCCGCTCCGCTGAATTTCGTCTATGTGCGGTCTGGCGAAATCCATGAGGCTTTGCATGAGTTTGACTTCCATCTTGCCCGTTTACAGTTTTATTGTATTGGATGTTGGATGTAGAAAATTGTGCAACTCTCTTTCCAGTTTAAATTATTCTTGGCGCATCATAGCTTGTCCAAAGGCGCATTCCTTAATTGTTTTTGTCCTCTGCGAGTAGGGCCAAGCAGACCGTTGTCTCATGCATCAAGGGAGCTACTTCTCTCTCTCTTAATGACAGACAATTTGAGAGTTTTTCAAAAATTTCTACGCCTGACGTCCGCCCATGGGTGAAGCTTTGACGACAATTATGAGAGTTGAATTTCCACGAAAAATTTGAAATTCCTCATTTTATTCGTATTTTTCTCGTGAATGAAGAATCTGCCTCTAAGAGATCATTACCTTGGACGGCGAAGATTATACTGGCTGGGGTCTAGAGCCTGTTTCTCCCTTCATTCTTGCTTAAGAGCGAAGTAGAAGGAAAAGCGATAGCGATAGCACTCAGGAAATTTAATTTTTTTACTCACAGGCAGTGTTCACGAAAAAAAATTTTTTTTCAGAAACTTTGGCTTTGTTTTTTTTTTTCTCAAAGAAAGTAAGGTTGAAAGAACGACGAAACATTGTTGGAAATGGATGAGAATCGCGCAGATCAGCTGTCTCATAGGATCAACCAGCCCATATCATGGGAAGGCACATCTTTCCAAAGTTACAGTTGCCTAATTGTTCAATGCTCTCTATCGTAAGGCGACTCCAAACATCCAGACATTCACAATAGAACCTTGAAATTCTTTTTGAAGAATTTTTGGTTGGAAGAACTTCAAAAAAAGCCTCTTGTGTCACAAGTTCAAAGCGCAGATTCATTTCCGACGTTTATGTTCTGTTGCACCAAATACATCAAAATTGACGCGAAGGGAGCAGGAATTGGATTTTTTAGGGAATTTTAAGAACAGTTTCTGCTTCAAAATCTGACGTTTTCGTTGGGCCTTTTTACTATAATCCTCTACTTCCTGGACTTATTTGCCAAAAAAACATTGGAAACATAAGGTTTTCATCTTCCGTATATGTAGCTTTTGAATCGATCGTGTATATCAACTGTATTCGACTCGAAATCCGGGGGTGAGCGGAGGAAGTTGCTGGTTTTGGAGGTGGAGCGAACGGCATCAGTACCTTACATACACTTCCCGCGTACATGTAGTCCCCTTAGGCATGCTTTTGAATTAGTCAGAATGTAACTTGAGATTCCGTGGATGTTTCTGGAGGTGAAGAATCTTTTTCTCTTTTTTTATAAATTGCCTTTCATAAGTGGTGGTCCGCGTCATTGTTTTTCAGGAAGCGGGGACCTAGCTAAAGTCTGTCCGTGGAGACTGTCCGCCCATGCGGTCCGCCAGCGTGTTGATAGGCCGTATTTAAGGTATTTATCGGACCTGTGAATCGATAAGCAGAAATATCAGACCAATAGTGAACAATATCCCAGCCAGCTGTATCTCAATCGTTGGTAGGCTCGTCCAAAAAATGCATTCGTAATAAGACGAACGCCGGCCGCGTGGGCGAACAACTTCATTCGGACAGACTTTACATGACGCGAAATGATTCGGTCTCTGACCATTACCCTCTCGCGTGTATTCGTGTCACGTATCCTATGTGGCGGCCTTGCGGCTTTTTGAAAATGCGGCTGAGGGTTCGCTCGGAAATGATGAGAAAATGAAGTCATGGTCCTTATTCAAGCTGAGAAAGCCTACATAAAATGCATCATCAAGATGAGTTTAGAAGGGCGCACGAGGTTGTTCAGTCGGCATGGATCTTAGTGATACTTTACGTTCCCTATTGAAGGTTGGCGCAAACTTGGTGCCATATGCTATAGCATAGGTGCTCCGAGTTTTCGCCGACCTTCAATGGGGAACGTAAAGTATAACCAGGGTCTCTGCCGGCTACATGTATGTACACGGTTGAAAGTGCTTGTCAAAAGTAAAACAGCAAAGTAATGTCGTGACGAAGAAAGGTTTGCATCTGAAGGCTTCGCTTTCTTCTGCTCTTGTTGTGAGCGCTTCTCTTCTCTGTTTTTGCTTTAGCGTTTTCGTGCGTTTTTTTTGGAATGAGGAATTCGCTGTGTGATGGGAAGATGGGTCGTTTCTCCCTCACATATGGCTAGTGCTCCGCCGTAAAGAAGACGAGGTCACGCGACCCGAAACCGCCATTTTCCATTCTCCCCCTCCCTTCCCAGTAATGCCATCTCCCTCTGTCCCCTCTCAGTTTTAGCGAAAATTTTAAACACCTGAACAGTTGCTGACGTGTATCTTCCAGTGCTATTTCACTCATTGTCATGTGATTTTTATTCATCTTCCTTTGTGGATTATTCCACTATTCTTCATGGAACTTCTAATTTATATAGCTCGAAGTCATGAGTATTATTTTCGCCAGAAATTCAAGGGCGCAGGATGTCTCGGTTGTGAAGTTTAGATTCGTGGGGCGCAGAGAAATTGAATGGTGCGGGCATTGGTCTACTTGAAGCCTTTACTTGATGAACATAATACTTTGCATACCTGATGCCAAACGCATAACGATAAGTTTCCTCCCAAACGTAATGTTATCCTTGAGTAAACTGTAAGCTAAACAAAAGTGTCATTGGCTGCTGTTTTTCTTCAGATGTTGATTGTCGTGCTAAGTTTGTTTGTGGTTTTTGAATTGAGGAAGAACACTATACATCGACCGTCTGAAGTCTGCAATGCTCAAGCTGGCAAGAAAAGTGCAATGCCGTTTGGATTGGGAAGTGTCCTATTCATTTCGAAAATGGTATAAATATGTAAATAGTGCAAATAGTAATTGTAAAGTCGATTCACAAAAACCTAACCGAATCTCTAGCCCAAGCTTCCATGTTTTGCGCTCATTTCTAGCAGACAAACCCGATTTTGTGTTTGTGTTCTGCCATGTTTCTCAAGAAAAAAATCCGCGCATCATCCATAGCCGCAAGGCATGCTGATAGCCCGGCTAATGGACGGCATCGTCTAGCATCTGCCTTTTTTTCTATATCTGTCATGAGCTTCCCTGCTGCGTGCGAGAAAACCAGCTCGGCCTTCAGCAACCGTCATATGATAGCATCCAGAGGCCAAATTCGTCATTGCATCAACCGTGGGTTTATGGATTTGGGTTGGGTTTCGCGCCAGCATTAGCGCGTGTGTGCATGAGCTAAACCCAACCCGAATCGGCAAACCCAGGCCTAATGCAATGATGAATCCGGCCTCAGGCGTTTCCTGATGCCGATAGAGTACCGAATTGAGCAGAGGACTTGATTAAGGGGTATCGTAAACTCAGAAAACCTTAGCACCGTGTTTGGCCCTGCTTTCATTTAACCTTTTGAACAGAATTTCGTATTTTGATTCCGAGAACTCGAAAAGGCTTATCGTCTAGCAAGCTCCATTGTCGATTTGCGGCTGAAAACCCCCAGATTCGACATCCAACACTTTTGCTGAAGCGATCATTTCACCGCCAGCGTTTATTGTTAAGAATCCTCACATGCGCAGCTCACTAGACACTTCTATTTATGTACAGCTGATACCTCATGTTACCCTGATCACTTGATCAGTATTGCTATATTTTTTATCAGTCGTTGCGTTGCCCGTGTCGAAACAGGCCTGGATCAGAATGTGTTAATAAACGCGGCTAGCGGTAGCCGGTTCAACTCCCCGCACCCCAGCCCATTCCCCTCCATCTGGTCGTTTCCGCAGGTTTCAGATTAGCTGCGTACTGATATAATCGGAGTCGTTTTAGCCTATCTCTTCCTTGGCTTATTCGCGCACAAACTTTTCCCGTCTTATTTCGTCACGATGCTATCTGGACCGCAGAGAGAACTTCTTCTTTAAACCCATCAATCTAGATTTCAAATCTATTAGCAGTCGGTTTTTATTTCACTTTCTGCCAATTTGTCTTTTATTGCAGTTTTTGAATGTTTTTTTTACTTCAAGATGAAGACCAAGACTCTGCGTCGCCAAGCCTTAAGGAGTACGTGTCATACTTCGTAATCGTGGAAGCTAAATTGCGTTTCGTGTCCAAACCGTGATTTTTTGGGTCTGTCGACTTTCTTGCCACTGCTTTCATCTTCCGGTGTAAATCTGGTACCCTGTACGCATGTAAGGTTTGGTTGACTCTGGACGAGGATCGAACCAGAACCTCCAGCAGCGAAAGCAGTGCCCACTGCCCCTACGCCACACTTATCCGATATTTTTAAGTTGTTTTACAAAGGCAGGATATGTATTTGATTAAATTTTTCATTTGAAACGAAATAAATGTTTTCAGGGCCGTTCTGACGCAGAATTCGAATTTTCCCTCTGTAGCTGTTGAACAGTTCTCTGAACAAAGTTAAACTTTTCCCCCTATTTCTTCTAGTTGGTCGAGCATTTTCCTAACAACATTCAGGTCGTTCCCAAAGGGTTTAGGAAAACAATCCAGTTGTGAATTTAAATTTCCCCTTGGTTATTTGTGGTGCTGAACCCAAGTCTGAACTTCATTTATCGATTTTTCGAAACTCCTCGACATTTTTGTCCAGAGCTTTTCATCAGGGAAGAGTTTTTAGGTCTTTTGACTTTGACGACTTTTGACGTTTCCTCGAACCTCACGGTAGATTTGTCTCAGCATTTTACTGTGGGGGGGGGTTGTGGTGGTGAACACGAATTTGACTTCTAATTGTTGATTTTGGGACTCTTTAGGTAGACTAAGCCAGCTAAATGGTATCCCCTTTAACCTACGCTGCACCTTCAAATATCAACAAAGGGACTCCAGATCCGTGATAAGCGGATATTATATATGAAATGGCCACCTTGTTCAGGTATCCTTCCCTTTTTAGTGCAGTGTCATGTTATATACGTGAGAGTTATCGAACTCAGTGTTGTTGCGGCGCTTTTCTATAGCGCGGTCAGGTCAGCGCGAAATTTTATGCTTTGAGGAGTCATTTACCAAAAGTTACGAATGTACCGAGACGTTGCGAGGCGCTTTTTCTCGTTGTATACAGTCCGTTACTGAGCGAAATTTACTTTTTTTTCATCGCGTGCCTGCTGACCTTTTAGAGAGTATAGAAAAAATGATCGCAGGATTGCCGTGGGCAGACGTCAGATTTGATTTTGTGCTGCGGCAAATCGACTCCCCTTTCAGCCAGATGAGCCATTTCATTGTCCACCGCAAAGCGGCGGTGAACAGCTTGGGCGATAGAAGATCGCCTTGTCGAAACATTTTCCAATGGGAATGGTAAAATGGCGATGTAAGAACTGCATATTCGTAGCACAGTTTCGATTACAGTCGGCTAGCGTTCTTACATAAGTCTGGCCCATTTGTTGATCGACTATAGAGGACAGCATCCGTTTCAACGCTGTCGAAGTTTTTTTCGTAGTCGACTTAGGTTAGAGCTAGAAGCAGTTGATACTCCCGGCAGATTTCCAGGACTGTAGCGACGGTTTAGATGTGGCCCATGCAGCTAAATTCTGACGAAATCCAGCCTCTGGGGGTTGAGCTTCATCTAAAATTCGAGATATGCGCGTAAGAACTATCTTCGTGAACAACCTGTAGGGCATGCTCAGCCAGCTAATCGGTCGGTAGTTGCAGAAATATTCCCGGTCACTCTTCTTGTGATTAATGATTGTGCGCGATGTCCTCTACTGGGCTGGAGTTACTTCCTTCTTTAGATTTGATGACTTATGTGCCGCAAGAAGCGCTTGCGGGTTGTGGCCTTCAGCTAAAAGAAGTTCCGCAAAAATCCTCTCTGTTCTGGAGCTATACTGTTCACAGTTTGGGAGGAGACGTTTGGATCTAGCCGGAAAGGTCCCACCGTACATTCAGGTCTTTATACAGCCAGCATTTGCAACTGTATTTTAATTTGGTCATGGCAAATTCTTCTTCAATTTTTTTTATATTCGTCAATGCTTCGTTGCAGTGGTTTACATTCGGCGACGCATAGAGAATGGGCGTTTGGTGATAAGATAATGAGCATATGGAAATGCGGTTTTGGCGGGTGGGAGCCGAGCATATATTCAGTCGGTCTCACGAATCAGGCGATGTCATTAAAACTGTATATTGTTTTTTTCTTGCCTAAATTCAAGCTGAATGATTGTGTTTGTAGCAGCTACTCTTCGTCTCTTCTTGGAACCTCACAGTTCTGTTACCTAAAGTGATCTGGTTGGATGCATTTTTTATTCATGTGGAGTCTGTCATTTCCGCGTGGAATTTGGCTAATTTGTCCTTTGATCTCAGTTTCGCTTTCTCCTCTCACTTTCCTGAGTTCGTTCCGACCTCGCCCACTTGCTGTCTTGCCACCGTCACTTAGCTTAAACAAAATCCGGTTTTGGCGCGTGTTTGCAAAAGACTTCCTATTTCCTATCGAATTTCTATTTTGTCAAGCAAGTGTGTAATGGAAGCCTTCTGCGCGCTTTAGCACAAGCCTAATGGTTTCATTCAAAAGCGAGTGAAAGATGGAAGTTAGACACCATTTCTGATCTACCTTAAATCTGCATGCAGAGGGTTAACGATTTCAACCGCAAACTCACACATGAGCCATCCACCCATTCATAGCCTGAACTTGAAAATTTTCTTTTTCTCACATAAATATGTCCTCGCTGAGTCTAGACGGTTTTGCCAGAGGGTTCCACTTCGTTTAGTAATGAAGGAGTAGCCTTCTAAAGAGAGGCATGAGTTGGCTCAGGGTTCGGGGATAGGAGTGGTCTTTTGTTAAATGGATAAAAGATCTTCACATGTGATGATGACATTAGAATCGCGCATAAAGCCTCCTTTAGAGTTCGATCGCCGCTCGACGCGACAGGATGATAACCATGAGCATCGATCGAGATCGCGTCGCACGTTGATCCGTATTCAAAACATGCCATCGCGGCTATCAGCGATGGAAGTGTAAAAGTGTGCGTGTCGATTGGAACACAATATATCGAAGAAATCATTCAGCATCTTTGTGGCCAAACTAATTTACTCGCCCCTTATCTCCAGATTTCAGATAGCATTGGACTCCGAAAGCTTTCCTTTTTCTTCTTCACATGCCCGTGATTGTCTGGAACTGTGAATTTTGAAATCAAAGTTTTTGCCGGGCTTTCTCCTACAGGCATCGTACGCGCCGAAAGGTACTTAAAAATTGTTTGGCTCACTCAAATAATTGTTCCCGATCGATGTCTTTTGCAAAACTTGAGACCTAAAAATTGTGCTCCCATAAGGTTACGGCCACCTGTAAAAGGCCTAGGTGTGGGTCATTCAGCACTTTTGGATCGATCAACTAACACTCTCCCTTTGAGGATGCTGGAATAATAATGCGACAGCCGAACAACTCCGAAAACAGTTACGGCACGAGCGTCAAAACGTCGTATGTCAGCAGTAAAGATCAACGTGTGTGTGCGTAAAAACCTTTTTTACGAGTTGCAAACTTCTTACGTGCGGTTTTTTTCACCCCCCACAGGTTGTTTAGTTGCAGACTACAATCTAAGCGGTCGTGTTGCAACGATTCGCTTGCATATTGGTCTTCAACCGACAGCTTCCCTTGCGCTCTGTAGCTAGGCATAGTGGATTAGGCTGTAGAGCGAATCATATTAAAGGCTTAGTCCAACCTCGGAATCTTTCTTTCTGTTTTCCTGCCTATCTTACAAACAGTCCCAAGCTGATTCCAGTGAGGTCCCTGGAATCGAACAGGACACCCTGGGAACGGAGTTATGGCCGCTCAAAAAATTGAGCTGCGGAAGCATGGTGGACGAGATGTCCGAGGCTTGCAACTTCCGTCAATTGCAACCGATGTAGGCGAGCTAACCTGAATAAAGAGAGAGGCTGAGAATAAAGGGAAGAACGGGCCTATTCATCGGAAATCATCTCTCATCTTGCCACTGTTGAGCTCGAAAGATCGTGAAAAGGGGCGTGTAAAAGTGGCTTCCTGATGTGGGTGCCCCAGGCTGGCTTCCTCCTATATCTCGCTTATTCGGAGGAATCGAGAGCTCGCACTTGGCAGGTGTTATACGGGGTAGTTCATCTTCATATTTATGTTGAGATCTCAAATTTCGCCCCTGATCTTAGACTGTGCCTTTGAGAGAGATCTAAGGCCCTAGTTATACATCAGCGTTTCGCCGCCGCTGGCTTTCGCGGCATGGCTACTATTGGTCAATTTCGAAATCTGATCAATCGCAGACGTCCCGCAAAAACCAGCGGCACCGAATCGCCGATGTATAACTAGGGCCTAACCTGTAAGTGAGATTGTGCTCAGACTTCGTCCTCCATATCCATGACACTCTATCTCCTAGGTATAATTTATCTATCCTTGACGTATTTTTGCTGCCTTCTGCATGTAGCTTGTCCACCTATCGAGTAGATGTTGAGGTTTCTCACCTGTGTTGCATTTTCTGTGAACAAGCAGTGTTGTCTGAGATCGCTTCGTTGCGTGTGGCGTTCAGTGTTTATGTTGGCCTGTGGTGCAGCGACAAACTGAATCGCGTGACTTCTGTGCTGTTTTCGAGGTAGTAGTTGTTTCCTGATCGACCTCAGCCTGCCTCGTCAACGAGTCCCCCCGTGGCCCCATTCCATTCATTTTTTTTTCACTGCGATGCCATCAGTCTGTGAGCCTGCCAGTCCTCAGTAATTCCACGTCATTTGACACAAAAGACAAGGTTTGGTGAAGTTATCTAGTCTCGATGTGTTCTCTGGCTAGTTCCTAGTTACAATCTGCTTCTTTTGAGGAGAGATGGGGAGAACGGCTTATCCTCCGTTTCGGAGGCTAGAGGGAGACGCAGCATACGCGCACGCGCGCACGCGATCGACAGCAGTAAATTTCTCTCCGAAATAGAGGATAAGTGCGCACGTAATGGAACCAGGTAAATTTCATGCAGAAACAGAGTGTCTATGTGCACTGATGGCTTTCGAAACTGATATTGAATTCTCAAATCACACTATACTCAGGCTCAGGCTTACGCTATCAGACTTTGGTATCACTGGAGATTAAACCAACTTTTCATGCCACCTGCCAAATGCGAGATTGCGATCTGTTAGTGGAGACTAGTATAGAGGCTAGGCATGGGATAAATTCTAATGAACCCTTGTTTGGTCGCTTTACACTGTGTTCGTATGCATAAAAGCGATTTTTGTGGAGTATTTCTGTTCCTGAAGGGCTCTCAAAGTGTTGAAAAAATACAAAACCCTCGATATTCACTTCGAAAATGGGGATATGTTCGTAGAAAAACGCCAGGAATTGTATCCGATAATGGGTTGGTCAAGGCGCATCGCCCTGAATTCTGGCCACGGATTGTATACCTGGGATTGTTATCCATAGTAACATTTGTGTGAAACGTTTCCCGATTTTCCCGTAGGGGTTGAACCCTTGGGTGGGCGAAATTTTGATGTGAGTGATTTTTTACGCTCCTCCCCCAATCTAGGATACAGCTCCAAACTTCTATGTAGTAGTATCCTTCTTGGTTGTCTTCTTGTTGCATGTAACAGGTAGAATAGTTTTTCGTCAGTTTTTTTCCAACATTGTGCTTCCCTGTTGATGCTATTCCTCTCTATGATTATCATAATCGATCAGTTCGGGCCGCCATTCACTAGTGCAATGTGAAATGTTAGAATCGTTTTTGGTGAAACGTTTTGTACAATTCTTCAACTGGTAACCCTCTCCTCTTGCAAGGTTCTGCTGATTTGCGGTTTTGTGCAAGGACCTGATTTTTCGCCTAACAAAGAGCAATTTTGCAACCGAATGCCGAGTCGAAGTTCATCGAATCGATCGTCCTCTCACATTTTCGTCTGACAACGAGGGCAGCGGCAAGTGATTTGGCGCCACCTCCTTCTATTTCGCCAAAGTTACCCGCTGTTTCGAATGCTATGTTCCTTGGAAATAGGAAAAAGTTCTCAGACCTCATTTCTTACCACTTGACATCGAACAGAACTTCCTTGGATTTTTTTTTGTCAAGAATCAGTTTAATTTTTCGTATCACCTGCTTGGTGACTATTCCGAATTTTTTTTTCGTCCACAGAGATCCAACCCCATGCAAGAATTTGGAGAACGTCTCTCCTTATGTACATTGGAAGGAACGTTCTCCTATTTCTGCTAGTGATCCCGGGGTGTGAAACGATTTTTCTGACAAGGGAGTGAGTGACTAGATCCTGGAGTGACTGCCAGAACTACGCATGTAGCCATGTTTTTCTGATTGACAACCTTCCGGGTACTTGTAGAAACCCTATTCTTGATGCTCGAGTAATATTTAAAAAAAAGTTTTTTTTATAAAAGCAAATACAAAAAAATGTCAAAACTTCTTCCTAGGGGGTTATTTGAGGCGCTGGACACAAATATGGGACATGTTTTCGATAACTGGAACGATAAAGACAGTTTACGGCAGACAAACTTTATATTACCTACAGAGCTCGCAACTTCTACTCTCCTAACTTTTTCTTTTACTGTTGCTTGGGCAGCTAGTATAAGGTTTTTATGACTACCCGGGAGGTAGTGAATCAGAAAAACCTGGTTTCATGGGTAGATTTGGCAACCAGGTCTGGCCATTCCCTTGTGAAGTACCAGGTATAGTAGAAACAAAGAGCCTGCTTTATTGCGTTGTTGATGGCTTCAGTTTGTCTTTAACATTTTTTTTTGGTTTTATTGGATTATTTAATTTTTTTTGTGATTTCGAATTGCTCATTTAGATTTCTCGTTTTTGGCTCTACGAGTAGGAGCTTGTTCAACCATACATTGTTCTTGATTCAAATTTAGCCTCTTGAATTATGCAAAGAACGGTCGTGTCGGCGATCCAGAATTTAATACATATTTTCAGCAAGCTTTAGACTAGAAAATGCGGAAATGTCGGACTTTCTGGGCATGGTTTCATCGGTAACAATCTAATTGCGTTCAAAGTGTCGGTGTTTAATGTGCCGCATCCTATGTAAATCGAAAGTCCTGAACGCGATTTTCCTGCATTTCTGGTCTCTTTCTGACGAATGTCAGATGCTTGAACACACTAGCTAAACAGAGTTTCCGTTCACGAATTATCTGGCTCTCAGAAGTGCTTGATTACGCAGCCTGGTCTCCTACTTGTGAATCATGGTGCACTTTGCAATAGTCTGGACCAAATGTGTTACGAGTGCAACTCTTATTCATTCGTGTGACAAAGAGCACCGGAAGATTCAATCGTGGTTGACGAATAACTCTCCTGAGCTCGTTAAAATTGGTATCCCGGTTGGCTAATTATGTTTTTCTAAGGAGTAGAATATTATTGCCACAGTCGAACAGTGTGAAATGTAATGGACCTTTCTAGCGTGTACGTGCGCCCATCCAGATCTTTCGGCCTCCATTATTTTAGAGCACTTTTCAAAGATTATCCTGCCCATGTAGTGTGTACCAAATATACAGCGTCGGCACGGATCACACTGATACTTCGCGTTCCTTGTTGTGGACTGGCGCAATTTCGGTGCACGTGTGTTATAACATATGCGCACAGAGTGTACGCCAGCGCACAATAAGGAACACAACGTAGCGATGCGATCCGTGCCGTTTGTACGTCTATGTGAATATGTGAAAATGCCCGCACGCGCTGCGTCAGTGAGTATGAGCGCGCATATTACTGTGTTATTCTCCACCTCACGGAAAAATTCCCGCGAATCATCGCGCGCACGTGCTCGCGAACGCTGCTCCCTCGGTGTTCCCCATCATCTCCCGCCGCGCCTTACCCTATCTTCTCCGCCCAAATTCGCAATTAACTATGAGAATTATTACAGATGAAGTCGTGATGAAGACGAAGAACTTTCGGCTCTGTGCCCACTTGATCGATTCCACAGTTCTTCCAGCTTTAATGTATGCTTCGGAAACCTGGGCACTACGCAAGCAGGATGAAAGTGCGGTCCGCGTCACTCAGCGCGCAATCGAGGGGGCGATGCTCGGAGTGTCACGTTTCACGCAATTGAGAGGAGTTATGGAGTTCCGAGCTACGCAGACGGTCGAAAATCAGGCACGCGGTCGAATATGTTTAGTCCTCGATAATAAGGTGGGCCGGACATGTGATGCGTTTCGAGGATAACCGTTGGACAAGAGCCGTCGTAACAGATTTGGTATCGCAAGATCTGAAGCGCACTACTGGCCGTTCTCAAAAACGATGGTCAGACCTCTCCACCAGGAGCCTTGACGAAAGGAATGAGAGTCTACGTGTTCCTAGAGCGCACAGGATTTCCTGGCCAACTATATATGGCGCGCGATAGGGACGAATGGAGACGTTACTGGCGCCCGCTCGACAGTGCCGATGATTAACGGGAGGACAGGTGATACAGGTGAATTAACTCTACACAGGATATCGATCGAAGGCGTCGTACCCGCTGAAAACGACTCACCGTTTTTGTGCTTGATCCCTTGGTCGAGTCGTCTGAGAAATGGAGGAAATTCGGAGAATCACCAAAGAAATATCGTGAGGATATTGAAGATCGAATATACAGAATCTTGTCAAAAGAGGCAGACCGTCCTTCGGTCATCTAGCACTTTCTAGCACGTGGGACAGGAGAGCCATGACAGGGGCAAACGACCTTGCCGAGAAATCCTACGATCCAAACTTTCCCATTAGAAGCTTCTGACCCTCAAATAGTTTCTGGTAAAAGAAAGGCGAGGAAAATCCACTGGTTGGTCAAGTTTAAAGCGCCGAACCATTTCCCGTTTTTTCTTAATTCTTTTGCACTGGACACACCGAAACATGTAGTGACGGAGGAGGGCAGGAAGTGATGATGAGGGTTTTATGGGGCTATCATCCGTTGCCATAAGGGCTTTGCTGCGCAAAATCGAAATGATTGAAGCGTTTTTTTTCGTGCGTAGGATGCCTTCAATTCCACTCGACGCGTGCCTCTGTGCAACCGTTAACGCTGGCTGATGTTATGTTGCAGATATGCCATTTTCACGCAGAGGGCTGTACAACTGTCGACTGTGTTGCTTCAACATAACCAATAGATCCGCTGCTTCAATCGGCTGAATACTATTTTTCGGAGCACTCTATCACTTACCAAAATTCCACTAGTTTTCTTGAATTGTTATTCTTTCTTCAACGGTTTTTGAGGTCTGGGGCATTCCTAAAAGGCTCTCGATTTCGATCGTCACCTACATCGAGCCGTTTTTTTCTGCCGAAACATCTCTTTCAACAGTTATATTTCAGGAAGGCCCTTCTGGTAGTGATAATCGAAATCGAGGGGTCTCCAGAAATGATCCAGAGGTTATGTACCTTTGTGTTATGAAGAATGGACTTTCTTGGTCTCGCAAGACGGACTTCTCTTCACGTCTATTCATGGAACCTTTTCCATGGTCCGAAGAGGAACGTCCATCCAAATGGGGGTGAGGGATGGTCTCTTTTGTGTGCGTATGGCTGCCGGGAATTCGAAAGGGATCGCGGGCGGGTATGTGCGATGAGAATCGGTGGTGGGGACGACGACGAAACCAGTTGCCGAGCCGGAGATGCGTCCCCTCCCGTCCGAAAAGAGCGAAACGAGGGTGAGAGGAGGATGCCGCTCATGAAAACCGGCATTTTGGATCGATGATTCGATCGATTGATAAGATGTATTGATTTCTGAAGAATCACTATGAAAGAACTTCAGGTGAACGACATTGGCCTAGAAATTATTGATAGGGAAATTCTGACTGATGTGAGGAAACAAGTAAGCATTGGGACTAACGCCTAGAGCCCCATCCACTCTCTTTCTGAAGACATCCCCGAATCCGGAACTGTGTAACTTTCCGACGGTCTACACAGAAACCTCATCTAGTGAGTGGCCATTCGCTTGATCGGATCTCCATTTTAGTTTCGAAGTTTGAGTTTTTTGTGACCCATTGGCGTAAAAAAGACGCGGAAAGTTGATTTTCTAGGAGTTGAAATGACTTCTTCATACGTCATCCTGCTACTTTGGCCTCCGTCAAGTTTCGTGGATTGTGAATGTGGCTGCCTCAGGATTTTCGTTAGAATCCAGGTTCCAGATCCACTCTTAAAGGCATCGTACGCGAAAGAAACCTTTTATTATTTTTTGATGTTTTTGTGTAGCATGATTTCTCTAGTGAACAAAAATGTCTAAAGGGCCCATGAAAATTCTTCGTAAAATTAATCTAACACACTGTAAAATTGAATTCGATTTTCGCGCCTAAATCGTCTTTCACGTTTTTCTGCATTTGGAGCCCTCTGTTATTTTCGAAGTTTTTCTGCATGTGGGGTTGGTGCCGTCATTGTTTTTCATGTTGCTTGACGGTCGAATTAACATTCTATGAAAAAATGGAAGATGACTTTGGAGAACTGGTGGCGGACCCACGTCCAACCTCATAACTCTACGTTTTTGACGCGCCGAAGCTTACCGGTGTGGTCTACCGGACTCATTCGTGAAATTGATCCTGAAATGTGGAGTGGATCCCAGCACGAATGATGCCTTGAATGCACCATCATGTACAAATTCGTGTACAGCAGGGGTGTGCGTAAATGGAATAACAAATTTCGTAAATCGTAAACCGTAATTACGACAAAACCACCGTAAGTCGTGAACCGTAAATCGTAAATAGCAACTAAAAACAATATCCACTAAAATTATTATTACTACGGTGAAACAAGAGAAACTACCTACTGTCCACCGTTTCACGTACTTAGTTCATACACACATATTAGGTTGCGTTCAGAATTTGACAGCTAACCAGGTATAGGAGGGATGGCTTATTTCGTCGCTGTCATGAGCGACTGGAATGAAACCTAGCACACATCGCGGTTGGACTCGCATCGGAGAAGCGGCATCGGCTGTCGTAGGAACAATTATCGCGCGTGAGCCTAAGGCCGGTATCATACTTCAAGTGAAGAGAGACGCGACGCAGTGTTTACCATCAGTATCGACCAAACATCGCCTGCCTGATATGCACTGTCGCCGTCTTCGATCGCGGGAAGTATGATCCCGACCTAAGAGACGTGTTGCGGAGGACTAACATACTGCAAATGTGCCGAAGCCTGTCGCTGTGCAGCGCACTGTGAATGCGAAAGGTTTAGAGGGCGGGAAGCGGTCGCTGTCACTGTGCAGAACGACGCGACAATCGGTAAGGATCGCACTAATGTGTATAGTTAGCTCCGTGGCTTGTTTCCCCACAAAAAAAACATTTGAATTTAAACTGCGGCTGTCGAGGCGGTTTAAATCTCACCAGCGGCTGGCTGGTAATCACTAGCCAGCCTCGGGTGAGATTTAAACCGCCGCGACAGCTACGATTTGAATTTAAGTGTTTTTTCCCAAGAAAACAAACCGCGGCCCTAACCATAGTACATTATGTACTTTGAGTTTCGTACTGAAGGTTGGCTCAAACTCGGTGCACGCACGTCAAAAATATGGCACCGAGCTTGCCCCAACTTTCAATAGAGATCGCAAAGCATCAGTTCGATCCGGCCCAACTCTATATTATCTAGAGCACAGTATCGGTCACCCAGTACAAGTTATTTTTCCTATATCAACTAAATCACTTGCAGAATCGTAGCTTTATGATGACGATACCGTAGATTATCTAATTTTCGCCGCTACGTGCAGTTTGGTCCCCATAGTTAAGGAATATAGCCAACGCGCTTCACCAAACGATCGCATTTGTGAGGGATAACAGTTTCAGGAAAAGGGCGAAGATGAGCATTTAAACTAGGGCTCGCGCCTTTTCTGAGTGTCCGTTTGCTGCGGAAGAAGAAAAATAACTAGAGGAAACAATTTTTAGCTCCAAGTTTTCGGGGTTAAAAAACGAACGCTCCTATTATTGATTTTTGTGGACTCTAAGTAGCCGTAATCTACTCAAAAGGCGGGCCAGGAGCAATATCTGAATCAATTTTCTGATTGTTTAGACAGCTTCGTTCGATGTCTTGACATCAATCTAATTATATGAATCAGGAAAGTTGATCTTCATGAAGAACTCGAAAACGAAGTTCCTCGTGAAGAGTGCTACTAGATTGCATTGCGTCGTAGCGGACAGCTAGTGAGACGTGAACGGCAAGCCACGCGGATCTGTTAGCCAGCGCCTCCAACTCCGACCGTGTGTCCCGCGTTATAATGATAGAATCACGTTAAAGATTGGCAAAGGAATCGTGCTCTAGTAACACGCCTGGGTAGACCCTATCTCCTGTCCAAAAATCTTAGTATACGCAAAGTGGGATTAGAGCAGGTCAATTGGAGATGTCTTGTGATTTACTTCCATTGCATGTAATTTTATTTACGAAAGATTACGATTTACGGCCTAAAATGTCGTAAATCGTAAACCGTAATTACGAGACCAAAAAACACCGTAAATCGTAAACCGTAATTACGCACACCCCTGGTGTACAGGCAGAAACTGTTTGGAAGGTCTGAGAAACATGTCGTTGGAATCAGATTTTACCCCCGTGAACTGTACGTATTGCACCTTGACGAGTTGCAGCTAAGAAAGAAGCCACCCGTAACATGTCTTTATACATCCTTAAAGATAGGAGCTATGTTCCCCGTGCGATTTTACCCTTATTCGTCCGCCCTTGCGCCATCCTTGACTTTCTGGAACTACCTCATCTTCGATCCTTGACTTTAACCAGAACTCAGATGATTTTGTATTTCTCGGTCATCTCATAACAGGTTGGAGAGAGCCGCTATGTTCGACTCTTTGTTTTAAAACGTTCCCAATTCTGCGGGTTTTCACGTCTTCTGATAGCTGCAAGTGCCTACTGAGAACTGCAATTCTTCAAATTGGAGTTATTTCGTGATGTCAGGAAATGCAACCCTTGTGAATGACTGAGAAAATTGTGGGATACTTCGCAACTCCTCATGCAAAAGTTTCGAAACGAGGCGAAATTTATTTGACTATCAGTGCCATATTTTTGCCTTTGCCCCAAACCGTCTCTTATATAAAGTCTTTTCTTTATAAGCCATCTTTAATTCTGTTTTAATTCTTGGTGAAAAATACCGAAAAACTAAGGAAATTAGGAGATCAGGTGGTTGTCGAAAAAATTGACCTCGTAGGCACGAAGTTTTTTTTTCAAGGTCATGGTCGAGCCGAAACCTAGTTAATACATCCCAGCAAAAAAATAATCTTTTTGGAACAGTCAAGTTCTGCATCCCCGTTAACCTGCGCGTGCACATGTTTTAAGTAACAGTAATTTTGAGTTAAGTATAAAATGTGAAGCTTTGCAGTTGTAAAAATCGGGGTTTTTTTAGCTGGGTAGATGAAAATCATAAAAAATATCGCAATGATGAAAAATAAAATTCGAAATCGTATAAAATCCTTTGGTCGTAAAATACACTTCCTTCTTCAATGCAGTTGCACACATTTTTAACAAAGCCATTTGATGTCAAAAGATTGCCGGATTCAGCATGGAGGAAATGGCGGAAATTCAACATTGAATTATTGGCAACATACACTCTCGAATGGTATCGGTTTTTTTTTTACCTAAGTCATAGGTTTGGGTCTGGTAGTGTTGGAATCTGACAGAAAAGCCGACAAAAACTATGAAAAGAAAGAAATAATAGGTGGTTTTTCTATTTCAGCGAAAGTGGACGAGTTGCACCGGAGCATGCCGCCCCATCGGTTGAAATAATGAAGCTAGCGAGAAAGTGGCTAATAGCGAGAAAGTGGCTAATAATACTCGTACAGCCCATACAAGAATGCTTACGTCGTTCGAAGCACCAAAAAACGAAACAAAATGAGCATACTTGAGAAGTCAATTTAAGAGTGTTAAATTAAAGGGCGGAGACTGTGCGCGAAAAGGGCGGAGACTGCATGTTTTAGTGGCCCGCTATCTCAAACTTTTTCACGCGCTGCCCTTAACTAAAATCCGTCGTTTATACAGTGCGTTCGGAAATGATAGGGACACCCCTGAAAACCACAGTCTTTATGTTTAAATTGCGTGCGGCGTTCGGTAATGCTCATAAATGAATTCAGCAAGGCAAATAACCTATGTTCACTTGTTTCTATAACAATAGCATAATAATGTAATATTTTATTTTAAATTATCACATTATTCGTCGTTCGGAAATGATAGGGACACTATTAAAAAACAAAAATTATCAAACAAGGATCAACACATACATGAAATCTAATATGATATCGCACCTCCAGAGGTGGAAATCAATTCAAAAATTCTATTCGGCATAGAAGTGATCAAATTGGATATCACATTTTTATCCAAATTTCTCCAGGCTTCGAGTACAGCGGCCTTTAGCTCGTATACGGTCCCATACTGCTTGTTATTCGCGTAAATCTGGCGCACAATTATGCCCCACATATTCTCTATCGGGTTGCAGTCAGGACTACACGCGGGCCATTCCATCACGCGAACTCGGTTTTCTTGAAGCCACGCCTTTGTAGATCTGGAGACATGGACCGCAGCGTTATCTTGCTGGAAAATGTAGCGTTGACGCCTGTTTCCAGTAAAGAACGGCAGAAGATGTGCATGCAATGTTTCTTGATACTCCTCCGAATCCATCCGACACGAAGTGAAGGCGATTTCCCAAACACCTTCGCTGCAGAATGCTCCCCAACACATCAGCGAACCGCCTCCGAAATTTCTTCGACTAAATACCATCGGATCATTGCGAAGATCTCTCCAGTAGCATCGAGCACCGTCAGGTCCATCAAGGTTAAACTTCTTTTCGTCGGAGAAAATTACCTGGAACTTGTCGCCTTTATCTTTTTAAATTTTATCGGGTTTTTGGAGAATCCCATACCTCTGGCCAGTCTGTTGCCATGTTGTTCCTTGCAAACCGGAGTCGAGCTACTTTGTGGGCTTCTGAGAGTGATGGAGCCTTCTTCATCACTTGGCGGACGATGTTTTCGTCTGCGTTTACGACGCTCCAAACAGTAGTCTTCGACACAGTGAGCGGCAACTGAGCCCTCACTTGGTTGAGAGACAGACTACTGTTTGAGCAGAGTCGGCTTATCCTCCGTGCATCCCTGCCGCTGACCTTTCTTGGGCGTCTAAGACTCTTCGCCAAGCCGTAGGAGTCTGGATCTCGTAGGAACTGGCTGATGCAGTTGGGGGAACTCCGATCTGGGAGGCAATTAGACGTTGGCTCAGCCCGGCAGCGTTGAGGGCACGTATTTGGGCTTGTTCGGAAACAGTAAGCGATGTACCACGGCCCATGATTGGAATAAAGATGTTGGGTGTCCTCGTGTTGCGTTCATATAGTGAACTTGTAACGGGAAATTTTGTTCGAAGTGAAAAATTCCTTTTTTTGCAAGGTGTCCCTATCATTTCCGAACGGTGAAATTTTCTAAATGTAAAGGAAAAATCTTATGAAATTAGGCACGGTTTCAAGGAAGTTGCGAACAGAGGTTTTTTATCACGCTGAATTCATTGATGAACAGTATTCATCACCATTCCCAGAAATTGTATCAAAATCTCATTTTTTAGAGGTGTCCCTATCATTTCCGAACGCACTGTAGTGCAAGGATTTATACTGTTCTCATTATACTCATTGTACTGTTCCACTTACATTATGAGGAAAGTTACTCCACACTACTACCACATAATTCTACTGCTGACATTTTTCACCAAAATTTTTGGCTTTGGCTCTTAATTTTTCAATTATTGGTAAATTAAAGAATGCTCCAAAATCTGTAACCGCAGTCAGAATCTCCAAAATCTCATTGAAGGGTGGCTTGGTTACTCGATTATTCCCAGTATTACAAGGCAGGTTGCAGGGAACTTTTTTGTCCATTACATATTTCGCGAACATAGTTATATTTTAGTTAAGGGTTCAGTCTAATCGTTTTGCTTCAGGTGTTTTCCAAAGCCTGCAGGTTTCTTCTGATTTTCGAAGTGACCCGATTGGAGAACAAGCCTTCCAATTCATTCTTTTTCCACTCGAGCAAGCATTGAAAATATCTCTGACATTTTTCCTCTGTTGTTTACAGCATTCACATGAAGCTAGCGTTCTTGCTGCTATTCAGCATTTATTGTTTTACTCGGAGTGCTCGACAGGCCATCAATAGTAGACCAGAAACCAATATGAAATTGCGAGAATTCGATTTCTGACCCTCAAGCTACTCGAATAAGCCTCGCTGATATGTTTTCCTGGCCAGCTACCGATGACATGAGGTTCTCATGCCGGTTCGTTCGTCCCATAGAACTTCTCCAATCGGTCTCTGGTCATTCTCTGGTCGTTGGCGATTCCCTTTCGACGGAATCCGTGAACGCGGCCGCGAGTGCACTCGAATTTGGGTCACCAATATTGAACCAGGCGTCGGGTACACGATTCGAATCTGCGCTTGGGTGAAATATATAGGATGGGTTCATGCTAAATTAGGCTGAGCCGTTCCGTTCAAGCATCGCACAGATGTTTGGCCTGCCCTGCGGCTCCGTTCACGTTGTTTTTCTCGCTCGAACATCTTGTGTTTTCACTACACAATCGTTTGGAAGCTCGCACGCGACGGATTTTGGGTGATAGATTGTCCGATGATTCCTGAGGAAGTCACAGCAGATGAAAGATGCATGGTCTCAGCAGCCTAGCAGATGAGGAACTACGAAATGTGCCGTGGTACACAGATGAATGAAAACTTCATTGAGAATATTTCAGAGTTTATTTTCAATAAACTCCAAGACTCACCCTCTAGAGGTCCTGCTATAAAGTTCGAACTTGGATTGTTTCACACTGATGGGTGATTGTTATCGCTACCGAAGTTTGTTTTTCACAGTCAATTTTAACGATTATGAAAAGCTCTCGAAGTGCTTAAAAACGAGTTTTTTTTTTGTTACCATGTAAGGTGTATTGAGTGGCCGAAGATTAGGAGGAAAGATTGGCTCCTCCAAATAACGTAAGGGGCGGAGTTGTGCCTTCCAGTCCGTTAGCCCAACATTCCGTCAAGTTCGAAGTTACTAAAGAGTAACAAGTTTGCTCAAACTATCGTGAAAAGATCAGAAAATTGTCAACTAGTGCAATGAGATCTGAGAAGATGACTTGATACTATGCTGCTGTTTAGCACACTCTTCCTTCGGTAATGATATAGAATATTCGGAGCGTTTAGAGTATGTATGTGTGTTACTAATTTACAAGGGATCTGAACTTGTGTAAGCTCTGTAATTTATTAGAAATCAGAAATTTCGCCGAAATGTTGTGAAGCGAGTGAATTTCAAAGAGATTTTCCACCAGAGAATTGCATATATCCTCTGTTTTGGAGTGAAATTTGTTTCCGTTCATCGCGTGCGTCTGCGCGCATGTGCTGCGTCTCTTCCCCCCCCCCGCCTATACTCTCTCTGTGTCTTTCCTCGTCCCGCATAAGCGCTTGAAGGAGCAAAGTAATTTTGGCTCTTAACCAGAGGATACAGAGCATCCATCGACTTGAGCCAAGTAAATTACCAAAGTTGCCCTAGTCATTTGTACAATACCGCTCGAAAGTTCTGGTCACAGATTGCTCTGTTGAACCCCTTACTGTGTTTGTACTGTATGGGACAAGAAAATCCACCCCTAATTTTTGCTCAAGCATAACCTAAGCAATGATTACACCGTTGGGCAGCTGTTCTCACCAGGATCTGGAATGGGTTTTCAGATTTGGAATAATCGAAATCGAAGGGGTCAATGGAAAAGGGCGCTAGAATCTGCAATCTGCGAGTGGTATTGTATTTAAAGGAAAAGGTGGGTTATAATAAAGAAATGACATTACATGCACCGTAGCTTACCGCAATCTCCCGAACAATCGAAATTGGACATCATATTTGTGTTCAGCGCCCCAAACAACCCCTTGGATAAGGCTTGGACAGAAGTTTCTACGACTTCAGAACTCAATATAACACTGATCGAGGATCAACTTTTTCTCTTAGAAACGGTACATATCTCACCTTCTAAACTCTTGAGGCTCGAAAACTCTCTCTCTCTCTTCTATTCAAACTGCTTTGAAATAATGAAATCGAAGGGGGTCAGTGAAAAAGGGCGCTAGAATCCAGACTGCTTCCAGGGATCTTCCTTGCGGGGGCTGAATATGAGGTCCGTTTGTAGTTTTTTTCTTTGGAAGACTACGCTAGGTTACTGCAGCTGTAATCTCATCGGACACATGCACCGACACTTACCGTTTCGAGCATGCGTGTAGCTTTTTGAAATTGTAGTTTGGCTCTTTTTATTTCACATTTAATTGGGAGGCATCCTTGCAGGGCATTGCTAAGCCGATGAACGCTTTAGGGACGCCGTTGCTTGGTAGTGGAACCTCAGTGATGTTTTTTTCGGTTTGGATACCTCTATTATTGAGAGCGGTGTTTCAATTCTGGAAGTCCTTGTTTACGCGAACATTCTAAAATGTAATTACACCATTTGTTTGTAGTAAGTGCGTTACAGTGCCAGGCTCGTTTAGAATTGTCCGAAAAGTTCACTTGATTTCAACTGCTGATTTTTTACACATTTGTGCGTACAAGTACAAGAATTGTTCCTAGAGGTCCATGCTGATCGTTGTGATAATCTGCCTTCTTTAGGGATCAGTGAGGTGCTTGAAAAAAGAGCTCATCACCATGATGTTTTTCTTCAAAGGCAGTGTTCACTGTGAAAATGTTGCCCGTTTTTTCGCAGAAACGTCGGCTGTGGGTCTTTCTAAGAACAATAAGGAAGGCAATACGACAAAAAACGGCCAGGAAATGGGTGAAGATCTCGTGAGCCAGCTGAGCCATTGAATAACCCCTCCCGTGCCATGTAACAGGTGTCAATCGTTCGTTTCATCTAATTAACGGGTGCCGAATTTTTGAATACTATTTATCTCGGAAAATCCCAATATTTAAACATGGGTATTTAACCATCTCATTTTTTAAGTTTTTGGTGCAAGAAACATAGTCACTTACCTAGGGAATTTGGAGGCTCGGAACCATTTGGAGCGTTTGGTATGACGTTTTGTCCGCAGTGCTCAGAACACACATTCGGGCCGAAATAAGTATTTAAGAGATCTTTCAAAACAGTTATTTTCTCTGATATTCGAGAATTTTATGGGGGACTTCCCCCTATTTTCGTCTACTTGGTAAACTTGCCTACTTAAAAAAATGCGGGTTTTGCTAAGTTATCTGCTAATTGAATCCCTGCTAACTTCCTCATGAGCAGGTTGAATTTTCGGAGCCAGGTTTTGAACCCAACCTTCGCATTAGTTCAAAACAAAGTGTATGTTCCCTATTTTCCCCTTTTTTGACAAATGTTTTCCAGAAAAATTATAAATGTGACAGTTACTCGGACTACCAAAAAACATCGACACAACCTTGATTTCAACAACTTTTACTTATTTATTGATATAAATACGTCATAACCGGCGCGACAAATCGTAGAATGAACAGATCTGGTGTAAGAAATTCACGTTGGAAACGATGAGAAATCAGATAGAATGTGCCTAAGTTTTGCACAGCGGGGAGTTAAGACATTATTTATAGCGATAAGCTTTACAACTGGGAGTCCGATGGCAGTGACGCATAAAAGATATCTCATTCATGAAGTAGCATAAAACAATGGATCGATAGCTTGTACGGCATTCAAATATAAAAGGCGCATTGGTGCGCTAGCCGTTGCGGTTATATAAGGTGCCCTACCCACTTGTGTTCCTAGAAGATAGTTCGATCCCCCCACCATTGACAGCTATCTGGGCTGAATTCTTTATAAAAGTGGGTCAGTTGAGGTTGGGTCAGTAAGCCCTACCAACATGGATTCCTAGGAGGTAGCTCAATCCTCTCAATCTTAATCTCCGATGTTTTGGGATTTTAACCTGCATATCCTAAATTAGGGATTAAAAACTGTGTAACAATGTCGGCTGGTACTAATCATGACTCGTGCACCGTGCACTAGAAGACACTGTCAATGTGTAGACGACCTCACATCACCCAGACGTTTACCCGATTTCGAAAAGTGTTTGTGTTTACTGGAGTTCACCCGGCTGCGGCTGATAGTACTGGTCACGGTGCAAGTTTCCGTGCCTGGCCGCATGTGTTGACTATATGGAAGTGTCTGGAGGCGTCGTTTCCCTTTTCCTGGATCTTCTTGGGTCTCGGATTTCTAGGACGAATCATTCTTCTCCTCCCACATCCCTCTCTCTCTCTCTCTCTTCCCAGTTCGCCGCACCTCTCATTTCGCGCTCCAGGACGCCGACGGGGCGTGGCCACGACCGCTCATTTCCAGTTGCAAATTCGTTCAGGCGCTGAAAAACCCCCGACAGAGTGCGTTCGGGTCTTCGGAAGATCGTGGGAACCTCGTGGTGCAACTTTCGCCTACCTTGCCACTGCACTCTTATCGGGTCAGCATTATTTGGAGCGGCACGAGGCTGTTTATTTGTTTTGATTGTTGCTGCTGCTTATTCCTGCCTGGCTCCTCCCATCCCCGTCTCCTGTCACCGAGACAGACACCTGTTACTGGGAGATGTCTGACTCTCCGAATAACTCGTCTGACGACATTCGCAAGCGACTGCGAGCCTTGAGAACACATCGAACCGGCAGAATGGCTGGAATGTCCGGTACAGCTCCAACAGCTCAGGATATTCGTGAGAAACTGCGAAGGCTGCGTCCGCATCGACACAATCCGTATGTATTACGACAGGTGGTTGCCAAGCCAGAACTCCTCGACAGTTCCCCCTCCAGCTGGGAGAATGGACAGATGATGGAAGTCGATGAGCACAACAGCAGAGCTGCATTTTGTGAATTGGCTAGAAATCTGTCACCGGCTGAACTGAATTTTCTACTTTATTCTCAAGGAGGTAATTTTCTTTTCCTTTAGTTTTTAACTTGTTCTTCATTTGTTTCTTTAAGCCTGTCCTTTTTTCACTTTTCATATTATCATAGCATGGGCTTTGCTTGTAGAAATTATACTTTTTTCCAGTCAGGAAACAATTCCAATTTTAGCTCAAGGCCTTGAATAGTTTCACTCAGGAGTTTCCTGTCGCTTCAACGTCCCGATCGGGCTCCGAAAACTGAAAGTGGTGTCTAAGGACAGGGTTGAGCTAAAGGAAATTGGTACTTGTGTTTGGCATGTTGGGATTCGAGTTATTTTTATCGAAAATTGAAATTTTTTGATTTTTAATTTCCGGATAAACTAGGGCACCTCAATTTTTGTAGATATGTTTTTTTTTCATACTTTCATGCTCCATTTTACATGACTTATGGTAAATTGAGCCTCAACAGCATGAATGATTTTTAAAAACATCCACCTGAATTTCATTTCATTAGGGGAATAAAATCTTCTTGTGTAAACATTTCGCAGCAAAAACAGTGTTTCCTAATTGCTGGTGAAATAACTTGACGATAGATGAATTCAAGCCCTTCAGGTTAAGCTAAGCAGCTTATAAATATTTGTGCTCTGTTCTAAATAGCATGGTCGGCGCAATCAATGGAAGAACCTGTGGAACGTTCATGGATTGCCTTGAAAATTTCTCAGATTTTCTTTTTTTTTTGCTTTGAAATGTAGTCCTTTCGGACCTCGAACGATGCTATTTGGATTCATAGATGAATTAGTTATAATCGATGAACCGTAAATTTTTTTCTTAATTTTTGAAAAAAAAAACGTTTATCTCTTGAAATCAGGTGTTGGACGAATATGTGATGCTTCTAAAGGTCTTGTATGATTAAATAGTGAAATTTTTGGTGAGGGAAAATTATTGCGGCGATTCGTTAAGCTGCCCTAGCACAAACAACGATACTTCTTCCGCATTCCGTTATTTTTGCCTCGGCCTCAATTCGTTCTTTTCTTATATAAGTTCTTAGAAAAACATTTTCCTGCAAAACAGCGCTTCTAAACAGACATATTATGTCGTTTCCAGATTTTTGTCCAGCTGCTGAGAGTTGATCGACAACCTAATTTATTTTTTGGTTCCGCGCAATCTTAGGAAAATTCCTGTCCCGGTTAACTCACCTTGACCCTAAAAAACACTTCTTACTGCAATTCTTCAAAGTATTCCCTCGAGTAGTTGGCATAATTCCGTTTCTCTCAGTTCCGGTCTTCCTCCGTTTTCGGTTCCGAATTCATTGTTACATCCGTTTTTCCTGAGTTTTCTACAGATAGCGTCAGAGTAGACTAACCCCGTCGACCGCTGTTCCTGATGTTTTGTCCAAGGTAGCATTCCTGTGTGCTTTGTTCCTACGTTTTTGCCCTTTTCATCCTCTTTCTCTGTCCAATAATTTTTCGCATCCATGGTTTTTCCCTACTCATGAACCGGTCGTGTCCCCCAGTATCCCCATCCGGTAATTACCCGACCCGAGGTTGCACGAGCCCCGTCACATTCATCACACACACAGAGACCTCCCTGTCTCTGTATTCCTCGTCTCTTACGAGCAACGACGCCAGTTTTTCGGAATCGTTTCCTTCGCGTACCGGATATATTTTTTCCGCCTCGTGACTGGTTCCTCTTCCAGTATCCCGCGATGTCGCTCTACGACGCTTTTTACCGCAACGCGATGCATTCGCTTCCCGCGGGCGCGATGCTGGAGCGGTTCAGAGGGGCGCAGAAATGAAGTTATACCTATCTTCCTCCTTTTTGGATGTCCATTGACAGACTTCTTGTTCTTCGTTCATTTGGAATGCGTGAAAATAGATTTTGAAAAGTTTGCTAAAACATCGGTCAGGGACGAGTTGAGGCGCTGATTATGTATCTGAGATCCTTTTTACGATATTCAGAGCGTTATGGTAGGTATGACTGTTAGGTTGAAAAACTCTGGAGATTTTATTGAAGCTTGGAGGATGTTGACTTTGAATGGTTTTTCTCTGCGATTTTTATCATAATTTTTGGTGGAAAATCGAAAAAAATCCTTGTCGTGTTCGTGATAAGCCCGCAATTTTATTGTCTCTCAGTGCAAGTTCCAGTCAATACCCAAAGCTTTATATAGTGCAGTACTTCTACCACAACTGGCTGGAATCTTTCGCATTCGCAAAGAAATTCAGATTCGCGGTCTGCCCACTGAATAGCTACTCTAGGGGCGATTCGGGTGGAATTCTCTCATGCACCTTCATAGTAGTTAGTAGTCGAATACTGCACTGGTTCTCGTCATGCTTCTACCTCATCGTGATCGTTTTTTGTGTCGCCGTCAACAGTTCACGCGGACCTATGATGTCTGCCACATTAGAAACGCTTCAATGTTTATTGTTCCTTTTCGTCAAACCATACTCCTGGGAGCACATAAAAATTTCAAAGGAGAGGCAACCATCTAAACCCATGGGTAGAAGTCGTTTTCTGCAGGTGGCTTTTGTGCATTACCTCTTTGAACCCTTCGAAGTCAAATTCTCTATGGTGGCGTTGTAATGAGGAATGAGGTTAAAGTGGGCCGAAACTGGTCCATCGGCCTCTTCCGCCTCTCCAAGGAGACAGCGCGCAGATCATGACGCGGGAATGAGTGAAAGGTGTAGATGGAATGAGTCGGGACTGGACTGGTCGGTCGGTGTCAGGGGTGGCCTTCCGTGTCCGCTTCTTTGTGCCGTGATTACAGTGGAACCGTCCCCCACTTCTTTGGACATTTCTGATGGTATTGTCATGGAATAGCATGATGACGATTAGAGTCTGCGACCACTTTAGCCCAAGGAGGACAAGTCATTACCCCGATTGGTTGGCTGTTTTCCTCGGGCAGAGTGAGAGTGAGGGGTAATGAAGGAATTTCCCATTGATTTTTGACAGGAAAGGATGCTAGAGTGCTCGAGTTGGTGCTAGCTGAGGTCTATCTGGGTGGTGCTACCCAACGATTCAGTTGTTTTTTTTTCGTTTGCACTTCTGGGTATGGCTGTGATTAGCCAGCCCAGCTCTACTCCCACGCATTCAGTGTATTCTGAAAAGTGTAGAGTTGGAAGATTTTTTATGTTCCAAACTTAAAGGCAGTGTTCACGATAAAAAGCCGTATTCTAGTTTTCTGTTTTTGAATAGGCAAGTTTGCGTAGTAGTGGATAATAAGGAAAAGCCCCCATGAAACTCTCGGATATCGGAGAAGAGATTGTTTTAAAAACCTACTAAACATTGATTTACGCCTGCTGGTGTGTTTGTGCACTACGGAGAAAACGTCAAACCAAACGTCGTGAATGTTTTGAGCTTCGAAATTCTTAGATATCCTCTATTTCGGAGTGAAAATAATTTCCGTTCATCGCGTGCGTCTGCGCGGGTACGCAGCGTCTCCTTCTTCCCACACCTTCCCGCTGTCTTTACCCTCGCTTCGCACAAGCGCGCGAGGGCACAGAGTAAATTTGGCTCGGAGCCAGAGGATAAGTGACTTCTTTGTATTCTGTTTCCTGTACCAAAAACTCTTAAAGGCAGTATACACGCTCGCAAAAGTTATTGAGATAACCATATTACATTAGTGGGGTCGTACGTGCCCTAGAAGGGCCCTCACGAAGTTGGAAGAGTTGAAAACGAGTTAAAATGACCGTATTTGAGCCGTATTGAGTCACAAAATCATCCTTCCTCCGTCCATCGATTCTCCGCCTCTCAATACAAATGTTCAATGCTTGATTACGGTCATTTTGGCTCATTTTTTTACGCTTCTAACGTCGTAAGCGTTCTAGAAAGAGCCGTACGAGTACATTAGCGTCGTTATCTCAACAAATTTGTCGCTAGCTCCGCTATTTCAGCCAATGCGGTACAACTCGTCCACTTCTGGGCCAGTATAGAACGAATCGTCATATCTTCATTTCAGTTGATTTTTTTTCCGGTTTTTTCTTTATCTCTGAATATTGACAGCTTCAGAAGTTCCATTCATTCCATAAAATTGATATCATTTTTGAGCGTGTATGCTGCCTTTAAAGAATAAGATGGGTCAATGCACATGCTTGGATGTTAGAATCATTCGCGACAAAGTGTATTTGAAAATTCGGCCTCTGTCCCCATGGTGAAAGGAACGCAGGACATCTGTTACATGATGCGGGCGGGGTGACCCAATGGGTAAGTTAGACCACGAGATTTTCACCCACTTCCTGGCCGTTTTCCGTCGTACTTCGGTACGTACTCTTCTCAGAGGAACCCACAGCTTACGTTTCCGTCAAAAAAAAACTGGCAACTTTTTCATCGTGAACACTGCCTTCAAGAATAGAAAGAGTTTTTGCTTCAAAATCGTGGTCGGTTCCATTAGAACTCGCCCTGGGAAGGTTCTGTAGGAAAGGTCCTTGATGCGATTCCGCGGTCAGGTAAGAAGAGGGATAGGAGAATCTGGAAGTGCCTAATCGACTCTGGAAAAATCGTGAATTGGCGGTTTGAGGCTGCCTCAGCTAGAGAAGTGATACTCCTCTTTGACTTCTGGTCTCACTAGTGGAGGGGTCAATGAATTCGTCGGGAAGCGTTTTGGCATCACTGATTTTCGGCTTGGATCCCCTAGGGGGATGGCTTCTTGCCGAATCCATGATTGCTGACTCCATTGTGGGCTGCTACTCTCTGGAGGAGAGGCGATCTCCGAAAACTTGTGCTGTGACTCGTGCTCTTCATTTTGCACAGCTCTGCCCAACTTTCGATCCTAGTCTTTTTCACCGGAACTACTCGTTTTTTTTTTCAAGTATTGATTCAGCGATTTTCGCACCTGCCATCGGAAAAGAGCAGGTCCGTCTTCCTGCATGCAACATGAGCTCAGCGTCTCGGCGATGAGAGCACCATAATCTGAGCGGGGAAACCGGCTCCGTTGCCTGATTTGCTTTGTCGAGTGAGTTTCCGTATTCCGCGTTTTCCGGTTCGTTCTCCTCCTCTGCTTGCACACGCACTCACATCCGTCCTATGTTATGTACATTGTCGAGGTGTAATAATGCATTCAAGATTTCCCGCTTCCGCTTCAAATTGCAACCGAACCCTTGCTCGCATCACGAAAAGCTATCTTTTCTGCTTTGGGAGGTTACTGTCCCAAGTGTAGCCTAGATTCCTCATTTTGAACCGGTCGAAGTAAGGCTTATGGGGCTTATCATGTCAAAATCTCCTTATCCCAGTTATATTCTGTCATGACCGACCGCTCTGCTGCTTTCTCCACCAGGACTCATCCGAGCAAGCTAGGCTTCACCTCTTGATTACATTCCCCTGAAATTTGTAGGAATATCCCTAGAATTTTGAGGCGCTCTCTTTTTGGAACTTGGAGCGTTGCTCGTATTAGGCCAGTGATTGCTACCTAAGAGATATCACTAGCAGTTAGGTTATGGCAGAGCATATGCATAGCTCCGTTTGTTTTGAATTCAATATGTTCTGCTTGTTTTGTTTATTTCGTTAAATAGTGGTTGTTCTGAAGCAAAATTGTGTGAGACTTTTTATTTCCTTTTTTAAATTTTCTTTGGTTTTTTATTACATCTTCAAGTTATCGATCAACTTTTAAAGAAGTAGCCACCGCCCTCCTATTCCTGGCTCTTTGGTGCATTTATTTTTCTGTCAAGTTTCATTTTGAGGCAGTCGATGCCAGTATTAGTCTGGTTTACTTGATATTTGCGTTCATATTCCAGCTTATCCATCCGTGCATTCACAATAAGTTCATCTGAGCAAACTCGAGTGATCGAGTGCTCTTGTCGGTTCAGTGTTGAATCGCAGCTCAGTTTGTGGTCATTCCGTTTCAGCAACCCGATGTTCGTCCTGTCAGTTTTATGTGGATGGGTAAGAGACATCCAATTTGGTATTGTTGAGCTTGTGATGAGTGTGACTTATCGTCATATCCATCCATGCAGGTTCTGTGTGGATGTTTTAACGAAGGCTCTTCGGCTAATCTTCTAGGGCCACTTTTCTTCGGGAATACCCACATGAGTTCTAGAAAGAGAACTACCTGTATACTCCCAGAAATGATGTCCGCATGCTGTGCATTTACTTGCGATCGATTCCTGAGCTCTGGGGGTAATTATGCCCAATCCCGATTGGTTACTCAGAACATAAGAAGAACTAATTCGTCGAATTTTCTCCTTTTTCAGCTAATTCGCTATTTCTATATTATTACTCATCAACTAGGATCCTTTTTATTGTAGCATTTTTACCAGTTCATCATACTCGCCCCCAATTTGTGCACACGGGCCTCCTCCAGAAAAATATGTATCAACTTCATTTAATTATTTATTTATTTATTTATTGTGTATATTAACTTCGACTTTTAGTTGTTTTTCTTCACCAGTTTTGTATCTCTGATAGTGAATCGCATCAATTAGTGTTGAAAGATAACCTGGTTTCAGCTCAAATCAGTTTGAGCGACAATTTTCAGCATTTAATGCATCAATTTTTTATTCGACGCAAACCTGCATTTCCCCGGCTGCACAGTTTCTCTTTTTGTGAAAACTTCAATGCCGTTTTGAAAATGCCGTTCCTTCTTCGTTCTATTCAACACCATCAAAAAAATTATTCATGGGTTTTTCATAGAATTTTACTTTCCATATATTATCCCATTTTTATTTTCCTTTTTTTCATTTTGTTTTAATGGACTTTAACACCAAAGTATAGACTAGCGTTGAAATAGTTGGTGAACTGTATACGTCTCAAGGAATGGCATATGATCTACTCTGTCTGAACTTGGTATGCAGCTTTGGGTCAGCAGTGTGTTGGTCGTGTTATTTTGCTTGATAATTAAAGTTTATCGTGACTGACGAATAAAGCATATTTGAAATTAATTTTTTCATTTAATATTTTATTTATTGGTACGCTTATTTATTTATTCATTAAATGACCCATTCTTGTATTTTTTCAAATATTTGTTCAGTTGTTTATTCATTTATTCAATTCTTCATAGATTTATCTCCATTGAAGGTGCGTTTTACCCGTTGGTTTTCGCCTGTTTCTTCTTTTCTTATACATTTGTTCCATTCTTCAACTTGCACTTGCAATATTTTGATTTTCTGCGAAATTTGTTCGAGTTTCTTATTCGAAATTTTGCATTGCTGTTATCTTTATTTGGATAGAGCATATTATATGGCTCCATTACAAGAGTTCGGGATTATAAACTGATGGAATTTTAAATGATTTCTGGAAGGTCTCCTCTCTTATTCTACAGTTGATTCCTTATTCTTCGCTTTAGATCTGTAGTTTGCCCTTTATTATTTGAGAGCAATCTAAACCTTCTATGTAAATAATTTTTGATTAATTTTTTTTACCACAGTGGCAGGCGAAAAATTCAGTTAGAAAAATACAACTACCTTTTCATGGTTTTTCGTATTGCCTACTGCAGTTCGGTGAGGTGCTAGGTAATCCCAAAGTTCCTGTGAGATGCCTGCGATTGAAAGAGTCTGAAGGGTCAATTGGCGCTTACACTCCAAAGGGACCTCAATGGATCATGACACTCTGACGCATCTCATCCAAACTTGAGCTCAGCTGGTCCCAAAACTGCATCTACGGTTTTTGTTTGCCAATGTGCGACCGCGGGTGTTCACGCCGTGCGACCAATCGTAAATGGAATTGACGCGTCGTCCGTCTGCTGGGGTTGGGTTACCTTGTGTATGTGTCATATGATAGCCGCAGCGATTACGTTTCGTCACCACCATCATCTGCCCTCTAAGTCAAACTCGGACCCTGCCGGTTCATCGTTTATGTCTGTCCAATCGATATAGGGCCGCAATTATACAATTGACATACATACATGAATATTCTCTGATATGAGCGCCTCTGAGGTCAGCGGTCGATGCCTACCTCACTTGGCACGAGGGCAAAACTAGTTCTTGTCCTCATTGTGTCAACTATCGCTCTCAACCTCTTCGTTTCCTCGGATTCACTTCGTTTCACTTACTTCCACCAGTGTAAAAACTTTATTAGCTTCTTGGTGCACTTCGTCCTGAATGATACGAAACCTGTGTAAAAATCGAAAACGAAAGAGTCGTATTAGTTTTCACCAAAAAATTCTTTGTCCCAGCAGGACTTCTCTTTGTTCCCTTTGCTATTACTTTTTCATGAGGTCAGCACTGCTTGCGGCCAGTTTGGCACGTGTTATTCCGATTTTCTCTGCTATTGTCCAATCTTCAAAAACATTTAGTTTTTCGAGGGGTTTTCGATTTCATGGGTTTCGCAGTTATACCCAAGTTGATGCTTATAGATATTTACTGAATCGCCACAGCGAAACAAAACATAATCGACATGAAACACAGAAATTGGCTGATTTAAAAAAAAAACTAAATTAATTCCTTACGTTGACGCCTCATTATAGAATTGACTAATCTGAGACACTTGCCAGGAATCAATTTTCCAATGCAGAGAAACACTATAACATTATACAACACCGCTTGTAGGATTTGGTCAGAAAGCGCGCGAGGACGCGTTTTCGCGTCTTTCTCCTCCTTTCCGAATAACTCGCTTCAAGCTCATTTTTTCGAGTGAAATTAGCCGATATTCATGATCCTGGCGCTGGGGGTTACCCGATGGCATAGCCTTTGTGGGGGTTTCGTTGATAAACATAGAAATTTAGCAACCAGCCAGATTTGTATTTACGAAACCGCGGCGAAGGAGGCGCGACCATCTCTGTCTGCATTTCCCGGCGTCTACCGCATGTAGAGAGCTTGTTGATTGTCAATTCCTATAGTTCTTAATGATGCCACGACATTGGCTGTACCATTGGATAGCCCTGAGTGCCAGGATAATGGTTATCACCCTAGTTTCTCACAAAGTTGAGTTTCACGCGAGTTATTTGAAAAGGATCGAAAGCGACGCGAAAACGCGTCCTCGCGCACTTTCTGACCAAATCATGCGATCGGTATCAGAGTTATGTACTGTCGTTCTCTGGGCCAAATTCCGGTCCGCATTCGCGTACTACGGATATTGCATCGTGCGACACGTGTTAATCGTGCTGGGACCACTTGGTCCCGGCACGATTCACCCTTCTCCCAGCACGATTTTCATGTGTCGCATGATGCAATAGCCGTAGTCCGCTATTGCGGGCCGAAATTTGGCTCTGAGAACGATAGCAGTGTTGCTGTATTGAAACTTGGTGTAACTAGTTGTTTATGGTTTATCCCAGGCTAAGTGTCACGTTAAATTCCGCATATCTCAGAAGAAAATAGGACACACCGTGGAAAATTGGTGCGAAGAAAAGCCCCATTTTGTGCTACAAAATGTCAGTTACTTAGGGACAAAATGCGAAAAATAGATGTTGGCAAGGTGTACAAATCGTGCGATTATGTTATATCCGAATGTCCTATGAAATTCAGATCTCAAGCTAAATAATTTACGTGTTTTCAAGACCACAGCGGCAGTACCGTTATCTTTCAATTACCGACAGCATAACAATTGAATACACAGAAAACTAGGTTCTGGACTTTTTGGTGCACTTATTGATCCTCTGGGATCCACTAAAATCTTAAATCATTTTCCTTCTGGAAGTCGAATTCTTTATACTTTGCTTTTCTCGTCTGATCGTATGGTAATGTTTCTTGTGTTTCAGTTTCGCCAGTTGGTGAGACGTGTCCGTCTCGTGGGGCGTCAACGTCTGGTGTTGCCGGAGCCGCAGGAATGCCGGCTCCAGATGATCGTGGTCGGTCGTCCGCTCACTATAAACTCTCCGGTCGTGGCGGCTCTCAACGAACCCTTTCCCCAGCACATCCACATGCGGCGGTTAGTTTTATTCATTACTATTACTCTAAAGGCAGTGTTTATGACGGAAACAGTGTGATAGTTTTCACTTTTCTATGCGCTGATAGGTCCACAAAATAGGAGGTACTAACTGAAAAACCCGCCAAACGCTGAATTTTCGACAATACGAATTAAAAGGAAAACTGAAGCATTTAATGACGCCTATTTCGTGTGTTTGTTGAAGCCGAATTCCAAACATTAAAATGGTTTCGCGCTTCAAGTAAGTGACTCCCTTGGTGTTTCTTATACCAAAATTTTCCAAAGACGAGATCTATTGAATCAAAGAGTAAAGCATATCGACAACTGACGATTTTCTCAAAATCGAGCAGGGACATTTTTTTGGGTGTACTGTGCCTTCAAGGGATATTTCGGATTTGTTTTTTTCCCGGTAGAAAAGTCTGCAAACCCTGTAGCTGACCGTGAATTTACTCAGTTTTGATTAAATTCTCTGAGAAAAGGATTATTTAAATGTTGTGGTATGAACAATCCAATGTTTTTCTGCATTTCAATCTATTCTGAGATTATGAATCCATTCACTGCAACTAGTTGTCGACTTGAAATTGTGAGAGCAATAAAACAAGTCGTAAATTTGTATGAAAATGTAATGCACCTTAGGCTGTATGGGTGGCGATGCAGGCGAGAGTTTTGAGGTTGCGGTACCATTGACAACCAGGCATCCCGCCCCTACTTTCCCTCGCGCTTACTGCGCTCTGCACTCCACCTTTTGCGCTGGAGACACAAAGAAAAAGACGCTACTTTTGTGCCATCGACTGGCATCACTTGAATGATTGAGATTGGCTGTTGCTGATTCGACAGTTGACACAACTGAAACAAGCGTCGAATAATGTGTGCCGTCTGTAACCACACATAATACACGGCACTTACGCGCAAATTTCAAAGTTGTTCCCGCTTGAGCAAAATGTTTTCCATAGAAGTATAGTGGTCGATTGGACGGATTAGGTCGCGTTTTTTCTGTCGAACACAACGTTTTAAGCTGGGGTTAGTTTTCATGTACTGGAATGGTTCCAAATGATCGTTTTATGTGGGGTCTCACTATGGAACTCTCTGTATGCTGTAGGTTACTATTAGCCATTCTAACCATTCCTCATGAAATGTAGTTTTCTAGAACCGTATTTGGACGTTGAGTCGGAACAAGCACTTCGAAGTTACCTAGAATCACTCTTAAGAAAGTTACAGGCATTTTTCAGAGCCTCGCGGTAAGGTAAGGGTACCCACCAAGCAATTTTGAAACAAGAGTATTTTGAAAAAAAAATCGCTCACAATAACCCTCAAGTACGGAGTTTGGGTGAAAGAACATTTTTCGAACTCAACATATAGTGTTAGTTTTGAACCTGTACGGATTGTTACTTATAACAATTAGGAGGTTCTGAAAGCATTCACGAACATTAGTTCAGATTTGATTCAAAACTTCTCCAACGGGGTTATTTGCTATGCTGATCACGAATCAAAACGCGACTTTTGACGATTTCCGGTATGCTAAGATAGATATGGCTCAAATTGTTCATCAGGGGTTATTTCGAGTGCTGAACACGAATCTGAGATCAGTTTATCGATTTTTGACAGATTACGGTGGGTGTACGGTAGATTAGTCAAAGTCTCAAATTTGACTCAAAATTTGAGTGCGGGGGAGAGTCGTGGTGGTGAATACGAATTTAATGTTCAATTGTTGATTTTCGAATTACTAAGGTAGGTTTAGCCCCCCAAATGGCATGGATCCTACCGTAACCCACAGCAAACTTAAGAATTTCGACGAACGGACTCCAGATTCGTGTTCAGCACCCTAGATCACCCCTACATACAAGTTTTGATTGGAATCAGAATTTTTTTTTCAAAACACTCCAAAGATTGCCTGGTGGGAATAGTATGTGCCTTGCCGCAGGGCTTTGAAAAACGCCCATAACTTTTTCCAGAGTGATTCTAGGCAAGTGCAGCGGGTATATTCCGACTCAACGTTCAACTACGGTTCTAGAAAACTACATTTCATGTAGAATGGTTAGAATGGCTAATAGTAACCTACATCATACAGAGTTCCATAGTGAGACCCCAAATAAAACGATCACTTGGAACCATTCCACTACATGAATACCCACCCCCGCTTGAAACGGTGTATTCGATAAAAAAACGAGACGTGTTCCTTCCAGTCCATGACTATAGTCCTATAGAAACATTCTTCTCGGCCGCTCAGACATAAAGCGCTTTGCGACCCCGTAGAAGTTTGGGTGCATTCGGTGCAACGATGGGTCGGAGGGCCGCTTGTTTCTCGAGTCGATGGGCGTGGTCTCATTTCCGCGACGGCGGTAGGCACAAATCCGACGCCAAGGGAGGAGTGTGTTGTTCACTTGCAAGAGACACACTTAATTACGCGCGAACTTTTCGCGTCACTCCTCTTCCACGAGTATCCCTTCTTTCCTTCAACTTTTTTTTCTTTATATTCCTCCTTCACTGTTATTTTCATAACTTTGTAGTCTAGTATTTCCAAGTGGGGTTTTATTTTTAGCTGTTTTTGTTCACTTTTTCCCCATTTATCGACTTTAATATCATGCATAGATTATTTTTTCAGGAGTCTGTCCTCTATTATTTTATCAATCTGCGATAGTTGTGTGCTTTTCCTGGCATACGTCCAGCTCAGAAGAATACTGTAAGTATATGTTGCGTTTATTGAACACTGCCTTTGATATAATTCGTAACTGGCTCTTTTGTTTCAGGAAGAGTATCAGCGCCGTTTATTCTGACGACTTGGATAAGAACTTCCGCCAGTTCCAACAAGAGGAGTTCGCCGTTTGAAATTCTTTACTGGCGCATTACTTGATTCTTTTCAAAATTTATTATCATTTCAGCATCTTCTCTTTGTTTATTTGAATCGCCGACTTGAATCGCCGACGAAGCCGTCTCGAATTGTGGAGGTAGATCGTGTGATCTGCGTATTTTCGATGGATTCGCCCGTTCGCTTGGGTTCGAATTTCAGTGCTTGACACTCACTTACACATTGTATATTTTTCGTTAGATGACTGCCTAAAAAATTTTGATTTCCATCTCCGCAACAGGATTTCAATCTTCCTCTCTGTCATACACTCTCTTTTTCTACTTCTAGGTTTTCACTCTGAGTAATACGGTTTCCTATATTCAACAGGGGGTGTGTATACAAGTCTGTTGGTACCTGCTCATTGGTGCCCCTGCTTCTACTGAACCCAGCAGACGTTTGAGTGTACACAGGAACGTTCGAGCGATATAGCGTGCACAACTATATCGCGAAAGTATCCCGCACATTGCATAAAGGTGTCGCCGTCCGGCACACTAAGGCCTCTGGTCCATAACACCAGGATCCGTACCTAGGGAGTCATGGAGTCTTTGGCCAAGCCACAATTTCGCCACCCTGAACTGTCGATCGCTGTCGAGTGATATCCAAAAAACTGCGCTTATCCAGACTTCTGAGCTATTTCCATGCACCGTTTGCTGCTTTGCAGGAAACCCGCCTCAAGGATAGACCCGTCATCAGCGTCGGAGAGTACACCATCTACTGCGGTAACGCTGACGATAGGAGAGTGGGAGGCTGTGCAATAAGCTGTATGGAAGGATTTCAATGGTATGGTCAAGGAGTTCGGCTCAACGTCGTGTCGGAATGCATTCGTACGACTGCGGGATCTGACAGAGGATTCAATCTGTGGATAGTGAGTGCTCATGCGCCCACTGAAACCGCCGAAGACAATTCGAAGGATGCGTTTTATGAGGAACTCAATACGTTGCTGGCCAGGATACCTTGTCAACATGCTGTTGTCGTGGGGATTGACGCAAATGCGAAGATGGGACTTGATCAGGAATCCGAAGTACTCGGTAAATGGTTCTACCCAGTGGAGCAAACATCGGACAATGGCTACCGCCTTGTCGACTTTTGTGAACGCAGTGGTCTGATTATTGCATCGACATTCAAGAGGAATCATCCCCGCCGTCAGCTGACGTGGCAGGGACCAACCCGGCTATCTCCAGAAGAGCAGCGGAAGCGGAAGATGACAACTTGAAACTACAGCTTGACTATGTCCTGACGAGGAATATTCCAGTATCGGACATTCGAAGATCTAGAGCTGTGTGATGTCGCATTCGATTCGGATCACCGTCCTGTTCTGTTGAACTTCACTGCGAGGATTCATAAGAGGAAGCGAGGGCTCAGCCTCTCCAGAGGATTGACGTGACAAGTCTCAGAGATGAAGAGTGCAGAAGGAATTTCCGACAACGCGTTTCTATTCACATCGGAGTACGGACTAAGAAGAAACTTTGCGACGCGGATTCTTTGTCAAATGCATCCAGGACGCTTCTGAAAGAGGCACTCCCGGTTGTACAGCCTAAGGAAGAAGTTCGCCTACGTCTCAGAAGAAACAACATCTACCTACAACAGAGTATGTGCTCTCGAACTGCAGGAAACTTCGTGGAGGAGAAGCGTCTGAGGAGGAAGTTGCGTCGGCAGCTTCAAAGTGACCGCGAACGAGAGTGGACGTGTAGAGCTAAGGAGTTCGGAGAAGGCTTGGGAGGAGAAGAATCCGAGGAAAGCCTACACGTTGCTGCGACAGTATAGCGGGAAGATGAAGAGATGTTCTCCTGTCTTGAACACTACCAATGGAGTTGCAGTTGGGTGATGCGACGCTGCCAATATGGAAGGATTACTTCAGTTCACTACTGAATCGTCCAGCGCCATCAGTACCTGAGCTCCGCATGTTCAGAGAGCACATTACGATGTCAGTGAGGAACCGCCGACTGAGTCTGAAGTTTTTGGATTGTGTCCGGAAAATGAAGAATGGAAAGGCAGGTGGAGATGACAACATCACTGCTGAAATGCTGAAAGCTCTTCCTCCGTCTGGGATTCGTGAAATGACCAACACCATCCGTGCCATATGGATGAGCGAAAGGATACCCGATTCGTGGAGACATGCGATCATCGTACTTCTTCACAAGAAGCTATCCGTCACGGATCCTAAGAACTACAGAGGAATCTCTCTACTTCGTGTCATGTACAAGGTTTTAGAACGTATCATTCTCGAGCGACTTATCAAACATCGTGAAGGAACGACCAGAGATGAGCAAGCCGGTTTTCGACCTGGAAGATCGACCATCGACCAAGTGTTCGTCGTGAGAAGAGTAATTGAATCGTGGCAGCGGTTTTCGAAGCCATTACAGCTTGCTTTTTTGGACTTTGAAGCCGCGTTCGACTCTCCTCATCGTGATCGATTGCTCAATGCTCTGCGAGCAGATGGAGTCCCGGAAAAGTATGTTCGGTTAATCGAGGACATGAACAAAGGAACAACAGCAGCAGTTCGTACACCTGTCGGATTTACGTCAGCTTTCGAGGTTAAAACAGGAGTAAGGCAGTTGAGCCGTTGCAGGACCTTTTCTTTTCAACTTCGCCGTTGATGACATCATGCGTAGAGTTGCAGAACAGTTTCCTGCGGATGTGATCCTAACACCATCAGGACGCTCCTTGTCGACCTGGAGTACGCCGACGACATTGTGTTATTCGCTGAAAACAACGCAAAACTGCAAAGGATTGTGAACCTCGTTTTCGAAGTATGCCGCAGCCTATGGACTTCGTCTTCGTCCCGACAAATGCAAGCAGATGTGGGTCTCTCAGGGGCCTTCAACTGGAGTTTGTGTGGACGGACAACGTATCGAACTGGTGGACGATTTCTGTTATTTGGGCTGTTTGCTGAAGAACGATGGTAGTTATGCAGCGGATATTCGACAACGATGTGCGAAAGCTACGTCTGCATTCAATTCTCTAACCGTTTGTGGTCTACCACCATCGCGAAGGAAGTCAAGTTGCGCGTCTACCTATCCGCTATTCGCCCTATCATGATGTACGGATCGGAGACGTGGGCAGCACCGAAAACGCAGATGGAAAGGTTGGATTGCACGGAGAGGAAGCTTTTTAGGCGTTTGCTTGATATTTCTGGCCGCGTGTATGCCATAACGAAGACCTTTACAAGGGAAATCGACGCAGTACATCAACGCTTGACACGAGGGAGGTGCCAGCATCTCCTAACGCCATCTCAAGCAGCAATGGAAAGTCGACTTCGGCTGCTCGGGCATATACTAAGAAGAACGCCGGATCGTCTCGTACAACACGCTTTAAAAATGCTTCCAAATCCTGTCTGGAAACGGCCACCTGGGCGTAGGCGAAAGTTCTGGACGGATGTGGTTAAAGAGGATTTAAAGTCACTCGGCATCGAAAGACAGTTCAGGCGCGATGTTTCGTTTCGCAGGAAATGGAATAGTGACAGCTGGATGGAATGTGTTCAAATTGTGGCTGAAGACCGTGAAAAATGGACACGGCTGACTACTAGGACGGCACACCTCGGTGAAGATGCGGAATGACCGCGTCAGGCGAAAGCCAACCGATTAAGTCAAGTAAGTCAATATTCAACAGTTCCAAAATTTGCACTGTAGGTCTATGGAGGTTTACTCTTGGTGAAATTGTTTCGCCTGTTGGAGATGAATGAAGTAAGCTCAGATGCAACGCTCAAAACGAGAAAACTTACGAGATTTTTGAAGAAAACTAAAGAGTACTTAGTTATTGGAGCTAAATAGAAAAAATACTCATCGTGAATGCTGCTCTTGAGCTAGCTTCAGATGTGAAAATTATTAGTGTTCTTTGTGTGCAAATGGATTCTTCTATGCTGCATCGGCATGTGGTTTTCCTTTTTATAACTGATGTTGTATGCATGTTTTTGCACTGCTTCGAATAGTGTGCAGCTCGAATCACATTGTATGCGTTAGATGTCATTCAGAACAGAAATATTGCCATGATAAATTTATACTTCCCGGTATTTGTGCTGTTATTTAAATACAACACTTTCGCAGAACACGTGTTAGGGTAACAAACTTCGGTTGGGATTTTCGCCACCCTGAAGTGCCAACACCGTGGGGAAAATCGAGGACCATTTTGGTGTGAATGCAGAACGTTTCTCGATTTTCACGGGGGTTCAAAACCTAAGGGCTAAATTTCAACCTAAAATAGCTAACCAGCAGATATTCTGCTAAAGTGCCTTAGGTTATATTGCAAACCAGCACTAATCAAGGAAGGAACCGCTGGTATATTCAGGGGTCGTGTTTGCTTGGGAGGGCCGCCCGGGTGCACGATGACGTCATTTGCGCGTCTCTTCGTGGGGTCATGGCAGTTACCGCGTACCTGACGATGCCGTTTAGAGTTCGGGTTTTCCTCACCGGGGTGCTTAACGCCCTGATTACCGAAGATTGACTGAGCGGGGACAACTTAGAAATTTAGGCGTAAGTGCCGTGTATTGTGTGTGGTTACAGACGGCACACATTATTCGACGCTTGTTTCAGTCGTGTCAACTGTCGAATCGGCAACAGCCATTGAAATTTCGATGAATATTTTGACAAAAAGCCACAACCGTTTCGTCTATGTGGATTGTGCGGCTGTAATCTCAATTACACCTGTAAATACTTTTCCCGTGGAACAGTTTCTTAGAATTCTATTAACATTTTATTTCCGATTAATCGGGAACAATTTTAATGCTCGTTTGTTGTAGCACTACACAAATTCTTCAACAAATCTACTGGATTTCTGAATTCTTCGCTCACGCTGCCGATTATACATGTGATAAAAAAGAAAAAAACAACGCAAGTTCGATTAAAAAGGAAATCTACAGAGCAAATGTGATTTGGTGCTGACAGAAACATTCCAACAAAAAAAATGATGAATAGGGAAGTGGATCTCGAGTACCGATTTCTGTGGCAGAAACTTCTAACTCGCAAAAACAGCCCGATTTATTATTCATCGTAGAAGAACTTCTTGGTTTCGAAAATCACTTCTCTTTCTTCAGTTCTATTTTAATACCGTAGTAAATATGATGTTCGCAAATTTACACAAACGGCTTCGTTTAGCTGTTCGAAAAGTAAAGCAATGAAAGTGTTGTGGCAGGTGCAAGTACTAGCATATGAACATTCTTAAACAAGTAGAAGCCCTTTCTTTGAAAAGCCTCGGATTCTTCCATGTCAAATACTGCAACGGTTGCTTTCGGAGAAGTAAAAATTTTATCTATGGAAATCGGTTCTCAAGAAATATTTTAAATTCTTTGTAGACTCGCCCACTCCACTTTCTTGACATTTTGTTAGAGTAATTCTGCCAGCACCAAACCGCTTTTGCGTGAAGAAACCCACTTAGCTAGAATTGTGAATTTTTTCTTGATGTTACATAATAATATCCACGAGAAATCTTCAAGATTAACCAATCGGTATCGTTTGATTTGATAAACAGTAAGTGACCAACTTGTTAACCAGTTTCCCTATCCCACCCATCAAGACGCTTCACTTACAACGTGATTTTTCGATTTGATCCAATAATCTAACCACCATTTCCCTGTTATTCGCAGTTTGCTGTATCACTATCATAGAAGTGGTGGGATTTTGAGAATAATTTCACCATTTTCATTATTTTTTTTGAGAAACATCCGCTTCGCATCTACGATTGTTTGTGACTGCGAGTAACGAGGGAATAAAGGGATTCGTTCGATAATTAGTAAGTAACCAACTTGTCAAACGGTTCTCCTGCACGACCACATTGAAGAAGTACAGCCTACAACGCCTTTCAGCGGATTGATTTGAGAGTTTATTACTTCAGAGATTCGTCCCTGGGTGCAAACATGTTGAGGGGGCCACTCAAAATTCATTCATAAAAAATTAAATTTCTTCCCATATCAGATATCTGAGGTCGTTATCAGTCATTTCTTTCCTAGAGACTCCATGAAAATTTTTGGTTTCTGAGCGCTGCATATTGAACCCCTTTCTGGAATGGTGAGTGCCCTTCCCCAAATTAGGATTGCTCCAATCCCTGTATTGTACAGCTAAATCTGTAAATGATATCTCTCCGCGGAGACGCAGAGGGGGCCAGTTTGCACTTTGGCCGGCCGAGAGAGTGCCAGTCCAGCTGGCAGCGCCTTTCTTTTCGTGCTCTGCGTTCATCATACTGACTCGAACTCCTCGCGTGCTGGGTTGTCAATGCTCCGGACACCGTTTTGATTGCGTATTCGATCGCTATTCCATTCACGGCTTTCTGAGCCGTGTAATTGGGTATTCTCAATTCAAAACACTTGGGATTAATCGCAATAGGAGCTATTATTGCCGTTTTTGGATATAAGTATAGGAACGGGAACTACCTTGTCATTCCTTGGGATCGATTTGGGAGAAGATTTTGGGTTTACTGAATATTTTATATAGAAAGATAGTGGGTTAACGAAGGTCAGGAAGTTGTTCTTCCCTGATGAAAGCTTGAAAACTTCAGCGGAACGCGTAAGAAAAAAAAACTCCATCGTGATGTGACAAAACCGTAATTTGAAAATTCTCTCCACCACCAAGTAAAGTAGATGATGTTAAGCAAACATACGATCTACATTACCCATGAAATGATATGGCTCTTTTTTGTTCTGATGTCTTTATTCTGTTTCGGAAGTCGTGAAGTTCGTTTTCTAATCGTGAGTGTTGTTTTGTCACACTTCCGTTTTCATATTTTCCTTTCGCGTGACTACTATATTTGTTATCTGAAAATTTTCGAAAAGTCCGACTTACGTAGCTACAGGTTTCTAGCCTCTATTTTGATGCTCACAGGGTAAAATGTCTCCAAATTTATCCCCCTCTTATATTTCTCTGCTCTCTCCGTTTCCACCACCCACCCTCGCGTCCAATTCCCCTGGGTCCCCCAGGTCTGCGATGGCCCTATTAAAATTTTGTGCGAAATATAGTGTACAAGTGGCTTACGTTTAGTCGACTAAGACACTTCAGTGTCTCATTCATATGGTTGGATTTTTAGATTATTTATCCCTCTTCTATTAACAGTGCAAGGAATTAGCGTTTTCTTATGTAACCTCAAAAATCCTAAAGGCAAAAAGCAGTCACGCAATTCTATTTTCTATAATCGATGACCTGTGTGCACTACCGCGGCAGCTGATGTCACCCATGAAGGACCGGAATCGTGTTCCGATAACGACAGCACAGTTGCCACGGATCCTACCAATCCTTTGCGTTCCTTCCTGTGTATCGGCGCAAACTCCGTGCACGTAAGTTATAGCATATGCGCATCGAGTCTGCTCCAACGAACAACTAGGAACACAAAGTATCACTAGGATCCGTGCCGACTGTATGTGTATTGGTAAATCTGCTCACTAATCCGCTAGGCATTTCTTTAGTGATATAGACACTAAAAATCAAGAAATGGCAAAAAAAAGAAACACGTATATTGAATCCTTGAGTATTTTGTGTAAAATTATCCTTATGGTTAAAGAACGTCGGGAAAAGCTCCTCAGAGCCATCGTCGCTCGAAAATTTTGGTATTCGATTTTTCTGCATAGGCGCGACCCTCTTCCCAATTGTGATACGTTTGCAAAGTTTCACTGAATGATGGAAAAATAGCTCTGTGAAAAAGTGAATTGATGGCGTATTGGGGGCTAGGAACATATGACGTGGTGAAAGCTGGTGACTAGAATCGGAACATCTTTACATGTAAGGAACTCTTTGTGCAAGGCAACCATTCTCGTCCCCCCTGGGCCCCCTCGCTCCCTTTTACCAGGAGGCTGGTTTTCATTATTCAGAAGACCAGAGGCGCAAAACTTCGCCTACGTGTAACACCTTGGGATAGGGTCACAATTATCCAGGAAAATCGAATGCGAAATTTTTTGTTGACCATGGCAACATGTAAAGGAAAAGTTCGGCTGCAACTTAGCTCCTGGATTCTGAATTTGCGCCAAGAGGAGTTTTTAACTGTTGCACTGATGCGAAGCCAATTTCTTCCGTGTAGCATTGTGGGAAAGAATTTTTGTTAGAGAAACGGTGAAGAGGCAGATTTTTTAGTGGAGGAGCTTACATTCTGTCTTCTTTTAATTCTGTATGGCACACATATACTCGACACGCATCGTACTGATATTCTCTGTTCCTTGTTGTTTTGGTGCAAGCTCAGAGCCCTTATGCTACAACATTTGTGCACCGAGCTTGCGCCTACATAATAACGAACCCAACGTGCCACTCCCATCCGCGCCGACTGTATTTGATGCGCTAAACCAAATCAAAATATTGAAGTCGAAAGGCCCTAGCTGCGCCATAATGAGTTACTGAGAACAGAAAACAAAACAGATGATCCACACCCGGGAAAGTTAAAAACCACTGTAACCCTGTAGATAAAGTGCATATGTGTGGGTGAGCGGTCGTCCTCATCACGGCAGCGATTGATGAAAAATCTTACTGAATGAAGTGGTAAAGGTGGGTTACGGTGGTTTTTATCTTACCCGGTTGTAGATTTTCTTTTTTTGTGAACAGAAACTGAAAGTGTTATTCTCATGCAAATGACGCCTTCAGTGCATTATTCCAGTAGAGCAACCATTTCAGGTAGAATTCTTGGGATACCTTGTTCCCTCCTAACTAAAAAAACCTGTTTGTGGTCGTACTGGCTGGTTAACTACAACTGTGATTGGGGTTATCTGCAGGCACGGACCGTTGTGTGTTTGTTGTATCCCTGTCAGTATGACATTTTGGTGTAGGGCGATGGGATTGATGAATAATGAATGATTTGCAGCCATGTGCATTGGACGACATGTTGCGGCCGTCAAAATTCGATTATATTCTCAGCTCACAATTCATGATCGATCGAGAAACACAAGAAATGCACGCATGGAATCCGGACGATCGGTGAGTGGGTTCAGCTTGAGCTTGCTTAGATTCAGATGTAATTAACGTTTAGGAGATCGTATCCTATTCTTCTCTATTTTTAGTGAGGTGATGAGATAGCGAATACAAAAGAGGGATAGACTCGCCAAAATCCTTTCTTTTTATTGAGGAAAATTCAGTTCAAAGTGTTTTAATAGGGTTTTCAAGTTAACGCTAAGATCCTTTTTTTGAGCTGCTGCGCTGCATCCACGAGCTGTGTCCTCTTATGTACAGACGTCACGGATCGCAGTGATACTTTGCGTTCCTTATTATACGTGGGCGGAAACTAGGTTCGCACATATGTACGTGCTTCGAGTTTGTGCCAGTGCACAATAAGGAACTCAAAATATCAGTGTTATAAGTGGCAACTATAGCAATTGGCCTTATCGAAATGAAATTTCGCTCCGTAGTTGCGGATTACCGTGGCTGGGGCACGCAACTCAAAGATAATCGTGCCTGGACCTTATGGTTGCTGCACGATTTCCCCTGGTCCCAGCACGATTTTGCTCCCGATGGAGGTCGCTTCAGCGGTTTTCTTCCACTGCGGACGGGAATTTCACCGCGATAAGAACAGTAGGAAATAAGAAGAGGGGAATGAAAAAGTCTTCAAATCTCTGTTAGGGGCAGCCCCGGTTGGTGTGAAAGCTCGATAACAATCGTAAAAACTTGAGACTTCATTACGATTTTACCATTTCAGATCGCTAAACATTTTCGTAAAGGATGATGACTGTTTCACATTTCATCGGCATCCTGTAGCGCAAAGTACGGACTGTATAAGAGGAAAGGTGAGGCGCCTTTTCAGTGTTCTGGAGCCAAAATCTTCCTCGAATAGGTTTTCCCTGGCTACGCGTGCTAAAGCCAAGCCAAAGGCTTTGCAGGTATTTGCACACATTAACCTGGGTGAACTTAATTGTGGATAATGCGTGGAATGAGCACTTTTATGCAGTTAGGTAGAGCCTTATTGTATATTCCTAGTCCTTCTCTGCTTGTTACTAAACATATTTTTGTTGGCTCGTTTGGGGAAAAAGTAGATGGAGAGTGCAGGAAATTCGGGTTCTTATTAATCATTATTCGCGGAAAGTTTTGTGTTTTCTGAAAATCTTTCTTCATCGTTGCCTTCCGCTGCAAATCCTTCCGCTCTTGCTAAATATTTTTATTTGCCCCTGACCTTCCGGATTTTTCTACATGCATATTTGTCATCTCTTATTTGGACTTTGTCAGCTGATCAAATATCCCCCCTCCATTCTTTGTATATTTGCATTGCTTGACGGAGTCTTTTATGAGAACAGTGCAGGAGCAATCAGTTCATGAGAAATTGCGATTTTTACGCACAAAATCTATCAGTTTTCAAATAGTCTGATTTCTAGGGGAGATTACGTTTCAAATTCTGCCGAAGGAATACGATGTAACAGTTTGGTTTATTTATTTCTCACCTTTCCCCATTCTGTCATTACTCCGGAGCTGGGTACTATCCAAGTCTCGGGTGGGGCACTTCGGATTCAAGACCTAAATTCAATGCATAGCGGATTGATAACGCTATGAATTGAAGTATTTCTGTCGAGTTTCTGGGACAGCACTAATTTATAGCAGTATCGTGTACCTGGTACCAGAGTTTTTCTTTGTTTCTATGGGAAAATCTTGAATGCCTTCCCCCGTTTAGGGTAGCACCCGGAGCTGTATCCGACAGTGTGATTATACAAGGTGTTGTTCACCGATTATGTATATAGGTTGAAGCCCTTAATATTCCAAATTTCCAATGTTAGCGTGAAAGGCTATCTGACCTTCCGCAAGGGCTTGGAACTCCTGAGTGGGCAACATTTTGACGGTGGGAGGGGATCGAGTTTTTCTACTTTCTAGTGTCGTTAAAGGCAGCATACACGATAAAATTTGCTCCCGTGTTTTCACAGGTTAAGAAAGGGCCGGAGCTCTAAACAACTTCTGTGCTGAGAAAAGCCGCGAAAAGTGATTATGAATCCGTTTACTGGGTCTGAAATGATCCTGTGTTATTGCAACTGAAACATGAGAAAGGAGGAATTGGCCAGTTCGTGAAAATATGATCTCTCAATCAAATCGGGCGATCTCTTGCGTCGCCTCCCATTTGACTGTGCTATTTCTCATGCTGACCGTTTGCATTATCGAGGTCGGTGATTCAATATGTTCCTGGTTGGGGGAGGCCAATTTCAGTTGGGGCGGGCAATTACAGTTGTAGCACTCGGTTATCACTCTTGTAAAGTAGTTGCGGCTCGTTTTTGACGCTTCCAAATGCGTTAGCGTTATGTTGCAAGTCTAAAGGTTCGGTTTACGTTGCTATTTCAACAACGTTTACGAACGTGTATGCTGCCTTTAAACACTCAATTGCTTCCGTCAAGCCCGTTTTTTTTAAACAGGAGTAGGCTGTGGAATTAGTCGAAGGCTAAACATTTTTAACATCAATCTATTGGTTCAATCAGTCCGTGATATAGTCCTTTACGTTTGATAGCGTTGTAGCCTGATTAGACATAGAAGAATGGTTCAAGCCGTCCTTGGTTTTGAAAGAATAGGTAAGCATCCATAAGTCATGTCAGAGTAGAATTCCTTGCATTCGCAAAATCAGAATTATCAATTATTCGAAAACAATAGTCGACTTTTATTCGAAGTCGACTATTTTCTCGAATATGTGATAATTGTGATTTTATCAATGCATAGATTTCCACCCTGACTTGACTTATGAGAAGTTTCCACCCTGACTTGACTTATGAGAAGTGCAAATACCGGGGTTAGACCCTTCACCCGACTAAACTCCGCGAGCATGCTCTGTGCATCCGTCGACTTTTTGAGATAATAGTGTTTGGAAATTTCCACTCGTTGTCAAAACGCCAAATTTTTTTTCCTTGTAAAGAAATAATAATGGTCTGGCTCTTTTTTTTGTACACCACAAAACGTCGTTTTAGTACATTTATGAAGCGATGTTGTGAGTAATATTTAACGAGTAACCCTGGTTTGGATGCTGGTAGCAGCAATCTATCACTCCTGTTGAAGTAGTTAATCTCTCCCACCTTGCTTTTTTTGTTTTTCGGCTTTTGATGTCCCGCGTATAATTGAACGCTTAGCATAATCCACATTCAATATAATGTTAATTAGACAAATCTCAGCTCTCTGGCTTGGATTTTATTTAGTGTTTTGAAGTCTATTGTATAGCAGAAGCGAATAATCTCTGGGGCGATTCTAAAGAGCTCTCCACCCGAACATTGCTAGTAGCGCGCGAAAGGTTATAGTGAAGCATAATTACGGGTAACGATATTTCAACGAATTGGCCGCTCGCAGCTTGCCAATTCTTGAAGAAGGAGCTTCTAAGGAATATCCCTCACCCTAGAATTTATTTCAACTTTCAGAATATCGCTTTTTCAGATGGGATACTCGAGTGGTTTCCATGTGTGGCAGTTGGAATGGCCTCAACGTCAACGAGGGACTCATGCGGTGGTTGGAGTTGCGACCAAAGCTGCTGCTCTTCACGCGATGGGCTATACATCTTTGATAGGGACTAATACGGAAAGCTATGGATGGGATTTGAGTAAGGGTTAATAATTACTGGCATTAATTATCCGAATCTTGATTTGTATTTCGGTGTTCTCAAACTTAACATGGCTGACAGTCGCAAAAGTTTTTTACTTGAAATTGTCATTTTGTATTTGGGTATTGATTTTTAAAAGTTGGTTGAAAGGGAAAAGCCGAGTCAGAGTCGGGATCAGGACTGAGCATAAATATTCATTTTTCGTCTTCTAGCCGTTTTCCATATTCGTTTTCCGTTTACCGTCCTCTGGTGATTCAGGGAAAAATGTGGAAATTAAAGAAAGAAACCAGCTGGTGTAGAAGCGAATTTTCCGTATTCTTTTTCGTTTCCGTTTTCACCCTTCGGTACTTTTTGCATATTTGTTTCCCGCTTCCGCCTCGGATTTCTTTTTCGTTTGCTTTTTTTTTCGTGTGAGAGTTGGAATTTCCCGTGCATCTCTGATCCAGGTGTATCACGCTTAGGAGAGTGTGTTATACACAGTACAAACAATCTCGAGAACTCTGGAAGTTGACTTGAGCAGAAAATTTACATCTATCTGTGTACACAAGCGCTCTCCTATTTCCTTGACGTCGTTGAAGGTTCTCTGAACCAGGGGAAAAAACCTTTGTACACACTTGAACGTTCTAGAAATGCATGTTTGGATGTCCTTTTTAGTTTTAGAAGCTTCTAGTAACGTTTTGTACTCGGCAGTCGGAGTCACACGGATTTTTTTATGATTATGATAACTCTATTTTGGATCGAATTTCGCTTGGTTAGATTGCGTGCAGTAATAGACAATGACAGAGTATTGGGTTCCGTTGAAAACTGATCGCAAATCTAGTAAGGTGCGTCCGATTGAGAATGGCTGCCCACGCGGCCGGCGTGCTTGGCAGGCGGCCGTCGCGTTCGCCGCTCTCGGACGAGCATGCGAAAAGTCCCCACCGCCATCGACAACGAACGAGGCCGGCACCGGCTGGCAGCAAGCACTGCGCCGATCAATCAGTGGGAGAGGGGACGGCCGTCGTTGAAATCCAACACTCGTCCGAGGGCGACACATGCGACGGCCGCCTGCCAAGCACGCCGACCGCGTGGGTCGTCATTCTCATTCGGGCACACTTTAGTTGATTAAAGTTCCCTATTTTAGCTCGCGGAGAGTGCCACCATGATTCTAAAAACAGCAGTCCATGGCAGTATCCGACCGGAGTTCCTCTTCGACCCGACTATACTCCTATTCCCGACAAGGTTTGTTTGCGTCTGCATTTCCTCGACTGCGGGACGTTCTGTCCCATGGGCGGAGCCTAGCAGGGGCGCGAGCGGGGTGATGGCCATCGTGTATCAACACCCCTGAGGAGGCGGGAGAAACGGGCGAGGAGCGAGGTTCCTGATTGGACGCAATATGGACTAGCCCCGTGTTGCGTCCAATCAAGAACCTCGATCCTCCTCCATTTCTTCCGCCTCCTCAGGTATGTTGATACACGATGGTCACCACCCGCGCGAGCGAGGTGTGAATTACGGGGAGTCCCCATGGGACAGAGCGTTCACCACCTGCATTTTTTCAGCCTCTATTTCTTCTCTGACCACTCACTCTTTTCAGTTTTACTGTATTTTGGATATGGATGACGGCTATATGGCGTTTGCGACGGACCAACACTATTTGGGCGTTGCTTTCCGGAATCTTCAGGGACGAACTCTCTATCCGATTGTGTCGGCTGTCTGGGGTCACTGCGAAATCACGATGAAATATCTTGGAGGCATAGAACGTGAGCGACCCAGATTTGAGCCTTTACCTTTTTCACCGATTCTTCGTGCTTCGTCTTCGTGGACATTGTTCTCCCCCGACTATGAGAACGTACCCCAAAGATCTGCTACTGATGGCGACATTGGAATGCCGTTTGATCCAAGAGCTCCTGCTGGCATTCTTTTACCTCCGCCTTCGCGCGTACGATACATTCCTACAGCTGATTATGTGCCTATCATTGACTACAAATATCTCTGGCCTACAGTTTTCGATGACTGACGAGTCCATAGCCCGCTATGCACTGTTTATTCGTTCTGGAGTGCTAACCAGATTTTGGGCCAAAATCAATCTCGTTAGGTGTTCGTTTTGTGGTCGTACTCGCTGCGCATGTCGCGTATCGGTCGCTGGGACTTCCAAACTTCTTAAGGTCAAAGGTATATTTTGTCGCTATATTTAGCGACAGTCAGAACAGTTAGCACAACTGGCGGTGAGACCCGCATCGGAGCAACGGCGTTGGCTGTCGTAGGAACAGTTGCCGCGCGTCCGTCTCAGCGACGTGTCGCGGAGGGCTGACTGACTGCAAATGTGCTGATGCCACTGTCGCTGTCGCTGTGAGCGCATATCAGCACATTTGCAGTATGTCAGCCCTCCGCGACACGTCGCTGAGACGGACGCGCGGCAACTGTTCAGCGACAGCCGCGACAGGCGGTCGCTGTGCAGAGCGATGCGACCGCGTGTCGCAAAAGTATTCCATTGGCCTAACCCCAGTTAGCTCCGTCAAGCCAAAATCAATCTCGTTAGGTGCTTCATGATGGGTTTTTAGTAATTTCTGAGTTACCGTGGGTTTATGCTGACCATGTGCTACGTTTTTGAATTCGGCCACGTCTGAATCCCAAGGCAGTCATGGTAAACTTTTGACCAACATCGACTGTGAAAGAAGAAAGCGAGGTTGTCCAAAGTTTTCCTCAGATTTCGATTCCACCGTTAGGTAGCATAAGTATTCGTGGACCGCTTCTACTCCTCGCACCCTAGGCTCGAACCTGTTATTGAAACTTCCATTCAGTCATAGATTTTTTTGCATCAGCTAAGCACAGTGGCAGACATAATCTCCAATCTCAACATATGGGAGGTTTACTGAAACAGATCCATCAGAAGGAGCCGATCCTCCAAGTGCCGTATTTTGTTGCCTCGGGTGGGATTTTTCTGAACGTTCCGTTCGGAAAAATCAGTTGCCGTTGAAAGTTACATTGAAATCGGGTTTTCTTCAAAATCGAGGTTGTTGACGAGAACTTCCGCCTTTTCTGTCAATTTCTGGGGTATATCCTATATCAAAGTACGAAAAATTAGGCAACTGCTTTAAGCGAGTTCATTCCTTCAAAACAGGATGTACAATATTGCCGCATGTCACTCGCTTGCCGCTTCCAAACTATGTTCAATTAAAGGCATCGTACACGATGAAAACCATACTTGGGTTTTTGACTTTTTCGTGTTGTTATATCCCTATAGTGACTGACGGTTGCAAAAAGCCCCCTCAGAAACGTCAACTTTTCACGAAAAACCCATTTCAAGAAAGCTCAATACAAATTTGAAGTTCCCGCCAACATCACTTTGGGATAGTTGCGCGAAGAACGCAAGGAACACTTTTACGATTCGTTCCCTGGCGCAGCGTCGGAAGCGATTCACCGAGGATGCCATTCAGACGAGCTGATCTTTTTCTTGAAAGAAACTGAAAAGGGTTACTAACCTGCTGCGTCCATCGCTGTCAGCTGCTTTCGATCGATGCCGAACGTGAAATCAAGTGGCATGTGAATTGCGCCCTACGACGCGTCAACGCACGATCGCCGGCAGCGACCACGGAGTTTTGCTCCTTGTAACAACGGATCGACCCCAAGGCCGGCCCCCAAAACCCAGGAAGCCTTTTTCAGGTAAAAAGATCTCCGTTCAGAGGCGATTTTGGAACTCCAAACTTTCTGAGTGACACTGTCATGACCCCCTAGTCCGACAGAACACAAAAGCTGGAATTCGGTTTTCATCGTGTACGATGCCTTTAAGCAGGCACAAGCGGAATGTGGGCATCTGCAAAGGAAGCGTTGTTCAAGATGAAAACAGTCGAGTTTTCACCAGATGTTGAAAATTACTTAGCCCAGTGCAACAAAAATATGGAGGAAACGACTGAAAACGAGCATTAAATAGCTCTCTGCAGCCCCAAAACTGGAATGAAGTATGAGCGTCCCGTTCACTCCGTTAGCAGATGCCAAAGAAGTGGCCGTGTTTGGCATATCATAATCAGATTTCGGGGTCCTCTACATCTATTTTTTTCCATCCGCTTTTGCGTCTTTGCTCTTGCACTGTGCCTAGGACCATTCGATTTCCGATGAAAACTGGGAGGCTGTTTTATCGTGAACACTGTCTTCAAAGCCTGGATTACGACCAGAATCGCAGGCTCAATTTATCATCGAAAAGTCAGCAACTTTATTGAGGTTTTTCAAATTCATTAGTTCCTTTTTTTAACATTACAATTCATATAGTCTCCCTCATTAGCTATGACAGCGATACCCTGTCAGGCAGGTCATTGATCCCTTTCTCCCAGAAATCAAGGGACTGGGAATCGAAGAAGTCACCAATAGGCTTCACAGTGGCATCATAATCAGCGAAAGTATTTTTAGCCAGGCATTCCTTAAGGGGACGAAACAGGTGGAAGTCAGAAGGGGCAAGGTCAGGAGAGTAAGGCGGGTGGGGTACCGTTTGCCAGTTCAGCTCCTGCAGTTTGGATGGGGTTTCCTTCGCGATGTGGGGTCGAGCATTGTCGTGAAGGGGTTGTACCGTAGCTCGTCTCAGGCGCTTCTCTCGCATGGCGATTACCAATTCCTCCAATCGACGTAAGTACACGGCAGCCCTGACCGTCTTCCCTTGAGGGAGCAACTCGTAGTAGAGCATCCCGCGCTTGTCCCAGAAGCAGCACAGCAGAACCTCGGTTTGCCTTCCAAGTCCGTATCTCTGTCCTCAAAGCGGGAGATCCAACGGGCTACCTTGGGGTAGGAAACGCTGTTCTCGCCCATTGCAGCGTTGATATTGGTGACGGCTTCGGACGCCGAGGAGCCTCGACGCCACTCGTAGAAGATAAGTAGTCTAAGTTAAGGTTGGGTGAGATCCATTGTAGTTATCGTCCCAAACGAACTCGCGCCCTTATATACCCCTACCATGGAAGCTTCCAGAAGGTTCTCGGTGTTGCACCTGTGTACCAGCAACAACCCCACTTTTCACGATTTTTCTTGGGATAAATTTGTTTTGCTGCCAAGACTTCGATCAGCCTAATATTTTCCAATCCTCATGAGCCATGGCGGCTTTAGCTGCAAGATCACGGCAAAATGTCTGCTTAACTATAGTATTCAGTTTCGCATTGAACCATCTGGCCTGCGTGCCGTTTTTGCCGTAATCCTGCGTTTTTTTAATTATCGAGTAATCCAAATCTGTAAAATTCACGGGGATACGATCGCGTAGCCGTCAATTGCGCAGTTTTCAGTGCTTGAAGAAAGATGGGGTACGCGCAATTTTTGCTCCCGAATTGTCAGTGATGGACTGAATAGCATTGTGACACGGAGTATAAGAGTGGCAGATTTCGGGTTTTGTGCTTTTGTTATTGTTTTGTCAAGCTATTGTCGGCGCTGATGTATGCATATGTGATGGTGGTGCTTTTCAGCTTCTCCCCGACCGCTGATGGACATTTGTCGGCGGGCGATCCGCGTCGAAATGGGACGTCATCGACTGCATCGAGTCGATGAGCTGCGACTTCCGCCGCCGTTGAAGCGTTTCATTCTGTACCGAAAATAGAGTTGGATCAGGAGACACACCGCCATTCGCCACTTCACCTCTACGGGTCTGCCTCACACACGTATAAATCCCCTGCTTTTCGATGGATGTTGATGTCTGTCTCCCTGAAGGCGAGCTCTAATTCTGCAAAACAGCTCATCCCCATGGAAACAGACCTCCGCGTTGCCGTCCCAAGACAGTCGTCATTGCCTTCTTACCGTGCTCATTCGTTGCGTGTCCGCTCGAAATCTGCTGCTGTCCGTTGGGTATATGGACTTTTTGGTTCCATTTTGAGGCCATTGCGCTGCGATTTCACCATTTTCACGAATACATTGATGCTGTAAATATGCGTATAGGTTTTACTGTGGTTTTTTATTCTTTTTTTTCTACAATAAAAGGTATGTGGTTGATATCATTGCTTTATGTTTGATGTTGTCACTTCTTTACCTTATATGAGCCTCTATTTGAAGTCTTTTATTAGTTGTCTACCACCTGAACCCCCCCCCCTTCCCTCGGTGAATCCTCATTCGTCCATGTTAATCCTTCACTCATTCATCCCTTGTCGTTTGTTCGATACTCACTCCTTTGCCGTAATTTCATACCATAATCTGGTAGTCCTTGTCCTTCTAATTTCATAATAGTTTTCTTTCTTCACTAATCCCATTACTTTCTCAGACAAGAAGGTAGCCACCCCCCTCTCCTCCGAATTGTTGCTCTACTTCATCTCATGCCTTTCGTTGCCAGAAATTTGTGTATAGGTGTATGAGATTTGTGCATTTCCCTACCTATCCACATTCACTTTTCAATTCTCACTTCAATGTTGTGTCCTCAGCTGTCCGTCATCTGCTTATATGTTTTTGGCCGATGTGCCCTATTCAATCGCTAATGTTTTTGTCATTTGTGTTTTGATTGTATACTTCTTGAGACTTCATTGCGTAAAGACCGGTGACACTATAGTTTTGCATTGTCAGATTTCTGTGAATCGACAATAAAATCGTTTAAAAAAATCTCGCTCGAAAAAGTCGAACAGATTTCAGGTTCGTTAGCTTGGATTCGTCTAGTTTCGAGAATGAGTAAACTATGAATAAACGGAAGGTAAATCGAACACACCTATCACTGACTCTGCCAACGCGTAGCTAGATGCCTCCGAGGGCGCGGCCTGAAACGCCGCTCATTCCATGTAGCGGTAAACTACGGGTTCTGGCTACGATAGCTAAAACCCGCATATTCATGTGTCAAGGCTACAAGGGTGCAAATTCTGTGCGTATTCTACGTAAAGCTAAATTCGAAACATTGATCTCTCTGACGCTAAACCCGTATATTCTCGCTATAATTTTGTAGCGAGATTCTACGGATTTAGCGGCAGCCTGTGTTGAAATGCAGTCTCAAACCCGCGTTGGCTACGCGGAACACAGGGATGCCGTTCGAACAGTGTTGGCCCAGTCAACCCACGGATAACTTGACACTCTGTGGGTGGTCGTGGAGGGTTACCCCGTGTCACTCTCTGGAGAACCTTGCTAGAGACAATTTTGGCCGCTGGGATGCTGCAGGCCGTGGGGAAGAAACGGCGATGCGCTCGATCGCAGCAGGGATCGTCTTTCTAGTACAGATCAAGACTGGGTGGGTCGATCGACCGAGTGCTGCAATGAGAATAAACGTTGAGCATGTGGGTGCTGTAGCGAGAATTTACGTAGAATATGCGGGCGCTCTAGCTAAAATTTCACCAACTGAGGCTAAACTTTCCGTAACTTACGTAAATTCTCGTGTCAAAATCAGACTAGATGCCTCCGAAACCCTGGGAATCTCTGGTTTCCGTGTGAGGCATCTAGCTACGAGTTGGCGGAGGACTTTCTCCAGAATAAAACCTGAACTCGCAATGTCCTCAATTTCAACCAACTCTGAAGCGAGGATGACACGTTTTCATTCAAATAGCAAATGACCATTGTCGGGGAGAAAGAGTCCCTAACAGGGATGTGCGGCAAACTATTTTGAGATTTCGGCAAACGGTAATCGGCAAAAAACTCCTCAAAACGACCGGCAAACGGCAAAAAAACCATCCCTTAGGTTGACCCAAAAGTGATTTACATCAGGGATGTGCGTAATGAAAATTTTGTAATTCGTTAGTCGTTCAACCGGCCAAAACCCTCGTTAGTCGTTAGTCGTTAAAAATCTAGGGTATGAAAATGAGCACAGTGGAGGCAGAAAAAAAATCCCTTATAATTAGAAAAATAAGGAAGGCATGAAGAGATGTAGGTTTCTCAAAAGATTCATGACCATAAAATAAACAAGACATTTGTCATTAGAGAACCTAGTTTAAACTGCAAACCTACATATGCATAATTAAATACATACATGAGTGAAAGCCTAACGCTCGGGAGGGTGTGCTTGTTGACTTTTGTCTTTTTTGTCACAGAAGCAATATGGGAAACCGAGGGAACCTTGAGCTCTTCGATATCTTTTCAGCGCGAAATTCGCCATTCCGCGCCATATGATGTCATATGTATGTGATTTACCCCTTGGTGACAACACGGGGAACTGCACCGACTTTGCACTAATTGTTCTTCTCCCAAGTCGCGAGTTGAGCGCGCGCGTCGCTTTGAGCTTGTTCCCGCAATGGGGGGGGGTAAGGCCGGAAGAATTAGCACCCAAGTGAAAATTTCACCCACTGAGAGGTCTGAGCACCACTTAATTGAAGTCCCATATCACGAATTTATGACTGAAAATCGGAGGACGGCGCCCTTTACAATCCCATCATCGGATACAATTCCCGTGGGTGCGCAGTTGTGGCCTGCAGGCACCGCTCCATATTATCACCTCTGATGGTGCCCTCTGTAAAATCTCCGCCGGAGCCGGTCAGTGTCGGAACCGGTTCAGTGAGCCAATGATAAAGTCGCGTGACCAACACGAATTCGCACAAGTGCTGCGCCGGATCCTGCGCAACTTTCGGTTGGGGGAATAATGTGAGCACTCCAGAAGTCAGAAGCAGTTTCAGTAGAAGTACTTAATACCGAAGGCTATGGCTATTTTGTACCATCCCCCTCGAGCAACCTCCGAGGAACTATGTATCATTTCTGATGTAATTCTTGGGTTGGAGCGCGATGTGAATGACTAGTGATTTTCTAACGAATTCTTGGATTGCTCACGAAAATATTTTTCATTTCGTTAGTCGTTAATCGTTAATCGTAACACCCAAAAAGCCCGTTAGTCGTTAAAGTCGTTGGTCGTTAGTCGTAATTACGCACATCCCTGATTTACATGTGAAGCTCCACCTTTTTTCTCTTTTTCCAATACTTATGTCAACATTCTAATAATTCCGATTCAAAGGAATGGTTCCCATTCAGAGCATCAAATGAACAAAAAATAATACATGTGGGAACTCAGGGAAATCAAAGAAATCGCCAATGCGGCTTCGCGAGGAAGCCGCTTCGGCTTCGCGAGGAAGCCGCTTCGGCTCCTACGGGCACCGAAGCGGCACTATCGTGGAGTCGCAGCGGCAATGTCGTAGCGACTTCACGATAGTGCCGCTGCGGCTCCGCGATCGGTGGCTGCACTCTAACAAAAATGGGACCGACTGTGAGTAACTCATATGAAATGGTCACAATACGACTAGGTGGGCCTACGAACAAAAATACAGACATGCGGCTTTTGCGTCCTCTGTCTGATAGGGACAGAGGGTATCCCCGTTACTGTGATCTAGGAGATACCGGATGCACCTCAAACTTAAGCTATTGAACCGGCTATAATCTCATTCTACCACATTGGAAAGAGCATCGTTGTCGACGCGAATTCGCTGATGTATCCTCTCGGGGCCGGCGCGGTTTTAAAGCGGAACCGTTGCGGTACTACCGCGGCAATGTCGCGGTCTTTGTCGAGGCTCAAGACACTGCAACAGAATCTTCACGGCACTGTAATCATCACGAAGCCGCCGCGATACTACCGTGAAACTATCGCTGCACAGTCAAGGATCGCGGTAATTTCGTGGCACTGCCGCGGCGAAGATTCTCAGAGTCTCTGCCCACGCGTGTCGCACAAATGCACCCCGCTTCTTTTGGCTACACCAGGATCTGCCGGGACTCTGAAACAGAAACTGAAGCACCACTTTGGATTTGGACTCTCCACTGCACTACATCCGACAAAGTAAATACTTTCAATATGGTCATCCATCATTTTTTGAGTCCTAGCAGATGAAATGATAGCAGCTCACTGGGTCAATGAAAAGAGGGGGGGGGGGGAGGTGGCAAAGAAGCACTCTTGGCCATGAAGGCGCGGTAGACCCAGATAATGAAACACCGCTTTCCCTTCTATAGTGTAAACGCCATAAACGCGGCGGCGCAGTGTAATGTGATGCGTGGGTGGCGATCAAGACAAAGCGCTGCTTATAAAGATTCCCAAGAAGTCTGAGAGGCAGTCAGCTTCAATGTGAGGCCGAATACATTGATGTCAGAAATTTTCTGAACAACATATAGTCGTGACTACCGAGCACAAAACAAGTTTCGCAGCGGGGCAGCGTCCACGATTCGCTGTATTAGGTGGCTCGAGTTCGTCGATGGGCTGCGCGGCAGCATGCATTCATTTTCAATGAAGAATCTACCTTGCGGCGCCGTACAATCGGTTGTCCTCCTTTGCATATTACCGCGGAGTATAGTCACAGAGCGTTGAGGCGAAAAATATTTGCTGGTAATGGATGTTATAGTCTACTTTACCAAACGCGTACAGGCGAAGCTGGTTGAAGATCAATATACACGAAACTCAATGCAACACCCCTGCCACCCCAGAAAAATTTGAACCCGAAAATAGAATTTCTATGAGGAAAACATCGAGAAAATGGTCAGATCCACTCCAAAACAGCACCGCTACCGCTAAATTCATCATCCTCCATTGAAACTAAGATCTTGTTACAATTCCCTTATCACTTACATTTCGCTATTACCACTCCGCTGCTTGCTCCTCCCGGGCTTATCTGAGCGAGATAAACTTTCAAATAGAAATAAAAGTCCGAAAATTATGCTTTGACTTGGTTTGAGTGGTAAGATACTGTATGATTTACCTATGCGTCTGAGCTTCCCTCCCTCAACTAAATTTGCCCTTTTTTTTCTTTTTTTTTCGTCCTGCATGTTATGGGTTGAGACGAAACCCGGCAACATTGAACTCACACTTTGAAGGAGGGCCATACCTCCTACTAAAAATAGGCGTTGTTGCTGACGTGGGGTGTAGAGTAGCGTGGTTGGGGTCTGCTCTGCACGCTTCCGGTAACTCTGGTTCGTTTGAACAAAAAGGGCCCGTCATTCCCTTGGTGGCAGCCCCACCGAAGCCTTTCGGAACACCAACCTTAAGTTGGACTCCCCCCTTCACTTAGGCTTGGCTTCCTAGGTGATGTGGATTTAACAGTCAAAAAACTCCATGCAAGTCGATCAGAGCAATTACTTTCAGGTCTCCAGCTTCACTAAGTATAAGGTAGGTAACGGGCATTATACAGTTAAAGACTTGGGAAGTCACACCATAGGTAAAAAGTGTAAAAATATCTGTAGCATTTGCAGTCTCATCAGGTTTGAAAATCAGATCTGTCCTAACACTACAAAATTCATAATAAATACTTATCATACTCCCTCTACTAATTGTAATACAAAAGGAGTAGTTAATTGTTTGCAATGCAATTGTTGTGAAAAACAATATATTGTAATTAAACAGCGAAGTCTCAAATTTAGAATTAGAGAGCATCTGAATAACATCAAAAATTTCAAGAAACCTACACTCTTGTACCATCATTTTCAACAATGTCGCTCAGGATTTTCTGTCTATATTCTAGATGCTCTAGCCTCAAATGAAGATCAAAGCGTCCTGCTCGAAAAGGAATTATTCTGGATCAAACTGTTGATGACTGCTCACCCGTTTGGTCTTAATGAGAATATTAAGGGCTATGGTAATGTCACTGATGTCACGAATCCGCTTTCATACAAAAATAGCCATCCCTTCTTTTCACTCAGAATCACCAAAGAAAGAAAAAACAGAGGTAAAAATAAAAACAAAAAGTCCAGAAATAGAGAAAAATATAAGGAAATTCTCAATTATCTTACTAATCATGAGAACGATTTCGATAAACCTATGGAAATTTATAGATTACTCAAGTCCATGGAAAAGAAAAATATTCAAAGCCTTCTGAAGTTATCACTTTCAGCAGAATTTCTGAGAAATACTCAACAAAAATATAGATTGCTTGTCTTCTGTTTGCTAACCAGCTTGCATTATAACAACAATATGAGCAAACCAAAAATACGTATATTGGAAGGTCATCTTATCAAAATTCCTTTTGCTAACAAAATATTTGACAAAGTAAATTTCAATAAAATACTCAATTCTCTCACCATCAGAAACATAATTGGGGTCGTAGATAAAAATGAAAAAATTTTTAGACCAATATTTACGTACAGCAATCCTATTTCTGCTAGAATTTACAATTATAATAAATTTCTGAGAACTCTGACTACCACTGAAATTAAAGATATTTTGAGTTTGTCGTGTGTTTGTGAAACAAATAGTGATAAATATCATAATTATATCTGCTCTAGCAATGGGCATATAATTACAGGAAATTTGGATATAATCGACGATGTTGTTTTCCGTAACATCCTTTGCAAAGGCACTAAGTTTAGATTCAACGACAAATCTAATAGACAAGATATTAAAATTATTTTTGATCAAACCACACTAGAGGTTGTCAATTACTTGATCAATAAATTCAAGCTAAATGGCGAGAAACTAAACCGTATTATGTCTTTTTTAAACACGGAATACAGGGCAAAAATAAAACCACTTCTTCATGGAGAGTTACTTAAAGAAAATACTAGGAAGTTTCCATATGAAGTTGTCAAAAGGTTGCAAGAGACTTTCATATTTTGTCCATTGGATAAGGCTAGTAATAACTATGGACTAATTTGTAAGAAGTATTACCTTATGTTCCTAATGAGAGAAATGGGAATTACTTTTGATGAAGTCAACAATACAATAGTACATGGAAATAACAATGAAGTTTATGAAGCCGTTCCAAATGCAAATGATGTTTCAATAATTCTTAAGCATAAGTTTTTCAACCTTAAGAACAAGTTGAAATTCCTAGTCGATTGTTCACTTCCATTGATTTATGCCATACCAAAGCTACATAAAAATCCAATCAAATTTAGATGTATAACAGGAGCACATAATAGCAGTTTAAAACCTCTCGCTCAGGAATTATGTGTGGTATTTACAACACTGAAGAAGCATTTTGTCAATTTCGCTAATATAGTTGAATCTCGGAACAAAACAATAAAAACATACTGGTCAATTGCAAACATAAATATTGCTGAGCAATTAAACTCATTTAGAAATAACAATGCCAAACTTTATTCGGCAGATTTCACTGATATGTTCACCAACCTACCTCATACTACTATTATTGGCTGTATGAGTTATTTGGTCAAAATATGCTTTAAAAATGCTAATAAAAAGTTTATCGCAAGTAATTGTTTTAAGTCTTTCTACACGGACAACCAATTGAAAAACGGTAGTTACAGATTTTGACAGTAGTTTTCTGCAGCTTAGAACCGAGTATGGTACAGGTTTATTCGGCTGACGTTTTGGCGTTTTCGCCTTCTTCGGAGCCTGGAAAATAGAGAGCATTTGGAAAAACTATCCGATCAAGCGTCATTTCATTCAACAGTATCGCTTTCAGTGGGAAGCAGGACCACCCACGACGCGAAGAGGTATGGAAAAACAGACCAACCTAGTACTGTGAGCCGACGAGCTCAACAAGTAACCCTCAGATGAGAAAAACGCAGGGGATGAAACTCGCGCCTCGTGCCCCCTTATATATGGTCGACCTGCCTCAAAGGGCCACCTAGGGCGACTGATTAAGGTGACATAGCCCTCAGAGGTCCATGTAAGTTGCCAAATCTTGGGTAATTGCGACGCACTCCTCCCGATTGATTTTTGGATTCCTAGCAGCCATCCAGAATGCCTCAAGCGTTCGAAAAACGGCTGACACGCAACCGTCTCTACGACCGTCTTTGTACTACTCCTTCATGTGTGGTCTGCCCTTCCGGAAGAGAGGGTGATTGCATGATCACTGGGGTTGTGTACCTCACTTCATGTGAACTGTGCAAGGAAGAGTACATTGGTGAGATGGGCAGACCACTCTGTCTTAGGATAAAAGAGCACCTTAGCGGTCTCACTAAGTCAAAAACTTGTACTCCTTAAGGAGACCACCGCGTCCGCGATCATGGCGATACGTTATTTGAAGTTGCAGTAAGTATTCTGGCGCGCGAGGCTGACATTTTTGCCCGCAAAACGCTTGAGGCATTCTGGATCGCTGCTAGGAATCCAAAAATCAATCGCAGGGAGGAGTGCGTCGCAATTACCCAAGATTTGGCACCTTACATGGACCTCTGCGGGCTATGTCACCTTAATCAGTCGCCCTAGGTGGTCCTTTGAGGCAGGTCGCTACCATATATAAGGGGGCCCGAGGCGCGAGTTTCATCCCCTGCGTTTTTCTCATCTGAGGGTTACTTGTTGAGCTCGTCGGCGCACAGTACTAGGTTGGTCTGTTTTTCCTTACCTCTTCGCGTCGTGGGTGGTCCTGCTTCCCACTGAAAGCGATACTGTTGAATGAAATGACGCTTGATCGGATAGTTTTTTCCAAATGCTCTCTATTTTCCAGGCTCCGAAGAAGGCGAAAACGCCGAAACGTCAGCCGAATTAACCTGTACCATACTCGGTTCTAAGCTGCAGAAAACTACTGTCAATATCAACCTTGTCAATGCCGAGATTAATTGAAAGTCCTACATGGACAGTGGTAGTTACAGATATTATACTAAGCATGACTTGATTTACTACATTTACTACCTTCTCAATAATAGCTACTGTTTATTCGGTAGCGTCGTTTTTAAACAGAAGCAAGGGGTCCCACAAGGCGGTAATTTTAGCCCCATCCTAGCAGACTTGGTTTTATCAGTGATGGAGTTCAAATTTTCAAAAACTTTGTCTTTTGATCGTAATGTTTTGTTTGAGCCTTATATGGATGACCTATTAATCATCCATAACAAAACGGACAATTATATAGAAGACATGTTAGCTGTTGTTTACAATAATTTGTTAGAGATTAAAAGAACCCATAGGGACAATTTTCACACCAACTACTTAGATATCAATATAAAAATAGATAGTAACGGAATTTCGACAAGTTTATACATTAAAACGGACGACTTTGATTTCCTCGTTAAGAAATTCCCGCAGTCAGATTCAGCATTTTCTGTTATCATCAAGGCCTCAACAATATACACAGAGACCCTGAGGATAGCCAATGTCTGTTCTGAGGTGGGATTTTTCATTGATAAATTAAGAGAGTTGAAAAACTCGCTTTTGCATAGTGGATACTCTTCTGAATTCATTACTGTGAACATAGTCAAATGTATCTATCGCAACAAAAAAGTTTCATATAAATTTCTTCTGCCAGATGATCACAATAACATTAGGAAAGTTCTTGCTGCTATTTTATGAGGGTTAGAAATAGCTACACTCTAATCTTGATTCCGATTCCTTCCCCCATACCACCATTTGTTTGACCACCGGCATGGTTTGACCTTATCGATCACATTTTGTTTTGGACTCATTGTTTCTTCCCCCCCCCTCTTGGACTCTTTTTGCCTTTTTCTACCATTTCCATGTCTCAAATTTCAAGTAATATCCCATGTGGCTCTTTACCAACAGTTCTCGCTCAATCTCCTCGTCCCATTGCTCTTTCTCATCGACAATTCTGTTCCTCACTGAGGAGCCTCGGCAGAATTGTTTGGTAAAGTTCGCCTGCGGGTAGAGGCGAAACGAATTTATCAACTTCTATTTCCTCAGCATCTATCTTTTCATCTTTTTCCTGATTCGCCAAGATCGGCTCTAGAGTTCGTATCTATCTGTAAACTCGAAATCAGAATCCATCAAGAACGTTTCCCTCACGCGTCCACGCATGCACGCTTGCTTAGCAAAATACATATAGTGGGATTGCGAACAGATAGAAATCTCCTAACTTGTTCAAAAATGACAAGATGACGGAGCGGAAAATAGATAAGTCAAAGCTTTCCGCGCCCTGAACCTGTACATTTATTTATTTCTATTTATTCAAGACGCAGAGCTACTGTTCCACGTAGAAAAATAACAATTGCAGAACTGGGTCAAATATAACCGAGAAAAAAGAAAATGGTCTGCATAACAATAATAAGGAAAAAATCCAGAAACAAATATTGAACATACGTTAGAAACCGCTATTTTAGCTTATTCTGTGCGCTTTTTTCGCTGTTTTTTCAGTATTCGATAGCTCACGATCAAACAATCCAATTTTTGAGTTGAACTCGAAGATAATATTCATCGTGAACACTGCCTTTAACAGCTTGTCTAGGTTTCAGCAATTCAAAATGAACAAAGCCGCAAATACTTCACCAAACACACAAAAGCGTTTTTTTGGGTGTTAACCTGGGCCCATCTTTACTACTGCTATTTCGATCAAAGTTACAATGAATACAAAGAACTGTGGAGGGAGTGTGTTTAGGAAAACAGAAAGAGTCTCTCATGAACATGACACATGAACATGTGGCCTAGTGGTCTAAGGCGCTGTGTTGGGCATTCGTCGCATAGGTTGGTGCGGTGCTGGTTCAAATACTTCTAAGAGTTTTGCATTCAGCGCTACTCTTCGGGAATAGTTCTCGTTCTAAGGTGGCAAACATAGTTAGGAGGCATCTAGGCGTCACCGACCTCAGGTTGGCTGCCTTTTTAAAGGCAGTGTTCACGATAAGAATAGTTTTTCTGCTTTTTTTGCCTATCTTGAAGACGGTCCCATTCTGATTCCAATGATGTCTCTGAAATCGTACAAGACCTTCTGGGAACGGAGTTATCGTCCCTCAAAAATTGAGATAAGGAAGCATGGTTGACGAGTTGTCCGAGGCTTGTAACTTCTGTATTTTGCAGCCAATGTATGCGAGCTGACCTGAGTAAAGAGAGAAGCTGAGAATGAACGGAAGAACGGGAAATGTAATATGAATGGAAATCATCGCTCAATTTACGATCTCGAGCATTCATCTGTTCACGTCGGTGGGCGTGTGTTGCGCTTTTGGGTTTGCCTTGCGCTCGAAATGGCAACTTCGGGCTCTTTTGGAGCTTTTCCTGGCTCGTTTTCATGCGTTCTTTCAACGTCAGCGTTACAGTGTGCCCCTCCACTACCCATTCCTAGTGGAAAATGAAACACATTTTTTATCGTGAACACTGCCTTCAAAGCAGCGTCCATACGTGGCGAGAGCGTGCGTTCCCACTGTTGTGCTCCCCTCGACGCTCCGCAACGCTGGAGCAGCCCGTGCCCGTAAAATAACGCAGGCAAACAACCCCTACCTCGTGTGCTAGTTGATAGAGGTTTAATGCCACCTGCTTTAGTGATGGAGCAGTGAGCTTGAAACTTGCTGCTTGCTTCGTGGTGCTGGCGCAAGCGCGCGAGAGGGAGCTGGCGAGGGCGTGCGAGAAGGAGCGCCTATGAGCGGCTAGCGAATCGTGTGCCCACGATGACCATCGATTTTGCGTAATCGCACGCTCTCGCCACGTATGGACGGAGCCTAAAGTCACCACATTGGGGGTGTCGCTACTAGCCCTAGCTGAGCAGTACTCCGAGGGATTTCATTTAGAGAGAGTCACACCTTTGCGTTTTGATACAGGACGCATTTCTCATCTTCTGTGATCAAGCGATCAAAAAACGCTTCTAAGTTGTGTCGTTGATGCAATAATTTGCTTGTGACTGATCGGGTAGCCTTCTTCTGTTCGGACAGATTATGCGGAACTCAAGCACCTGCTCTACTTATTTGCCCAATCTGCTTCAAATGCTTTTGGATGGTCGACCAAGGTTGGTAAGACTAATTGGCAATTCCTCGAACATCTGACACGGACTGCCCTCCGTTCTCCACTTCCGCCCTTGAAGACACCCGCCCTCAGGGTTGCCGGTCTCAGTAGGGACGAGACGCGCCATGAATTTCGATCAAAATCTACGTTCTTCCATCTGTTGTCGATCTAGCATTATATATAGTGTAATCTGCTCCGGTGCGATGGCTGCGAACAACGGGGAAAAACAGGCCCGAGACAGCTCGTCCATGAATTTTCCAACATTCAAAATCATAATACTTGAGAGGCCATGACTTCGTTTTCAGTGAGCTTTGAGTTATTCTACAGACACGGTTGCGATCAGCGCAAATTTTTCTCTAAGACTAGCGTAAGAACTGGAAAACTGTTCTGAGGTTGGACTGTGCCTTTAACACGTCGTCCGCGCGTGCTGCGCTGAAACGACATTACTTTCCGGTCCCCCTAGTATGATTCTGGTTCAAGCTATGTTTCTCATAGTGTAATTGTTCGAGCATACTACTAATTTCAGGCATATTCTTTGCAGACACATTCATGAATTTCGCTTACAAAAGAATGAGCTGTTTTTTAGTAAATTTCATTGCCGCCTCAAGTGCTGTGGAATAATCTTCAATAGGCCGCTTCTCAAATGACGGTGGACGAAGCTCTCCAGATTTGATCCAACTAGTCAGCTCGTCGAACATCTTTTTACACTCCTAGTATCACAAAAAATCGTGTTCAAATTGCTGCATAAAAAACGAGGTCAAAAATGTGGGAAAATACCTCAGCATTATTTGGATCTTCAAAGAATGGTATTAACCAGAATCCTACTAAGCGAATATTCTTGAAAATGAGCGGACCTGTCGGAGCCTAAAATGTGAGTGGTTGAGACACAAAAAAAATTTACTGCACTGATTGGAAAGCCGTACTTGTATCGGGGTTTTGCTCATTCCACCATAGGTCACCATGCAACCTTGCTGTCCTAGCGTGCCTGCTAGGAGTAGCGACGATTTCCCACCGACACAATTTAGCGCCAATCTCAGGTTCTTGGCTTTCCTCCTAAAGCAAATCAGAGTATATTCCGTAAAAGACAATGTCAATGAGTAGAATGAACTGAGCCTTGAACAAAAAAAAGCCTCTTTCGCACTTGAGATTCTGCTCCTCGATGAAGCAAAACAGAACTCTGATATCCCAGTTGGTCGAACTCACTACTGGTGGAATTCGCGGTCAGAAAAGGGTTGTTCTCGTGGCACCGTTTTGATGGAGGAGGTTCCATGGTCTGCTGCTGCTCTCTATGGTTTCGAGCTGGTGGCGCTCGACTTTGTTGCAAGCTCGTTGGACAGCAGAGATTCCCAGAAGCTTAAGAAGACGCTCTATGACCTCTCCCTGCCATAGACAGGTCTTGCGTTCAAAGATGACACTCGTCAAATCATTCATCGCAGTTAACTTGCGCATGGCAAGAGCCACGCAACGCCAACGTTTTCGCAGAATGTTCCTCTGGGGTAAATTTCACAGATAGGCTGTGGAGAAACCTACTATGAAAAATTCACAAAGATGATGCTACCTTTGAGACCAGTCTTTGAGCTGAACGGAGCGATTTTGGATTCACGGATGTATGGTTTCCGTATTGAAATTAGTCTGACACAGGCGGCTGGTCCTGCGATGTTGTCGGCGTCACTGGGCCACGGGGTTTCGATTCGCGCGCGGCGGCGATCTACCGTCGCAGCTCCGTCCATTCATCAGACTAAATTTATTACGTAAACTCTATTCATGGGTCTACTCGGCAACAGAAAGTTTCGAACCTATCGAAGGCATCCCACGCAGAGGCAAATATGTCTCCATGTTCCATCGCCAGGCATTGAAATACAAGGTGGACCGAGAAAATATCATAAAGTAGAGAGAATAAGGGTGGGTTCATAGTTTTGCACCACTTGAAAACGGCGTATTTGAAAAAAAAACTATACCTGTTTATTAGACAAACCAAAACTCCAGAAACCTGCTCAATAGGGTTTTCAGTAGCCCTGATTTCATTGGTCATGCTCACGCATTGCGATGCTCGAGGCCTGGTCACCTCCATGCAAAAATTAGGGTGGCTCTATAGTTTCGCACCGCACTGAATTATTCGCTGGCTTGTTCTACCACCGGTGTTCCTGGCTTTGGGCAAACTCCTTTGTTTCTCTCATTTATTTTTTTCATTTTTCACAATGCCTTAAGAGTCGAGCTCAGCTGAGCTCACAGCTGTTCTGTTCCAAAAACTCGGAAACTGCTTTTATGTTCGCGCTCGCCAATGTGGTTGAGGTAGCGACGCTAATAGACTCGTACCGGTAGTACTGGAACGCTTTTGCTGTCGCAAGCATCAGAAGTGGGCTAAAATGACTATATTCGAAAGATCATTCTGATAGTGTCCCTCATGAGGTGCGGCATTGACAAAAATGGGCGGAGTTCCATCGTTTTGGTGGCTCAAAATGGCTCACATACGGTCATTTTCGCTGGTTTTTGACGTTTCTAACAGCGTGAGCCTTTTCCATATATGGAAAACTGCGGGGATTTCTGCATAAAACTTTACGATAGACGGTTCATATCTCACCCATCTTTTCAATAGAGTTTGAATAATATTCTATGTTCGAAAGCCGACATGATCTTCGCTTCAAACTTTCTTATAAAAGAAAAGACAAAGGTTACCCATAATCCTTGACAAGCTCTTCTTCCGTGATTACTTCGTTAGCTCCGAGAGACTTCAGCTCACTGATCAGATCTGCTATGTTGGGACGATCTCGCACAACATTTATGGAGTGAATACCCCTTATTCGACAAATCTGAGGAGAGCTTCTTGGAGACATTTTGATGAGGAGTACGCCATGCTTACCTGAATCACAGCCCTTCCTACTGCTGAATTAGCTCCGTTTTGGATCACTGTGTCACCCCGCTCAAGGTTCACAAAGTCTTTCATCATTCGGTAAGCAGTGGGAGGATTCACCTGAAATGTAAAAATTCTCATCCTCTAAGTAGCCAGAGAGTTCCAAGGGTTATTAACGGCCGACGACCGTGATGGCTGTGGAATTCTCTGAGCTTACTCAGGATATCAACATATTAGAGCCCTTGAATGCGATGCACAAATGACTAAACCTCAAGGGTTGCGCTAGCCTCCTGCGACAGTGTGTTTTCGATTGGAAACAAATCGCTTTCTTTGTGATGACCATCACTTCTCCAAATTCCCAGTGCACAGTTTGCAGGAATCACATGGTCGCCCACACGAAGTTTTGCGACGCCTGCGCCAACCTGAATCAGCATGGAAGTAAATCTTGAATACCCATCAAAAGGTAGCTACAATATTGGCAAAAAACGACTGAGCTTAGAATGAGCTAAAATTGTAGCGAAAGTGACAATTGTGACACTGCGAATAATTATAGCACACGGTTTTTTTTCTTTATGGATCGATATGGGGGCTCAAGAAGCCAGGTGCTCACATCTAGATTTTTCGGGAAATCTCAGACAAAAATTATGAGCTCCTGGAATTGAGCAGTTTCTGACGTTTTTTTAACGTAGATCTTGAACGAAAAAAAATTCATTTAAAGCCTAGCTTGCTAGGTTCAGTCCGGGCAGAGCAAGCAGCGGAGCGGCCGGTCATGGCAAAATGTGACAGTGATAAGGAGATTTTGACATGATAAGCGCGATAAGCCTTACTTCGACCGGCTCAAAATGAGGGAGGAGCTATAAACGCGCCATTAATTATAGATTACCAGTTATTGGAAATCGATCGGCGTTATCAGATTTGTGAAATGTTAGCCTCATCGAATTTTTTTCAATTTTTCAAACATCATTAGTGCAGGATGCCGCCGTGCTCAAAGGATGCGTCGCAGTCGCTCTAGTCTTGTATTAGGTTGGGGAATAAAGTCGTTCGGTTTTTTTCAAAAAGCTTTGTCGTAACAAAAAACAATAATCATAACGTTTACACAAGGTGCTGAGTTGATCGCAAAACGCTTGGCTCCGGGCGAGATTGAACCAGCATATTCCCTTTCCGGGGAAGCGCCTTATCGCACTGCACCACCGTAGCCCCAGCGCCGCTCTCACTCAACTGCTCGGTAAATCTTCACCGAAGCAATCATATAATCATAACAATAAATTAATCAACTATGTATTCGCCGCTACTGTTTACGACCTCCTCCCACCTCTCGACCAACTTGTTGATGAATCACCAGGTCTGGTGTCAAAGAAGTTGTTGAGTCAGTTTTTGAGGTCCACTTCGTCGCCGCAGGTAGCACTCCTCATTTGATTCGACTTGGAGCGTAAAAGGTGATATACGGTTGGCGCAAGGTCCGGAGTGTACGGTGAATGCTGAAGAACCTCCCGTTCGAGCTCATGGAGTGCGGCTTTGACGACTTGTTTAACATGGGGTCTGACGTTGTCGGGGAGCAAGGTGACTTAGCCTTGTCGATCAGGTCTTTTCAGCCACATAGCCTCATTTACGCGGCGCAGTTGGGCATAAACCACTTATCATCTCCTACGACCATGCGGTACAAAACGCTGTTTATGACCGCGTATTGCTCGATGGCGCGCGAGGTGTTGAGAAGCGATTTGAAGGGTATTCCATTACCAAGCCTGACAAATACGAAAAAATGTTATGGAAAAACCAATAACACAGATTTTTAGAGCAGGAAAACCACTTTCTAACGAATACAAAGGCTACCCTAAACGAGCAAACAACTCGTTTAAATAAAGCTCTGAAAGAACCGTTATTCCCCAACCCAACAAATGGAGAATCAAAAACACTACTTAATAAATCTAACTCTTTTGATTAAAAGCCTTTTTTCATTGGAGCTCTCTCGAATTAGCCCCGTGTGCACAAGGTCGCTTTGACATTTGGTAATGAGAAAAAAGCTACTGCAGTACTACAGCTTGGCATTTGATCTTCATTTCGTTACGGAATGATTGTCCAGTTGCTTTCCCGGCAGGAATTGGAACAGCAAGGCGGGGAACTCTGGGCCGAGCGGCCGCAATCGCCCCGCAATCGTGCCGCTATCGTGCCTCAACGGCCCCGGCTGGAGCCGCTGAGGCACGATTGCGGTACGACTGCGGGGCTATTGCGGGCTCCCAAGGCCTTGCCGCAATCGTAGCGCAATAGTGTCTCCGGCACAGCTTTGGCGGTGCTGCTCAGCCTCTAATTTTGTTTTTAAGCCATTTTTACTATCACCAAGCCATTAATGACTACAACCGTGATTCATACACCATTTCTACTGGATGATATATCTTCCATGACCCATAAGTTCAACTCAGTAGCATTACCCACACACTGGACGTCAAAAAATCGGCTGCTTAAACCAAGAATGCATGCTATGTCAGTTACGGTGGCACCATAGTTATCAAGAAAGAACAGCTACATGCTACTAAATGCAGCAGATTGCCCCTACATATCTCTTCTCCGGTGAACTTGTTGTTATTTTGAAAGCCTATATACTTTTGGTATTGAACGATCACACTCTTTGGTCGTAGTAGAATTAATAACCTTTTTTATCACTTCCACGGAGTAATTCAGGTCTATTCGAATGAGACTGCCCGCCCACGCGGCCGGCGGTCGTGTCGACCGGCCGCCGCGAAGGTATTTTTTGAATTTGTGATTTGATTACCACGAATATAAGACAAATAGGGAACAATATTCCAGTCAGCTGTATCTCAGTCGTGGGTCAGCTCGTCTGAAAAATGTCTTTGTGACGGGTGATCGCCGCGCACGCTGACCGCGTGGGCGGAGATTCTCATTCGGACAAGCTTTAGCTAATCAATTGGTGTCGCCTCGAAGTGAGAAAAACTTTGGTAAGAGACCAGACAGTGAATAGACTTGGTACCATCTTAGTGTAGTGAATATTCAACTTAACGAAGGGAACTTAGGGGAGTAGCTAAGAAGAGTAAACCTTTCGCTTGCGACACCGACTCAGTATACCGGATTTTCTCTTTTAGAAGTGCATGCACTTCTATGAAATTCTCAGGCCTCTATTTCAGATGCAATTCAATTAGAGATGTACTTAAAATAGAGGGTTTACTCCGTATTCTCAGAGACCCCTCTTTTCGATGTACTTCTTTTAGATGTGCACTTTGATAGGTAGTGTACTTCTATTTTTCGGCTCAATTTTTTTTGAAGTTCCAAAAGAGAACTGCTTGCATTCCCGACATATCTTCAGTATAACCACGAAATGTCTGTATTCAAATCTCAGACCACAACCGTAAAAACGTGGCCATCGAAACTCAATCGAGTTGTTGCTTCCACAATCACTGACATAATCTTCATTTTCAAAACCACGATTCAAGCCCTTCATCAGGTTCAATTCTTCCAACAACTGTATTAGTGCGGAATTGCATTCATCAACGCGTGCTCGATTTTCAGAATCCTAGATCCCCCTGACATACAAGTTTTAAACAATTTTCAAATCACTTTTTTCGAAACACCCCAAAAAAATACCTGATGGAACATAACCTTTTCGTGATATTTTAGAAACGCTCATAACTTTTTGGAACCAGCAGCTCGAGGCGTGGTACTGCAAAGTTTTACTATAGATGTTCAAGAGATACTGACAATACGATTCGTTTCTGCAGATCCGACCTACGCTTTGTACCCACTCCTTGTGAGGTGGTCGTTCGTTTTTTAAAATCCGATTTGAAGGCAGTGCTCACGATGAGAAAATTGCCTGTTTTTTTGCAGGAAAGCATGCTTTGGGTCTCTCTGAGAATAGTAGAGAAGTACTTCGAGAAACGGCCAGGAATCGGGTGGAAATCTCGTGAACTAGTTTACCCATTGGATCACCCCACCGACGCCATATAGCAGTTGTCCATAGCTTCTCTTACCAAAGATACCGCTGCCGGGATTTCAAGTGCTCTTCGTCCCAAAAAATTCTAATATCCAAATATGAGCATTCAATCATCTTATTTTTCCAAGAGGTTTTGGTACTCGAAACAGAAAGCAAAGTCATTTAACTAACAAATTCGAAGCTCAAAACACTTTGAGACGTTTGGCTTGACGTTTTGTCCTCAGTGCGCAAAACACACCAACAGGCGTAAATAAATATTCAAGGGGTTTTTTTAAGAAGTTTTTTCTTAGACATTCGAGAGTTTCATAGACTTTTCGCAATTATCCTGTACTTCGAGACCTTACTCAAAAACATAGAAAACTGGAATATGGCTTTTTATGGTGGTCACAGCCTCTAAGAAGTTTTGAAAAAAAATCTGCTTAGCCCTGGAAACACACGCGAGAGAACTATGGGGCCTTGGCTGGGTACAGAATGTGCATATTATAGAATTCAGGTTCATGAAATAGTAAGTGTGGTCGAAGGTGAGTTTGTGCCTTCTGTAAACGCACCGACTTCAAAAGCAACGTCGCTGGTTCGGCGATGATGATTTTTCTCCACATAACTTGTTCCCAGTCTACGGAAAAGCAACAACAGAACAATTTTCTCGCGCGTCGATAGACAGACATGAAAACAGGCACGCTCTATTTTGGAACCAAATCTACTCGGGTCCATCGCATGCATGCGCGCGCGTGTGCTGCGTTCATTTCTTCCCCCCCCCGCGCACTACCCGCTCCGCACACGCACGCGAAGGGACACAGTTGGTTCAACCCCGAAATAGATGGTAACGGCCGCGAATCGCACACGGAGGGCGCACGCTGCCTGTCTTTCTGTACACTGACAGAAATACCAAGATATCGAGACTACTCACAAGCAGTACAACATCTATGTGATTGATCGCTTGATCGCCCATTTCCTCGAATCAGCCATACCAAAAACTTCACCTTCAATTCAAAACAAAATTCTAAACTTTCACATAAAATAATGATTTGAAACTTAATCAACATAAACGCCTGTAAGACTGAGGCGCTATTCATACTACTCAAAGCCAACGCGGCACGCGCGTGCCGCTCTGGCGTGGCGTTTGTGTATGAATGGCTTGACGTCCCGCCCGCGCGGCACGCGCGTCACGCTCCGCTCGCTTCGCCATGGCGTCGCCGCTGCAGTATTCATACTGCCACCCAAAACGCCCTGGCGTTTTCATCCACTGATATTATTTATCGATCGTCTCATTCATTCCAGCTTCACCGCTCCGCCATGGCGTCGCCGCTGGAGTATTCATAGTCTCCACAAGCGCGGCACGCGCGTCACGCGCGTAGAAAGTATTCATACACAAACGCAATGCCGGCGCGGCACGCTTGTGCCGCGCTGGCGTTGAGTAGTATAAATAGCGCTTGAGGAGGAGGAATGTGTCAGCGTTTCCTTAAGAGAGGTAATGAATCGAGAAAAGCAAGGAAGAAACGCTTCAGTTTCAACAGAACTGAAAGACGAAGACGAATGGGAGAGAAGCGTGGCAACCCGGGTTGAGTGGATCGATACATGGCATGGCTGGTTTCAGCGGCCCTGCGATTTTGCCGCAGTAGCTCCGCAGTAGTAGCGCAATAATTGCGGCGCTATTGTCGTATTTGACACAAAAGCGACGTCACTGCATCGTTAATGCAGTGCGATTGCGGAACTATTGAGGATTGCGGCACGACTGCGGTACTACTGCGGCCAGTTCTCTCAGAGGAAACGGGCTGACTTTCATCACATCTACAGCCTATCTTGGAAAAAGTAAGCCGGACGAGCGACCGCATCGCGCGATTCAAGTTGATCCCAAGTGAATTTTCGTAATTTCGCCGACGATTTTTAGCTTTTCTTTTGATATGTTATAACCGATCGGACTGTATACTGAACGAAGAATTCGAAACAATAAAAGAAGGGTCGTTGGTGGGACTAGGAAAAGTCACTTACGATCCGCTTCAACCGCGCCGCGCGGTCATCCACCCGGCTTACTTTTTGGGTGTTCATTTCATTTCATTATCATTTTAAGCAAGAACGAATGTATGATTCATGTCTTGCACAACCGCTTTTTCCATTGCATCACTTCTAGTTGGGCCTTTTTTATTTTTCATTGATTTAACGACGGCGGCCATCTTCTGAGCGTGGTAGCCTCTTCTGAACTGCAGCTGCAGGGATTATTCTCTAATAAACTCAAAAAATATACATTTTCATGCGGCGAAAACTCTATGAATCTTATAACGCCAACGGATTCCTTAATGCTAGTAACCTTTAAGGGCATTTTTATAAGAGAAAAAAATCGTTTTCTTTAAAGACCTACACGGAAAAATCGTCAAAATTAACTCAACTTAGGAGGTTCATACTTTCATGCGAAAGCTTTTTTGTAAGTTCTGGAATACGTGTCTATAAGGCATGAGCTACAGCCTCTTCTTCAATTGTTTTCGAGCAGAACAAGCGTTCGACAAGGACCAGGATTCTTTCTAAATAGGCGGGTTGTGCTCATCCTCCTTAGGCGATGCTCGGCACGGAAATTAGATGAGCGAGCAGAACGAGTTTGTTTTGTTTGCTGCCTTTTTTCGTATCTGACGTACATTTGTCTCAGACTGCGTTATAAAGTATCGTTATTGATATTATTATTATTATTATTATTATTATTATTATTATTATTATTATTATTTTTTTTTAATATTATTATTATTATTATTATCATTATTATTATTATTATTATTATTATTATTATTATTATTATTATTATTATTATTATTATTATTATTATTATTATTATTATTATTATTATTAATATTAATATTATTATAATTATTATTAATATTATTATTATTATTATTATTATTATTATTGTCATTATTATTAGTGAGTGTATGCCACCACCCTTCCATCTGTTCATAACGAGAAAACCGCAAACCCAAGCGATATAAATATCTGTTCCGACTAATATCGATTGGCCTCCCATACATCTTTTGAGAAGGTGTTCCAGGTCACCATATTATTATTATTATTATTATTATTATTATTCTTTTTATCATTATTCTT